>CM016624.1:1921790-2592074 GCA_005393395.2 Gossypium australe | reverse complement strand
TCGCCTTGCTGTTAAAATTTTACCTTCATTTTATAATTTACCCAACAAAATATTAGACAATTGAGTTAAGTGCAGGGCCCAAAACTTTTTATTGGTCCCTTTTTTTAGTAGTCATTAATTTTTAATATCAAAACACAAGTACTTAAACATTGAATTTTCCTAATGCAATTATTTTAATATTAATAATTTTTTTTATAAATTTATATATTTTTGGAATATTGTACCTACTAAACCAATTTTTAAAACAATTAAGAAAAAAATGTATAAGATTGTTTATGTTTTGATTTTTTTACATGACAAAAACTATACTATCTATTAAAATCTATATAAAATGAATAAATTTGTTATTATTATTCATATTTGTTTTACAATACATATTTAGGGTTTATAATTATTTTTGTAGCCCATTTTTTACCCGTCCAAAACCCAATAGCCTACAAGCCTAAATTACTCGAGACCCAAACAACTCAACCCATTAACCCTAAAACTGACCCAATGCTAAACCTAAACAACCCAATTAGCCCATTACAAATCCCAAGTCAGAAAAAAAGGAGAAAACACCAAAACCCTAGCTAATGCCGCCGCCTCTGCCTCTGACCCTCTGACTTCTGACTCTGCCCCCACCTGCTCTCTGGGCCGCACGTCTGCAGCACCGCCCTTGCCACCGCCCAAGTTCCTGCAAAACCATTAAACAAAGACAAGACAGAAGAGAGAAAGGATGCGTGTAAAAAGAAAATAACAAGGCTATATAAGCCGATTCAAACCATTGTACAGGGGACCTTTTTTTTCGTTTTTGTGAATCAATACTATACACAAAGACTTCGAATACAAGCACAAATAGATTAAGCACGAAAAGGGACAGAGATTAAGGCACTAAATCGACTAAAAATTTAAAACAGAGGCGAAAAAGGTGATTTTCTCTCCTTTTATTTTCGAAGCATTCTTTTTTCGACATATATATCTACATACTATGAAAGAATATTAAAAAAAAGAATAAAAAATACAAAATTTTACCTTTTCCGTCCACCGCACGCGATGGCCGGAGCTACGGCACCGGCGACGTCCGACGGTCGGATTCCGGCCGAGTGCACCCCCACCTGCAGAGAGAAAAAGAAATGGAATCAGTTTTTTTTTTTAAAGAAAGGAGGAAATGATTTTTTTTAAACAAAAAATGGCTTATATAGCCAAATCAAAACGACGCCGTTTTGGCCGGCGTCCTTAAGCCCCAAACCGACGTCGTTTCACCTAGACCGACCCGAATCCGACCCGCCAACCCGAGGATCCGCGTGTTTTGCCGGAAAAATGGAATATTTATGTGCGCAGTCCTTCCGCATTTTCAGTTTATTAAAATCAAGTTTTTTAATTATTACACATCGGCCCTGAAACTTCGCGCAGTTTTGCGATTTGATCCTTCCCCAAAGCGCCGCGTTTAATTGGCTGGAAAAATTATCTCTTTGGTCCCCCATATTTCACGCGTGTTTTTCCGTGACCCCCGAAGCCTGTTTTGTTTACAAATCGACCCCCGAACTTCGTTCTATTTATCATTTAACCCCCGAAATCCCGTTTTATTCAGTAAATGACCCAGAACTTTTATTTGTAATGCAATGAAGTCCATTTTTAGTTATTTACAATTTTGCTATTTTTGTTTTTATTTAATTTGCTCATTTAGTTGTTGTCATATTATTATTAGTATTATCAATATTATTACTATTATGTCCTATGTATATATATTTCATTACCATTACTATATTGTTACTATTATTATTATATTATTATTATTATTATTATGTTATTATCACTATTATCTCCATATGCATATATTATTACTATTTATTACCATATTATTATTTCTATATAATGCATGTATTTTGTTACTATTATTAGTAATGTTATTTTTATATTTATTTTCAATAGTGACATTCTTTTATATAAATGTTTTGCTATTATTACTATTATTTTACTTCCTTTGTTATCCATTATTGTTAATCTTATTATTATTATTATTATTATTATTATTATTATTATTACTATTATCACTATTATTATTATATTACTATTATTTGTATGTTATTATTATTACTATTGTATATATTTGTTTACTATTGTTTGTTTACTACTATTATATTAGAGTTTTATACATATGTTTTGTTTATTCCCTTGTGTACATTTTACGTGCCTCTATTAGGTTACTATTTTATCTATTTATTCTATTACTAGTATTATATTATTATTCACTGCTATTATTTTTATTAAATACCATCATCATTACTATTATTATATCGTAATTCTTTGTTATACATATATACATATATATATTTCTTTGCTTTGTTTGGTCTTTTATGTATATATTTTATCATTATTTCTTAATTAATATTACTATCATCTTATTCTTTCTTTTCAACGGTTTTATTATTTTCATTACTATTCATGTATTATATATTATAAATGTTAGTTTTATTATCACCCTTATTTTATTTTCTATTATTATTATTGCCTTATTACTACTACCTAATATCTTTATTAACACTATAGTTATATTATAGTTTTTAATATACACATATATAGGTATATACATTTTTGTTTATTCTTGCATATATCTCATCATTTATTTCTAAAATATTTTTACTATCATCATTACTCTCATCGTCGTCCCACTAAATTTTTCAATACCTCGATCTTCATAACGGTCAATATTCCGTGTTAGCAATTCGAGCAAACCGAACCCTAACTTACTGGGTTCCGGATTTTCTCATTCAAGCTAAACAACGGAAGACCCCTTTTAAAACCGCAAATTTAATTTTAAATCGACATGCCGTATTAGCAATTCGAGTGAATCGAGCCCTAACTTACTGGGTCCCGGTTTCTTCTCGTTTAAAGCTAAACAACGGGTTGTCCCTTTTGAAATCGCGATTTAAATTTTAAACAAAACACTTGATCTCGGATATTCGAAAGGTCGCGCCCTAACTTACTGGACTCGACATCTAGATATTTCGAGATAAGTCCATTTTTTCTAAAATAGAGGCAATATTCCTAATTTGGATTTTTCGAGGAAACAAGCCCTAACTTACTAGGTTCTGATTTCTCGTTTGACAAATGACGGAAGATCGTCTTCAAATAAAACAGAGTTTTAAAAGGCGAGCTTAGCCTCGGGAGTCTAAAGTATCGTGCCCTAACTTACTGGACGTGATGTTTTACCTCTTCGAAAATAAGGGAGCCTTGATATCCCTTCCCATTCTTTCAAATTTTAATAAAAAGTATCTATTCTTAAATCATTCCAAAGTTTTCAACAATAGGACATCGATCAATCAATTTGGTACCGATTTTGGGCGTGTCGAGGGTGCTAATCCTTCCTCGCACGTAATTGACTTCCGAACCTATTTCTCTTGAATTTCCGTAGACCAAAAGTATCGTTTTAATAAACTGAGACGTTTTATTAAAACCAAGGTGATTCGATCACACCCAAATAAAGATCGGTGGCGACTCCCTTCATTTTCATTTTCAAAAATCGAGTTGACCGCGCCGTTTACTATTTCATCAAAAAATGGTTACGACAATTATTTCTCTCAATAATGTTGTTTTTAAGGTTTGAATATGCATTCTCTCATGTGATAAGTACACGTATGTTTACAAATTAATTGATGTGTCTTAAATATGCTTCACGCCAGATTCAAACTAGCATTTAATATCTAATTTGATGATTGAGCTAACGAAAGGACTCAATGATCTAATTAAAATATCATAAAGCTTAAGGACTAATTTATATTATAATCAATAAGCATATTTAAGTTACACCTCATCATATTCATACCAACATTTAATGTTTAAATTGACCACTGAGTTGACAAAAGGACCTAATGACTCAATTAGAATATATTGAAGTTTAGAGACTAATTTAAAATCTGACTAATTAATTGAAGATATTAAATACAATTAGACATGTTTTATGATCGGGTTACCCTCCCAAGCTTGACAGCTTACCCAAAAAATGAAAATGTTTTGACAAAAATATTAGGTTAAAAAAATGCACTTGAAAAAAAAATCAAACCCGTTTAAAATATGAATCGGGTTTAAGCTCAAGCATTCAATGGTTTAAGTTGGTCTGGCACAAATTATTTTCTAAATTTGTAATGTTGTTTTTTATATATTATATAATTTATATTATATAAAATTTACATAATACTATAATACAAACATATTAAAAAAGGTGGAGTTGCTTATATGTAATATTTTTTATATTAAAAAAATGAAAGGGACCATAAAGGTGTTTTCGCCTAAAATAAAACGTATTCGAGCGATATTTACAAATATCCAAGAGAAGAAAATCCCAAAAAGAAAATACAATTCATTCATGCAATTATTTGGATAAATGACAATAAATTTACTCAATTTTCACTAAACACAGATTCCATTGATGGATAGCCCTTTTTTTAACTCTATTACACCATCATGTCAAGAGGTTTTCAGGGGAAAAATATTTCCTTAACAAAATCGAAACTTGTATATAAAAAACATACTCAATATATATTAGGGTTAATATCTGGATTTGATACTTATGTTTGTTTTCGATGTTCAATTTAGTATTTGAGTTTTCTTTTTAGATCGGTGCTTGAGTTTGGCTTTGATGTTAAATTTGGTATTTAGACTAAATAACATCATGTGATCCAATAAATATTTTAACGCGTAAAAATAAGTATTTAATCGAGACAAAAAAACTTAAATATCAAGTTGAAAAAAGTTCAAATACCAATTTAAATATTAAAGGTAAACTCGAGTAAGATAAAAAATCCGTAAATACCAATTTAAATATTAGAGTCAAACCCCGATTCTAAACATTTGATTTTCTTCATATTAGTACAAGCAAAAAAGTGTGAACGGGAAAGGAAAGAGCGTAATTGTGGTTAAAAAGGGACAAATAATTTTCTTTCATTAAAATAATTCACGAAAATAAATTGAAACAGACATGTAAACTGATTGAGGAAATAGATCGACGATGTCAGATTTCATATGAAAATGCATGGTTTGAATTTGTAATAGATATGTCAAAAATAATATACATACTGTTGGTCCACAAATAATTCATCAACCAAACTTCTAAAATAACTCAACGTCATACCCAAAAATACCTTTCTTTTTAGTAGTTTATAAGGGCAATTAATTACAAATATAAAGTATGGGTGAGGGGAAGAAATATAAATAAAGATGAGGGGTCAAAAGATTAATCAAGGGCTAAGTCATAAAATTCTTTTAGCAGTGCCAAATTAAATTATAATTTTTATGATAGTAAAAATACAATTTCACCATTTTAATAACCTATATCTTTCTAATTTTTAAAGGATTAAATAAAAAATTTTTCATTTTTAGGGAGATAAAATATAATTTTATATTATTAATTTAAAATTTTAAAGAGACTAACTGAAAATTTTTATGTTTAGGGGCTGAGCCCCTACTAGTCTCCCTAGCTACGCCCAGAGATAAATTATAGATATATCAATTTATATTTTTTAAGGGTTTAAATATGAGGAGTAAAAGTTAGTGTCGATTCCTTTAAATTAATTTGTGAATATAAATTACAAATAATATAAATCGATAATAATTTAAGAAAATTCATCACATTTATTTATGGTGGAATACGAACTTTCAAATTTTAATAGGGTTAAATTATAAAACATTTGTCTTAAATTATATTTTAGTCACTTATGTTTGAAATGTTATGTTTTAGTTACTTACGTTATCGTTTTGTTACGAAGTGGTCACTCTACCATTAAACTTAGTTACCTCTCTAGCGGCAATCTTAGGTGACAGTCTAAACGAGTTTTAAATGCCAATTTGGATGTTCAGTTTCTGTGATGAAAATAAGTTTTTAATTAAATCAATTTAATTTGGATTGTCACGTAGGACATCCAAGTTGGCATTTAAAACCCATTCGGCCTGCCACGTAAGACTGCTGTTAGGGAGGTAACGGAGCTTAACAGTAGAGTGACCACCTCGTAACAAAACGATAACATAAGTGACTAAAATATAATTAGAGGCAAACAAAAGTGGCTATTTTTATAGTTTACACTTAATAATTTTATTTAAGACGTAAAACAAAATTTCAAAAAATATTTGACAAAAAATATTATAATAACTAATATAAATTTCCTAGTTTGTTTCTTAAATTATAAGAAGCTAAGTGAGCTTCTTCACCATCAAGCAATGCCCAATATACTGCTCCAAAACAATGTCCACTACGGAAGTGCCACTGATTGCAGCGCCGGAGACTCAGTCCTCTTCATCTCCTCCAGAAAACGAGTCGGCGGCGGAAATATTTAAGTCCGAGAGAACCCGGAAATCGGAAACTGGAAACGAAAGGAAGGGAAAGGTTAAAAACGATGAAATATTTGAAGGAAAACATCAAACATACAGGGGAGTAAGGATGCGTCAATGGGGCAAATGGGTATCTGAAATAAGGGAACCTAAGAAGAAATCAAGAATTTGGCTCGGCACATTCGAAACAGCTGAGATGGCAGCTCGAGCACACGATGTAGCAGCGCTGACGATTAAAGGTGAATCGGCTCATCTCAATTTCCCCGACTCAGCTCACGAGCTTCCCCGTCCACGTAGTTCGTCGCCGAAGGATATCCAAGCTGCCGCCGCTAAAGCAGCAGCCATGAGCTTCACGAAAAGCAGCCATAAACATGATGACGATGATGCTGATCAATTGATTCCTCATCGAGACTCATCATCATCAAGCTCACCTTTAATTAATGATGATGCATTTATAGACCTTCCGGATCTGTTGATGCACATGAACCATCGAATTGATGAGTTCTGGGTCTCATTTCCATGGCCGGTCACTGCAACCGATGATGATATTGTTGAAAATGGCTTTGGATATTCAGAGTCGCGCCTTAGGGAGTATTTCTAGGCCAAAGAGATCGTCTCCCAGCTTATAGCTACAACAAAAAGAGTTTAAGGGACGGTTTAAAAATATTTTGTTGCCTAATTAATAATGGACAATTAATATTAAAAAATAATTTGTATTAATATATTTTATACTATTATAATCGTGTTTAAAATGTATTATTAATGTGTAAATTTTAGGGAATTTGTGTAAATTATACTACATTAATAATGCACTTTTTTCCCTAAAGAGTCGATAAAATTTTATTCGCTTAAAACAATATATATATATATATATATATATATATTATTGTTGACTTGGTTCTATACATTTGGGTTATATTTTTAACTTTGAGTCGATCTGGCCAAGCCGATTTTACTGTTTTAAAAAATAAAGATATTTTTATGAAATAGTAAACAAATTATTTGTGGGTCTAGATAGATTGGCTTTAGGCTACAATTTTTTTTGGAATTAATTCTCAACTCATAAATAATTATAATTCTAATTAGTTAGTATTGTTTTTATTATAACAATTTAAATTACGTAGATTTGAGTACGCTTAAGTGCATATAATATTTTTTAACCCATACATACTGTATTGATGTCCTCAACATATTTTCTTGAATAAAGTTATTTTTCATGTTTTCTGTAATTATCTTTTCCGATAATGTTATCCTTGATATTCAAAATCAAATTCTCTTAATGAACCCAACCATTGTTAGTAGTATTAATTGTTGATATATGTTGACTAAATTTTAACTTGGTTGGTATTGATTTTGTTGCTAATACAGGAGGACGCGAGTTTGAGTGTATTGTAGTACCTTTATTCACTTATTTAAGAATTTGACAAATTGAATTGATTGAAATTGTGGTAAGGCTGATATGGTGTAAACGCCATTATGAGTACTCGTAAATATTGGTGATGATTATTCATTTGTATAGCTAGTTTTGAATATGTTCGATGTTATGTGTGCATAAATGGAAGTAATATAAAGAAAACATGTGAAAGTAAACTTTTCAGAAAAATAGATTGAAACAGCAGTAGTTACGTGACTTTGAAAAATCACCATAAATTGTAGAAATTCAATTATATGTTGGATGAGATATTGATTTAAATCTTATTGAGTCTATTTTCATATAAAAGAAACAGAGCAAGCAAAGGATTTGTATATTTTGAGATATTTAAATTTTTGTAAGACTGGTTCAGAGTGATTTCGAGATCCCCTGTTCTGACTTGGGAAAATAATTAAGAATTGTACAAAAATAATTTGGGGACATAATTTATATGGTTAGATTCCTCAATGATTCTATTTTTAGAAGAAACAAACTAGAACATCATTTGAATTCTGTACAAAAAAGATAATTAAATTTTAGTAAAGAGTGGTCCGAACTGTCAGACAACAGAACATAGGTAATTTTAAAGAATAAACTGTACTTATTGGCTAAATCAAAAATTCTGAAAATTTTATGGCAAGAAGATATGCGAGTCTAGTTTCATAAGAAATTTACGGATCTTAATTTGGAATTCTATAACTCAAGTTATAGATAATTTAGTGACAATGACTCAGGTAGACAGCCTTGAAAGAACTTATAAGTAAATAATAGAATTGTGTACAAAGAATGTGGAATGAAGAGCAAGGGTAGGAATTGAATAAAATTCAATTATTTTTTGTAATTTAATGCTGTAATTAATAATGTAAATTGTTATTATTATTTTCGTAGCTAATAAGGAAAACAAGGCATCGACATCCAAGGGAAAAGAAAAGATTGCTGAGGAGTAAACGTGTATTTCGAGTTTGTATTACTATAACTCAAACTATTTATTAAATGTTATATTGAATTTGTAATCATGGGACATTTAAGATAAGGTAAGTACTAATATTTAAAATTATATCTAATTCTAAATATTCTGAAAATAGATATACCACATTAAAAATTAAGTTTAGTTGATTTTTCCTGCAAAAATAATACCACATGACAGTATATGATTGGTCCACGTGGCAATTTTTGACAGTAGGTACTATATCGGTAAATGGAAATTAAGTTCAGGTACCATATGTACATTTTGAAAGTAGAGGTACCACATTAAAATTTTCCTTAAAGTACAGGGGGATTTTTTGGCATTATCCCTAGAAAAGACGGTTGATATTATCAAACGATGTCGCCTTCTCCGTGACAAAACTCGAACACGACGAGACTTTCAATTGTAACCAATAAGATATCGCCATGTCAGCAAAAGCTTCAACTTTGACCACATCTAGAATTAAAAGGACTAGAACGCCACCGGGTAACAGCTTCAGAGTCCCCGCCAAATCACCCGACAAAATCATAAATTAATAAGGCTAACTCAGTAATTTGAAACTCCACGTATTT
The DNA here is from genome assembly GCA_005393395.2 of Gossypium australe. Lineage (NCBI taxonomy): Eukaryota > Viridiplantae > Streptophyta > Magnoliopsida > Malvales > Malvaceae > Gossypium > Gossypium australe. The sequence continues at coordinate 2,582,818 of CM016624.1, read as the reverse complement.
AATGTCAGCTCGTCCATCGCCCGCTTCGATCAAGAACAGAAGTGGAACAGTGAATTTTCAAACAACCTAATTTTGTTTTTTAATTTCATTTTCCCCTTCTGAATTAGATTTCAGATTAAAACCTCGAAAACTTCAAGGATTTGATTCAAATTCGAGATCATTCAATGGCTGCCCCTTTTCTTTCTACTCCTTTTCAACCCTACGTTTATCAGGTAATATTTCCTTTTTTTCGCAAAACTCTTTTTACTCTTGTATTGGTTTTCTGTTTGTTTCATGATAAATTTGAGGTAAAATTAAGGAGACTCAACCTTGTTTCTTTGCAACTGGCTTGCATTTTAATGGAATTTAGGTTATGTTATGCCATTTGATCTGTTATGTTTATCTCGCATCGTTGAGAAATAATGATTGGGGTTCCCTTAAATAGACTTAACTTTGATTTCACTGTTGAAGTTGATCCGTTTGTAATAAATGTTTATCACGTTGTTTATTCCTAAGACTTCAGTGATCAAACTGTGGGAGTAGCTAGTATAAGTGCTGAATTCGGTGAACAACAAATATTTTGTTAGCTTTAGTGGAAATTAGAATGTTAATCTTGTGTAGTCTAAATGCCTCAGCATGTGTGTGTAAATGTATCTTATATTTATATATCCATAATAGTCTCTTTTTGGTATAAAATTGTGTAGAGTCAGCAAGATGCTGTGATCCCATTTCAAATATTGGGTGGTGAGGCTCAAATAGTTCAGGTACTTCCATGTTCCAAGCTTTTATCTAGAATATTTCATTGAATTTATGCCTATGAGACCCCATGTCTAGGTTTTGAAACCTTTACTTATTTCAATCTTGGTATTTGTTCTTTCTTTTACAAGATAATGTTGAAGCCTCAAGAAAAGGTTATCGCGAAACCTGGTAGGTGGTTGCTTTGCTCTCTGTTGTATTCCTTGGTTTTGTTACTGCTACTCTAGTTTTATGCTTTATAGGAAGCAGGGTCTTAAAATTACCGTGATAGGCGTTCATTGAAGTTTAAATGGGGTGTGTCTTTCAAGATGGTATATAACTGTGCTATTGGTTGCTTGGAGTTCAGATCTGTGTTCTACAATGTTGACAATTTTATATTGCCAAGAATGTATTGTAGTACAAGTATAGTGGGCAGAGGTGTCAAAAGTTCAATAAAACCAAGAATATATTTTACTAACAATTTAAACCATTTATCTCTATCATACTATTCTTCGTTATAGACACAATCATGATACTTCTATGAATTGGATTGTCTGCTAAAGGCGGACAGCTTAGTCAATAAGATGATTCTCTTGCTACATTCTGTTAGTTGTTGTTTGTTATCATGTAGACTTCAGTTCATGCAAAATTCATATGGAAGGTAACAAAATGCAGGGTCCATGTGCTTCATGTCTGGGTCTGTTGAAATGGAAAACACTTATGTTCCTGAACATGAAGTAGGCATGTGGCAATGGCTTTTTGGCAAGAGCATAACTAGTATCGCTCTTCGAAACCCTGATTCAAATGATGGATTTGTTGGAATTGCTGCACCTTCTCTTGCAAGGATTCTTCCGGTTTGTGTTTCAAACTTACCAAATTTTACATATACTTATTATTATATGTTGGAATTGTTGGAATTGTTATTTTACGATGGCTAAGCTTTTTTTTTTTTTGTCCCTGCTTCATGTTATTTTAACAGATTGATTTAGCAATGTTTGGTGGACAGCTTTTATGTCAGGTACCTAACTTATTCGTTAGTCATTCTCTTTTTCTTTCCCCTAAGCATTAGTCACCTTTCTTTCTACTCATCTTTTGAAGGAGAGAATTCCGATAACTGCATGGGAATTCAATTTTGATGCATAATTAGCTTGTTTTTCATTCCATTAGCTTGAATCTTGATGCCGTTTTGTAAACTTATTTTTTAGCCAGATGCATTTCTTTGCTCCATCAATGATGTGAAGGTCAAAAATACAGTTGATCGGCGACCACGGAATGTTGTAAATGGTGTAGAGGTGACATACCAATAAATTTTAACATCTCAGTTCCTCTCTTGGATGCATACTGAAGCTGCATTCAAATATATTTTTCTGATATATATTTCTGTTGCATAACAGGGGTTTCTGAGGCAGAAGTTATCTGGCCAGGGGCTTGCATTTATCATTGCTGGCGGATCTGGTGTATTTTCTAGTACATCCTTTAATCTTTTGTTAGAATTACTTGAGTTCAAGGGATACCACAAAAAAAGAAAATTGTTTTCTTGTCTTTTGGTTTTATAACATGTGTCAAGCAGAGTAACATGCTATAATTTATTCTACGCAAATTAAAATGCCTGTTTTATGATCTCTTTGTTCTCCCCTTCCCTCCTAGGAAAGTTAAAAAGGAAAACAAAAATACTTCTCACTGCTTAACCAATTATTTAAAACATATCCCTTTGCTAGTTTCAAAAAAATATTGCAATTGATTTGATTTTGCTAGGTAAATTGATCTTTGGAATTCTGTGGGGGTTCGGGTTTCTTTCTTTTGCTAGTTGTGCAGAAAAATCTTGAGGTGGGTGAGGTATTAGCGGTTGATATGTCGTGCATTGTGGCCCTTACTGCTTCAATCAATGTCCAAATCAAGTACAATGGTCGACGAGCAGTCTTTGGAGTAAGTTGCTTGCAGTTGGTTTTTTATACACTCAGAGATCTAACGATGGTTGAGCACTCTGAATAACTTGGTTGACAACCCTATTTGCATTGTCTCGGTTACACTGCTTCTTATTCTTCACTTGAGGCCGATGACTTCTTATTGCCTATACATGGCCTTGTAATTCTTTTATGTTCTTTGGTTGTGAAATTGCAGAGTGAGAGTTTGGTGACAGCCGTTCTAACAGGACCTGGCATTGTATTCATCCAGAGTTTGCCTTTTCATCGACTTTCACAGCGATTTGCTAGGTAATATCTGATCACAGCATAAATTCCACCGTAAAAAAAAAAAAGAAAAAGAAAAAAAAACATTTGCTGAATCATAAGGATTCTGGTTTGCAGGGCGGTTACATCTCCAAACATGAGGGGAAATCCTAAGTTTTTTCTTCAGATAGCCATTATCTTTTTTCTGGCATATGTAGTAATCGTATCCTCATTAATATTGACCAATGTATGATATTTTTTCATTCTTTTTTCTTTTTTAGAAAAAGAGTTCTCCTAAAATTTAGATTAAATAGATCACAGTTTTTGATGTAAAACTTCAGGACAAGATGTTGAAAGAAAATAAATTTTGGTTAACTAAACTGTTTTGGTTTGAGTGGGAATTTCATGTACTGCCAATTTTGCAGTTGTTTATATACCTATATTTGTGTTTGCCACATCCCTTGGCTCGCACAGATCAAGGGCCATTGCTATTGGGTACCATGTGTATGTCCAAAATCCTGCACTAATTTTTTTTTTTGAAAAAGGCTGAATTTTTATATACTTTTCAATCTATTTCTATCCTCAATTTCTTAATTAGTTATACTCTACAACTATGGAAATTTAACAATTTTTTTTTTGGCAGACTTGGTCCTTAACATTCCATTAATAGATGGACTTTTTTCATTTTCAGATTATCATAGGTTTTAATTGTTTTGAGTTTAGATACTTTAAATCGGTTTAATTTAGCTTATTATTAAAATAATATAAGATTATGACATTCAAATTTATACATATATTAAGTTTTTGATTGAGTTAATATCTTGACTCAAAGAGTCGATCAAACATTAACCCAATTGAGAAATTACTAAAATATTTTTAAATATGTAAAGAAATAAATATGATAGTGTTTTTATCTTTTTATAATTTTTTAATAAAATAATACTATGATGGGATTTGAACTCGACATCAAAGTTTTAACAAAACAATTTCAATCAAAGCCTTGCTTGAATTTAATTTAAAATTTTCATAAATATATTTTTACATATATTATGTCGTATTTATTATATAGGTGAAAAAGTAAATTTTTTTGTTAAAAACATGATTATAAAAAAAAAAGTTATACATTAGATGAATTACCGGTGAAGTGATAAAGGTTTTGTGCACAAATTTTCATCAATTTTAAGTTCAATTTTTGGACATTGTGTATAAAATGCAATTTTTATAATTGTTTTATTTAAAGGTTTTATATAAAAAAATAAAAAAGATAAAAGTATATTTCTTAATAAGTTGTGTTTGGTTAGCTCGTAGTACCAACTTAATCAAGAAGATTATAATATTATAAATTGATTATAATAATATTTATTACTTTTTAAAAAATGTTTTTAGGGTAGTTTCTAATTGTATATAAATAAATTATATTATTGGGCCTGGGCTGAAGGATGCTGCTGCTCAATGGAGGTCAAAGATACCGTTGCCGCCCATGGGTGTACTAGCGGGCCGCGACACAATCAGGCTTGTCCTTTATAAAAGGTCATTTTCCCCGCTAGCGCTCGCCATCTATCTTCTGTTATTTGAGAAAACCCTAGCCAACCTTTCTGCAGCTCGCTAATGGGTACTCTTCCAAGCTCAATTTCTTTCTCTGTTTACTGTTCATAGTTACATATTGTTTCTTTCCTTTTCTATGAATCATTTTCTTCGATGTTTCTCTTAATTTTTTTTGTCACATTTCTACTAAGGGGTTGATCCCAGTTTTATTCTTAACGTGTTTCAAATAAGTTAAATATCATGTGAGATTTTTCATTTTTTCTTTGGTTATTATCTTTGTTTGAGCTCGTTTTAATAGGTTTCTTTTCTCAGATTTTTAAAGAAAGTATTTTGCAGATTCATAAAATATATGGACTTTTATGGCTTAAAAACAGGACCATTGAAGTGTATAGTGATTTCTCTACGTAAAAAAAGGCCCTAATTATTTTAATTGTTCTGGTGATTTATGTGGGATGATTGAATGTAGGGGCTTACAAGTACGTGTCAGAGCTATGGAGGAAGAAGCAATCGGATGTGATGAGGTTTTTACAGAGGGTGAGGTGCTGGGAATACCGTCAGCATCCAGCCATTGTTAGGGTCAACCACCCTACTCGTCCTGACAAGGCTCGGCGCTTGGGTTACAAGGCTAAGCAGGTAATGTCGAATTCCACTTCATTCTAAACAACATAGCTCTGGATCTTGATTTGCTTAGGGCTTTCTCTCAAAATTTAATCAATGTATGTTCTTTAAATTAAACAATTAATTGTTTGCAAATGCCATTTGCTATATCTTAATACTTGATTTTGGGCGTAAGTTTTGGTATTTTAGTTTGTCTAAGCTTATTCATGTATCTGGAAGATGTTTAGAGTATGGTATCCCTAAGCGCTTGTCAAGTGTCGGACATGGGTGTTAGATATGAATGCTTTGAGCTAAATGGTATAAGGAATAGTAGGGCTCTCTGTACATAATTTGACTTAAATTTTCCCAAATAAAGTAGATGTGTATATTTACAGGGTTATGTAGTTTATCGTGTTCGAGTTAGAAGGGGTGGTCGAAAGAGGCCTGTTCCCAAAGGTATTGTCTATGGTAAGCCCACAAACCAGGGTGTTACCCAATTGAAGTTCCAGCGCAGCAAGCGGTCTGTTGCAGAGGAGCGAGCTGGTCGAAAATTAGGAGGTCTCAGAGTTGTTAACTCATACTGGATCAACGAGGTTTGTAATAGTTGCTAAATGTTCTGGTTTGTCCATTTACTGGATGATTCCATTGCGCTCATTGCTTTGTGCATGATGTGATCTTTGTAGGATTCTACTTACAAGTACTTTGAGGTTATCCTTGTTGATGTTGCACACAATGCGATCCGCAACGACCCGAGAATTAACTGGATCTGCAATCCCGTTCACAAGCACAGGGAACTTCGAGGACTCACATCTGCAGGTAAGAAAAACAGGGGTCTGCATGGAAAGGGTCACTTGCACCACAAGAATCGGCCGTCTCGAAGGGCTACCTGGAAGAGAAACAACACCCTTTCCCTTCGTCGTTACCGTTGAGTTTAGTAGGTTACTTTCAGACGTATTAATTGCTTCTATCTTTGTGGGGTTTTGGAATTCCTTTTACTGAGTTTGAAATTTTTGCAAGTTTATTTCTGTTTGAGTTTTTATTCAATTTCGATGAAAAGAAATGTCGAGTCTACTTCAGTCTGAAATATGGTTCCAGATTCTCTAATATCTTTGGGGAAAAAATGGTTTTTATTTTTCAAGTGAAGCTATACTTGGAGGGCCGTTTACAACCAAAATTAATACGTAGTAGGCTAAGTATTTGAATTGAGTTTTTTTATTTAATTAATTATTTTTTTATATTTTTAAGATTAATATTTGATAATATATATTTATGCTGTATCAGTAAACTGTAAATAAAATAATTTCGCCTCACGGTATCATTGCATCATCCTCATTCAAAATTTATATTGCATTATCATCTTATTTAGGGTTGGTCTGATAGAACAACAAACTATATTTTCGGACCGTATTTATCACAAAATTATGTTTTACATTAACTGAAATTGGACGAGTCTGTTAACATTATCTGAATGGTTGTTCACTTTACGTTGGTTTAATTATGTAAACATATTTAAAGATTAGAGTTTTGTTTAATTTGTAAAATAAAAATTATTACAATATGCACCAATCTTTGAATAAAATTTGTATGTTAACTAATAAAATGTCAAAATTTAAAATATATAAAATGAATCTCAAATTTAAAGTAATACAAGGATCAGAACCATAATTATTAATGAAGACTAAGTTTTATAACTAGTCACTCAAGTTTTTATTTTGCTTATTTAACTAAAAAAAGAATTCTAATTTGGTGATTAAAATTTTCAAAATTATTTTTTAGGTCACTTGACCTTTAAGTGGTATTTTTTTTAGTTGGTATAATAATAAATTTAGTTTTTGATTTTTGTATTTTTGTCAATTTAACTCTGATCATGTATAAAATGATAAAAATTGAAAATTTTCTTTAAAAAAATAAAAAATTTAAATTAAAACAAAAGTCAATAAAAATTTCAAAAATAGATAAGTGAGGAGAAAAAATTGTTTTTAAACCCTTCAAGTTTTCTCTCTTTATTATTTGTATAGAAGTATTTGATACCCATTCTTTAATAAACATAGAAAAAAACATTAACCAAAATTATTGGTTTTCTTTTTACCTATTCTATTTATTGACATGACTTCTTTGTTATAGGAAAAGAAAATAATTCAGAATATAACCCTTTTTTTTTACAATTTAGGATTTGAAAATAATTTAAATGATTTGAAATTTTGAATTGAGTTTGAAACAAAAATTATGATATATTTTTGTTTTTTTACTAAAAATATGGTATGAGAGTTGGTTTCACAAACGTTTTTAATATCACTAATAGATGTTTTTCAGGTACATGAAACTTGACTTAAATATATTACTAATTTGGTATCAAAAAACGATGAGGGAACATCTAATAATCTAACTTTTTTTTTGTTTTGTTATATTTTCAATTTATTATTGGATTCTATTAAATGATAAATTTATTTCCCATAAATATTAGTTTTTCGGTAAAAATATTTTCAAGAATTTATTTTTTTTAGAATTTTTATATACAAATTTCTATTTTTTAAATAAATTTTAGTTTTTTTATAATTTATATAGAATTAGGGTCAAATTGATAAAATATAAAAATTGAGGATTAAAATAATTATTAAACCAATTGCATAAAATTCGCTTAACAGTATAGTGAAAAACAATAATTTTAAAAAGTTTAATGATGTTTTAGTTAAGTGATGAAAATGAAAATTTATAATTTAGTGTTTACGAAAGCTTATAATATATATTAGTATTGATTATTTGACGTTTTATCAAGCGCATAAGAACAAGGCAAGTGTGACATTGCGAAACATTGAGGGCCATCTAATGGTCTCCGTTTTTTTAGAGCTTTATTTTATTAATTTATTAAAATTTCAAATTACGAATCACCATCCCCTCGTTTTCATCATTTTTCTCATTTTCTCAAGCGAGAAAACCATTTCCCTCTCTTTCTTTAACTGACTTTCCTTTTTTTGCTCCTATTCCCCGGAACCCTAACTCGATCCGCCGGAGAATTCAAGATTCCGGTGAGTCGCAGTTGCTAAATAATTCTTCAATTAATTTCATCCTCCGTTAGCTTAGGTTTTATTCAAGTAATTTTCATTTGTCGTTTTTCGTTTTTAACTTTTATCTTCTATTATTTGGTTTTCTTTTTGTTCTTAGTTTGATTTCGTCTTGTTGTTATGTTTTTGGTTGAAGTGGTGTTGTTCTGAATTGGAGTTTTCTGGTGCATTAGATGACCGTACGATTAGGGAGGAGTTGATATCAAATCGCCTGGGTTTCATCACCGAATGGAGGGAGGTAGCGTCTCTAGACTTACTTGCTCTGGTAACTGTTCATATTCCTACTTGGTTTTTCAATAAACAGATTATTTTTTAGGTTTTTCTTTTGTCATTTTAAATATAACTTGAACACATTTGTCTATATTTTTGAAATGGTGAGTTTAGTGTGAAAGTTTAGAATGATGTTCTTGTGGGTTTCCGCTAAATTAGATTGAAACCAACTTCTTTTCTTCTTTTTTCTAGTTTGACTTAAGCTCGGTCTGTTATGTTATATCATTTTCGTTCGCTTAGTATAGTTTTATGGTTAATGTGTTCGGGCTAGAGGTTTTGTTTAATTCGTTTCAGAAGAAAGGTTGTGTTTTTTTACATGTTTACATGCAATTAAAATTTTGCAGACATTATCCTTTTTTGAATTGACTTGCATCAAACTTCATAATTGTAGTATATCAGAATTTCATGCTATATTGGGAAAGTAAAAAAAAGGATCCATACACGTCATTTATTCATTTTTACTCGTCAAATTTTTTATGGCATTGGGCCATGCAATGTGAACAGTTGGCATCTTTTTCAGGCTTTGCATTAATTAATCCATTTGAATTTATGTTCTTTGAACTGTAAGTTACTATTCAACTCTATGGGAAGTAGTAAACTGGGTAATGTGGTTGGAGAAAGTTTCATAGCTTTACACTTTTTGTAGGCAATTCACATTGTACGAGGATACTCTTACAACCTTAAGGCCTGATCTCATTATCTGTGTATTATTTGAACTGCAATTCCACAATCCATTTTCTTCTTCTAAGTGTTTTCTGTTGTAGGGATACACTCATGGATTATGATGACAATGATTTCCAAAGCCCAAATCTTCATTTAGCTGGCGAAGGGAACAATAAATTTCCTCCTGTTTTACGCCCGTATGCTCTCTCCAAATTTGATTTTGATGATAACCTTCATGGACACTTAAGATTTGATAGTTTGGCTGAAACTGAAGCTTTTCTTGGCATTGAAAGCGCTGAAGATAATCAGTGGATTGAAGATTTTTCACGGGGGAGTAGTGGGATTGCATTTAGTTCAAGTGCAGCTGAACCTTGTTCAATTTCTAGGCACAACAATGTCTGGTCTGAGGCTGCCTCTTCTGAATCTGTTGAAATGCTATTAAAATCTGTGGGACAGGACGAAAGTGTTATTGGTCAATCTATTAGTAAGGATTCAGATGCCTGTGATGAACTGGGTGGCATAATAAGGAAGATGGAGCCTAGTTTGGAACATGGAGATAGTGGTCTTTCTAAAGTAGGCTTACAGCCTGCCTTACAGACAGGTGAGATTCCAGGAAAATTATCTGGGTTGGAAGGTGATGTGTTGGGAGATCATGACGATGTCTCTCAAACACATAAATTTGACTCCTCTGTTGATGGGGCATTGAAAGCTCCAAATATAAGAAATACTGACTTATCTGAGAGAGAGGAGTCTAAAGATGGTGAAGAAATTGTTGTTAATGAGAATCAAGTGGAAGTTTTGGTTGATCAAGTTGTGGATAACAGGGAACTGGTAGATAACTTTGCTTCTGGGTCTCAAACTGATATTGTGACTCCCTCTGTGCAAAACACCTGTGCCAGTAGTAAGGGTTCAGATGCCAGTGATGAACAAGGCGGCATAATAAAGCAGATGGAACCTAGTTTGAAACATGGAGATTGTGGTCTTTCTGAAGTAGATGGTGGCTTACAGCCTGCCTTACAGACAGGTGAGATTCCAGTTTCTGGGTTGAAAGGTGATGTATCAGGAGATCATTTGTTGGTTGAAGATGTTTCTCAATCACATGAATTTGAGCCCTCTATTGATAGGGCATTGGAAGTTCCAAACATGAGAAATACTGACTTACCTGAGAGAGATGAGTCTAAAGATGGTGAACAAATTGTTGCTAATCAAAATCAAGTGGAAGCTTCGGTTGATCAATTAGTGGATAATAAGGAACAGGTAGATAAATATGCTTCTGGGTCACAAGTTGATACTGTGATTCCCTCTGTGCAAAACACCTGTTCTAGTAGTGCATTTTTAGAGAGTCAAGATAAGATACCTTTTAAAAATGATATCATTGATGAAACTGTTGTCAGTTTAGCAGGGGAAAATGTTGATTCAAGCCAAGAAGTTCACATTGATGGTGAGAACTTGATTGGAAATGCAGGTGCAAGTGTTACTGTGCACGTGCAGAAGCATTCGGCCTTGGACATTCAATCTAAGGAAGAAGGACATGCTATTGGAAATATTACACCTACTGTGGGCAAGCCATCTGATAGGATATTGAAAGAGAATTCTGACCTCCATATGGTGGAAGGGTGCAGGGAGGCCTTGGGTGTAGAAAGTCCTCCTCAAACTGGCATAGCCAAAGATATTGTCTTGTCTGTAGGAAAATTACATAACATATCACCAATGCCCTTTGTTGGTGATACTAACCTTAAGGAGAAGGAAAGTGAAATCAGCAATACTGATGCTCCAATTTCTGTGAGTCGAGAGTCAAAGTTGGATAACTTGGATTCGATGGTGCAGGTAGCATGTGATGCCATTGAGAAGAAAGATTTGTCAGAAAGTGATTGCCACTCTGATTCAAAAATCTTGAGCAGCAAGCCTGAGAAATATTTGTTGTCAGTGCAAGATGTTAAAGGTTCTAAGGGTGAAGGTGATGGTGCCCACAATACTTTGGGAGCAGAACCTACGAGAATAGATGAGGAATTTACAGTCTCTGAACATAATGATGATTATAAATTTGATCAGAGTGTTTCAGCTGCTGCAAAGCAGAACACCCAATTGCCTTCTGATTGTAGTAAAACAGATCATGGGGAGGGTGGATCTCCGATTGTAATAAAGGGAGTTGATTCCTCTTCCTTTGGCACAGGTGACACAATAAATGAGTTAGATTCAGATCTACAATCTAATGTTGCCATCAGTGGGAAGTCAGGTATGTTTATTTTTAAGCTTAAATTTTGATAACTGAGCTTTTTTGTTCTTTTTTTTCTGCCATCTTTTACAGTCCTGCATCATTTGCTAACTTGGTATTACCGTGATACAGTGGATTGTGTTCTTTTGCCTTATGGTAAGAGTCTCCCTTCTGCTGCTGTTTTTGATCAGAAAGAGGCTCAAGTGTCATCTCCAGAAGCAAGTCTCTCAATTATGAAGAGTTCTGAAATGAAAACAGTAAAAGGTGCACCTTGTGAGACTGGTGAACAGTCCTCTTGTAAGAAAGTTGATCAGTCCTTGTCAAGTGAGGATACCTCTAATGCTGTCGGCCAAAGTGGGGACCAGACAGTTCATGGTGTCAGTCTGGAGGCCGTAAAGAATATGCATGCACCTTCTAATGTCTCTGATTCAATTGTGAGAGGGACTGATGGTGCCGAAGCTCAAGTTGTTTCCAAAAGGGTTTCTTCAGTATCTTCAGGTGACCCTTTATGATTAACATAGGCTTTCTTGGTTTGCCTAGTAATCATCTCAAGTCCCCAACTTAGACTTTTCTTGTTGGCAATTTCATACATATTAATCCTGTAGGGTGTATGCAAATTCTATTTGGTAGTCTGCTATAGCTAGAGCAGTTTTAATGGGAAGTTTTACTGTTATTCATACCTTACCATTATGGTGCTGTTTCCTTGCTTCATTGTAGTTCGTTCTGCAATGTTTTATTTTTGTGTTGATGATTGCTTGGTTATGAGCCACTGTTTATACTTCATGAAACACATACCCTTGCATTTTTGTTGCTTGAGTCTTCACAAGATTAATGTCCACTACAATAAAATTCCCCCAGGTGCCGTATCAATTCAAGATAATAACAAAACATTAACAAATTCAGAGCCTTCAACTTCAAAGGAACTGTCCCATAACGCTGACCAAAATCATCCTGAAGATGGTGACCACAAATTACCTTCTGAACAGATCAGTGGTCAAATTGTTGTGCATCATGCTGATGGTGAGTTTCTTTATCTTTTTTTTTAAAAAAAAAATTGTAATTAGATATTTTAAGCTTTCATGGTGGAATCTTTCATCATTTACCCTCCGAGTCTTTTCCTTTAGATCTGTTCTCCGTCATGTCAGTAAAAGTTGGTTTGTCTTCTTCTGTTGTTGCCATCCCCTTCCACTTCTCCCCAGATTATTGGGATGCATCTCTTTTGCTTATAATTTCTGCTTGTGAAGTTATGTCCTGTTCAAGGGTATTTTATGAAGTCTGGAACTTGTTTCTAGAGATGTACAGTCCTTAAATTAATTGCATTTTTAGCCTCTTCAATGGCTCTATTTTTTTTTGGTGAGACTATTTCATCAGTTTTCCTTTTTCCCTCCCACATTATTTCATGTTATTCTTATGATGGATTAATTTGATGTTGAAGGTGATCATGTGAAGACACATAATAGTTCCTTTCCTTCTGCACCTTCATCTGAATCTCAAACTAAGATTCACATAATGGAATGTGGAAGTAGTAGTGCTGATCTTGACAATCCTTCCTGTGGATCTCCGATTCTCGTTAGAACTTCTGAGCAGCCAGAAAGTGAAATCAGAACACCTACTGTGAAAGGATCCAAAGATCTGGGTGCTTCAGTGTCTGGGGTCACTAATGGGGAAGGAAATAAAGAGATGTCTATTTCTCCGGATACTAAAGGAAATGTTGCATCTTCAGGAGATGGAAGTTTCACCTTCGAGGTATCTCCATTGGCAAATTTGTCTGAAAAAGAAGCTGGCAAGAATTGGCAACCTTTTTCTACTGTTCAACATGACAAAACATCCTCTGTAAGTGATGCTTTATTTAAGTGGACCTTTTTGTGCTCTAATAATAGTTTCCTGATTGTATATTCTAGATGATTTTAGAACTATTTTGTGCTGCTATATATTTCCATTTCATTCCGGTCATGCTCTGTCTATGTTGCACTTGCTCTCTCACTCTGTATGTTCATACAAGAAGGTTGTTGAGCGAATTCCATCAACCTCTAAAAGGGAAAATTTGGGTGGTGGCTCCAAGGGGACTTCTGAGCGTAAAACGAGGCGAGCTGGTAGTAAGAGCACAGGAAAGGAAGCTGCTAAAAGGGGTATTGTTGCAAAAGATACAACTCCTGCAAGACAATCAGAAAGAAGTGGTAGAACGAGTAATATGTCACTCAGTACATCTGAAATCGGCCAGCTTGTGAAATCCAATGAGTTGCAGTACTTGGGACACATGGAAGGTGGTAATATGAAACCATTTGGTGTTCTTTTTACTTCAGTATCTAGTTTTCCAGACTTGAAAACCTCAGCTTATTTGTATGCAGTGTTTAACCAGCCTTTTACAGATTTGCAACAAGTTCAACTACGTGCTCAGATTTTTGTATATGGAGCTCTGATGTAAGTGGTGACACTTTTGTTCATTTTGGTATATATCTGTACTACACCGACATGTTTTGGCATTATACTGAGGCTCTGTTATATCCTTTTCCTTCCCTCTGGGTTGTTGAAAATTAACAATGATTAGTTTATAGGGTTAAGGCAACATTTAATCCCTGAACTTGACAATTTTTTCACTTGGTCCCTGAAATTTTTTTTTGGTCCACATTAGTCTTGGAACTTGGCAACTTTTCCCAAATTTGGTCCATGTGATGATGTGGCACTCCAAGGTTGTGCCAACTCATCACAAATTTTTAATAAAAACTTATAATTTTTAGGCAATGATGTGGCACAATATAAGAGTGCACATCATCACATGGACCAAAACTGGGAAAAGATGCCAACTTCCAGGACTATTGTGGACCAAAAATATGTTCAGAGATTAAGTTGGGAAAAGTTGCCGAGTTAAGGGTCTAAATGTTGCTTTATCCCTAGTTTATATGTATGGAGCACGTATTGAGATTTTTTATAAATGTACCGTGATATCATTGTCAAATCTTGTTGTCTATGGTGTTTGCTTTTCTCTTTAGGATTTCTAGTCATTTTGAGTGTATCCATCTAATACATTGTTTCTGCAGTCAAGGAATTGCACCTGATGAAGCTTATATGATATCAGCATTTGGGGGACCTGGTTAGGTTTTCTTATCTCTAACAATGTTTTACCTTGGGCTTTTTTTTTTTTTTTTTTTTAAATATAGATTTAGTTACTATTTTTGTATCTTTTGCAGATGGTGGAAGAACCATATGGGAGAAAGCTTGGCAAGCATGTATGGACAGGGTACATTGTAAAAAATCTCTTGTTAGCCCTGAAACTCCGTTGCAGACACATATAGGTATCTATCTTGACCTTACATAGTTGAATCGTTTTCTGTTCTGTTATCTATTAACTGCATACCTTGGTGAAATGCTCAGGTGCTAAAACTCCCGATCAATCAATCAAACAAAATGCACTTCAGACTAAGACTACATCCTCACCTGCCAGTCAGTCCAACAGCAGGGGTACCTCAACAACAATTGTAAAGCCAATGATCCCACTTTCCTCACCACTTTGGACTATTCCTACACCTTCCAGTGACGCCCTTCAACCGGCTAGTATTCCAAAAGGTGCAGTTGCAGACTATCAGCAGGCGCTTTCTCCGTTGCATACTCCACCTATAAGGAATTTCGTTGGACATAATGCTCCTTGGATGTCCCAATCCCCTTTTCGTGGCCCCTGGGTTCCACAGAGTTCTGCATTTGATAACAATACCCATTTTCCTGTACTTCCTATCACAGAAGCAGTTAATTTAACTCCTGTAAGAGAAGCATCTGTGCCTAATTCTTCCATCATGAAACAGGTTTCAACAGTTCCTATGGTCCAGAGTGGAAGTCCTGCCAATGTCCTTGCAGGGACTCCCCTGCTTGACAACAAAAATGCAACATTTAGAACTGGTCAGCATTCTGCTGATCCAAAGCCTAGGAAAAGAAAAAAATCTACGGCTTCTGAGGACCATGGGCAGATTATACTGCATTCTCAAACAGAGTCTCTTTTGGATACTGTTGTGAATAGTCATGCCTCTACGCCTGCTGCTATTACAACCCCTGCTACCATTGTTTCAAAGTTGGCCACTGACAAATTTATTACATCTGTCTCTACTGATTATCTTGAAAAGGGTGACAGAGATTCAGATCCGAAGGCTACACTGTCTGAAGAGACCCTTGGTAAACTCAAAGAGGCTCAGAAGCAGGCGGAGGTTGCTGCTGCCCTTGCTGCTGCTGCTGTTAGTCACAGTCAAGAAATATGGAATCAGTTGGACAAGCAAAAAAATACTGGGTTGGCACCAGATGTTGAAACTAAGTTGACTTCTGCAGCAGTTGCCATAGCAGCAGCGGCTGCTGTTGCAAAGGCTGCAGCTGCGGCTGCCAATGTTGCCTCAAATGCTGCCTTACAAGCAAAAATGATGGCTGATGAGGCGTTGGTTCCTAGTGGCTTCAGAGATCCTATTTCAATTAATGCTCTGTCTTCTGATAGTGTGAAGAAGCTTGGCAAGGCAACTCCTGCATCCATCTTGAGGGATGAAGATGCTTCTACTAGTTCAAATTCTGTTATTGTTGCTGCAAAGGAAGCTTCTAAAAGGAGGGTGGAAGCTGCTTCGGCTGCCTCAAAGCAAGCTGAAAACATGGATGCCGTTGTTAAAGCTGCTGAGCTGGCAGCCGAAGCAGTATCTCAGGCTGGAAAAATTGTTATGGGGGAGCCTTTCCCATTGTCTGAATTGGTAGAAGCTGGTCCAGAGGCATACTGGAAAGTATCCCATGCATCTCCTGAGCCAAATGTTGCTATCAGAGAACACTTAGACAAAGGTGGTAATGTGGAGGCTCCTGGTTCAGTTGTCGGGCATTCACAAGAGGTTCCCACAGATAAGAACGAAAAGCAAAGTAATAACCATGAAATATCACCGATTCTTAGAGAGATGGCCAGAGATTCAGTGCAGGATCATTCCAGGTTGACAGATGGCATTTTGGGTTCTGCTGCAACAAGTGGAAATGAAAAAAAGGGGCAAAAGGGTCGTAAAGCTTCAGGTATTGCCAAAAGTAAAGGGGTGTCCACTAATACTGAACATGGGAAAGCAAAGGAAACTTCTAAAGATAACAATATGAAGGAAGGTTCCCATGTTGAGGTTTGTAATTTGAGCTTGATATATAAGTTGAGCTTTTTAATCTTTAGTTGTATGATATATCTTTACTGAGTTCTAATGATGCAGCTTTATTTGATGGAAATATGTAGATATAGTGGTGCATTTGAAATTTTTTGTGCTTTTCCTAGTTACCTTGGGGAATTGTTGCAGTTGAACATGTTTTTTTAATCTTATGTTCATATAAGATCTTTTACGATTTACCATTTCCTGATTTCTAGGTATTGAGAGATGGAGATGGAGGTGGCTTGAAAGTAGCATGGTTCCCTGCTGATATTCTGGAGTTGAAAGATGGCAAAGCTTATGTGTGTTACAATGAACTTCGATCAGAGGGTGAGCTATGACACATAACTTGCTTTGGTTGAATCAACTAAATGATGATAATTAGCAAAGCAGATCTCTATGACAATCCTTGTCCTTAATTTTTAATAAATTCCATGTTGGTATCTATACAATTTCACTTTGCTTGCATGATGTGTACTTTTATTGTGGGGAGATAGAAAATATGATTAAATACACCGAAATGAGGATCTCTTCCTGTTCTAATGTATTTGTTTACGCATCTAGTGTGTTCCAAATTTCAGTTTCTTATGTAAAAGCATATTCTTGCAGAGATGATTGGAAAGTTTGTCTCGTGAACATCTGATGAGGATGCTTTTTTAACTGACATTAATCAACTGCTGGTCTCACAGATGGTGATAGGCTAAAGGAATGGGTGGAGGTTGAAGGTGAAGGGGATAGAGCACCCAGGATACGCAGTGCTCGTCCTATTACAGCCATGCCATTTGAAGGAACGAGGAAGAGACGCAGGGCTGCCATGGGGGACTATAATTGGTCCACTGGAGATAGGGTTGATGCATGGATACAAGATAGGTATGCATTCACTATTTCATATACATTCTTGCAGTGCATCAGACAAGAAAGGAATGGTACTGTTGAAGATAATGGAGGCATAAAAAAATCTATGTGAATTATGAGTATGTAGTGCAAGGATAATTTGTCATGATTTGCTAACCAAACTAGCAACATGAGTGGTTTGTCATATTGCCCTTAACAATACTACAAGGTGAAATCATAATTTTGTATCCTTATTCAGAACTCTCGTTGATGGCACAACTGTGAAAGCTGTTGAAATTGTTTCCTACAAAGGGGTTAGATAAACTATGCAAATAATTTGTCACTTGGATAGGTTTAACAGTTGAAAGTTTCTTGGGAATTCATCAAATAGGTTGTGCTTGGTTGTTGCAAAAGCCATTATATAAAACAATGATCCAGTGTTTAAGAATCTACATAGATCTTCTTGTGGAATCCCCCGTCTTTTCATTTTTTTAATCTGATAAGTTATTATCTTTTGAACAAACTGATGTTCAGCCAAGGTCTTAACTTATAAGCTATACTTTAAGCCCTCTTTTTGGGATGGCTTTGGAATCAAATGCTTTGCACTCCTATGCATCCTCTATTTTCTTGATTTTTTAGTTAGAGAGGGATGAAGAACGTCAATTGCACGAAGTTCTTTCAGCCTTAATTGTCAAGAAAATAACCATGTTGAAATTATTATTTTTATTTTTCTTTCAGCTGGTGGGAGGGAGTTGTCAATGAGAAGAGCAAGAAAGATGAAACATCATTTACCATCCATTTTCCTGGTATGTATGATGGTGTACAACATTTTATTAACAATCTCAATTGCAATGTGCTCAGTATTGAAGTCTGTGCAGCCTCTGCTTTGGGAATAATAAAGGTCTCTTTTTATTATTTTTGTTGCAGCTCAAGGAGAAACATCTGTGGTTAAAGCATGGCTTCTTCGTCCTTCTCTGATATGGAAGGATGGTAATTGGGTTGAATGGTCCAGTTCTGGGGATAATGATGGCTCTTCCCACGAGGTGATATGTTGTTTAGATTTCTGATTGATGTTCCTCTGATAATACTTTAATGGCTGCTTTGTACTAAGCCTTTGATCTGTTTTTCAGGGTGATACCCCGCTGGAAAAACGACCAAGGATAGGCAGTCCTGTGATAGAGAACAAAGAGGATAGTACTAAATGTTTTGACAGTAAGGAATCTGAGAAACCTGACGACACAAGATTGCTGGATTTAACTTCTGGTGTAAAAATATTTAATATTGGTAAAAGCACCAGAGATGAGAGTAAGCCTGGTTCACTCAGAATGAAACGTTCTGGTTTAAAGAAAGAAGGATCAAGGGTTATTTTTGGTGTTCCTAAGCCAGGAAAGAAAAGAAAGTTTATGGAAGTAAGCAAACATTATGTTGCAGATCGGAGCAGTAGAACTCTTGGAACAAGTGATTCAGCTAAATTTACAAAGTATTCAATGCCTCGGGGATCTGAGCCTGGAACAAAAAATAAAACTGAACCGAAGGAAAAAAGAAATGTTATATCCAAGCCTAAGGTTCTCAAGTCTGGAAAACCACCTAGTGTTTCTAGTAGAACTATTCCTCAGATGGAAAGCTTATCAAGCATTGTGGGTTCTGAACCTGATGATGCTGTGACTGCAGATGTATCAAAATTCAAGGATTCTGCTAGCGGTGCTGAGAATATATCAGGAGAGCATAACTTGGAGTTGAGATCTTCAAGTTCTGATGGAGCTGCAGAGGGCCAGGTTTTATTTTCTTGTGCTGCTCTCTCATCTGATGCACCCCCTGAGAAAGCTTCCACATCAAATGCTAAATCCGAATCTATTAGTAAAGGGAAACTTGCACCAGTTTCTGGGAAGTTGGCTAAAGTTGAGGAGGAAATGAAAATTGTATCTGAAGTTGTTGAACCTCGTAGATCTAATCGGAAGATTCAGCCAACATCAAGAGTAAGTAAACAGTTGTGGACTTCTCTTCTTTTGATAAGTTGAAACAATTTATGCATTTAATATTGCACATATACAAGTGGCTATTGTCGTGCCGCTTACATATCTTGTTTGTTGTCCACAGCTCTTGGAAGGTATACAAAGCTCATTGATAATCTCAAAAGTTCCAGTTTCACATGACAAAGGTCAGAAAGGTCAAAGCCGGAGTACTAGAGGTGAAGTTTAAATTTCTCATCAATTTTGTATTCTTGAAGTAGTAATACCATTCTTTTAGACCTTGTTTTTGTTGCCAAACGTACTGTTTGGTGAATGTAACATAACAGTCTCGGCTATATAACAGGAAGTAACCAAGGTTGAGAAGCGAAAAACGAGCTGTTTTACAACCTGGGAACCCAGTCCTTTGAGAAATTCAAGATTTATTGGATGAACAACAGGCAACATTCAACGGTGTAGCTTGTGTAAATTATGACATTGACAGATAGAGCTAGGAACCAAAATTTTTTCTTTGGCTTTTGAGATGTAGCAGTAGATATATATAAAAATATTTATTTTGAAATGAATTTTAGTTTTGTTTACAATTATAATATTAAATCTAATCTCTCTTTGGTCCCCATGCCTTTCTAGGTTAAGTGTGGAAGAAAGTCTCCTTGTAGTTTGGCTTGGCTTGCTTTATTTGCAAGTGAACAAATCCATAAAATTCTCTTGCTACCAACTTCTCATAAAGCTTATTCAGCTTTTTTTTCTCTTTCACTCTCTGCACTTTAAGGATCAGACTTTACTCAAAAAAAATTTTAGAACCAAACGCGGCTTTGTATTTCTGACATTTATGATTTTTCTAAATTCATTTTTTAAGATAATATGTTTTGTGATTGTATCTTGATAAGTACTCATCCTATTTTCTCTTTGAATTTAATTTAATTTACTTTTTTTTCTTCGATTTAATCTATAAGGTATAAAATTGTTGTTGACTCATTTTCTTTCATTGTAATGATTTATCCGTCAAAAAGTCCCTCTTGAAAATAAAACTAAAATAAAATATTATTGAGCTGCATTTTAATAAATTGATCGAAATGAATATAGTCCACCAAGCAGAACAATATCCAGTATCCGACTTTAATAAATTAAAAACTACTACTACATACCTATTTAGTATTTTTCCCAGCAAATGTATATATATATATGTAAGAAGAATAGTATTTTTTCTTAAACTCCTCTATCACTGTACAAAGAAATAATATTTTCATGGATCAAACCGGAGAAAACGAGAAGAAACAAAAGAAACTTCCCTCTGGCCTGACCAGGTTTTGGCTCTCGAAATGTACCATTTTTTTCTTAGTCAGGAAATGCATCTTCATCCTCTTTGGCTCCTAAAACAGGCTCTTCTTCTTCATTGCTTCTCTTCCTCAATCCTTCATTTTCTTTAAATTGCTGTGATTGATGATGATCTCCATCACCACCACCATTGTTGCCTGCTGCAATAATATCACTTGCCGGCTTCTCGCAGATACAAGAATAGGGATACTCATGAAATTCACCGCGTCCGGCTCTCATCTCATCTGGCTCTCCCATGAATCCTCTTTGAACCACTTTCACCTTTTCCGCAAAGGTATCCCAGTCCATCTGATCCCTTTCCATCAACAATGGCTCAACCTCTTGGCGTTCGGTCTTATGGTCCTCTTATGCCCCATGTACCTCCCTTCATTAACAAAAAGAACATAGATTCAAGCAAAAAAACAACACTATATATACTAAATTCGATGGCATTACATGCTGAACCATGTAAAATGCAAAGAAATAATCAAAATAAAATTTTAAGATAAAAG
The DNA here is from genome assembly GCA_005393395.2 of Gossypium australe. Taxonomy (NCBI): domain Eukaryota; kingdom Viridiplantae; phylum Streptophyta; class Magnoliopsida; order Malvales; family Malvaceae; genus Gossypium; species Gossypium australe. The sequence continues at coordinate 2,561,819 of CM016624.1, read as the reverse complement.
ATTGAGCGAGAAAAATAAAAAATCAATCTGAATATTCAAGTGTGTGGATAGTTTATGAAATATAAATTAAAAAAATCACAATTGAAATGAATGCTATTTTTGTTTTAATTGATAATTGATTAAAAGTTTGGTTAGAACACCCTTCTAACATTTAGATTACACGAGTTCAAATTCTCTTAGCTTCTTCTCGTTCCTCCAATATTGTAATAATAAAAACAAAGTTATAATTAAATTTACATGAAAAATTATTTTTAAAATTTTAAAGTATTATATCAAATAATATTCAAATGTTATAAAACAAAACTCATTTTGGTAAAATAAGCCCAAAATTTTAAAATAAAAAATTATAATGAAAAATCAAGAAATAAATTATAATAGATGTTAAAAGAAATTCGACTAAAACATAAACCGAACCGATTTAAATATTAAACGTAAAAGCTCCACAGATATGTTATATAGGTATGTAAAATCAACACATGGTCATGGTTGATATGTTTGGAGCCTTGTCTCCAAATTTCACATCTTCATTCAATCAGTTCAACATCTAAATTTCTAGATCAACTTAGAAAAATTAGCAAGAGAAAAATAGCTCAGATTTCTCACCTTCGACCTGCAAGAATCTTGGCCATATTTCCATTATTATCGGTGACGAAAACATCGCTTTCATCACAAACAATGTAGTCAATGGCAGCAAGGCAAGAAGAGAAAGGAAGAAAAGGTTTCAGGTCTTCATTAGCAAGTATCTCTTTTGTATACAAGTTTGGAAAGAGATCTTTTAGTGGTTCCAGAGTCTCTTCTCCACCATAAATTTCTCCAGATGCAACATAGATGTATGTGTCGTTTTCAAAACCAAGTGCTCTTAACATCAAGCCTACTTCATGAGGAGTAAGTGGACATTTACCTCGCCTTCTTTCTCCAACAGCATCTATATCCTGCATGAATATGAGGATGGGTGCAGTTTAACTAAATAGATACAGGCAATGTTTATAAATGGTTCTGAAATTGTAAAAGAGGGAATCTTACAGGCAATGTTTCCCATCGTTTTCGTATCTCTCTAAGCTCGTATCTTTCCTTGTCTCCTCCACCAATGTAACAACCAGAAAATGCTAGTGTTGAAGCTAGTTTCCGTGCAAGCCATGCAGCACCAAAGAAGCAGCACATGCAGCAACAACAAACCAAGCACCCCGAGCCATGCAGAAGCTATTATTTTATGTGCAGCTAATGAAGTTTTTTGTAATGTAGTTTAGTTCATTTTGAACTATGTTAGGTTGATGTTTTATGTAACTTTGATAGTGATTGAGTTTTGTCTATGTGTGCAAGTTATTACTACAATTTTCTATGTAATTAGTGGTGTTAAGTGAAAGTTTAGGTAGAATTTGACTTGTATTGGCATTATGCCATTGTTCATTTTAAATGAAAATTATTGAAGTTTTCATCCATATGCTCCATTGTTCTTAGCTTTTCTTTTCATTTTCTGTTAGCTTTCTTGTTTGTTTCTTCTGCAAGCTTCGAGCCTTACTACTCAAGCTTCAGCTAACTTTTTCTGCTAGCTGATCATAACACCAATAATTGGTATCTAAAGCTTTTGTCTTAGAGGATCTGTTGCTGTTAAACTTGAAATTCGAATGGCTTCATCAAGCTTCTCACCAGCTACACCACCAGTCTTCAATGGAGAGGGTTTCCACATATGGTTGGTTAAGATGAGGACTTACCTGCAGGCCTTTGATCTGTGGGAAGTTGTGAACTCAGATGTCGAGCCAACCCAACAGTGGCTCAGATTAGGCAGCATGCTAATAAGAGGACCAAAAGGCACAAAGCTATGTCATGCATTCAGAACTGTGTGTCTGATGTCATCTTCACCAGGATCGTGGCTTGTGAGACACCAAAGCAGGCCTGGGACAAACTAAAAGAGGAGTTCCAAGGGACTGAGAGGACAAGGCAGCAGCAACTATTGAACTTGAGAAGGGACTTCTAGAATTTGAAGATGAAGGAGGAAGAAACTGTCAAGCAGTATTCAGACAGGATTATGGCTGTTGTAAACAGCATAAGGCTCCTTGGTGAGCAGTTTAATGAAGCTAGGATAGTGGAGAAAGTGTTATCTACCTTACCAGAAAGGTATGAAGCAAAGATATCCTCTCTCGAGGACTCAAGGGCCTTGGCCAACATCTCTTTGACAGAGCTGATCAATGCTCTCTATGCACAAGAGCAAAGAATGGCTAGCAGAATGGAGGAGCACTAGGAAGGTGCTTTTCAAGCCAAGGCCAAGGCTGCCTCGAGCACCAATGCCTATAAAGGCAAGAAGACTTGGAAGAACAGGCCTAAGCCTGATACTGCAAGAGGTGGTGAGCAACTCTGCAGGCATTGCAAGACCAGGTCATCTAGAAGAAAGATGCTGGTTCAGGCCAGGTGCAATATGTCAGCATTGCAATAAAAAGGGCCATGTTGAAAGGGTTTGCAAGAACAAGGGTAGACCAAGGCAGGCTCAACATCAACAGCCAAAGGTTGAAGCTCGAGTAGCTAAAGAAGGCAATGACAATGAAGAACAAGTCTTTGCAGTCTCATGCTCAGCTGCAAAGGATAAGGGCTCAAAAGGATGACTATTGGATAGTGGATGCACCAACCACATGTCATCAGATGCGACCATCTTCAAGACTTTGGACAGAAGCTGCAAAACCAAAGTAAAAGTTGGCAATGGTCAGTTTATCAAGGCTAAAGGCAAAGGGGATGTGTTGATATGCATTTCCACAGGTAACAAGCCCATTTCAAATGTGTTGCTAGTACCTGAAATCGACAGGAACCTTCTCAGCATTGCTCAGTTGCTTGAGAAAGGTTACTCAGTGGTGTTCAAGGGCAAGGAGTGCCAAATTGCTGATCCAAATGGATCAAGCTTCATGACAGTCACAATGACTGATAAATGCTTTGAAGTTAACTGGCCAAGTGACTCACACTCAGCCTGCATAGCCTCTGCTGAAGATTCCAAGCTTTGGCACCAAAGGCTTGGGCATGCCAACTTCAGATCAATGGCTAAGATGGTCAATGAAGATTTGGTTGAAAACTTCACCAACTCAGTGAAGCATGATGATGTCTATAAAGTATGTCAACTTGGGAAGCAGGCCAGGCAACCATTTCCCTCGAATCAAACCTGGAGAGCCTCAGAAAAACTTTAGCTTGTGCACACTGATATGTGTGGTCCCATGAAGACTGAATCACTTAGTGGAAACATGTACTTCATACTTTTCATTGATGATTGTACAAGATATTGCTGGATTTTCTTCTTGAAACACAAGTCAGAAGTAGCTTAGGTGTTCTTGAAGTTCAAAGCTGCAACTGAAACTGAAACAGGTTGCAAGCGCAAGACCATCAGGTCAGATAATGGGACTAAGTATACCTCAGCTCAGTTCCAAGCTCACTGTGAGAATGCAAGCATCAAATACCAGCTAACCAATGTGTATACACCTCAGCAGAATGGAGTCAGTGAAAGAAAGAACAGAAGTTTGATGGATATGGCTAGGTGTTTATTGTTTGAGAAGAACATGCCCAAAACCATGTGGGCTGAAGCAGTTAACACTGCTGTCTACATTCAGAATAGGCTTCCAACAAAAGCCTTAACTCACAAGACTCCATTTGAAGCTTGGTTCGGGTTCAAGCCATCTTTGGCTTATCTCAAGATCTTTGGCTACCTATGCTATGCCCATGTGCCATCTGTGAAAAGAGACAAGCTGTCAAAGAGGGCTCAACCTGGTGTTCTAATAGGCTATAGCTCAGTCAAGAAGGGTTATAAGATCTTAGATCCTTCAACAAAAAAGGTCTAAGTGAGCAGAGATGTGATCTTTGATGAAAGAGCATGCTAGAAGTGGGATAGAAATGAACCAGAGGCTCCTTCTAAGGAGTTGATACCAAATCAGCCTGAAGCTGATCAAAATGGTCCTGAAATGGACATTGATGATGAACCAGTGAGGGGAACCAGACTCTTGGCAGAAATTTATGAAAGGGCACAAGTGGCCATAGTAGAGCCAACCTGTTTTGAAGAAGCCGAGACAGGTGAAAGATGGAAGCAAGCAATGGTTGAAGAAATCAACATGATTGAGAAGAACCAAACTTGGGAATTGGTTCAGAAGCTTGTCAACAGGAAGGTTATTGGGGTGAAATGGGTCTATCGAGCAAAACAAAATGCTGATGGCAGCCTAAACAAACTGAAAGCTAGACTTGTAGCCAAGGGATTCAGCCAAAGATATGGCCAGGATTACATGGAGACTTTTGCACCAGTAGCCAGGCTTGACACCATAAGATTGTTGGTTTGTAATACCCCTATACCCGGTTCCATCATGCAGACCCGGTATAAGACTATTACATTTGGTGCCAAAACAATTATGGCCAGATACTGTTTAATTAAAACATTTGTATATAATATTTTAACCTACCAACCATTTTTGCTAACATATTTATTGTTTATTAATTCATTCCATATATACCAAAATACTTCAAGTAACTGAAAATAGATAAAATTTCAAGAATCTACGTTTTAGTCCCTATCACATGGGAACACCTTTGAACTACATATGTACATGCCATTTTAATACAAAATACAATACCTACTTTTGAAGCCCTTGAGGATGTGATGAGGTGAGAGATCTTCTAGTTGGATTTATCTCTTCTAGTCTAATTGTACCTACGCGTTAAAATAAACACGTTAAGCCGGTGAAGGCTTAGTAAGCACTACAAGAATAATTAAATAAGTAATCATAACAAAATATTTTAAACTCAATCAATTATTACATATCTACTCACATATAAGTCTCTTCAACTATGCATTGCTTTAAATAAATTTAACTTATCTTTTGTAAGGTATAAAAATTACCTTAACACATCAGTGATTCACTTTTGTTCTCATTTCACTTTCTTAGCCCAAAGTAGACTTTATAGAACACACCGGATATACGGAACTAATACAGAGGTGCATTATGATGCACAAGTGAACAGAGAGCACCAATGTGCTAATTTCAGAGAGCACTGACGTGCTAATATCAGAGAGCACCAACGTGCTAATTTCAGAGAGCACTGACGTGCTAATATCAGAGAGCACCGACGTGCTAATATCAGAGAGCACCAACGTGCTAATATCAGAAAGCGCGCAAAAGTTCCTTAATATCCCAGTAGTTCTAAATTTCGTCTACTTGGGCATTAAAGCTGAATCTCATATATTTAAATAATTCACATAAATACTTCAAAGAAGATAAATAACAATTATTTAAAATTCTTGTAGTACTTACAACAAAAGGTTGAGGTGATATAAATTCTTCTTCCTTCACTCCTTAACCTTCTCTTTTCCTTTTCCTTCAATTCAGTCCTCTCCTTCCTTTTCTTTTTCTTCAATTTCATATAAACATATAACATTTATATGATAAAAATAATCAAATAATTTCCTGTACTATTTAATAAAATAAACATGTATTTTATGATAATTTCATGCTTTCTTACTTTTGCTCACATTTCAATTTAATCCTTTACTCATAAACTTATTCAAAGTTGTCCTTTTGTGTCATAGTCACAAAATTATTTATTTCCAGAGCTACAGAACTCCAAATGAAGAACCGTTAATTTTTCCTGAAACTAGACTCACATATATTCATACCATAAAATTTCCAGAATTTTTAGCTTAGCCAATTAGTACAGTTTATTCATCAAAGTCACCCCTGTTCTGCTATCTGGCAGTTCCGACCCTTCTTCACTAAAAATTAATTATCTCTTTATACAAGATTCATATGATGTTTTCATTTATTTCTATTGAAAATAGACTCATTCAGGATTTTAAAAATATAAATTTAAGCCCCTAATTATTTTTATTCAATTTTTTATGATTTTCCAAAGTCAGAACAGAGGAACCCGAATTCATTCTGAACCAGTCTTACAAAAATCCAAATATCTTAGAATACAGAATTCCTTTGCTTTCCTTGTTTCTTTCATATGAAAATTGACTCAATAAGCTTTAATTTCATATCTCACTCAGCTTCTAATTCCACTTCTACGATATTTAGTGATTTTTCAAAGTTACTCTACTGCTGCTGTCCCAAAACTGTTTTCTTATAGCTTGTTTTGCAATTAAGTCCTTTATCCAATTCTAACTTCAAATTCTTTCAATTAAACCACTAATTCATCATTTTATTCATCATATGCTATATTCAAAAACTCTAAAACTTCAAAAACTTCAACTTAAATTCATCAAAACTTGTTCTAAAACTTATAAAGCATTAAAATTAAAAGAAAAGGATTAAATTAACTTACCAAATTAAACTCCAAGCTTCAAACTTTTAATTTTCCCTTTTTCTTCTTTCTTTCTTTCTTTAGCCCGCTCTCTGTTTCGTTGCTTCTCTGTTTCTGTTTCTCTCTTTTTTGTTTTTGTTTTATATATATAATATAATAATATAATCATATAATATGTAATATAATAATATACTTAAAAAATTTCAGATTTTTTTTACACAATACACCGCCTCAACTATACAAAATGGCATAATTGCCATTTTGGTCCTTTATAATTTCTTTTAATCTATAATTTAACTTTTACTTTTATTTCAATTTAGTCCTTTTCATTTAATTAGCTATCCAAACGTTAAAATTTTCTAACGAAAATTTAATACCACATTACTAACATTTTATAAATATTTATAAAAATATTTCCTATCATATAAATATTCATGCAAATATATTGAAATAAATTTCTCTTTAAATCGGATTTATGGTTGCGAAACCATTATTCCGATAACCTTAAATTTAGGCCATTACAACTCTCCCCCCCTTTAAGGATTTTCGTCCTCGAAAATCTTACCAGTAAAGAGGTTTGTATATTGTTTTTTTTATTTCGTCGTAACATAGACACATGAAAAATATTATGAATTCTATCGAGTTCCGGTGGTAATGCTAATCGATAAGCGACCGGTCCAATTCTTTCTATGATCTCATATGGCCTGATAAATCTTGGACTCAATTTACCCTTTCGACCGAACCTAAGAACTTTCTTCCAAGGAGACACTTTTAGGAATACCTTATCACCCACCTGAAATTCAATCTCTTTTCGTTTAAGATCGGTATATGGTTTTTGACGATCAGATGCTTCTTTCAAACTATTCTGAATCACCTTTACTTTTTCTTCTGTTTCTCGGATCAAATCGACCCCATATATCTTCTTTCCACTGACTCTGTCCAATATAATGGTGTTCTACATTTTCTACCATACAAAGCTTCATACAGAGTCATTTTAATACTGGACTGATAACGATTATTGTAAGCAAATTCAATCAAAGGTAGATACCTCTCCCAATTACCTTCGAACTCTAGTATACAACATCAGAGCATATCTTCCAATACCTGAATTACACGCTCAGATTGGCCATCTGTCTGAAGATGAAATGCAGTACTGAAATACAACTGAATACCCAAAGCTTCTTGTAATTTATCCCAGAAACGAGACGTAAATCGGGGATATCCAATATAATGGAGACAGACACTCTATGTAGCCTGACAATCTCAGATATATACAGTTTAGCCAGTTTATCTAAAGAATAATCTAAACGTACCGGAATAAAGTACGCTAATTTTGTCAATCGGTCAACAATCACCCAAATAGCATTTTTTTTCGGAGATAATGGTAACCCCGATACAAAATCCATAATGATTCTTTCCCATTTCCATTCCGGTATAGTAATTGGCTGAAGTAACCTCGAAAGTACCTGATGTTCTGCTTTGACCTGTTGACATATCAGACATCTTGATACAAACTCAGAAATATCACGTTTCATACCTGGCCACCAATACATCTTCTTTCTAAATCTAACCAACTCTCTCTCGAATTATCCATCGATTTGCGAATAAAAGGCTGTACTGAAATCGAGTTAAGTACTCAATAATTTCCTGTAATTGTTTTCAGAACCCCAAAGTGAACTACAATCTCGATTAGAAATTATCAATACTAGAATACCATGAAATCTTACAATTTTTGGAATGTACATCTCCGCAACTTTCTGAAACCATCAATCAGTTCTGAATTTATAAATTAATCAACTATCACTCATATAGCATTCTTATAAGATTCCGAAATCAGAAAGTGAACAGTAAAATGTAGATCTTTATCAAACATTTCAAAGACTGCTACTCCATATAGTTTGCCAATTTTATAGACTTATATCTCATTTCCATCCCAGTATCTTTACTAGCTGTAATAATTCTATAAACACCAATACCGGATATTCAACTAAAATTAATCCTTCATCAGACAATAGCAATCGAATATGTATTACTCACAGAGCGAACAATTATTTTCCCATTCAAATCATCTACAACTATATTTATTTTTCCCCGATTCAGACTGAACCAGAACTGATGCTTCAATTATTAGAACTTCCATCTACTCAAAATTCTACTAGCATTGATTAATCCATTCAAACCTTGTGTCTTCCTGTAGTATTCTTATCATTGATGTAGCTATCATAGAAAACACTTTCACAAAAATTAAAAAAAATCCCAACACTTCAAATTATCCCAAGTCCACAGTCATCAGATAGAATATGCCATAGTACTATAATAAATCTGATATTTCAATAATATAAATGGATCAATACTTCAACTTCAATAGTACTTTAAAATTGAAGAAGAAATCCAAGAGTAGTCCCAATAATAACCAGTATAATAATACAACTTCTATAATCTAAGATCCATATCACCGAGCTCTCATAACTGAACCAAGATTTATAACAGTAATATATATATATATATTTACCTTCTATCCATGAATACCCCTTTACAGATGAATCATATTTGATAGATAAGATCAGACTATAAAATAATAAGAAAACCAATATAATGAATGTAACACCCCAAACCCGGCCCACAAGCCTTGACCGGATCTGGTATGTCACGGAGTAAAAACGTTTTGAAAGGTTCAATGGAAATTTTTAATTTGTTGGGGTAATAAAATGGTGTTTGCTAAAACTTAGATGGGTTGGTTTGATAAATACGATTGAGTTGAAAACTTTTCCTTTTTCCTTTGAAACCAGTTAATCATTTAGATTTTTAAAACATTAGAGTCATCGATAACTTAGAAAATTTTGTTACCCGATAGTAACATTTTTGAAAACGCCTACGAGTACTTATTTTGAAAACGTTACCTTTAACCGATTTGCTTAACAGTTCATGAGTTCATCAGTTATATAATAAAGTAAAAACAACTACCTAAACATCCAAAATAATAAGCGGCCATATTACAACCCAATCGAATTTTAGTGAATAATAAACTTAAAGCGGGGCAAAATAAAGTTTGAAGTCCACAAAACAAACATGGCCGCCTCGAGTTCTCCCCGGCTCCGTACCCGCGCTCTACTCACCTGCAAGATGATATGGGAAGGGGTGAGTCACCAAGACTCAGTGTATAAATCCCCAACCCGAAAATACCACTCATACACAAGATATTAGTATGACATGCAATTATGCAACCCAACCTAGCCATCCATGCTCCTTTTTCTACCCCGTGTGGTACCAAACCACTGGTGGTGCCAAACCACTGGTGACTTAAAGTCACAATCAAATGATGGGGCCAACCCATCGTGTGATACCAAATCACTGGCGTCGATCCCGTATCTCGAATGTGGGGCCAACCCACGGTGGAATTAATCCACAAGGACGAGACGCTATGAGGTGCCAAACCTCTGGAGGTGCCAAACCTCTGGTGACCGTAGTCACGAAATGTGGTACCAAACCACTGGTGTCCGTCGACACGATTATTACTCCCTCTCATCAATCCCACCATCATCATGCTCACATAACAAGTATCATGATCCCATATATCATGCATTTGTATATAGCATAGCATTTAACAGCATATGATGGCATACACAACATATATCATAGATCGAGTAATAGGGGACTTACCCGAAAACCAAGTTTATGCCCGCAAGGCAAAATTACCACATGAGAGGTTATAAATATCATCATAATAACAGTTTATACTAATAAAGTGTGTAAGAGCTTACACACCTATTTAATCGAAGGTCTAAAAAGAAATCCCGTATCTACGCGATATTATAAAAGTCCCGAACTTGTCCTCGTATTGCTCCTATATTCGGCCATCATAGGTTAGTATTTAGGGGTCTCATTTGATTTACTAACAAATCCCAAAGTTATTGGTCGTAACATACCCAAAATAGGGCCCTAGGCCGATCCTTTATCAACACGAACCAACGTGATCGAAATCCCGAAAACTTCTGATTTCTTAGCCGATTTGCCCCCTAAAATCATAGTGTAAATTTGGTTACTCAAAAATACCAAGAATGGCTTGTGGCCGGATACGCTTAAACATTTATTTTCTCACCGAAATCCCGAAGTGGTCACTTGTTAAAATCGGCTACGAGCGAAACTATGAGAGATTGTCCAAGGCCGAACACCCTAAAGGCTTTCTTTGCAGACTTGAAACTTACGAAAGGCTCTATCTCTCTTTCTCTTAATGCACCTTGTCACTAGCTACAACAAAAGAAAAACCACTTGTGATTTTGTGCATATTCAGCCATCCCAAAAAAAGAAGAAAAGACTTGATTGCCTTAACGAAATAAATGCTTACCACTACAAGCTCAAGGAGACTACTAGAAGAAGAGGTTCGGCCATAGTAACAACGGCATGCTTCGGAGTAAAACCGAAAGTAGCATAAGAGGAGGAGGGGGTTTCGATTTGATCAAAATGGAAGATGAAGAAAGGGACATGAGCTAGCCGAAATACCCCTTAATATTCCTTCAAAACCGTAACTCGAGCAACCTTCATGGGGTCCCTATTTCGGTCATGAACAATCTGAGAAGGGAAGAAAACGAATCAAAAGTTTCAGCCTTCCTTTGCTACTAGAAAATCGACCTTGAAAGTCCCTCAATCAAGCTTCATTTGGCCAAGCTAGAATTTTGTAAGGTCAAAAGTAAATGAAGGTATTCGGCCATACACTCAAAAATGAGGGAAGGAGAAAAAAAATGGATTAAACAAATTGGCCATGCTCTCCTTTCAAAAATCAAGGCCGGCCATGCTACATTTGTTTTGTTTTTCTTTTGATAAAATTTCAATCCCCCAAAACATTATTCCCCATCCCTTTTGAAAAAGAGTGCAACATTATTATTATTTAATGTTCCCATAATATGCTCTCTATTTTCAACAAATAAATTAAAAGGAAGAAATTAACCCATGCTTCCAAATAAAATAAGATAACAATAATATATTAGCACCCAACCAGCATTTGCATGCCTTTTTAAATGCCCATGCACAGACCAGTTGCATTCTGCCGGCCAAAAGGAAAAACAAAAATAAAAATCCCTCCAGTGCTGCCCTAAGGTCTCGAACCCGAGACCTGGGGAAGAAACCCCCACGCCTCAGCCACTTTTGCTGTGGCGCATTTCATGACATAATTTGTCAAAACTTTCTTTTAACCTATGCTTCGCTGGTCCCTTCTGCTTTAACGCTAAAACAAAAGAAAATAAAAGCACCCGCGCGCTCAACAGGACTCGAACGCCTGACTTTTATGCCGCAACGCCCATGAAGCGCCCTTAGCCACTCGGCCAAGGCGTCTTTCGTGGCATAAGTGCGTCGCAAATTTGTTTTAAACCTTCCTCCCCTAGCTCCATGTCTCCACGCAAAACAAAACAAAGAAAAGAACGCACACATGTGCTACTGCTAGGACTCGAACATGAGTCCTGAAGGAATAATCCCAAGCCTCCAGCCACTCTTCTAATGTGCCTTTCGTAACATAACTCGACAGCATTTTCTTTTAAACACTCCCTCACTTCAACGCTAAAACAAAAACAAACTCCCTTGCGTCCATGGTGATTCGAACCCGAGCCTAGCGTCCCCAGGCCCCTAAGTGGCGCCCCAAACCATTCTACCAAATCATTTCTTATGTCAAGGTTCGCACCAAAATAAAAATAAGGTTTCCTCAGGCAATCAATAAAAATAAAAATAAAAATAAAAATAAAATACAACAACCCCAGTTGCAGGATGTTACAATGAAATCCCAGATGTGGCATAATGAAATCCCAGATGTGGAGCTATATTGAATTTCCGAGAATAAAAACCATATTCAATGATAAAGAAATCGATTATATTCCGAAGAAAAACCAGAAGAAGAATACCATTTATCCTCACTAGAAACGATTGTGATAAAGATAATGCAAATTGTGTATATGTACCAGAATATCAACCGGTAGAAATAGAAAATAACTTCGTATGAATCTGATCATTAAGTCTTCTATCTAACAGAACAAATTAGAAAATCCAAAGAAAAAATAGAGCAGTACCGATCAGGAATCAACCAGAACTTCCATTTTAACGTTATGATTCCAAATTTTCTACACAATGAAATCACATCTGAACAGTTACATATACCTCTAAAGATAAAATAACATATAGAATACCCACATAGAATACCCAGAAGAGATCATTGTAAAATACCCAACTATAGCAGCTGTATTCAAATATTTCTGCAATTCCATTACTAATCCGTTAACATATATAATCATCAACAGTCCCGTATCATTCACTTCACTCACAAAGCTTATTCGAAAGAAATTTTCAGTTAACTCATTCTGTAGTTACCATATCTGAATAAATCAATTTCTGATAAATGACTCCTTTCTTTAATAGTAGCACTGTGTATCCCCAAATAAATTTTCAGAAAAGAAATCTGATAAATTCACGTTCATATTCAGCAACAAACATGTGGTTCTGCTTCAAATCCAGAAAATCTCTTTTCTTCTTCTCAAGATAAAGTTGACTCACATATTTCTTTTAAATTCAGATACAAAGGAATTCCAATTAATTTTCTCTGCAGAATGGATATTCATGACAGTATTCCACCATTGGTAAGCTTCACCCTTTAATAAAGATACTGCACATTTTAACTTTTCACCCCTTGTATACTGTAATTCTTCAAATATTCTTTGACTGTTCTCTAATCATTCTTCAGCCTCAGCTGGGTCATCATCTTTCTTTCTTTTAAACTCTTCAGTTCCACATTTTTGAACTAAATCATTATAATTCCTATCAATTTCACTATAAATATAACTGTACCAATAAAGAGGTAGAGATCGTAAGGCCTCATAGTTTAGATTCACGTATATACTCATATAACATAACATTTATCATTTCTTACTATAAGACATTTATCCACATCTTTTCAAATTCTGTTTCATCATAAGTAACATTTTACTTAATTATTTGAACATCACTTTCAGAATTATCGAAATTATTTTGATTGGAAAACGTTTCTTTCTTTAGCATTTCCTCTTTCTAAACTAAGAAGTAACCAACTCTATTTTATTAAATCCATAAATTCATCGTTTCCAGTATACATCACAAAATCGGTATCTTTTATTCTTTCATAAGACATCTTTTATTCTACAATATTCATAAATTACATAATTAAATAACTAAACCTCATCTCATCACATCAATTTATAAAATGGCATGTACAAATAGACTCATACTCGACCCAAGAATTCAGAAAACCTAGGCTCTGATACCAATAAATGTAATACCCCTATACCCGGTTCAATCATGCAGACCCGGTATAAGACTTACATTTGGTGCCAAAACAATTATGGCCAGATACTGTTTAATTAAAACATTTGTATATAATATTTTAACTTACCAACCATTTTTGCTAACATATTTATTGTTTATTAATTCATTCCATATATACCAAAATACTTCAAGTAACTGAAAATAGATAAAATTTCAAGAATCTACATTTTAGTCCCTATCACATGGGAACACCTTTGAACTACATATGTACATGCCATTTTAATACAAAATACAATACCTACTTTTGAAGCCCTTGAGGATGTGATGAGATGAGAGATCTTCTAGTTGGATTTATCTCTTCTAGTCTAATTGTACCTACGCGTTAAAATAAACGCGTTAAGCCGGTGAAGGCTTAGTAAGCACTACAAGAATAATTAAATAAGTAATCATAACAAAATATTTTAAACTCAATCAATTATTACATATCTACTCACATATAAGTCTCTTCAACTATGCATTGCTTTAAATAAATTTAACTTATCTTTTGTAAGGTATAAAAATTACCTTAACACATCAGTGATTCACTTTTGTTCTCATTTCACTTTCTTAGCCCAAAGTAGACTTTATAGAACACACCGGATATACGGAACTAATACAGAGGTGCATTATGATGCACAAGTGAACAGAGAGCACCAATGTGCTAATTTCAGAGAGCACCAAAGTGCTAATTTCAGAGAGCACTGACGTGCTAATATCAGAGAGCACCGACGTGCTAATATCAGAGAGCACCAACGTGCTAATATCAGAAAGCGCGCAAAAGTTCCTTAATATCCCAGTAGTTCTAAATTTCGTCTACTTGGGCATTAAAGCTGAATCTCATATATTTAAATAATTCACATAAATATTTCAAAGAAGATAAATAACAATTATTTAAAATTCTTGTAGTACTTACAACAAAAGGTTGAGGTGATATAAATTCTTCTTCCTTCACTCCTTAACCTTCTCTTTTCCTTTTCCTTCAATTCAGTCCTCTCCTTCCTTTTCTTTTTCTTCAATTTCATATAAACATATAACATTTATATGATAAAAATAATCAAATAATTTCCTGTACTATTTAATAAAATAAACATGTATTTTATGATAATTTCATGCTTTCTTACTTTTGCTCACATTTCAATTTAATCCTTTACTCATAAACTTATTCAAAGCTGTCCTTTTGTGTCATAGTCACAAAATTATTTATTTCCAGAGCTACAGAACTCCAAATGAAGAACCGTTAATTTTTCCTGAAACTAGACTCACATATATTCATACCATAAAATTTCCAGAATTTTTAGCTTAGCCAATTAGTACAGTTTATTCATCAAAGTCACCCCTGTTCTGCTATCTGGCAGTTCCGACCCTTCTTCACTAAAAATTAATTATCTCTTTATACAAGATTCATATGATGTTCTCGTTTATTTCTATTGAAAATAGACTCATTCAGGATTTTAAAAATATAAATTTAAGCCCCTAATTATTTTTATTCAATTTTTTATGATTTTCCAAATTCAGAACAGAGGAACCCGAATTCATTCTGAACCAGTCTTACAAAAATCCAAATATCTTAGAATACAGAATTCCTTTGCTTTCCTTGTTTCTTTCATATGAAAATAGACTCAATAAGATTTAATTTCATATCTCACTCAGCTTCTAATTCCACTTCTACGATATTTAGTGATTTTTCAAAGTTACTCTACTGCTGCTGTCCCAAAACTGTTTTCTTATAGCTTGTTTTGCAATTAAGTCCTTTATCCAATTCTAACTTCAAATTCTTTCAATTAAACCACTAATTCATCATTTTATTCATCATATGCTATATTCAAAAACTCTAAAACTTCAAAAACTTCAACTTAAATTCATCAAAACTTGTTCTAAAACTTATAAAGCATCAAAATTAAAAGAAAAGGATTAAATTAACTTACCAAATTAAACTCCAAGCTTCAAACTTTTAATTTTCCCTTTTTCTTCTTTCTTTCTTTCTTTAGCCTGCTCTCTGTTTCGTTGCTTCTCTGTTTCTGTTTCTCTCTTTTTTGTTTTTTGTTTTATATATATAATAATATAATAATATAATCATATAATATGTAATATAATAATATACTTAAAAAATCTCAGATTTTTTTTACACAATACACCGCCTCAACTCTAATTGCCATTTTGGTCTTTTATAATTTCTTTTAATCTATAATTTAACTTTTACTTTTATTTCAATTTAGTCCTTTTTATTTAATTAGCTACCCAAACGTTAAAATTTTCTAACGAAAATTTAATACCACATTACTAACATTTTATAAATATTTATAAAAATATTTCCTATTATAGAAATATTCATGCAAATATATTGAAATAAATTTCTCTTTAAATCGGATTTATGGTTGCGAAACCATTATTCCGATAACCTTAAATTTAGGCCATTACATGGTTCCTTTGGCAGCACAAAAGCAATGGTGCATACACCAACTTGATGTGAAGTCTGCTTTCCTCAATGGCCTCCTTGAAGAAGAAATCTACATTGACCAGCCTGAAGGATTCATTGTGTCTGGCAAGGAACACATGGTGTACAGACTTAAAAAGGCCCTATATGACTTGAAGCAAGCTCCTAGAGCATGGTATGCTCGAATTGATAGCTACCTGATCAGTTTAGGATTTGAAAGAAGTGTTAGTGAGCCAACACTCTATGTCAAGAAAAAAGAAGCTGAAACACAGCTTATTGTGTCCCTCTATGTTGATGACCTCTTGGTGACAGGAGGAGACAGACATGTTGGCTAATTTCAAAGCCAAGATGAAAGACATGTTTGAAATGTCTAACCTGGGCAGAATGGCATACTTTTTAGGCATGGAGGTGTCCCAGACAGAAAAAGGAATCTTCTTAGGCCAGCAAACATTTGCCATGAAGATCCTAAAGAAGTTCTCAATGTAGGATAGCAAGCCAACTAGCACACTTGTGGCTGTTGGAATGAAGCTATTAAGCCAAGATGACCATGATCGAGTGGATGAATCTTCTTATAGAAGTCTGGTTGGATGCTTATTGTATTTGACAGCAACCAAGCCAGATATCATGTTTGCTGGTGAGTATGCTATCGAGGTTCATGCATTGCTGCAACAAGTAGCATCATCAAGTATCAAAAAGAGTGCTCAGGTACATCAAAGGCACCTTGAGCTATGGTTTACAGTTTAGCAAAGCTGAAAACATGAAGTTGGTAGGCTATACAGATAGTGATTGGGCTGGCTCAAAGGATGATATGAAGAGCACTTCTGGTTATACATTTACACTTGGTTCAGCAATGTTTTGCTGGTGCTCAAAGAAGCAATCGATAGTAGCTCAATCAACAGCAGAAGCTGAGTATGTTGCAACTGCAAATGTTGTTAATCAAGCCATTTGGTGGCTGAGAAAAATCCTAGCTGATTTGAACCTACATCAAAGGGCAGCAACAGAGATCTTTTGTGATAACAAATCTGCTGTTGCAATTGCAAAGAACCCTGCCTTCCATGGTAGAACCAAGCACTTTAGCATCAAGCTACATGTAGTAAGGGAGATGGAACAAGCTCGAGAGGTGGGGCTGGTTCATTGCAATTCTGAAGAACAGATTGCTGATATCTTCACAAAGGCCCTAAATGTGTCAAGGTTTATAAAACTAAGGACGCAGCTAGGTGTTACTAGCATAGAAACTAAGGAGGAGTGTTGAAGCTAGTTTCCATGCAGCACCAAAGAAGCAGCACATGCAGCAATAACAAACCAAGCAGCCCGAGCCATGCAGAAGCTATTATTTTATGTGCAGCTAATGAAGTTTTTTTTTGTTCATTTTGTAATCTTCAGTCAATGTAATGTAGTTTAGTTCATTTTGAACTATGTTAGGTTGATATTTTATGTAACTTTGATAATGATTGAGCTGATAAATCAGCTTTGTCTATGTGTGCAAGTTATTACTACAATTTTCTATGTAATTAGTGGTGTTAGGTTAAAGTTTAGGTAGAATTTGACTTGTAATGACTATCATCAACTTGTTTATGTATTGGCATTATGCCATTGTTCATTTTAAATGAAAATTATTGAAGTTTTCATCCATATGCTCCATTGTTCTTAGCTTTTCTCTTCATTTTCTGTTAGCTTTCTTGTTTGTTTCTTTTGCAAGCTTCGAGCCTTGCTGCTCAAGCTTCAGCTAACTTTTTCTGCTAGCTGATCATAACACCAACAGCTAGCATATCGGGTTCAAGCCTGTAATTAAAAGAGTGAAAACAGGCCCTGCGGAGTTTAAACTTTAAAATCATATTTAAGAATGTTTCTCTATGTATGTGTACGAACCAATGTGCTATAGTTGAATACGCATACACTCAGAAGTTCAAATGCTGCAGGAGTATGCCTTTGTTTCTACTCTTCATTTTTTTCCATAAGAATCTGCATCTTACACCCGTTTTCAATACATATTCGAACATGGGTATAGGGTATGATTCTCCAAATATATGGAAAAAGTTAAAAAAAAAAAAGCATCTTCATATCTAAAACTCACCCGAACCTGAGTAACATATAACTTAGTTGGATAATAAGCCAAGACGCCTTTCCCAAAATTTTAGGATTGGGCACTTAAGGGAAAGGCATTCTATATCTGGTTTAAAGGTCTTAGAGGTTGTAACATCCCGAAATTGGGCCTAGTAGGAATGGGCCCAATGGGCCTTCGGCATAGGAGTGTTTAAAATTTTTGAGAACAAGAGAATGACATTATTTCAAGTTGGACTTATTAAGAAGATGATTTTAGAAAGTTACCGGATTCTATGAAGTTTCGAGTTCAAGTTGGGCCTTAGTAAAATTTTGTGTTTAAGCCTAATAAGGAGAGATAGTAAGTGGCATCAAGGCTTATGGAAATAAAAGAGTAAATTGCTAGCATAAATGAGCATATGGCAAGGAGGTTATGGCATCAAGTGAAGTACCTTGAGGGAAGAGGTTCAAATCCCATTGTGTGCAAAATTTGACTATTATTTTTGTACTATTTCCCTAAATTTCGGCCAAGCTTGTAAATATGGAAAAATTGGATTTTTAAATTATGGTAAGGTGGACTTATTAAATTGTGGAAAAGTATGGTAAGGAGGAAAATAAGGAAAAAAAAAAAAAAAAATAAAAGAAATAAAAGAATTTGGAGAGTGGAGTAGGTGGATGAAAAAGAAATAAAAGAATTTGAGGAGTGGAGTAGGTGGATGAAAAAGGAATAAAAGAATTTGTGGAGTGGAGTAGGTGGATAAAAAAAAAGATAAAAAAAGAAATAAAGAAAGAAAGAAGAGATAAAAAAAAAAGGTTATGAAAATAAAGAAAAGAGAAGTATCATCTTTTCTTCTCTTCATTACCACCTAGAATTGGTAGCAAAAAAGGGTTGGAGAGCTCAAAAAATTTCAGCAAACAAATCCTTTAGCAAGTAAGTGATTTTGATGACTTTAGTTGATAATTTTTGTATTTTTGGAGCCCCCAAAGCTTAAGCTAGCTAATGAGGGGACTAATTTGTAATATGGTTGAGAGTCTAGGGACTTGCCATGAGAGAGTTTATGCTGGTTGCA
Source organism: Gossypium australe (assembly GCA_005393395.2). Lineage (NCBI taxonomy): Eukaryota > Viridiplantae > Streptophyta > Magnoliopsida > Malvales > Malvaceae > Gossypium > Gossypium australe. The sequence continues at coordinate 2,542,697 of CM016624.1, read as the reverse complement.
AGGTCTCGAAGTACTTTATCAAAGGTTCAATCGAAAACCTATCCCTCGTTATAAGTGACTTGGATTTTTTGTGCCGCGGAGAGCATCGCGTTACGGATTCTGAATAAGGTGTGTAATCCCGTACCTTTCGTATATATGATTGAAATGGTGTGTAATATCACACTTCTCTGAAAGTTTGTATGAAATATGCTGTTAATCGGTGGAAATACCAAAGAAAACTAAAAACCGGCATCCGTAATCACTCGGGTGTGCGTATGATCGTAATGGTAATCGTATTTCGTAATAAAACAGTTTCTATTAGAAGCAGTGACGTGTTTTTGAAAAATCACTAAAAATAGAAGAAAAGGAATTAGAAAGTGAATAAGATACCAAATTAAAGCTTACTGTGTCTATTTTAATATGGAAGAAATGGAGAAGAAAAAGGAATTTTATATTCTGAGATATCTTGATTTTAGTGAGACTGGTTCTGATTAACTTCGGGGTTCACTGATCTGTTTTGGAAAAATCATATAAAATTGTACAAAATGAATTATGGGTTATAATTTATATGTATGGATTCCTTAGTGAGTCTATTTTCAATAGAAACAAGTTGGAACAGTATATGAAAACCGTACAGTGAGATATTTGAAATTAAGTCAAGAGAGGTCAGAATCATTAGACAGTAAAACAAGGGAAACTTTAAGGAATAAACTGTATTAAATGGCTAGGCCAAAAATTCTGGAAAAATTTCAATAAGAAGATACATGAGTCTAGTTTCAAGGAAATTTTACGGATCTAGATTTCGAGTCTTCTAACTCGAGTTATATGCAATTTAGTCAGTATGACGCAAATGGACAATTTAAATTTGTATGCCCCAAATTACTAGTTAAGTTTTAGTTGCGAAATTACCCCGTTTGGGCTTAAAATGGATTTTTGACCCAATAGTTCCGTAGAGACCCAAATAGAGTTCTGTATCACTCGAGGCGATAGTGAATCTTCGAAAACACCGTTAAATATGAAATTACCGAATTACCCTTGTAGGGTAAATTACCGAATTACCCTTAGAGAGTAAAATTATCGAATTACCCTTAGTGGGTACGATTACTGAATTACGAAAATGCCCTAATGGGCCGAATTATGAAATGTCCCTATGGGCCAAACTACGAAAATACCCTTTATGGGCCAAAATGTTATAATTGCTATATGGGCCAAATGTTATATTTGCTACATAGGCCATATTTGGTATAAGTGGTGACCGATTGTGTATTTTGGTTTTTAAGGGTAAATCGACAGGCATAAGGAAGTTCCGGGATCGTGTTAAATTCAAGTAGCTAAGGATTTCGCTAAATAGTAAGGTGTGTGATTAACCCACTGTTTTCCGGGTTTATGTTATATTGTATGTGTGGTGTAAATGCTAATGTGTGCAGTGACAATTATGAATGGATACCCTTAAGGGGTATATCGAAAATCAGGTCAGTGTTAAATATTAAGAATGTGAATATGCCAATGAGAATATGTTTGTATGCCGAATAGCATGTGCATGCATCATTTTATTATGTTATGACATTATCATATGTTGCATGTGCATGGGATGGGATCTGAATGTGAAAGAAGAAAGGGTGTACATTATGTACGTGGTCTAATGTTAGCCTTGTGCTACATTAGCGCTTGATGTTAGCTATGTGCTTCATCAAGGGAGGTGTTGGCTAGGTGCCACATCTCGGCGGTTGATAGCTGTGTGCATCACCGTAGATTGATTGATATGTGGGATCACTTATGTGATTGGTGGCCTAGCCACGGCCTTGAGCAGCAAGTCTGCCAAGGTAAGATATGTGGATCACTACGTGATCGGTGGATTAGCCACGGCCTTGGGCAGAGGGTCTGCCAAGGTAGGTGTAAATGATGGACCCTAGGCTGGGTTGGGTGCATTTTGCATAAATCTGTCTGCTATGTGAATTAATGTGGAAATGGGTCAAGTCCAGTATGTGGAAACATGTGGTTGATTACACTATTATAAGAATGTGATGTGGTTGTGGGCCAAGCCCAATAAGTGAAAGCATGTGATTAAATTATCTTAATATTTGTTATATGGGTTATTATATGGTTTGACATGTGGATGGAATTCAGTGGTCTAATTACACACTGAGTCTGTATGACTCACCCAATTTTTATCAAACATCGCAGATGATTTTAGGTGATCGGACCGGGTTGGAGTGAATACGAGGTGGCCCATGCAGAAGTTAATTTTATTTGTTTTCATATTTTATAATTTCAGTATTTCGATAAGTATTATTGTAATAAGGCCACTTAAGCATTTGAAGTTTATTATTATGTTTTATTATGGATTGACGATGAAATATTATTTGCAAATGATATTATTTTCTTAAATTTATATATATATTAAAGTTTTCAAATCTGGATACTTTATGACATCAAATTTTTACTTAGCATTTTAAATAAACAATGTTTTATAAATAAACACAAATTTCCATGTTTTATTTTAAGGTTAAAATATTTTAAATGTTTTTCCGCAGTGACAAACCAGATCCGGTCAAGACTCGTGGGCCGGGTTTAGGGTGTTACAGAGGTTACCACCTGAAAGTGAAGGAACTTCAAAATAAGTATATCCACTCGTGAATTACTGACAAATCCCAATTTGAGGTGGTATATCAACAAGTTACAGTATCAAGTTCCTACTAGTAATATGCACGTAACTTTCAAAAGTAAATTTAGCCCTTCTAGAATTCGGAACAAACCTCAAATGGACTGCCATAAAACGGTTAGCCATCTGACGCATTTTCATGACCAGTTTTTGTCCAAATGCTTGAATAGGTTCTGTAAATCTTAAAGCATGAAAATTAGCCCGGCAACGCAACTTTTGAAGGTCTTCATCGATGTTGTTGGCCAGTCTGTAATCAAACTTTTGTCAGTTGCAGGACCTACAAAATTTTCAATGTTAACTGCTGCACTCCCCCATACTAACCATATAAGAATCCTAGAAAATGCGCGATAAAAATAATATTCTACGAACATGGTGCCTGGAATGGAGAGATGCAGAGAAGATAAAAGGATAAGTTGTTAAAACTATCTTCTAAGCTACTAATCAGATTCTTTAGAAGTGGAGAAACAAAACATAGCTGAAAAATGTGAAATTTTTATTTTTCTTTTTTCTTCTTTTAAGCCGAAAGTTCGAAACAACTAAAAGGGAATTGAAGTTAATAACTTCTATCGCCACTCTTCTTGTATAAAATCTCTCTTCTTGACATGGAAGGCTAGAAATTTTGTGGAACTAAGTGCATTTAATTTCAGAAAATTTTTGGGTTTATATGGAACACTGAGGGAATGAACAAGAAACAGAAAGTTAAAAATTGTGGAAATCATTCCTTATAATCAAACCTAAAATGGCATTAGTGTGGAGTATCTGCAAGTAGTCTTACGTGTCTTCTTCTAAGTATTGGCAGAACTTGGTCTAGATAATATTCCGGAGGGGATTTCCTTGGGACACGCATAGTGTATATGGAGGTTTTACCATGGACCTCATGAATTTATCAGGAACTCTTTTGACAACAGTAACATCTTTTGCAAGGTAAGAAATGAACCAGTCGACATCAAAAATGTTGACGAAGTCACTGCATATTAGTAAAAAAAAAAAAAAAAAACACTTAATAAGGTAACAGAGGAATACGATGATATCAATTTAGCAGAACTTCTAAAAAGTTGATTCAGCTTACCTATCATCTTTCCAATAGGAATTATGATCCAACTCAGGTACCACTAAGGTTGCATGAAGAATTCGTGCAACAACTACAGCATCTGATATCTGTGTGGCAGAAGCAAATTATTAATTTATACTTATTCAGACTCGGGTGTAAGCAATGGAAATGGAAATGCAGGCAACGTATGTTTAATGTTTTTCTAAGTTTTTTCATGTATTAGAGGATTTCCAGATGATCATATCCTTATACACATTTCTGGATATACGTTGCATATGGGTGTTTGGTACAATTACTTTAAAGAAAAAATGAAATGTCAAAGTAACTCAGCTTAGCTAGTGACAAATAATTCCACTTACTCCTGTTCTTTGTTGATTCAGTCCTCCACTTGCAGCAATAAGCAAATAACCATTTGATTATTGCTCACTAATAGCATCTAGATATCAAATTATCAATGTAAACGAAGAATCAGTAAACTTGACGGGACTGATGAAATATAAATGAAAACACTGTCCAATGGGTTCTTTTCTAAAAAGTGAAAACAGATGATACATGATATCTGGTAGTTTGAATCATTTTACAGAAAACTTAAGCTACAAAGAAAAATAAAGCTCCAGCAAATTGCTCAGACCAAGTTAATTTCATCTTATTCAACTCCTGGAAGAAATCATATGAAAATTAGTTTAGCCTTCAAAGTTATACACCAGTAGCATCAGTTGACACATTATACACATAGGCAAGTTCAAAGTACTAAGAGCTAAACATTGTAGTAACCGATTAACTTTCTGATATATTAAGGACTCATCCATTTCAACATCACCAACTACACAAATAAATAAGAGTACCATAGAGTCGCATTTGCAAGTTATGCTACTCGTACTCAAGTATGTTCAGTTTTTTAAGTTTTCTGAGACATCTTCAAACTCGTATCCGGAGATATAACAAACAAAGGTCCGCCATGAATACTTCAGGAAAAGAAATGAAAGTTGCAAGTCTAGACGCTGAAAAAAAGATCACATAGCTAAACGATAACATAATGTACTTTGCTAACCTCAGAACCAAGCATTTTAGTGACTGTCAACAAAAGAATCTAAAGCTGCTGCCATCTTCTAAACTCACAAACTTAAAGAGATGCAAACAATTTGAAACTTCAAACAAAACAAATGAGAACTTTGCATAACAAAGTAAAGAAACATAAACATCTAAAGCAACAATTTTGCACCAGTTAACACTCTGCTATGAATTGATACCGAAAAACGAGTGTTGAATTACAGATGTAAAACTACAAATCCTGTTAGGATGAAAAGTTCATTCTTATTCCAGTTTTAAGTGAAGAATATCAAAATTTCCAAAAATAAACCAAATGCATTTAAAAATAAATAACTAAATACAACGTACCAGGAAATGTAGCACTTCTTACGCTGCATCCATAGGAAGTATTTTGCATAGTCAGATTTCCATATATCAATCGGTCCTCTATTGTTTTCATCCTACAGAATTAGCATCAAGATAACAAAAAATGCTCAAAAAAGAAAAAGAAATTTTCAAAACTTTAAGCATAAACGATTATTTTTTACAGTTTACCAAATTGAAGAGACTTTGTTTCATAAATCGCTGGGACTACCGGTCGAGATCAGACGCCATTTGGCCAGTGAAGAGCGAAAGCATGCCTAAGCAGAAGAGCATCATGCCACAGAGGAGCGGCATTGAGATCGGCTTCCTCTGCGACGCAGCAGAGGATCGCGACCTGCCAAACACATGCTTGTTGCTTACGACGCTACCGTTTTGGTAATGAAACAGCGCCTTGTCGGCCATACCACGCTAAACCTCCACTCCTTATCCACGCCCATCACGGACTCAACGAAACCGACTCCGCCATTAACTTCACCATATTAATTACACGAAAACGCCACGTCTCCTGTCACTATCCCCCAAGGACTACGACCATCAATGAGTATACAATAATTAGGGTATGTTCGTAGATAACACGACAACGGAGGTCAAATTTGAAGAACAATCACGGTTCTTCTTTCCGTCCTGCGATCAACATTCTCAAAGCTTTTCCGAAATGCTGCAGATTTTAGAGGTTTCTGATTTTGTTTACAGATAGGGGGGAAATGTGAAAGAAAATTCAAAAATAAAATTGAAGAATAGAGATTAGAGAGAGAGAGGGAAAGATGCATGGGATTGCTCCGGTTTATAGGGAAGTTGATGAATGAAGAAGATTAACGGTTTTTTAACATAAGCTATAATTATGATGGTCAATTTAGTAATACCGTTAAATAAATGTGTTTGCCGCCAAAATAAATATGTGTTTAGTAATCATACTTTAAATTGTTTAAATTATTTTATTTAATTCCATCCAAAAAGAAAAGCAAAAATAAACTATTTTTTTTGCCTACTTTTAAAAAATAATAATTATTACATATAATTTATAAAATTTTAAATTAGTAATAATAAAATTATACTTTCAACCCAAAAAATAAAAATTTGATTTAATCCTTCAAAAATGACAAAGAAATAAAATATTAAAATAGTGAAATTTATTTTTCTATTGTAAAAATATATAATTTAATTTCACCAAAAAAAAATTCTAGCTCCACTATTGATGTTATATATAATGCATGACTGAATTAAAGTAAACGTGGATAATCAATTTTCTTTATAAGAGCAATGGATACCAATAGTTCATGAATCAAACCCAAATTTAATTATTAACCCAATAAACCAATGGAAGCTAATTTTTTTAATCCCAATTTCTTACATTTTGAACAATATCAATCGAGTTTATTGAAGGGGTCATTTCCTTTAGAAGAAATCTGTGAAACATCGTTCATTTGGAGTTACTAGGTTTCTCATAAGTTGGTATTGTCTCCAAATCAAGTGGCGCATTATCCGACCTTGTGAGATGCTTTTGCTCTATGAACTCACGCCTCAAGTAGTCTCTTCATGTACTTGAGTTTTTGGAAAAGTCGAGACAAATCCCTAAACCGACCTGAGGATGATATCAACCTATTGTGGGATCTATTGATTTTGGATGAAAGACACTTCGCAAACTATTCCAAAAAATATTAATTTTCCCTATCAATGTTAACACTAATTCGAGTGATCGAAAAACTCAAATATTTAGAGACCACTTTGTTTAAAACATTAAAATTCTCTTTGGATTATTTCTTGTCTAAAATGAAATTTTGAGGTATAATATTTTTCTAAAAACCATAATAATTTTTATTGTTCTACAATTAATTTTTTTTAAAAAAATGTTATACAACAATATAATAGTTAGATATTTTCATTGCAAAATTAAATTAATTAATTAAAAACAAATATTTTAATCGATAATGAAAAAAAGTATAACATATTATTTAATATTATTGTAACACCCCTTACATGTATTCTATGCCGGAACCGAGCCCGAGACATTACCAGACTTAACAATACATTTGGTCAAATTAATTAACACAAATACAAAATGACTTAGTCAAGCCCCTATACATGCCATAACTTTAATCATTTATGAATAAAGATACCCACAGATAGCTTGATAGTGTGAAGCGATCTCCGACGACCTCCAACCCGAGCTTATTTAGTAGGACTCTATAAGATGGGAAAGAAAAATGGGGTAAGCTTATAAAGCTTAGTAAGTTCACATGAAAAATAATAATAAGCATTAGCAATGAATTTAGCTTACTACTAAGCTATCATAACTTGCATAAATAATGCTAAGTTCTTACTTTCTCAACTTATTTGTAACCTTATCAAAGCCTCAACATGACAAATCCTCACAACAAGTTCTCAAATTGATACAATCATTAAATCACATGCTTATACCTTATTACTCATGTTCACGTTAATCTGTCTACTTGAGTTACTGTCACTAAATTATTTATTTCTTGAGCTACAAAGCTCCAAATTTCAAACCGTTAATTTTTGCTGAAACTAGACTCACATATCTTCATACCATAAAATTTTCATAATTTTTGGCTTAGCCAATTAGTACAGTTTATTCATTAAAGTTTCCCCTATTGCACTGTTCAAAAATTCTGACCACTTTTCACTACGAATCAATTTTCTCCTTGTACAAAATTCAAATGATGTTATAATTTGTTTCATTTGAAACTAGACTCATTAAGGATTTCAAGAATATAACTTATATCCCATAATTATTTTTTTCCAATTTTTAATGATTTTTCCAAGGCAGAACAGGGGATCACATAATCATTCTGAACCAATCTCTCAAGAATTTAAATATCTCAAAATATAAAAATCCTTTGTTTGTTTTGTTTCTTTTATATTAAAATAGACTCAATAAGCTTTAAATCAATATCTCATCCAACTTATAATTCAATTTTTACTATTTTTTCTGATTTTTCAAATTCACGTCACTGCTACTGTCCACAGCAGTTCTATTGTAAATCTTTGCTCTCTTTCACTTTAACTGTGTTCATCACTTGCTTATACCAGTCTTTCCAATTTCCGATTACATATCGAGCATATTGCTCATACGTTACACATGCATATACCTACACTTATCACTACAAGCCACACATAATTTCACTTAGCATATTGCTCATACGTTACACATGCATATACCTACACTTGTCACTACAAGCCACACATAATTTCACTTAATCGATTTTCCCGATGAACTCATCGGTAACCTTACCAAAGGCTCAGAATACAAAGGGCACCTTACTTAATAGCTTGCTTACATACCTACAACATTCTCACTTAACACATGAGCACTCTTTCATAATATAGGCATATTGCCAATCATGTCATAAAGTGTTACAAGCATAACTGAAAACTCATCACTTACTTAATACTTGATAATCTCAATTACTTACAATCTCAATATTAAATAAGCCTTAAATGCATACCTGTACTTGTAATGGCCTAAATTTAAGGTTATCGGAACAATGGTTTCGCAACCATAAATCCGACTTAAAGAGAAATTTATTTCAATATATTTGCATGAATATTTATATGATAGGAAATATTTTTATAAATATTTATAAAATGTTAGTAATGTGGTAGTAAATTTTCGTTAGAAAATTTTATCGTTTGGGTAGGAAATTAAATGAAAAGGACTAGATTGAAATGAAAGTAAAAGTTAAATTATAGATTAAAAGAAATTATGAAGGACCAAAATGGCAATTATGCCATTTTGTAAAGTTGAGACAGTGTATTGATGAAAATCTGAGATTTTTTTTAAGTATATTATATATATATTATATATTATATTATTATATATATATATATATAAAGAAAGGAGAAAAGAAATAAAAAAACAAAAAGACGAACAGAGAGCAAACGTGAAGGGAAGAAAGAAAAAGAGAAAAGAAAGAAGAAAAGGGATAATATAGTTTTTAAAGCATGGAGTTTAATTTGGTAAGTTAATTTAGTCCTTTTCTTTTAATTTTGATGCTTTATAAGTTTTAGAACAAAGTTTTGATGAATTTAAGTTGAATTTTTTGAAGTTTTAGAGTTTTGAATACAGCATATGATGAATAAAATGATGAATTAGTGGTTTAATTGAAAGAATTTGAAGTTAGAATTGGATAAAGGACTTAATTGTAAAACAAGCTATAAGAAAACAGTTTTGGGACAGCAACAGTAGAGTAAGTTTGAAAATTCACCAAAAATCGTAGAAGTGGAATTAGAAATTGAGTGAGATATGAAATTAAAGCTTATTGAGTCTATTTCATATTAAAGAAACAAGGAAAGAAAAGAAGTTCTGTATTTTGAGATATTTATATTTTTGTAAGACTGGTTCAGAATGAATTCGAGTTCCCCTGTTTTGAATTTAGAAAATCATAAAAAATTGAAGAAAAATAATTATGGGCTTAAATTTATATGTTTAGAATCCTGAACGAGTCTATTTTCTATAGAAATAAACAGGAACACCATCTGATTTCTATATGAAGAGATAATTAATTTTTAGTGAAGAAGAGTCAGAATTGCCAGACAGCAGAACAGGGGTAACTTTGATGAATAAACTGTACAAATTGGCTAGGCTAAAAATTCTGGAAATTTTATGGTATAAAGAAATGTGAGTTTAGTTTCAGGGAAAATTAACGGTTCTTCATTTGGAGCTCTGTAGCTCGAGAAATAAATAATTTAGTGACTGTGACTCAAGTAGACAGCTTTGAATAAACTAAAAATAATAATAGAATTATAGAAAATGCTACATGTGAACATGAAATGTATTAAATTGATGATTGAATTTATTTATTTAGATCCGAAAAACTCAAATACGAAGCTAGATCGAGGAAAGGAAAAAGTCTCGGATTAGTAGATTTTGTAAACGAACTAGTATCGAGGTAAGTTCATGTAACTTGAATTATATTCTTAAATGCTTGAAATGTATGTTATTGATGTGAATATAGTTTGAATGTTCATTGTATGAAAATTTATGCAATATTGATATTTTTGATAAAAAGGGAAAGAAATCCCGGTTGAATGAAAGGAAAATTCGATGGATCTCTGAAAAGGAATTGACGGTAAAAAGGATCTAGCCCGGACGGGTGATCCTATCCTGATATAGCCCTCCCGAAGAATATGTGGAAAATGGATTTAGCCCGGTCCGAATTAGGGTCTGAATTTAGCCTGGACTGGTAATTCAGATCCAAGCTCATTAGAGTAATTGTCGTTGCAGGGGATTTAGCCTGGACTGGTAATCCCGACAATACTCTATGAGTTTATATTACAGGGGATTTAGCCTGGACTGGTAATCTCGCTGTAAAGATGAGGTTCGCGGGAGTGTGCTCTCTGAAATGAAAATGTGCGCACATGAATATGAATTGACGGACCCGGATTTGTACACAAAAGTGTACCTCTAAAAATCCATCGAAATTCCGAGTAATTCAACGGGATAAATATAAAAAGAAAATATTAAAGAAATGGAAATCATGGTATTGATGAGCTCATCAATCATAATATATATTATTGATATATGGAAATTACTGGACTGACTTGAATGTTGAGTTTGTAAATGTTAGGGTAATAATGCATTGAATGGGTATATGAATGTTTATCGCTTGTATTGTAAATATTAGGTAAGTATAATTCTTGTTACATGGGCTTACTAAGCACAAAGTGCTTACCCTATTTCCTTTTTCCCTGTTTTGTAGTGTTAAGAGCTCGGAGGTCGGATCGGTGGGAGACTCATCACACTATCAACCCCAAGATTTCGGTATTTTAAGAAACTTTATTTTAGAAATCAATGGCATGTATAAGCTAATAAAATAGATGTTAATATGAAATGAATGTAAGGTCAGCCATTGGTATGGCCTATGTGTTAAAGTTATCTTATAAATATGCATGAATTATTTTGAAAATATGTTGAATTGGAATGGTCCCGGTTTTAAAAAAAAATCGTAAATTCTGGTAATGCCTCGTACCTTATTCTGACAACGAATACGGGTAGGGGGTGTTACAGTACTCTTTCTTCATGTTCTCACCTTGTCATTTCTTTGACTTGCTCTTTGGACTACTCGTGACCCTTTTTCGTTTTGAACTTACCATTGCCATGTCTTGACATGGTCTTACGTGGTATCCTTCCCTTATGAACTCACCAATGCCATGCCTTGGCATGGTCTTACATGGGACCTTTGCCTTATAGTAACTCATCAATGCCATGTCTTGACATGGTCTTACATGATTTCCTTACCTTATAGAACTTATCAATGCCATGCCTTGGCATGGTCTTACATGATATCCTTATCTTACCAAATGCCATGTTCCAAACATGGTCTTACATGGTATCCTTGTCTTAGTGCCAATGCCACATCTTGATGTGGTCTTACGTGGAGTCCTTAATCAATGTCGATGCCATGTCTTGACATGGTCTTACACGGGATCTTTGCCTTACCAATGCCATGTCTTGACATGGTCTTACATGGTATCCTTGCCTTACCAATGCCATATCTTGACATGGTCTTACATGGTATCCTTGCCTTATTTGCCATGGTATAGCCATGGACTTTGAGATATCAATTCCTTGTTAAGTCATAGCTGAAACATACTTGCTCAAATTCTCAAGGTTAGTCACATAACTCAGCAATAGCATTGCTAAAAACAATAATTGCATAAAAATAAAATACTACTCAACTTACATACTTACATTCTAAATCTCATCATGTCATCAACTTAACTTATTCTCCTCAAACTATGCTAGTCAATACTTTCTTATTATCATACAAAGCCATAATACAAAATATGGTCTAACATATAGATTATACAAGTTCTCTTTCCAATATCGAATTATTATCGACATTAATCATTATATCTGAAACTCAATACTAAAGTATTTATGTCCAAAATATCAATTTATCATCCAATTATGCATAATTAAATGCTTATTAAACATATGAACTTACCTCGAATGTCGAAACAACCATTTTACCAACTTTCCCAATTTTCGATTTTCCTCCAGTTCTAGGTCCAAATCTCATCTTTCGGGGTCTAAAACATCACATTTTACTTATTTAATTAATGCACTACTCAAAACAGTCCCTAACTCAAACTTTGAAAAAATTACAATTTTACCCCTAAACTTTTGCATAATTACGATTTTTCCCATAGGCTCGAAAATTAAACTTTATTCCTTTTTCTTATGTTTTATGACATGCTGAACATTTTTTTCTTCTATAGAAACTTCAAATTCCTACTATAATACATACTTATGAACAATAACAACTTTTACCGATTAACTCGTTTTACTCGTTTTCATCGAAAATCACTTAGTAAAAATTGTTCATTTACTCATGGACGTGCATAATCCACCGTTAATCATCAAAATACACACTTAATCAACCATGGAAAAATTCACAAACTTCAACAATTTTGAAAATAAAGATTCGGGATAGCTAAATCGAGTTACCACGACTCCGAAAACGTATAAATCATTAAAAACGGGACAAAAACCACTCACCTATCAAGCTCCTTAGCTTGGCCGAATATGGTTTTCTCCATGGCTGCCATTTTTTCTTCTCACATTCGGCTGGAGAAGAAGAGAAGAAGGGTGTTTTATTTTTTTATTATTCTTTTACTATTTTTGTCTTATTATACCATTTAACTTAACTTCCAAATTTGCCCTTTTTCTTTTCAACTAACTTCAAAAATACCAAACAAATATCTTCCATCAACTTATAAGTGAACTAATTTCTTCATAAGGACCTTCACTTTAAAAACCTATCATAATTACACCCTTTATCATCTGAAACACACACTTCGCACTTATAACAATTTAATTCTACTAATCAAATTAAACACTTTTTCGATAAAATTTCTCAACGAAATTTTCACACAACAATTTAATCACATTGTAGACCTCAAATTGATAATCCAAGCTATTTCATACTTAAATCTTCTAAGACCTCATATTTTGCAACTTATTTAATTTAGTCCAAAAGTCAAATTGGACACTTTATGCCTAAAATTTCTTCATGAAATTTTTACACATGCATACAAACATATCATAAACCCCATAATAGTCATAAAATAATTATTTCTACTTTAGATTCATGGTCTCAAACCACTATTCTGACAAGGCCCTAATTCGGGATGTTACAATTATTTTTAATTAATATTAATGAAATTACTATTCAACATAAATATAGTTTTTATTATTTATTAATTTCAAAAATTAAACAAATTAAAATTTTGATTGTATTAATCTTTGAATTTATAACTTCTCACTTAATTCATTTTATGGATATCATTGTATTTAAATCTAAATACATGCATCGTTATTAATTTTTAACTTTTACCATTATAATATCAAATTTCACCATTATTATTATTTATAATTTTACCGGAAATAATCTCATGAGTCTAAATCCAAGGTGTAATCCCCGAGGAGGAGACAGCATATGTTGTATAACCACCTTATCTAATCAATGGAATCAAATAAAACCATTCCAAAGAAACCGATATGAAAGGAAAGCAAACACAGGCATTGGACCATTTGGGGTATATAAAATGACAAAGTGACAAATGAAATAGGCAAAAATAATAACAATTCATAAGACAAGTAGCACCCGCCACTCCCAATTTTTTTCCACGTAACTTCGTTGCACTTTGAAAATCGAAAATGTCGATGACATCGTTGAACCAAAAAAAATATGTTGACGACATTTTTCTCTTATTTTCATTGAGTAATTAAAGTTAAAAGTTCTAATACACGGGTCGTTGTTGCCCGCCCAACTTAGTTTGTATCCGTGTTAATATATACCGCGCGTGTTTTGTTTTGAATAAATTTTTTCTTTTAACAGTTTCCAATTTCTAAGTTGTTACAATTTTGAAAAAAATTGGTTTCCCGACATTGGATTAACCCTGCAAATTACTGTTTTCCCCTTCATAATGTCCTATAAATTGCTCAATATTCTCCTCATTTCATACAATAATACACAACAATAACTTATCTTTTCTCCCATAGCTCCTGTTTCAGTATATTTTTCGATTAGTTTTCTAGCTCTATTTTTCAATTATTTTTCTGTTTCTTTAAGAAGAGCAACACTAATTTTGTTCTATCTTTTTTATTTGAATGTATAAATATTGAAGTACTGTGTTAATATTAAGCGGCAACATCTATTATACGATTACACTAATTAAGGGGTGAATTTTTTCTAAGACAATGATTCTTCCACGACATAATTATTATTTTATTTATTTGCATAATTTATTTATCCAGTCAATACTAACGTTTTTTTTTATAGTAATATATTCTTTTACAGAATTGACGTGGTTTTTGGACTGCAAATATAAAAAACATCACAACGTAGTAAGGAATAAAAACAATTGGAAAAAATTGTCTAGACTTGTTAGATAAGATAAATGCTCGGAATTCTTAAATAATTAAATGTGAATATTATGATAAATGTAATGTTCTTTAGTCTATTGTATTTTTATATTAGTTTATTTTTTTCTATTATAGTTAATTTAACTTATATTGTATTTGTAATAGTGAATTTTAAAAATAAAGAAAACAAAAAACCGGTTCATGTTTAAACCAGTCTACAAGGTGTTGAAGTTGATTAGTGGGTCAATAAATAATATTATCATTAAGAAATTTTAAATAATATCAAAAACGTATTTTCCCTTATCTCAAACAATCATTACATTTACCTGCCTTTTTTTTTTTTTAATGCTCGAAGCTGAATATCTCGGTAGATTTGAAAGTGAAACCAATCAACAATTGTAAAAAGTAAAGTGTGGGGTATAAACCAAATACTACGGCAGACTTCTAGCCTTAAAATGCCATTTGCCATACCAAACCGAAAAAGCAGCCCCCCTCCTCTCTTTCTTTGAAATGTCCAGGTGATGGAGATGTTCATCCCAGGCCCGGTTCACAATTCCTTAATTTTATTAAAGTTAAATAAATATAAATATTAAATAATAATTTGAATTTAGACTTTAGACTTTAGACTTTAGAAAAATATTGTTGTTTTTGGATTATTTAAAAAAATGAGATTTAAAAAAAAAAGTGATCCAATCATATTAGATGACAAGTTTATTGTAAATGTGCCACATGTTATATTTTAAATTATAAAAATAATAATATTAGATTGGACTGTACTCATTTTTAAAAAAAATTGTAGAGTATGACACGTATCTTACACATGGTGAACTTACCATCTACATGTTTAGATCACTTTTTGGAGAGAGAAAATTACCATATATTTTCAATTAATCTAAAAATCACCATGTTTTTTTTAAATATTTTTTAAAATACTATTTTTACAATACATTGTTGAATTTACAATGTGGTACTTTATTTATATTACACATATATATTTCTAATTAATTATTGTTTTCCTATGATTTGCTTTAATATTTGCTTTAATACTTCTTTAAATTTCTTTGAAAGCAAAAATAATTTTCGCAAATTGAAAAATTATTTCTAAATAAAATAATTTGAATTAGAAAATTTGACTCATTTTATATTCTTAATACAAATGTTAAAATGAACATCATATGTTAGTCTAATGATCAGCGTATTCATTATTTTAGGTGAGACTTAAATTCCAGTCGCACTAATCACTTTACTATTAATGCTTTGTCCTCTTTTTATAATTAAAAAAAACCCCCAAAAATTACATCAATAATAATTTACTTGCTTATTTATGTCATTCTAACATATTAATCTAATATCTTTCTTTTATTTAGAAATGAATGCTAGCATATGAGGTCAATTAATTATGTAAAATTTATATGAAAATAGAAAAAGACTATAGATAACCTAGTTTATTCAAATTGAATTT
This sequence comes from Gossypium australe, assembly GCA_005393395.2. Lineage (NCBI taxonomy): Eukaryota > Viridiplantae > Streptophyta > Magnoliopsida > Malvales > Malvaceae > Gossypium > Gossypium australe. The sequence continues at coordinate 2,526,739 of CM016624.1, read as the reverse complement.
CAGCTATTTTTTTTATAAAATAAAAACCGAAACAAAGACGACAAATTTTTTAAAATTTCTGGAATTCTTTTTCCTTGAAAATGGGCGTATAGACTGGTGCATGGCGTGAACAATTTTTTTCAAATGCTGAAAATTCGTGTCCACTTTCGTCTGACTTGGAATTTTTTCAGTGAAGGCTTTTAAATTGTGAAGTACATTAATGGATCTCATTTTCAGGTAAAACTACCGAACACTTGTCAAAATGATGGGAGAATGAAACACGTAATTGAAGATGTTCCAGTCAACCGGCTGTATTTGTCTGTATGTGTTACAAGTTATGGTACAAAATAGAAAGTTGTCTGAAAAAAAAAATTGAAGTGATAAATGATGAAATCAAGTAATTTGGTCAACAAACAATAATAAACAGTTCATCAACCAAAATTGAACCAAATCAGGTTTAAAATAAGATCATAAATTCGAATTATTTAATTAATAAAAGTCTAATTCGAAACTATTGGTTAACTTAACCCACCAATCTCTGCTTTCAAAGTCAATGAGTCTCCGTTGAAAAGGCCAGTTTAGCTGAATTTACGAGACTTTCCCGTTCCTTTTTTTTTTCTTCTCGCCTTCGTTATGTTTGAACTTTGAAACGACCTTGCTTTTTAAAAAAAAAAAAAGCCGGTTTAATAAAAAATTAATTGGGGTTAAATTGATTGAAGTAATGATTTTTAGTTCAATCACTTTAGCTGAATGAATTTAAGTGTTCATATTCAGGTCATAAGATCAAATCATAAAAATTATCTATTACTGAAGTGTAATAATGACTTCTTATTGAAGGTTTAGTACTCTTGAAAATTAAAAAAAAATGTAATAAAAATTCAAAGCAAAATATAATTAAACACCGTTTTAAAAAAAACTAAAAGATAATTTAAAAATTAATTTTACTTGTAGTTTTGTCGGATTAACTTCTAATGTTTGATTTCAACATATATATGAGTGAATTTATAAAACTTTTTAGGAGTCAAAAATTAATTATAATTATTTGAGAGGTCAAATGATAAATTTATGCTTTATTATTTTATAATTTCATCATTTTTAAAGATTATTTTTTTTTTTTATTTTTGAAGTATTAAAGTACAGTTTCGCCATATATTTATAACAAGATTAAAATAACAAATTTTCATTTTAGGCTTTTGCCTACCTTTTAAATACATCAGGGTGAATATATATTATTGAATCGTTAAGCCTATTAATTATAAATTCAATTGGTTGAATTGATTAGTTGAATCTAATTTATATAAATATACAAATACCATAATTACTATAACAATGTTAAAAAAATTAAACAAAAAATCGAAGCACACATACTTTCAATTTTTTTATTAAAAGATTTCTTTTAACATGAAAATATTAATTTGGGATGAAAATAAATATGGCATATAATTGAAAATTGGATAAAGTACATTTGACATAATGGTATTATATTGAAGTAATATAAATCTAAAAGGTTAATGGTTTAAACTAAATAAAATTTTGAAAAGAAAAGTATGCAAGTGAACTTTTACCAATTCAATCAAGCTTTTCTTATCATTTTCCTTTTGCCTTTCGAACCATTTTTGGTCGGTTCAAATATTCTTTGGTTTTTAAATAGTATTTAAATGCTTCATGCCATTAAATAAATTTCGACTTAATCATGAATCCAATAAGATTTTTTAGTCTATACAAAATATATTTATTTTTAAAATTTTTAAATTGAATTAAAAATGATAATGATATAATTTTTTTATATTTTTAATTATTAATTTAATGGAAACTTTTAAACATTAATGTATTTATTTTATGGTGATAAGTCTTAATTTTTTTATTATTGAAATACCAATCAAAATGAAAGTTTAATATAACGTAAATATAAATTGTAAGTTTGATTTGATAATACTTTTTTAATAATTCAAAAATTATATATTTTATTCCATTTAACTATTTAATAATTAAAATATCAATAAAAGTGAAATTAAAAATTATTTAAACAATTTAAATAATAAAGCAATGTAATTTAATACAAATATTTTTAGATAAATATATTTATATAATTGAGGGAGGGGTGTGAGATCACTTGAGATTAAAGTTTAATGCTGTTATCACTAAATCAAAAATTTGTTGAAATAAATATGATATATTAATTTTAATCAAATTATTTTTATAAATATGACGTCATCGATCAACATAACCTTTTTGGTGATAACGGAGATAAAATTAAACTAATGTTTTTTTTTAATTTTATAAAAATAATATATTAAATGAAAAACAATAAAAAGAATATTAATTAATATATATAGCCACCAGGATTCTATTTGAAAAGTCATACTTAATAGGGGTTTGATCCTTTACCCAATCACATGATAAAAACCAACCATTCCACCAATTCCTCCCATTTTTATTTTTCATTTCAAATCCTAAAAAGTAACTAACAACTGAAAACCATGTTTCTGTTGTTACGTTACTGTTCCTTCTTCTTCTTTATTTTCCTCTGTTTTTACCCACGTTCTTGTTTCCCAGCCAGAATCACACCCGAACAAATAACTGTCATAACTACCGATGATACTCACAAGTCCACGTGGTTTAATTTCACTCGTTTTAAAGGCGCCGATAAGGATAGCCACGTCATCAACGGCATGTCGGAGCTCAAGAAGTACTTCCAACGTTTCGGGTACTTGTCCATCCCCGACGGCCAAGACGGCAACTTCACCGACGTTTACGACACTCAATTCGAATCCGCCGTCATTTTATACCAACAAAAGCTCGGATTACGGGTCACCGGAAAACTCGATTCAGACACGATATCGACGATCATGTCGCCGAGGTGCGGTGACACTGATACCGCTCCGGGGATGATCCATGCAACGAAACACTTTACTTATTTTGATGGAAGGCCGAGATGGAACACCAAGTCGGGTTCGGATATGCCCATGACATTAACATACGCTTTTTCTACTTCAGACATGATCAATTACATAAGCTTATCGGAAATTAGAACAGTTTTTAATAGTTCGTTTGCAAGATGGGCTTCGGTGATTCCAGTGAACTTTACGGAAACAGAAGACTATGAATCGGCCGATATCCGAATCGGGTTTTTCGGCAGAGATCACGGAGACGGGGAACCGTTCGACGGGGTTTTAGGTGTTTTAGCTCACGCGTTTTCGCCGGAGAACGGAAGGCTTCACTTCGATGAAGCCGAAACGTGGGCCGTCGATTTCGATAAAGTGAAATCAAAGGCGGCTGTTGATTTGGAATCGGTGGCGACGCACGAGATTGGCCATATACTTGGGTTGGGTCATAGTTCGGTGAAGGACGCCGTCATGTATCCAAGCTTGAGTCCTGGGAGCAAAAAAGTAGACCTCAAACTTGATGATGTAAAAGGTGTCCAAGCTTTGTATGGGTCAAACCCTAACTTCAAGTTCAGCTCTTTGTGGGAATCTGAAATTTCTTCTAACAAAGGAAATGGTCTCGTTTGTAGATCATCAAAATGGACTTTTGCTTTGGTAGTGCTAGTGTTTTTTATTCTTTAGATGATGATTTAGTTTTTTTTTTTTTTTATAGGATTATTTATGGGTGAAGGAAAAATATGTTCACACCCATTATTTAAAACAATTCTTTGGTTTTTAAAGATGTAAATTTGTAATTTTACTCTTATTTTTGTCCAGATATGATTCAAATATAGGTCTCTAAAACAAATGTACATATATATGCTCAAGTTCAGATGTATGCTAGAGATGAAAGTCTGACACAAATGAAAATTGACAATTGACGTGTGTGTTTTTGTTGATATCAAAAAGTGGCGTAAAAATCAGAGTAAATTCACCCTGCATGGACGAAGAGCTGTGAGGCATGCATGAGGGAATTAAGTTAAAAAAAGGGAAGAGCAAAGAGGAAGAGAGAATGAAGAGATGAGATTGGAGCTCGAAGAAGAGTGTGAGGAGCGAAGAGAGTCCTTAGGGAGCAAATGGGATATAAATATGGGTTGACTTCCCATGTAATATGTTGCCTCCTGATATGCCGACCGATCACTCATTGGCTCATTGTTAGATTGAAAACTTGGCATGAGGTGATTAAGCTGTAAGGCATGCAACAAGTGATAATTGATGAATGTTTCGTCAAAGTAGTCCACCATAAAAAAATGGTTGGTTTGTGCGTTCTCTATGATATGGCGGAACGATTCATATGGTAGAAGAAAGACGCTTGACGGAATTAGGAGGTTGTGAAGCTCCAGCAAGGGTTCACGCATAAGTTCAACGTTTTCACTTTTCAGACATGGCAAATCCCAGTTTCTATTGGATGATCCAGTCATTCACTCTGCAATATTGAGCCTAATGCAAAGAGAAGTCTTAAGCGAGTTCTTTTATTGCTTGACATTTTCCATTTCAATCCAACTACAAGCAGCTTCTTTAATCACTCTTTGTTCTCTCATAAGCTTTCGCATTACACTCATTTCCCCCCATTTGTGATAGTAGGCAAAAATGTTAGACATCATTACATAAACATAATCATTGTAACCTTCCAATTCAATTACCTTTGCGGCTGCAATCATTGCGACCTTCATATCGGTACAAACTCCACAAGCACCGAGCAAAGCCTTCCAAACAACAGCACATGATCCAAAACCAAGTTCATAAATCAGCTTCCCTGCTCTCCGGGTCTCTCCTCGTTGACCCATCAGCCGAATCAAACAACAGCAATGCTCAACGGTAGGCTGAATCCCATAATCATTGGTCATCGACTCAAAGTACTGATACACCTGTTGAAGCGGTGTTTCATTATGAGAACATCCAGCTAACACATTAAGAAATGTGACCCAGTCAGGTTTCAAGTCCCTTTTGGTTTTTAGCTGTTCGAAAAGCTGGATTGCTTTCGTTGAATCACCATTGTGAGCATAACCAGAGATCATGGCATTCCAGGTCACTAAATTCTTTTTAGGTAAAGACTGAAACATAGACTCAGCGTTCTTAATCTGCCCACATTTGGAGTACATGTCAATGAGAGCACTTCCCACAACAACAGATGTATCCAAGCCACGCTTTATTGTACAACAATGGGTCAAAATTCCCCATGTTAAAGCTGAGAGACTTGCAATTCCACTTAGAATTATTGAAAATGAGAACTCATCCATTTGAACATCATTGGAGTGCATTTCATTGAAAAACCGAAGAGCCTCCCGCGGTCGATTTCGATTAACATATCCTGTCGTAATCGAATTCCATGTAGATGAATTCGGGTTCGGCGTATTAGATAAAAGATCGATTGCATCATCTATGTTGCCAAACTGAGCAATCCCACTAATCAATTCATTGTAAGATATAGTATCACGGATAGGCATTTCGCTCCATACACTGAAGGCTTGTTCAAGGTTTCCATTTCTAGCACAGGCTGCTAAAACTGAATTCCATGAAATAATATCATTATCAATCATAGTATTAAAAACCAAAATGGCATCGCCCACAGCCCCACATTTTCCGTACGTATCAATCAAACAATTCCCAACAACAACAGCACATTCAAAGCCAAATTTCAAAAGGTTGGAGTGAATTGACTTGCCTAATTGCAAAAACCCCAGCTGACCACAAGCAGCCAAAGCCGAAGTAAATGAGTACTCATTGCAACAAACTTCAGACCTATGAAGCTCAAGAAACAAACCCAAAGCTTTACGGAACTTCCCGGTTTGAACATACCCAGAAATCATAGAGTTCCAAGAAATAACACTCGGTTGAGGAATTTCAACAAACAGCTTATCCGCTTCACATAACAAGTCAATTCGCCGATAAAACCTCATCAAAGCATTAGAAACAAACGCATTGGAGGCAAACCCAGATTTCAAAACGTAGCAATGAAGCTGTTGGCAGTAAGAGACATAACCCAGATCAGTTGAGATCCGAACCAGGTGCACTAGGGAGTAGTCATTTGGTTTAATACCGGAGTGGAGCATCTTTGAAGCCTCGTGTAACGCAAGGTCCATGTCAGTGCCTCCGTTAGCAAGGATTGAAATGAGGTTGAGCCATGGTTCAAAGCTTTCTTTTCGAACTTGGTTGTAATTATTGTTGCTTTGAGAGACGACACTGGTGCTAATAAGGTGATTTGATAGGAGATTATATGATCGCTGCTGTTGTTTAAGCTGGTAGTTTTGGACTCTCCCCAAGAGTGTTCTTCGCATAGCTTTTAATATATGGCTTTAAACCTTTTAAGAATCTATACTAATAAAGATTTATATTTTATACCGTCTATTTATAATTTTTTATGTTATTCATAAATCATTTAAATTTATAAATACTATATTTGTAATTTGAAATATCATTAAAATATTTTAAATTTAAATTCATTTTATATATTTAGGTTGGCATCAATGTAATAAAAATATGATACTGTAATAGATTTAAATTTATACTAACTAATAATATTATAAAATTTGAGATATCATTATAAAATATGATACTAACTAATAAACATTATAAAATTAGAGATATCAAATTATGTCAAAATTTATTAAATCTTAAATTTGAGCAAAGTATATGGACTAAAACTGAAATTTAAACATTCTTATATAATATAGAAAAAATAGAGGGATTGGAATTGAAATTAGACATTATCTTACCCAAAAAAGAAAGAGAAGAGAGAAAGCAATTGACATGTGTGATGTAAGGAAAGCCTAAGTATTCCATATAAACCTTGTGTGGGTAGAAAGAAATTACAACAATTGCCTACAGTTTTTATTTAGTTGTCTATAGCATCTTGATCCCATACTGCAATGTTATTTTGAATATTTAGGTGCTTTTTATTTAGTTCTGTATTGAAATGAAAGATTAGAAGACAACCGCCAAGGGATCCTAATGTCAAGGATAAAAAAGATAGTGTACTGATTTGCAAAAATAAGATGGTTTTTGTTTTTTCAATCTATTACTGACAACAACGTTACGTGAGACTCACATTGCAATTTTCACAGCAACTTCGTGTGGTGGTGTGTCAAATTACTTTTATTATTTTTAAAGCGTTGAAAATTATAATTTACCTGTTTAAGGACTGCATTGAAAATTATTAAAATGATTAAATCCAAATGTTTTAAAAAAATTAAGTGTAATCTAATTAGAATGATTTTTTTTTAAAAAAATATATAATTTAAGAAATATTTTAGAAATATAATAAAATGGGTAAACTGCACTCAGTATCACTAAACTATTAGTAAGTTTACGTTTTGGCCACTCAATTTTAAAAAGTTATAACATGTCTACTGAACCATTCAAAAGTTTTCATTTAAGTTACTGGAATGTTAAAATCACTGTCGTATTGTCTTCTCTGTTTGCACTGCCTACACACTACACCAATTGAAAGATTTCCTTCACATTTTCTTTTACAATTTAGTTTTTTTTTATGAAATAAATTTGAATGTTATGAATCTACAAACTAAAATTCAATCAGCTTTTTTCTCTTATCTATGACTGTCAAATCGACTTGAATCTAATGAATGTTCTTCTATTCGTCGAATGGGCACTAATCCATAATACCGATTATCGAATCGTTGCTTGAAGCTCGCTAGCTGAAACTTTTTCTTAAAAAATCTTAGCAGTCTAATAACTTGAATAAAATTTTTTAAATAGTTCATTAATTTAAATGAGAACTTTCAAATGATTCAGTAACCATTTTGTAACTTTTTGAAGTTGAATAACTAATGTGTGAACTTATTAATAATTTAGTGACTTTCGCTGCAGTTTACCCAAATAAAAAGAGAACTTTTAAGTTAAGATAATAAGGGGGCAATACTTTACTTCCCTCTATATTTCTTTCTTTACCTTTCGTGTTCGACGCACGTTCACTATTTCACCCACCATCACTCTCAATCTTTTTCTTAATTAATAAATTAAAATAATATATAAAGAAGGTACTGCTAATAAATTAAGTACAGAGAAAAAATCGGCAAACGCCATAATTAAAGATTTTGTTGTTTTGCTCTCGATCTCTCCGCCCAAATCTTGTTTTCCGAAAAGACGCCAAACAGATAAATTTTGTGATTCCTCTTTTCTTTCTCAGATCCCTTCGAAAGCGATTCTTCTTCTTCTTCTTTTTATTCATTTTAAATTGAATTGAAGTTGCTGATTCGAAATGAGTACGGCCGACCTTCTCAGCATTGAGCCTTTAGAGCTCAAGTTTTCTTGTAACTTTCTTTTACCCCTTTTATTTCTCTTGGATCTAAGATTTCTGTTTTTTTTCTAGGGTTTAATTTTGAATTTCTTTTTGTGTGTGTTGTGGCTTTGGTGAATAGTTGAGCTGAGGAAGCAGATCTCGTGTGGTCTTCAATTGTCGAATAAAACTGATAATTATGTAGCTTTCAAGGTATTCATCTTCATTTTCTAATTTCTTAATTCGATGGTAGTGTTATTTGTTTTTATAACTTTTTATTTAGGATTTATCATGATCTTCTTACTTTTTCTTAAGGTTCTATTTGGTTGCTGAGTGATATCATGATTAAAGTATTTGAACCTGAAATTTTGAAATTATAATTTTAAATCTCAGATTTTGGAATCTTAGATATCCTTTTTAATTAATTGATTCAATTTTCAGGTGAAAACGACAAATCCAAAGAAGTACTGCGTTCGTCCCAATACGGGGGTCGTTTTGCCTCGATCCACATGCGATGTTATTGGTACACTAAATGAGTTATATTTGCTTGAAAGTTTGCGGCTTTCTTGTTTTTGTCGTTGTTGGGTTCAGGATTACTTCTAAATGAACTGCTGGTTTTAATTTTAGTTACCATGCAAGCGCAAAAAGAGGCTCCTCCTGATATGCAATGCAGGGACAAATTCCTCCTTCAAAGTGTAAAGGTAAATGAAGGTGCATCCGCAAAGGATATAACTGCTGAAATGGTATGTAATTGTTTGTATTACACTGTTTTACTTAATACTTACTGCTGTGTTTTTTTACAATTTATGACTTATGGGAGTCTTCCTTTTTAAAGTTCAACAAGGAAGCTGGGCATGTGGTTGAGGAGTGCAAATTGAAAGTGGTTTATGTTTCTCCACCTCAACCACCTTCACCTGTACGTGAAGGTTCAGAAGAAGGGTCTCCACCAAGAGTTTCTGCTTCTGACAATGGGCATGCAAATGCTGCTGAGTTTGCTGCGGTGAGAGCTTGCTGGATATGTTTTTGTTGTTCTCTTTTTCAGTGTACATTATTTTCAAGTGCTAATAGTGTGCATTTTGTTCTGAATGCAGGCTGCAAAACAATTCTCTGAGGGGCTTGAAGCTCAAGATAAATCTTTTGAGGTAAAGTTGAATTCTGTATATTCTGTGTCACTTTGTGCTGCTGTGTATGCACGCTTTATTTTGATTTGTCTTGTCTTGTGTCCATAATGGTCATGTTTGGTAGTCTAGATAATAAGGTCCATGCTTTTAGGTTAGTTATTTGTATTCGCTTGCTCAATTGATGGCCAGGGTAAGAGAGTCAACTTTTATTCCTTTACAAAAAAAAGTTATTCTAATATTTGAGAGTTAAATACATAAGCTACTAGTTATCTTACTGAGCTTGTGTGTCTAAATCTGTGGTTCTGTAGTCTGTAAGGGCGCAAGTTTTCTCAAGTTAGGCACCTCATCCATCAAGATAGCATTCAGCAATTTGGGACTTTTAGGTGTACTGGAGCCAAATGAATTAGTCATATCTTTTTATGAAACCTTAGGACTCGTTAGAGAGAGACTCAGATCTCTTAGGTTTCTGATAAAAATTCTGCTTACCTTTAATTATTGCATAGGTCCCTTTTTAATAGAGATTACAATAATTAAATAGAGTATATGAACTAAATAAGGTTTTACCAAACACAACTGCTATTCTAAGAGTCCTAAAGCAGTTCTTTTATCATGAGAGTCCTACCTAACTTCTCCTAAAAATAATAAAAAAACTTTTATTAAGAGTCCTATCTAACTTCTCCTAAAAATAATAAAACAATCATGAGAGTCCTACTTAACTTCTCCAAAAAATAATAAAAAAAACTTTTATTAAGAGTCCTATCTAACTTCTCCTAAAAATAATAAAACAACTTTTATTAAGAGTCCTATCTAACTTCTCCTAAAAATAATAAAACAACTTTTATTAAGAGTCCTACATCTACAACATAGACCATATAAATGTTGCAAAGATTGCAGGTGTTGGTGATATTATGTAAGAGTTCCCATTATCCTAGATATAACTAATGGATTGTATCTGAATGCAAAGCTGGGAAGCTAGTATTTTTAGATTGAATGTAATTATTGGTTAAGAGGAAATAAGATTATGTTGATATTGAAGGATGTGCTGATTCAAACTTGTGTTTAGATGGTTGTCATAGCTTTTTAGGGGACGAATTAAATGTCTATGATACACTTTTTTGATAAATTGGTCATCTAGAAATTATTTTGGGGGGTGTTACATTTGTTTTATGTTGGAAATTTGAACTTCGTTTAGGGAATCTAGCAATACACTGTTGTTCATGCACAAAATTTTTTTACTTCTGTTGCAGTAAGTTCTTTTTGCTGCTTATAGCGGAACTAAAGTCTTGAGAGTCTGAGTGAGCTACTTTCTTATTTGACCACCTGTTATTTTTTGAGGATTAATAACCACTTTAGTTAATGGCCAAAAGCCAAAATGGAAAAGGAAAAAAAGGAATCCCAGCACTTTAATAAATGATGCGCTAACTCTATATTGCTAGCATTCTTCTTAAAGAAAAATAATAAATTTAAAACATGCTAAAGGCTGCCCACAAGCCCATCGTATGGATTTGTTGTTTCTATGGTGAAACTTCTATTCCATTCCATAAGTTGGACAAAGGGAGAAGATATTTCGGAAGAGATCTACCACCAATTTATCCAGGGCTAAACCAATAATTGTGTGATGGGGACAGATAGAATTTAAAAAATTTTGGGGGCCAAAGATAATAGTTTTGTATGAAGAAGCTTAAATTTAATTTTTGACATTTGAGAGAGATAAAAACTGCAATTTTTTGAATTAACAGAAGTGCTAAAATGATTATATTTAATTATTGGGAGGGACTAAAGTTGGGTAAGGCCCTGGCCCGCCCCCTGGCAATTTTTTCCCTCGTTCATGTGCATGCATTGCCAGCTTTTGCAGCACAATGGCATGAAGCTCTTATATCATTTACGTATATTGCATTTGATGTTGATGCATCTGAAGTATAATAATAATTTCTATAATTGCAGGCAAGAGCTCTTATAACAAAGCTGACTGCAGAAAAAAATAGTGCAATTCAACAAAATAACAAGCTTCGCCAAGAACTGGTGAGGGGAATAAACCGCGACTTTACCTCATAGATTGTTGTTACTTTTATGATTAATTTGTAGATCAACAGAAGTGCTCTTTGGCTTTGCTGAAATGTTGTATGATTCCCAGCCCTTTTTTGTTCTGAATGACCTAAGTCCGTAAATTCATTGACCCTTTATTTCAAAATCGAGTCAATGTCGATCTCTTTTCCTTGTTCTCAGACCTTAGTATGACCCAATACCTACTTCCCTCCCATAAATCTTTAACGGATGCCATCTTGTTTATAGTTGTTTATGATGCAGCTGAAAACTTGGAAATATTTCTACCACCACTGAAACATGTACTTCACTTTTATTATCATGGAAACTTCTTACCTATAATGATTTTACAAATGTTAGGAACTCTTGAAGCTTCAAAGCAGCAAAAGTGGCAGTGGCGTGTCGTTCATGGTTGTCATCCTCATCGGCTTGATCGGTATAATTATGGGATATATTATGAAAAAATAGTCAGAAGCAACTATCTCCTACAATCTTACTGCATATATTCTCTCTTCTTTCCTTCGTCTGAACAAGTATGGTGAAGGAAAAGGGAAGGGGGGAAAAATGGTCTTGGGCTGGTGCATTTTATTAGTTGTTAGTTTTGTGACATTAGCAAAAACTTGTTAAAAGGTGGGTGTGGATTTGTTAGTCGCGCTTTTCATTAACATGCATTCTTTCTATAACTTAAACCAGTGAATTTATCATCACATCATCATCTTCCTATTCCTTTCTTTTTGTTGTTAAATTTGTCAGATTCTCACTAGAAACTGTTAATGATTCTACTCAGGTGGTTTTTTTTTGCCTTTTACTATTTGTTTCTCATTTATCATTACAGAACATAACCAGATTGAAGCATTGTTTTGAAGATGTTTTTATACTGCTTTCTGATTAAAGAACTCAACAAATGTTGCTGCAATGCACTTATGCCTATGTTTTGACTCAAGGGGTTGAAGAGGATTTACTATAACAGTGAACATTACAACATGATAAAAGAGGAACTGAAAATGTAAATGTTAAAAAGGACTTGAAGAAAAAAAAGAAAAAAAATACTTATTTTGCAGTGCTAACAACTAGAATATGTAACCAATTTCGAATGAACAAAATGGAGCTGGTTGAGATTATGCAGGCGCTAATACAGATTATCTGTGAGCTTTTCCGATAAGGTAGGTGGGGATTCAAGTGCTGCTTTTTGCAAGGAATCTGTCTTTCGTTCTACTTGGTTAATTTGGTAGTTTTTTTCAGCCCCATCTAATAACAGCAGAACCCCAAGTTAGACCTGCACCGAAACCTGCAGCCGCGATTGTATGGCCTGGCTTCACTTTTCCACTTCGAACAGCTTCATCCAATGCCAAAGGAATGGATGCTGCGCTTGTGTTGCCGTAATTTGCCAGATTCGATATGACCTTTTCTGGTGGGAATTCTAAACGTGTTGCGACTGCATCAATAATCCTCTGGTTTGCCTGCATTATTAACAAAGGAATGGTGTATTAAGGATGAAAATAAAATCTGTACCCTCTCTGTACATCTAAATGAAATATACGTACCTGATGGAGCAATAACCAGTCAATATTAGATGCAGTGAGACCAGCTTTTTCCAAGGCAGACTCAATTGATTGCGGCACACATCCGACAGCAAAGCGAAAAACTTCTTTGCCATTCATCTGTATGCAAGCATAAGAGGACCTATTTGGAGGAAACTCTAACACTGACCCATTTTCATTGTCGTTTATGGGGGTACCGAGATGTCTGCAACAGGAATGACAACTCAGTCAAATTCCTCATACAAAACAATACAATTTTTTTTCTCTTTGAACTCCGCAAGAGAAGCACATACCTTGCACCCTCACCATCACTATGCAAATCAAAGCTTAATAAACCGTCTTCCTCAGCATCACAGGCCTACAGAAGAGAAGTATGTACATGGTAACTATAGCTCTGGAAGAAAATTTTCATATAACAAATATGAATAATGGCACAAATGACTATAAAAGTAACTTCATATTCATAAAGAAGCTAATTAAGCCAATTATTAAGTTCTCCGGAAGACAGAAACACCACACGCAAGTAGAGAGACGAAGCTGATAATCTGTGCATCAGAAACTAGAATGCGTAATACGGAAAAGAGTGAACTTATGAAAGAAGGTATGAAAGTATTACCTGAAGTACAACAGCACCGGCAGCATCTCCAAAGAGAATGCATGTTCCTCTATCGGTCCAATCAACAAATCGAGACATAACATCAGCTCCGATTACTAAAACATTACGGAAACCACCTCCTGTAATTGACAAAGGTAAAACTTTAGTTCTGTAACACATTAATGGCATGGTTTAAGACCTCTTTGCTGCAAAGCAAACAAATTCATTACCCTTAATGTAGCAAGAAGCTGAGAAGAGACCCAGCACAAATCCGCTACATGCAGCAGTAATATCATGAGCTAGTTGAGATTTTGTGCAGCCAAGCTCTCTTTGGACCTTACAAGATTGCCACAACATAAACAAATTACTGTTTAAATAAGCATCTAGTAGTATCAAGACCTACAAACAAAACTGACGACAAGTGAAGCTCACGGAAAAGCAACCTCTGCTTGAATTATAGACTAAATCCATATAGCCAAACAGTTGTCTTAAACCAAATTTTTTTTAGAAGGGATTTTTGCAATTATCAACGTTTATGCCTACAATGCTTGATAAAATCAATATAACCGGGACATCTCAATTCTAAATTCCCTGTTTATCTCAGTATATTTAGAAGCAGTCTTCTCTGTAAAATGCCATGGAACCATGCAATCCTAGAGTTTTAGAAACCTACATGCAACTCAGGGCATAAAGTACGAAAATTTTTATAGTCATTATAGCCTCCTTAATAGATTCTGTGATAAATATCACCCCATGTCCATATACCTTTGGAGCATCACCGAAAATATCTTCGGGAGTAGAAGTGCACAACAAGATTAGGTCAAGATCATCAGGTTCAACACTTGCCATTTTAAGAGCTTTCTTTGCCGCTTCAACCGCTAGGTTTCTTAAATTTTCCTTTCCTGTAAGAACAACAGTTAATAGGAATCTCCTCCACAGTGACATTAGGGATGGCAAATCAAAAGAGAAGTAAGCAGCCATCGTTTGTAAATCATTAAAATAATCAAGTTTTAAGCTAGGAGTTTATGTCACATCAATGGCAAGCAGGAAATGCTAGCAAAAGAGTCTACAATAGAACTGTTACCTGAAATAACCCGACGGTTTCGTATTCCAGTGCGGATAGATATCCATTCATCAGAAGTATCAACTATTTTTGCAAGATCATCATTGGAGACTGAAAGAGATGGCACTGCTGATCCGCAACCAACTAGCTTGCAGCCTTTATTGACAAGCCTGTACTTTTTCGGGAAGTATAAATAGGAAAGCAGAATGCAAGTCAGGAAAGTCATTATCTTTCAATAGGAGAAAAGTAAATAAACAAATAAAACTAAAGCTCCATCTCAATAACAGTAAACGCCAATAACAGGTGTAGATGTTTGACATGAGGATTCCAGAAACTTAAGTGTCAAAAGGGGTTTACACACAACATTTTACTTTATCTTAATCCCCAGACTCCTGAAAGGCTTCTCGATCGCCGTTGTAAGAGAAACACAATACTTAAAATGTGGAACTATCAATCATTAAGGTATCCTCCCAGAGACAAAATAAACCAAAAGATGAATGCACCAATCTATATAGCAACTAAGAAACTTATGTATCAGAACTCTAACCATATTAATCTCAAGCTAATCGATGTAAGTAAAGCGTGTGGATATTAACTTGTAACAGAGGAATATTTCTTTATCCAAATGCCGCAAACCACAAACATCTCGTGATTTCCTCTATTCTCATCTCATAATCCAAGGCAAATTTTTCTATATGTATACATAGATAACAACAGACACTACTTCAGCATCAAGCTCTTGGAAGCTGCTGATTATTTCAAAGTACCATTCTTAAGTTTGATGCAAAGCTTCATTAACTGTTAATTAAGCTAGAAACAAGAACATGCAAATCTAAAACATCTCGTTCATACCAAAATAAAGACATATATGCAGAGCTACCATTGCATACACTAGGTGGACCCCAATTTCAGCTAATCACCGAATGAGATCCTAATCTTTGAAATTTAACCAAGTAAATTCCTGAAATGCATGAACCCATTTCCTCAAATGAGATCCTAGTCTTTGTTCATCGAATGTGATTCTAGCTAGTGTGCAACAAGGATTTAGCCTTCAACTTCACAACTGTAACATGCAAACCACAAAATCCCAGTAAAATTATAGTCTTCTTAAAAAAGACTTTACAACTCAATTGCCATAGAAATAATCATCCAAGGCAACAATCAAACAAGAATCAAATAAAATAAGCATAAGAAAATTTACTTGGGTATTCGAGATTGAGAGGAGGACACATGCGTCCCTGCACTTTCAATACTACTCGAGCACACTACCCTCTTAAAGATTCCTTCGGATAAGCAAAACCCAGATCGAGAAACGCCTATTGAAGGTTGAATCTTTGTCCTCAGGCTCGGTGTGAAAAAACCCGATGCCTTGGCCATTAAAACAAAAAGCCACACAAAACACAGACTTTACAAATAAAAAAAGGGGGAAAAGAAGAGAAAAAGTTTAATGGATCATTTCTCAGCTAAACTTGAGGGCAACAAAGGCTCTCATTTGAGGTCGTTGTAGGAGAAGATCTTTGGAAAGTCCGAAGATAAAAAAAGAGGGAAAAAAAAAGGAAGTGAATTTGGCAGACCAAAAATGAGGAAAAATCCAATGCCAGTCTTTGATTTTTGTCTCAGCATAGAAAAGGGTATATGTTAGTCATGCAAAGTAGTTCATCATTACCCATTATTTTTATTTCTAAGCTGCAAGTGAAGCGATTCAATTCAAGTGTTGGCAGGAATTAGGCAGATCGAGTATGCTTTTTTTACAAGTAAGTTTTCTATCTAGTTTTTAGCTTTTAATCTTTAATTATGTTTTATAATATATTTTTAATGGAAGTAAAATAATATTTTTTATTTGAATTATTAATTTATTATTTTAAATATTATAATATAAAATTTTTAAGTAATAATTAAAGTATTTTTAATATATTCCACTTATAAAATAATTTAACTTTTATGTAATTATTTTAAAATAACATTATTTTAAAATATAATTAATTATTATTTTTAAAACTCCATTTGAGTAATAACTCTATTTTAGATCTAAAAAATTAGCTCAGATTTTGTTTAAGTCAAAATTTTTAATTAATAATTGTAAATTATAATTATAATTGTCACAATATTTTACTATATATTTTTACTTAGAGTTCTAGTAATAACACTATTTTAAATTTATTACGTCCTTCTTTAATTATTAATTATAATTATTTTTAACTTTGTAATCATCGTAATTTTTATTAAATTATAATTATTTTTAAATATATAATTATCATAATTTCTATTTTATTTTAACCTTTTTAATAATTTTAAATTAAATGTTATAGTTATTTTCAAATGTGAATTTAGTGCTTGGTCACATGCTTTTATATATATTATAGATAGATATTTTAATTTACTCATTTTTAGTTTATATTTTTAAAATTTTAATTTTAATCCATTAAATCCATTAAATTATATTCTATTATTTACAATACCTTGTGATAAATAAAGTTTTTTTGAATCAATCAAGTCACCAAATTATCAGTCCAGTCGATGCGATTGAAAAATATTAAAAATAAAAAATAATTCAATTGGTTCAATTGTTAGTTCAATCAGTTCATATCAATTTTCAATCTAACCAAATCAACGCCATTTTCAAACAAATACCCTAGCTAATTTCTAATCTAACCATCCAATACAGTTTAATGCAAACGTTATTGGTGGTAAACATATTGCAATTTTCACATAATATTTACAAAAAATAAAAAACACACATTGATTACTTTTATTTGAATCAGAATTGAAATTTTTGAAAAATATAAAAACTTAAAATAAATAAATTGGAAAATAATGATTAAATCCATTATTTATAAGATTAGTTGTGAAATTTAATTTAACATATTTAACTATAGTTGAATTCATGATTGAAATTTCAAATTTTAATTTAAAATTAATCAATTCAAAAAATATAAAATTCAAATTGATGAAATTAAAATAAATAAATTAAATTCACTACAAAAATTAATAATAGAATATGACCAATTATTAATTTTTTTAATACAATAAAACAATTTAATTTAAACAATGTTTGGGATATGAATTTGTTCCAATAGTAACTTTAAGTCATAAAAAATATTAAATCCAAAAATTAAAATATTAAAATTTATTTTACTCAGACTCAACCAAAAATAAAATTATATATATATACATAATTTGGTGTGTTGACTTAATAATCAAAGGCATTCATTATTTTAAATGTGATCTAAGTTTAGATCACAATACTGTTAAAGCTTTATCCCTATTACCTCTATTATAATTCAAAAAAAAAAAAAAAAATCTAATCTACGCCTACCGAATCCAACAGTTAAAAATTGGAAGTTTGTTGAGCTACTAGCGTGTCCAAGTTATTGTCTATTACCCACGAAAACAAAAATGAAGGCCAAGTACTTATTTGATTTTGATTTTATTTCATATTTTAAACTTGTAATTATATTGTTTTTAAATAACAATGAGGTTGACGTGGCATCACTATCCATATAATTGGGTTTTCAACTTATTTCATTCGGTGGTGGGATTTTGATTTTATTTCTTTTTCTTTTTACTTGTAATTTCTTTTGTTTTATGAGTGATTACTCTAATAAACAGTTTGTTGTGGCAGCATTATTCATACAACAAATTATTCCCATCGTATCATTTAAAATCCTTTTCTAATTATTTAATAATATTTCAATAAATTTTTTCATATCATTAACACATAATTTTAATAATTTTTTTACCTTAAACTCTAAATCCGAATCTTAAACTTTAAATCCAAGTGAGCTTGAGATATGACTTATTAAGTTCAGGTTCAAGATTTAGGGTCAGGATTTTGAATTTGGGATTCATAGTAAAAAAATTACTAAAATTATGTGTTAATAACATGAAAAAATTTATTAAAATATTATTAAATAATTAAAAATAGACGTGAAAAATAACTATAAAATAATTTTTGCTAACAGAAACTTTCAAGTGGATTTAAGCATCATTTAAAAACAATTAATAGTATTTATTGATATTGTTTTTATTAAAAGTCTAAACGGTAGATTGAGTTAATTAATGCGTTAAAAAATAGCTTAATGCATGTTTTAGCCATTAAAATTTATCTTTTTTTTCTTTCTATTATGATATTTAATAAAGAAGAAATTAATATTAAAAACTAGACTCATAAATAACTTATTTAACAACTAAATCATAAGTAGAGTGGTAAAATATTTATGAATTTTTTTAGACCTAAGTTTAATCTCTAGACATCTCATTTTTTATTATTTTATTTAAATAGTTCATATAAAAATATTAAAAGCAAAAAACACTATTATATCAATATTTATTACTTTATTAAAATCTCATTTAAAAGTATTTTCTATGAGTTGATATTAAAATGGTTTTAAGGTGACTTGTTGTATTAACTCAGTAATAATGATAAATTGTGTTACTTGGTTTAATCTAATAACATTAAAAAAATGCCTTTTTACTTTATTTTTTAAATGGCTTTTATTTTTAAGATTTATATATATATATATATATATATATAAGATATTTAAGTGATGTTTGACAAACTAAAAATTTAAGCATTAAAAAATTCAATTCTGAATTTAAATTATCAAATTTAATTGATATATTACTCAAAATTAAGTGAGATATATAATTAGATTGTTATATAAATGCAAATATTAAATTACGAAAATTTTTATATTATATTTTATCCTTACTTTTTAAAATAAAGTCAAAATTTAAAGGTAAAATTTTTAAAAGATGATGTTATGTAAAAGAAATTAAATTAAAATAATTAAAAATATTCTACAATAAATAACTTATTATTTATTTATAATTTTTCATAACTTTTTTTATAAAAAAACTTATTATTTAATTTTTATTATGGATTATTAAACATATTTAAAAAAATTAAATCACATGAATGCTACATATATTGTAATGGGATGTAAGTGTCACATGACCACATTGTTAGCGTAATTGTACTAAATCGAATAACAGAATAAAACCTAAGGTGTTGATAAAAAAAATTAAATACCAAAATGAAAAAGTGAAGGCCAAATCATGCAGTAAAAAAGAGAAGCAAGGGGTTGGGAGGCTTAAAATTTTTACAAATCAAATTAAAAGAAAAAATTAATTATCATTACAACTTGTAGATAATAAGAAAGCAAGGCAACACCGCACGCCGATCAAACACGAGCAACTCGCCGTTGTCCCCACACACTGAGTCATATCCAGTTTGCCCATCCATCGACGACTCATAACCGAACCCCATCCGCTTCGACACTCGACCGGCAATTACACGGCATACCAACATCGCCCTCCTCCCCTTCCCACCTCCCGCGCTTTCGTGAGCTCCTCCGCTCCCTGCATACGTGCAAATCGTCTCCCTTTTCCCATCGGAAAACAGCCACGAGTCGTTCACCCCACAGTCCCCCGAGGCAGGACCCAAGCAACGGAACCGGATTACCTCGTTCCCGTCCGCTACGCACCTTGCATTTTCCACGTCCCCAAAAACCGAACAACCCGAACCCGATCCGGACCGAGTCTTGACAGTCTCCCGATACTCCTCGAACCGCGTCACCGTTCTCGGCCGACTTTGAACTTTAAAAATCATATCGATGCGACCAGTGAAAGTCCTGGGACTCCAACTCCTATGAAAAATAATCTCTACGACATTCCTCGAAGGATGACCCTCGGCTAACTCGGTCGGTGCAGGCAAGACGGTATCATGGTTCCGAATGGGACGTGCAGGGGTAGAGCTAGAGCCACTCCGGCGAGGTCGAGGCGGAGGATCACTTAAATCGGGTTCGGGTTTACTGCCGGACCTCGGAACCAGTTTCGGGTCGGATTTCTTGGGCATTATAACGTCTTTGATGCTTTGAGAACTTCGTCTACAACTGGAACTGAGAATCAAATGCTTGGGATTTGGCTGATAAACATCTTCGAATACTCTCGATTTACATTGCAAATATTTGATCCACCCACTTGCCATAATCGCTCTCTCTTTTTCTTTTCAAAACTTTGTTTTCAATTTGGTTTTAATGGGTTCTTTCATTTTTTTTGTTCAGCTTTTTTTTTTTTTTGGGTGAGAGAAAATGAACGGACATGGCGGGATATTAAATGAGGAATCAGTGTTGGGTGATACGGAAATGACGAATATGACCTTATGGAACTACAAAGATTGAGGTCGTGAGGTTATTATTACCCACGTGGGCTCCTGTCTTAAGAAGTGTTCGCTTTGGGTGCATAGGCAAAGATTCTTTCACGACGAAAGCAAGTTGAACCTTGGACATTAAAAACATTCAATTTTTTATTTTTTATGGATAAACTTTTGTTTTTCCAAATTTTTTTCATTTATAAAATTATGTTGGTGTCGATTAAATCTTATCTCAATTAATATAAATATTATTATCTATGTAAAAAACGTAAATTTAAATACATTAAATTGCATTACTCTATTATTTATGAATTGAAAAGTCACTATAAATAATTATAGATATTACATCGTTAAAACTTGTAATTAATTCTAAAAAAACTTAAAAATTCCCATGAGATTGTGGGAATTGTTATTTTCTTTTCGTTTTTTAGTTTATTTCTGGAATTGTTTTAAAATAAATAAAATGATACTTCCATAAATTTGAATTTTCAAAGCAAGTATATAATAATATAATCCACTTTCGAAAAACCGTTAACAATTGATTCTTATGTTTGAAAAGTAGTTTATAATATAGTAAATTAGTTAGAGATGGTGTTGGGCATAGACATGCTCGAGCTAGGAGCATGCCGGCGGGGACTTTACCGGGATGTGAATCAGGAACTACGGCGAGAGTAACGAAGGGAGGATCCGAAGGCACCGTTGCCGAAATTCTCTACAAGTGAACTAATTACGGCAAAAAGTAATGGAGATCGAGGTGGTTTTCGCTTCGTAATAGTGTTATCTTACTCCAAGATTCACCAGCCGCAGGCGCTAAGCCTCCTCTCTCCGACCGATGACGTCAGATTGATAGGTGGTATATATAAACCAATCGGATTTCGAGAAAAACGAAAATCAAATTAAAAAATTACAAAAAGAAAAAAAGATGAACCAATAATTATGATGCTAATGTAATTCTTTTTTATTTAGAGAGAGCTTAATATAGTTAATATTTTGATTCAAAAATATTAACTGGTGTTAGCAATTTTTGTCATTTTATACTAATTTTAGTGTCCTAAAAATTGCATCTTAAGCAATTAAATTGTGAATTGTTAGGCATTTGATATCTTTTATAGCTAAGAATAAGAAAAAAAAAACAGGGGAGGGGAGGGGAGAATTAGGAAATTGAAGAGCAAGAACCGTAGGTTTCTTGCATTTTCTTGTAGTTTTTACCGTAAGCTTCTTCTCTGAATTTTCTTTTTGTTTCTGGGATTTCAATTTTCATGTTTAATATGATATTTAATAGAAAAGTTGAAGTCTTTTTTGAACCGATCAACGACGATTCAACAGCTTGAAATTCGGTCTTTTCCTTTTCCTTGTTTTGCATTTAATCTTTTAGTTTTAGGGAAAAAGAAATGATGAAACGATGTATACAAATTGCATGTTGACGAATTGGATTTTCGTTTCTTTGTTGTTCTTCTGGCGATTCTAGATAATTTTCAGCAAATTTATACGTACCTTTTTATCTGTGGAAATGGGGTTTTGCATATGTTCCATTCATCCATTTATTCTGTAAATTTATATGCTGTTATCATGAAATGACTGCATAAACACACACATACACATTCATGGTGATTATGTGATCATGTGATCTGCTCTTGTAGCAGATGTCGTCATTTTATCAACTGATAGGCTCAAGAAATGTTTGCTTGAGGAGGGAATCAGTGACAACCTTGTAGAGGATTGTGACCAGATTAAGCTCTCATTATTCTTTAGGTCTTCAAGTTCTTTGTAAAGAAATATCTAATTTGCTTGACACATTAAGGCAGTTTAAGGTGACGAGAACTTAGTATGTTATTTTTGAATGCAAGTGTTTCATCTTTGGTTGTTCTTGAACTTAAGAGTTCTCAAAGTGAATGATGAAATGCCATAGTGGTTTGAGATAAATTATCATTGTAGAAATATCTGTTTCTTTTTGTTTGTAACTTTTTGTACTGTTTTCTCATAGCCTGATATATATTGCTTTTGGGCTTCTCAGAATTCAGTGCAACTGAATCATCTGATGAAGATGAAACCTCCTTCTATGACACAAAACAGTATTTCACCGAACTCGCTGTTAGTTTTCAATGCTTAAGAAGGGCAGCTGATAGAGCAGATAATCAGAAAGAAACTGAAAATTACTGTGGAAAAGATGCATGGTGATAAAGCAGATTGTGATTCCGGATATCCTCAAATCGAAAGGCGAAAAAAGCTTCCCGATCCAGTTCTAAGAGAGAAAGGGATTAGCCTTTGGTCTCTGATCAAAGACAATGTGGGAAAGGATCTCACACGAGTTTGTCTCCCTGTTTACTTCAATGAGCCAATATCATCCCTTCAGAAATGTTTCGAGGACCTAGAATATTCGGATCTTTTGGACAGAGCATACAAGTATGGAAAAGAAGTACGTTATTCATGCATTTTATCTTAAATTTCCAGGTTTCTGTTGATATATGCATGCTATGTTCTTCAGGATTTTATCAAGTTTTCAAACAACTATAAACAACATAAGGAAAATCTGTATTAGCCTTTGTAACAACTATCAAGTGTTCCTTGCTAGCTTTTTGAGGGTGATGTTGTTACATGTACCTCTTAGATTTGTTGGATTTTTAGACTGGTTGAGATGATTATTATGGTTTTGATGAACATCAACAGCTGCTCTTGCTTTATATCTGTGCTATCTGATTGTATGCTCTATTTGGAAATTTTCTGTTACTTCCTCAGGGGAACAGCCTCCAACGGATTCTTAATGTTGCTGCATTTGCTGTTTCTGGGTATTCTTCTTCTGAAGGCCGGCATTGTAAGCCTTTCAATCCTTTACTAGGAGAAACTTTTGAAGCGGACTATCCTGAAAAAGGAGTTCGTTTCTTCTCTGAGAAGGTCAGTCTTCAAGATCTATCAACTCAGCTTGCTTCATATATATTAAGAAACATAACTTAGGTTCCACCTTCCAAAGCAGTTGTCTCTATTTATCTGAATGCGAATGTGCAAATATTTATGTCGAAGTTTCATAGAGTAAATGACTTACCTTCCAAGTTGCAACAGGTTAGTCACCATCCAACCCTTCTTGCATTTCATTGTGAAGGCAAAGGGTGGAAATTCTGTGGTGACAGTAACCTCCGCTCGAAGTTTTCCGGGCGTTCAATTCAGCTTGACCCTGTTGGCGTTCTGACCCTGGAGTTTGATGATGGTGAAACATTTCAGTGGAGCAAGGTATGCACTACTGGGCTACATATTTACTGGATGTGCTATTTCAGGTTTTCCCATGTTCTAGCTTCCACTTCTTTTTACTTGCTATAAATTGTTCGAACTTCATTCTTTGCAGGTAACTACTAATATTTATAATCTCATCCTTGGTCAAGTGTATTGTGATCACCATGGATTGATGCAAATTCGTGGGAACAGCCAATATTCATGCAAACTGAAATTCAAGGAGCAATCTATTATTGAGCGGAAACCTCACCAGGTTAATTGTCAATCTGAGTTTTTCATAAGTTTCTTTCTAGTAGCTCAGTTCAGTTATCTTTGTACCAATACAGAAAAAATGATAATATGACAGTGCTTTATCCTGGTTCTATTAGTCTACCTTATGCGTTTCTAAATAGTTATTTTCTCTAATAATTGTTTATCCTGTCCTACATTTACTTAGGTCCATGGATTTGTTGAAGACCATTCAGGTAAAAAGGTTGCTACATTATTTGGCAAATGGGATGACAGCATGTATTATGTCAATGGTGAGGTGAAGGGGAGTGGCAAGCCAAAGGTCTGCTGTCCTTCAGATGCCACCTTGCTATGGAAAAGGAATGAGCCAGCTCCAAATCCGACTCGCTACAACTTAACATCATTCGCGACCACACTAAATGAGATAACACCTGGGTTGCAGGTAGAGATTATGTATTGAACCACTTTCTCATAAGCATTTTCTTTTTCCTCTTATGCATATATAATTGTTTTATATAGCTTTGTCTGATCCTGGGTATTTGATCATGGAATTAAGGAGAAGCTCCCACCTACAGATTCTAGGCTTCGACCAGACCAACGTCATTTAGAGAACGGGGAATTTGATAGAGCAAATTCAGAGAAACAACGGTTGGAAAGGAGGCAAAGAATGGTACGTTCCCACCTTCTTTATTTTCAAGTATACATTCTGGATCGGTAACTATCTCGTAACTTAAAAATCAATTATAGTGACATTCGTTACAACTAATCAATAACTTGTTTTAGAAACTTCCTTGTTGCAAGAGGCAACTCTTACTGCAGTGAGAAATGAATCCTCAAACTAGTGACATAATCAGATTTAGAGTATTGTTTTTACCAGTGAACTTCACTCTGCATTCTTGTCTTGCACAGTCGAGAAAACTACAAGAAAGTGGCTGGAAACCTAGATGGTTCTGGAAAGATGGTAACGGAAGCTACCACTATGTGGGCGGATATTGGGAAGCAAGAGAGCAGGCGAACTGGGATGGATGCCCAGATATATTTGGTGAATTCAATGAAGAAACTGTTGATTCCTCTGGATGATGTCTCGTATTCAACACTTGCATCCATTTCGAAGTAACATGGTTGAACATCTATATTCTAGCTGCCATTTTTTGATGCAACTCTTTGGTTGTCATTTAGACCTGATTATTCATACATGTGCTGATCATGTAGAATGAACAAACATTAAGAGATAATCATGTAGCACATTCAGACAAACTTTGATTCCTGATTACCGCCATTATCTGTCTCAGAGATTGCAGACCAATATTCAGATGTTCATCCCAAGAGGTAACCAATATTTAGACCTGATGCAGCGGATGAATAAGATCAGTCCCTTCTGTAACATTCTCTTGTGTGCAAATATTTTTGTGTAATTGTAATTAATTTCTTCTTATTCATTTATTCTAAAGCTCCTTCAATCGAGTAAGCTAATTTCATTTGATAATATGATTTGTGTAAAATGAATTATTTCATTATCTTAGGCTTACCTGTTATATTTGCTTAGGATTTTCTGGATATTGCTTCTTTTTTTCACAGGTCTGAAAATGGGAAACACAATATTGCAACATTTTGTTTGTATTTTGGAAAATTTTCAAACTTTGAGGGAAAAAAAGAGAGTATATAAATAAAAAAATCATTTTGGTCTTGTTTTCTTTTACGTTTTGGTCTAGAACAAATGCTTATTGTTTTATTTATTTCTTTTTATATTTTTCAGAGAAATTAATGGAAGTTCAAGGGATTCATACCATATATAATGAAAGTTTTTTGTTTTGAGAAAATGTTAATTTTGAAGGAATTTTTTATTGATTCAAACATCGATTTTTTTAAATATATTGTATATAATTATTGATTTAATTGTAATATTTGTTTTGTAAATTGATAAATTTCACCTTTTGAATTTATTCATTTATTATGTATTACATTTGACTCGAACAGAAATGAGAAGCATATTAATGAAAATACTATTGGTCTCAACATTTTGTCTCAATATTTTTTGTTCTTCCTAATTGCACTAATAATCTATTGGTTTTATCACCATGAGGAATTAATAATGTAATAGGTCAATTTAGCCTGAACCTAAACAGAAGCCAAACATAAAAAAATATAAAAATAATAGATAATAGAATCCATTATAACCATTTATAGAAAATATCAGGGTCAAATTTACAAGCCCAAATGACCCAAATAAATAAAATAACCTGAAGGCCCAGTAGCACAATGACCTAACCTATTTTTCGAAAAAGCCAGAAACCCTAGGTTTTTTGCGCGCCGCCGCCTCCACTTTGCCATGTCAGCACGAATGATGCCCGAGGTTTGTTACCATTTCACCAAAGCAGCAAGGGAGCGCCTCTCCCCACCGTTGACTCCATTGCCACCTGCAAAAACAGAAAGAACGAAAGGACAAAAACAATAGAAGGTAACAACAGCAAAAAAAGTAGAAACAGTAGAAAAACAGTAAAAAAGAGTGTAATTCAGCTATAAAAGCCATGACTTTTGTGTATTTTTGTGGACAGACAAAAGCAATCAAAAAAACAGAAAAGAAAAAAGGTTCAAAGGTGATTCATTTTTCGATTTATTTTTATTTTTTATTTGAAATAAATAAGAGTAAAATAAAAAAGGGGTTTTTTACCTGCGTTGGTTGTCGGAGACCCACCTCTGGCTCGAGAAGCCTCGGAGCCCCTTAGGGCTCCGTTTGAGGGCCTCGTTGGAGGAGAGGGAAACCAAACGGTTTCTTGACCTTCAATCCGTTTTTGCCGTCTTTTTGACAATTTTAACCCCAAAATGGGGTTCCTGAAAAGAAAAAGGGATTAGAGGGTGGATTTTGAAATTTTTTGGCCACCGAGGACTGCAGTCGCCGTCGCAGATGATTGGTGACAGCGAAGGCTCTCATGGCTGGCCTAAGGAAAATTTCAGAGAAAAAATGGGTTGAAGCGGTTTTTTTTTAAAAAAAACAAAGGGGAAATGAAATTTTTGAAAAAAATTTAACTTAAATAGGCTTGGTAAAAAGGTGCTTAATCATCCAGGCCCTAAACGCCCCAAAACGGCGTCGTTTTGAAGCCAACCCGCCAACCCAACTCGACTCTAGTAGGATCTGCGTGTTTTTAAAAGGGGCTCTAATTGCTGCTTTGGCCCTTTCGCTTTTTTTGCTACTTTTCAATTTCATCCTACTGTTTATTATTTTTTATTTTCGCCCCTTTTGTTTTGTTTTTTGTTCAATTTAGTCCCTGGACCACTGTGAGCCCGTTTAAGGGATGTCACGTGTCCCAGGGCTTGAAATAATTACCCATTTGGTCCCTATCTTTTTTAGCGCATTTCATTTTAGTCTTTTATTCTGTTATTATTTTAATTTATTTATTTTATTATGCTTTGTACTTTTAATTTTGTTTAAATTATGATTCAGTCCTTTATTTATTTAATTTCACTTTATTTATTTATTTATTATTTCTTTATCCTTTATTATATTTAAATTTTATATTATTTTTCCTTTTATTTGCATATTTGTTGCCCTTTCCTTATTTATTTTGCGATTTATACTTTAAACTTTGCTTGAATCTCAATTTAATTCATATTTCGGTTAGCTTTGCTTCTTTATTTACTACATCATTTATTTAGCATTTAAAATTTATATATTTATTTATATATTTTATATATTTTATTTTATCAATCTATTATATCATTTATTTATACATTTTATTTTATTTTATCCTTGTTATTGTCATTATTATTTTATTTATTCATATTAGTAC
The DNA here is from genome assembly GCA_005393395.2 of Gossypium australe. Lineage (NCBI taxonomy): Eukaryota > Viridiplantae > Streptophyta > Magnoliopsida > Malvales > Malvaceae > Gossypium > Gossypium australe. The sequence continues at coordinate 2,498,842 of CM016624.1, read as the reverse complement.
TATGATAATAATGACAACATGATTATCGCTTAATTTTTGTTTTTTATTATCATTATAGATGAATCGATATTATTCATTAGTACAACATTTCTTTGGTTTTTATCTTCTTATTCTTCTTTATCTACTTATTTATTCATTCATTCGTTTATTTATTGTTTTAACGTCATCATTTCATTTTTTCACTATTATTTTATTTCATTCTCGCTAAACCACCATGTCATGTTTCGTGTTCAAATATATCCATCCGTTTACTAGGCCTAAACGTGTTAATATATATATATATATAATGTTAAAAAAGAGTTATGTTCATTCCACCTAACGTATAGGAAATATTTAAAATCGAGGCAATGTTCGTTGTTTTGGGATTCGAGGAGTCGTGCTCTTAACTTGCGGGGTATAGCATCTTCTTAGAACTGAAATAATCGAATATCCTATTTAAAATAAAAACAAGATTTAAGTAATGATTAAACGGTGATTATTTTTGTTTTCGAGGATTTGGGGCACCATGTCCTAACTTATGGGGCACGATCTTCTCTTCTCGATTAACTTGAAATAAGGCTTTTTTGTGAAAATTAATTTAGTTAAGCGATATTTTATCATGCAAAGAGGGATCGTATTTTAAATTTGCTTCGAATTTTTGATTTTCGACATCAAAATATTGAGTAACCAACTAGGTACCAATTTTGGGCGTTATGAGGGTGTTAATCCTTCCTCATACGTAACCGACTCTCGAACCTACATCCTTGGATTTCGTAAACTAAATATTATCATTTTAGGAAAATCTAATCTTTTATAAAAATGATTAAAATTTGAAGTGACCCAATTACACCTAATAAAAAGTATTAATAGCCACTATATTTTCATTTGTTTTAAAATAAAAAGTGAATTTCAAAAAAAGTTTGGACAAATAAAACTAAAGATTTGTCCCTCACGTTCAAGGGCGGCGTTAGGGAGAGGCATGGCTTCATTTAAAAAAGGTAATAAACCCGTGTATTCAATAATTGTAAAATTATAAATTAATATAACCATAAAATTATATTTTAATTTCTAAAATTTATAATTTAATTTTAGTTTTTTTAAAAGAATATATTTTTTGCTTCACTCTTACTCTTGTTTATCACATGATGTCAAAGTTGGTTAATACTATTGACTTTTAACAATCCGATTAAAACTATATATCGTTTTCTCTTAAATGAAGTTGATTTCTTTAATACAAAGAAATAATTGCTAAAAACTGTTAATTTAAATCAATAATACAAAGCAAAAGTTGCTAAAAACTATTAAATTAACTTTTTTTAGACTGAAAATCGAGTTCAAACATTTTAATTATTTTATTTTAATTAATTAGTGATTAAAATATCAATTTAGACTTAAACATGACTAATGATGAGATAAGTATAAAAACCGAGCTCATTTTTCATTAGAAATAGGGGTAATCGCGTGGAACCCATGGTAGGTTCTAAGCTCGCCCGTGACACTCCCAGTCAAATCCAGCTACAAAACATCCATTGACAACATGCCAATATCTCCAACACTTTGCACCTACAATACGCCATTTCTGAACCGAATAAACAAAAAAAGGTTGGTTGGCAGTGATTATTAATACTCTCAGAATATTAATATGGAAGCATCTCGAACTGGACTGTCTGCTTTTGCTTTCTCATATTATGCTTCAGATTCCATGCCTTATTTTAGAACAAAATCCTGTACCATCAATGATGTATATTGGGAAATTGACTAAATTACGAACTTGATTAAATGAGCTATAGGAGAAAACATTTTTTAATGTCGGTTTTGGATCCATTAGCTCCTTATAGTAAGTTTATTACTGCAATATTAAGTTGTATATTGGGAACTTTGAATAAATTATGAGTTTAATGTGAATGAAGTTCAGTAAATCTGTTTAGAGGGTACTAATGCCTGAAGAAGAACATGAAAGGTTTGACAAAGAGAGATAATTAATCTGTAATCCATTTTGTCTCTACTTAGCGGTTTGTAATTATGCTTATATTTTGGAACATTACAATGGGGATATTCATTTAAAGTTAGGCTAAGACAGATCCACATATTATTGATCCTATAGGAGCAATGGTAACATGGTTGTGTGTTAATTTCCACCTCACAAATCACAAACATCCAAACTTCACCAGCCTGCTTAAAAAAGAATAAAAAAAAAAATCAAATTGATTTATTCTACAATTTTGATCAATTAACCTAACATTAAAAAAAAATCCACTTAGCCTTGTTTTAAACACTATAAAACCCCCATCCCATTCGCTCCAAGTTCTCATCCTCAAAACACACTCAAAGCAAAGAAAGCAAGCCACTAGGGTTTTAAGAGAAGATCAAAATGGCTTCAAAAAAATCAGCTTCCATGGCCTTCTTTTTGGCACTCAACATTCTCTTCTTTTCCCTAGTCAGTGCTTGTGGCTCTTGCTCTTCACCCACCCCTAAACCAAGGCCAAACCCCAACACCCCCACCCCCACTCCATCCGCACGAGGCAGGTGCCCTAGAGATGCCCTCAAATTAGGTGTATGTGCCAATGTGCTTAACTTAGTCAATGTCACCGTTGGTTCACCTCCAGTGATGCCATGCTGTTCCCTTCTCAATGGCCTTGTCGACCTCGAAGCTGCTGCTTGTCTTTGTACTGCTATCAGAGCTAACATCTTAGGCATCAACCTTAACATCCCAGTTTCTCTTAGCTTGCTCCTCAACGTTTGTTCAAGGAATGTTCCAACTGGCTTCCAATGCTAATTAAGTCATCACTTTTCCCTCCATTCTTTCTCAACTTCCTTATGGTGTTTGTGTTTGGTTTTTTATAAAGTTATGATGTCATAACTTCATTGTTTTAATTTGTATCATTGTTGCTTTAATTTCCTTGGGAGAATTGATACAGAATAATATTTTTCTTCAAGTGAGTGTTTATTGTATCTCTAAAGGACATGAAAAAGCTTGTATTATTCAATCCTTTCTTCTTGATTCCTTGTCAAATTATTTATATGATGTCTACAGCTAGTTATGGCAATGAATTTTATATCTAATTATAAATAAGTAAAGTTGGAAAGAATTACTCTATTTTTTATTTTATTTTCATCCGGCAAAATATCTCTTATCATTCTTATAATTTTCAAATCCGAAGTAGAAACTCATTAGAAAAGAGAAAGCACCTTTTTTGAGTCCGTGACTCAGAATTTGTTGAATAAGATGTAAGCATTTGAAACTAAAAAAGACATTATAAAATACCTTGTTTGACTGCACAAAAAGGTAATCATTCCTTCCACTTTCTTTTTAACATTTTCATTTTCACCAAACCACCGCCTCGTAATTCAATACATTAACGATGGTTATTTTTGTAATTTTATTTTTTTATATTTAAAAATAGATAAATTAGTCCATTTATATTAATTAAAAAGCAAATTAATTCATTTTGTAGTGTTAAAAATTGACTCGGCTGGCAGGATAATTAGACAGTGACACGTGACATGTGACATACCACGGTTACTTCATGTTGATGTACAATGGACTAATTATTAACAGAAAAATTGATGGAATTTTTAACAAAATGATCAATTTGCTCTTTGATCTAACGTATATGAACTAATTTATCTGATTTTTTAGTAAAGGAAACAAAATGCAATCTAACTCTTAATATAAAGATCTCTACGATACCCTCAAAACTATCATTTTTTTAATTTCAAAATTATAATGACAAGTGGACAATATTATATGGCATATTAGAAGTGATAATATTATAAACCACGTAATATCTGAACTTCAGCTCATATCCCTAAGGTCATGGTATTGATCCATAGATTATGCCTATGTGGTAGTTTGAATGGGTGGGTGTGTGAGTTTGATATTCTGTTGTATAAAAAAATTTAATATATCTTTTGACAATATAATATTATTCAATCGTAAGTCTTAATTTTTTTCATTTATTTCATGTTTGTTTTACGTGTTTAAGATTTGTGGTTCTAACAATATCGTCTCTAAGATTTAATTATTTAAAATTATATTTGGTTATTAAAAGTGTAATGTGTGTTTCACCGCTGCACCCAACAGTTGATCTAGATGTTAAAAAAATATATTTTAAAAAGTCAGCAAATATTTTTATGTAATTATAATATAATTTCTTCATTTTCATATATTTTCAAGCTCGTAAGCTAATGAGTTGAAATTTTCATTTGATAGTATGATGTATGTAATATAAAGGGAATTATTTCATTATCTTAGGCTTAGCTTTTATATTTGCTTAATTAGGATTTTCTGGATATTGCTTTCCTGTTTTTTTTCTTCCAAGGTTTGTAAATGGAAAACACATTTTGTTTGTATTATGGAATTTTATCAAACTTTGAGAGAAAATTTGATTATGTATATTTATTTGAAGATTTTATATAATTTTTTTAGCTTGGAAATTGTAAAAGTTTCATAATTTTTTTAACAAAAACAATGAATAAAAAATAATATTTAGTGTTTATGTGAAAATGTATTTATGAAATTAATTTTTTTTATTTTGAACAATTCATTTTTTAAAAGAAAAAAATAGTAGGTTATATGGCCAAATGAATTTTTTTAAAAAAAATTATGGATTGGGTTTTAGCTCGATTGGCACAAATATTATTGTTTATGCAGAAGGACGTGAGTTAGAGTGTGTTGAAATTTAGACATTATCTTTAAAAAAAATAGGCATAATCAGAATCTATAATAAGATTGTTTCAAAATTATATTACAAATACCTGTGAAAATATATTTTATTAAATATTTTTTTATTAATACATAATCATATCTCGGGGATAAAATAAATAATATAATTTAGTATATTAAATATATTTAACGTAATTTATTATACCATTTCATTGCATAAGTTTGATTATCCATTAAAGCAATAAACTTAACATACAAATTATTCATCAATTAATAGGTGAAAACTTTATACTAAAATTATATTAAATGGATAATCGTATGGGTAATTATTGGTATTGATGAAGAGGTGCTTATGAGTCAGATTGGATTTGAGTTAGGTTCATATAAGATATTTAGATTAAATTTTCAAACTTGACTTTAGTCTAATCTAAAAAATAAGTTTATTTTTTTATCCAAGCCCGACCTAATTGCCCATATTTCATTTTATTTTACATTAGTTTTTATTTAAAAATAAACTTTTTAAAAAATGTAATGCACTAAATACATAAAAAACACTAAAACAAAAGTTTTTTTAAAACATTAAAAAATATTATATTAATTAACACTAGCATAAATATAATAAATATTTATTATATTAAAAATAAATAAATATAAATATTTTATTGTATTAAATATAATTTTTAAAATTTTATATTTTGGGTTGGGTTATTTAGTTGGGTAAATTTTTTATAGGTTTTGGGTAATGGGTTTAATTGTTATTGGGTTAATGATTAAATATAAATATAAATACATATAATTATTATTTAGCATATATAATTAATATAATTATTTTATAACATAATATATTCGGGTCGGGCAAAACTTAGGCCAAAAAATCTTGTTCATATAAAAATGGGTCTTAAATTTGACCCAATCCCATTTTTCAAGCATTGTATTTTAAACTATCCTACTTTTCAGGTGAGTTTTAAGTTTGAACGGGTGGTCCGACCTATGAATAGATATGAATTGATGTAATAATTACATAAGTTGTTTTTAGAAATTTGTAAAAGGGTATAAATAAAGAATTTTATTTGAGAAAATATTGAAATATTATTTTGCTCTCTGCATTTCATTTAAATAAAAAACATTTTCTTCCATAGCATTCTCTTTCATATTCGAAACCATCATTTAGAAACACTTGTTGTTTGTCTGATTGTCTGACTACAATTTGACATCTTTGGAAGATGTTAATCATACTAAAAAAAACTAAAAACATCATAATTAAAAAGAGAGAGGACAATTTATCGAAAATATGCAATAATGATATATACTGCTGTCGATTTGTCAAAAAACTGAAAGAAATATCACATTGGTACTAAAAATCTAATATAATTCTTGATTTATGGATGATTTAAAAATTTATTTTAAGTTAAATTATTAAGTTGATATAATTGATTCATTACAATATGTCATAAATTTATAACTATCAAATATATATAATTCACAAGTTGTGAATAATTGTTTCTTTTATAAATCAAATATTATAAAGTTTAAAAAAACTATTTTCCTATACTTATAATTATTATATTTAAGAAATGATTCACTACTCTAATACAAAAGTACACTGTCATAATTTTTTATTAATTATTTTGTAACTTTAATTTTTTGTATGATTATATCTAGTTTTAATAATAATAATAATAGGGATAAATGAATTAGTCTATATAGACATTGAAATGATCAATTTATTATTCTATTAGGACTATTCTTTTATATATAATTTTTTTCATTCGATTTAATTTAGATAAAATAAATTTCATGTGAAAAAAATTTGAATCTAAACCGAGTTGTAAGCTTCAGTGATAATATCAACTCAAATCGAACCGAATCGAATACATCGATTCAAATTGGTTTTTTGATTTTTTTTTCCTTAGCCCTACGAGATATGCTTGACGGCAAAAATGAAATTGACAATAGACTTCTATTAGGTTGGGTAGAAAGTAGGGTTTAGAATTAGCTTGGGTTTGGGTTTTATTGAATGAGAATTGGATTTAGTCAATGAATTTTGCTTTTAGGGTTAAATTATATATTTATATTTTGTAAATATAAATAGTATATCTATGTATCATATGGTATTCGGGTTAGGTCGGGTTTGGATTTAAAAAATTCTGTCCAAAGCTTGACTTGCATAAAAAACAAGTTTAAATTTGTGCCCAAGTCTATTTTTCAAGTTTTGTTTTCTTGTACAAATCGTCTCATATTTCTAGTATGCCTTCGGGTTTAAAGGGTAGCCCTACCCTTGGATAAGTCTATGCTTAGATTCCTTCTTCTATATATATTAGTTATCCTCTAAGTTGCATGTGTTTTTTGTATATAAAAAATACTCATTTAATAATTTAAAATAAATTTTAAGACTTATAACATTTGACAAATAAAATTATTAAAAATAAATTCATATATATATATGAATTTTTAATTTTTTAATATTCATTTATGAAAAAGTAATAAACCTTAATAAACAATGCCGTTTCAAAAAGGTAATAAACCTTAATAAACAATGTAAAAAGCATATATAATATTACACATATATATACACTATGAAAAGGTAATTAAGTACCATTTCAAAAAGGTCATAACTATGATCATTGAATGCAAACTTAATGCATTAACACATCAGTTCTAAAACAAACTTAGTATAATTCTAACCTAACAGATCTAGCCTAACATTTAAAACATAGTAAGGTGAAGTGTATTAATTAATATCTTTATAATTTTTTAAAAGACTAATTTAAAATCTTATCACTTTAGGGACCAAAGTGTAATTCTATTATTATTAATTTATAAGTTTATACATTTTAAAGGGTAACAAATAAATTTCTAATTTTAGGGTGATTATTTTAGTATAGTTCTAGCTAGAGGTGAACAAAATTCTATTCGACTCAAAAAAATAAAAAAAAATGAAATTTAAATCATTCGAATTGAGTTAATCGAATCAACTCGATTTTTTTTTCAAATTTCGAGTTTAAATGAAGTTAAATTTTCAAATTCGAATAACTTGAATAAACCAAATACTAAACTCTTTTACTTCCCTTCCCCCAACCCCCCTCAAACCCTTTTACTTTCCCCCAAATTCCCAAAACTTTTTTCCTTTTACTTTTTCCCCAAAACTTTTACTTCCCCCAAACCCCCTAAACTTTTTTTCCTTTTGCTTTCCCCCCTAAACTTTTACTTTTTCCCAAACACCAAAAACTTTTTTTTTTTCAAATTTATGTCTACTATTTATATTATTAAATTAAATTTCATATTATTTTTTACTATTTATATTATTGAATTGTTTAATCATGCTGAATCTTTATCAATTTTTGTTAAATTGAATTATTGATGATGCTATAAAATATTCGTGTTAAAATTTTCTGTTGAATTTCACATTTTTTTTAATTTAACTCGAACAAATATCTTTGATTCGATTCGAATTTTATCTCACTTGATCCAATTCGAGAAAATTTCAAATTGAGTTAAGATCATGACAAAATAAGATTCGTCAACTCGATTAACTCGAAATTTTTTCATTCAATTCGATTTGATCGAACGCTTACCCCTAGTTCTAGACTAACAATTCAACCTAACATTTAAAACATAAGATGCCTAACATTTTCAAACCTAACATTTAAAGCATAAAACTATATTAGTTCAATTCTAGCCTAATAATTTCAGCCTAACATCTAAAACACAGTACACATAAATTTTTCCAGTCTAATATTTAAAGCATAGTATTTATTGGAATCACCACTTTCTAGTGCATTAGCACATCATCCAACCTCTTAAATAAACTTAGTAAAATATTGGAATGATCAGATACACCTGTCTTTAAATATTATTGTCTCTCCCTTTCATATGATGTGTAACGCCCTAGAATCCGGCCTAGAAGTTTAGTCCGAATCCCGGAGGTCACATTGACCACCGAAGTGAACTGAAATTATTTTTAGTTTAACAAACTGGAAAGCAAGATTGTATTTAAGTTACGTAAAAACTCCCAGTTATAAAATCCCGATATTACAAAAATTCGTACCACAGTATTCTAAATAGTACTCACAATTCAAAACTGTTTATTTATAAACTCAAAATTTATGAAAATACTTTTATAGCCTGTTCTAAAACGTGGCTGTTCGAGACCTCTGGCGTGTTGGGTCCAACTACAGAAGACAGAAATACCTGAAAAGGGAAAACTAAGTGGGTGAGCTACACGAGCTCAGTGTGAGTCCAAAAGGTGCCAAAGAACAGAAATCCAAAAAAAAAAATAGTTCAATGGCATTGTGTATTTACAGAGATACACAAAAACAGAGGGTAACCTTGGAACCTACGACTCGACCGTACGCAACAATCAACACACTTGGACTATACATAGAATCACAATAGGAAAACACATCAACGGGTTGATACCAAAACACTTTCATCACAAATGCAAAGTTAAAAAAATCGGAATTACGCTTACACCTTAATACCCGCAATTAGAACAGTTACAAGCGTTAAGACAAGCTGATAGAATACAAACAAATAGACTTACACCCAGTCACTCAATCAGATGCGTATGAATGCAGTCAGGTAGTAAAAACACATAAGGGTTCAAACACGCATCCCAAAGATACATTAACACACAACTAACCACCAAACCAGCAAGCCCGTTCTGTCACTTAAACACGCAACCAAACACAATAACACAATCTACTCACTGACCCTAACCACAAAACTCAAAACTTCTAACCCAAAATTCAGGGTGTTACATAATGTATATGTAACACCTCTATCCCGTTCCATCATCGGATTAGGGTTAAGAATGTTACCTGACAGATCGAAAACTAAATCAGACATTTCATCAAGTATCTCATCAATTACCATTATAGTGTCCCTTCGATAGGTCATCGAGACCTAAAGTATGCTCAGAAATAGGGTCGGGACTAAACCGGAACACATACAGAAATTCTCATAAATTTAAAACTTTTCTAAGTTTCAGGGCTTACACGCCCGTGTGGGTAGGCTGTGTGCCTCCCACGGCTGCTAGACACACCCGTGTGTCCTCCTCATGGTCGAAACTGACTTTGCTCCACGGCCACCAAGCACGACCGTGTACCTTGGACGTGGACTATTCTGACTTGGCTCCACGGCCACCAAGCACGCCCGTGTACTTTGGCCGTGGTCGATCCTGTTGAAACCACAGGGCTACTAGCCACGTCCGTGTGCCAAGGCCGTGTAATCTTATGCTAGCTACTGACTTTGTCCCACGGTCACTAGGCACGCCCGTGTGCCACAACCGTGTGGCAAAATAGGCCATTTGCAAGGCCAAAATGCCACCCACATGGGTCTTACCTACAAGCAAAATCATATAGACATCTCATGCCTATTTGGTAACCAATAACATACCAAAATAACCATCCAAATTACAAGACTAAAACTCATCTCATCACAAGCATAATTCATTCATTTGCTTGATCAAAACTTGACCATTTCATGTATCAACTAACCATGCCAAAAACATACTTCACATATCACATTCATTCGAGCAAATTCTCAACTCATAACTAGCCAAATCCCATGGCTAAGTTCATATAACAAACTTATATCAAATACTAGCCTATACATGCCATATCTAGCTATATACATTTCCAAAATGTACCAAAATGAGTTTAGTAGTGTGATGACGATCCTTGACAGTCCTGAGCCTTCAGTAGCTTTGACGACCTATAAAACAGAGAAAACACACACACAGAGTAAGCTTTCCAAAAGCTTAGTAAGTCAAAATACAAACAAACTTAGCATGTAAAGCATATAAGCTTATAGAAACATTGGCAATATTCATATTCATAGCAAATTTCTCACATATATGCTTTGGTTCATATTTTAGGCCATAATTGCCACATTCATCAATTCAAGAATCATATATATATACATAGCTTATTCATAACCATTCTTGTAACTCATTCACATTCTCATATTCACTCTTATATTATTCAAATCAAAATCACATAGGTACTTACCTTTTTATACACACTTAATATACAAATCAACGTACTTGGAACGGATTTACAATTCGCTTAGCCATTCGTATCACAGACTTGCCTGTTGAACCGATAGGAATCTAATAGGATACTCAGAAAGCTCAGAATAGTTGTACAATGCCAACGTCCCAGACGAGGTCTTACATGCACTCAGATATCGGTGCCACTGTCCCAGACAGGGTTTTACACAAATCAATACGATGCCGATGTCCCAGATATGGTCTTACACGTAAAGATAATATCGATGCCAACGTCCCAAACGTGGTCTTACACGAAATCTCGAATCAATGCCAACGTCCTAGACGAGGTCTTACATGATAAAACAGAACAGATACCTATGTCATGACATAGCTAATCCTGTCTATTCCTAGGTTCGTACGGGACTTCTCGGACATTGTCACTAAGTAATCCTTATCTCGAAATTCATGAATAGATCATATCATAAATATTCATCGATAACAATATTCATAAGAACATACATAATTCAATACGAATACGTTTATTTGCATAATGACTTACCTCGGATTCGATTTAACAGAAACAGAAACGGCTACTTGATTACTTTCGTTTTCCCTCGATCTAAGTCCGTTTTCCTCGGTTCTTGATCTATACATGTTCAGGATTAACCCTTTAATTCACTAATTCATTCAATTCAATCCAAAGGCACACATTTAGGGCTATTTACAAATTAACCCTCACATTTGCACAATTTATCAATTTAGTTCATTTTTCTCAAAACATCAAATTCACAAAATCATCACACATCCAAGCTTAGCCGAATGCATATATATATATATATCATACAAACCCATATTTTCCCTTAAATTTGCAAATTTAGTCCTTCAAGTTACTATTTTCTCAATTTAGCCCTAATTAGCTAAATTCATCAAAAATTCAAGAACAAAGTATGTTCATCTAGCTCAAAATTTTCATTTAACACCATAAATCATCACAAAGCTCGACATATCATCAATGGCACATCTCATGAACAACATCAATTCATCAAATTGAGACATGGGTTTGATAGTAGACTAAGCAACAATCTCAAAAACATAAAAATCATCAAACTCCAAAGCAAAAACAGACCTTAATTCAAGCTTGGAGTGGCCGAATATGCAAAGCTTTAAAACCTTTCTTTTTCTTACTAGTTTCGGTCAAATAAAAAAAATGAAAGATGAACACTTTCATCTTTTGTTTCATTAATAATATGTTAATAATTCATTTACCTTTTTAGCCATTTAAAAGACATTTGACACCATTTGACAACAAGGGTATATTCGGCCATTTACCATCCATTATCTTATTAATGACTTAATTGCCACATAAGCCCTCTTACTTATTAAGACATAACAAATAAGCATCCTTTCATAAAACATGCAAATTTGCATTTCAATGCAATTCAATCATTTAATCAAATTAAACACATAAACAGACAAATTATCTTAAGAAACTTTACCACATGCTTAATCACTTATCAAAGACACAGAAAATAATATTAAAATATTATACGGACCCCGAAATCATTGTTCTGACTAGGGTATAAACCAGACTGTTACATTTTATCATATTATATATAAATGACTTTAAACTATGGGTCTTCTCTCTCATAACTAATTTTAAACTATAAGACCACTCTCGTAAATTTCTTTACATGAAAAAACTCTAAAGAGTTCATAAAAATAGTGAGAAAATTGACATTTATTAGTGTAAGTGTGAGCTATATATTATATTATTTATAATTTAATTTTAATTCTCCTAAAATGATTTTTTTCAACTCCACCCTTACTCTCATTTATCACAATATGTAAAAGCTGATGAAAATGGGGTTGAGGTTGTTTTTCATTTTCTCCTAAATGAGGTTGATTTCCTTACTTAACAATACATGAAGTGGTACAATGTGTTAGTGGTTAAAATTATTAAATTAAATTTTTTAGATTGAATTATATCGAATTTGAGTATCATAATATAAATATGAGCGACTTATGAGTTTAATTTGATTTTTTTTTTTATTTTAGTTTGTTGATACAAGGATAAGTAGGTGGTAGAGATGGATGGTTCACCTTGTCTATAATAAGGTAGAGAGCCACTAGATAAGGTGGTTGGAGTAGAAAGAGAAAAGGAGATATGATGCAGGAGATAAGTTGGGAAGAGAGGAGGTTTGGGTTGATTGCTCTTGTTCTTAGATTTGGGTTGATTGCTCTTGTTTTTAGGCTTTAGGCTTTATATACATATCCCCTGTTCCAAAGTGCCATATGTTGGGTTGCTATTAACAAGTCAAGGAAAAGTAGCCTAGTGCCATAGACTTAAGTAGAATGACACTATGATGTGTCTTGGATCATTTTAGATGAAAAACGGTAATTTAGATATAATGTGATAGTTCATGATGTGTCTTGGGTCATCTCAAATGAGACACGATAATTGAGATTTGCTTGAGCACTTGATGGCTTGAACTATCATAACCAAATGTAACATAATTAACTGATATTCTAAATATCAAATTTGACTTAAACATAACTAATCAAATAACCATAAAAAGCTGAGCTCATTTTTAATTAGAAATGGGGATACTTGCGTGGAACCCAAGGTAGGTTGTAAAGCTTGCCTCTGACACTCTCTATCATTCTTCAACATTTTGCACTTACAAAATGTGATTTTATAACCAAATAAAAAAAGGCCCGTTGGCAGTAATTATTAATAATATTAGAATATTGATAAGGAAGTATAGATACTTAGTTACCAAACTCGGAACAAATAGCAAAGTTACTCCGTTTATTATCTCTTCCAGGAAAATAATAAATTTTCATAATCGTTGTTCTTCTAAGCAACCGTTGTTTGAGAATAGCTACGTCGAGAGCAATTATGTTCAGAACAGGGTTTTTGTTCAGAATAACTGTAATCCAATGTAGTTGCTATTTGAGAACAACTCTTGTTGAGTACAACTAAAGTTCAGAAAAGCTATTGTTTAGAATAATGACGTTTAAGGAATAGCTATGTTTAGAAAAACCATTGTTTGAAATATATTGTATTTAGAACAATTGTGTTTTTTTTTGGAAGATCCATTATTTAGAACAAACTCTACCAAGAAAATCATCATCACAAAACAAATTTTTTTTTTGGAACAACCTCTTCATTGAAAACAACTATGTTGAGAACAATTCATGTTTGAAACAAGTCAAAATAACCATTATTTAGGAACAACTCTCATCTAAGAACAACCATTGTCTTGCATTTCAAGAGATGTTTCGTGAAAGGTGTTTCACATGGTACCGTTTCTCCAAAGTAGAAGAAGTGGAAGGAACCTCAGAATATGGCATGGTTCTTGGGTTATCTTCAAATTTGAGATGTTCCAAGAGCTTGATTTGGTGTATTAAATATGGAGATAGTTAAGAGGTTTTCCTCATAGCCTTTTACTGTAACATTGAGTGCTTCTTCCCTTCTTTTAGAAATATAGTGAATTATTATTCACTATTCACCATAACCTACAAAATCCTTTCATAATAAAAAGAACCATTAATGCCTTTATAACTAAAAAATATCAATTTGTATTCTCATTAGTTGTTAGCTTTGTAACCCTCACCATTACCCACAAAATCCTTTCATAATAAAAAGAACCGTTAACACCTTTGTAACTGAAAAATATCGATTTGTATTCTCATTTGTTGCTACCTTTGTAACCCCTATTCTTGAAACACTATAAATAGGAGCTTTTCACAACTGGTGAAAGGATTTTTGACATTTTGGCATTTTGATTCTTAAAACTTTCTCTCAAGAATTCTCTAAGTTATTTTCTTTGTTTAGCATTATCATCAGCCAAATTTTCCTTTCTTCACTTATCAATCACCACCTGTCACTACACTCAGTATTACAAGATCTATTCCAGTCTTCCTCTCCACCTTCTTTTGATACACCTTATTCCCTTGCTCTCTCCATCAAAGAATTCTATACAAAAAAGCATCTCAAACGGGTTTAAACCATTAAAGATGCTTTTTAAGGAAAACGATAACTCTTTTGAGTTCCATTAAGGGTTTGTTTGTTTTACTTAAAATAGTTTCCGGAAAATGATTTTTGAAAAATGACTTACTTCCCTGGAAAAGTTAATTTTTCTGATGTTTGGGTGAATCAATGTAAAATATTTTCTGTTGTTTGACAGATTTCTTAAAAATATTTCATAAAAGTTGTTTTTACTAAAACAAACGTACATTTGAGATTTTTCTTATTTTTTTCATTGTTTAATTGAGTTTATTTTATATCTATAAATTTATAGTTTACTTGCATAAATTAAAAATATTTTGTTAAATTCAGGTTCATTACGTCATTTTTTAGTTACATGACTACCAAGTGAGTATTTTTTATTTAAAAATGTGACATCAACAAAATTAACAAAAATAATAATAATTTAATAAGGTCAACAATTGGACTAGATTTTCAAATCTAAAAAGTAGAGAGACTAAATTGCAAATTTGTGAAGAGTACATAGACTTATGACATATTTTAACCTTTATAGTATAAAACATTTATTATTAATATATTATAATTGTAATAAATATTTATTATTAAAATATTAATATTGAATTTTTAAGTAATATGTGAAGATTATTATGTAAAATTATTATTTTTAAAATATATTATTAAAATAAAATTGAAATATTAAATAATTTATTAAAATGATAAATTATATTAATTATATTAATAATTTATTATATGACTAAATATAAATAATTAAATATGTATGTTTATTAATATTGAAAATATAACCACGGGAGTTAAGTGAGATGGCAAGAGTCTCTCCTACTTTAACCAATAGTTGAAGGTTCGATTCTCACCTTGAGTATGGAGTAGCTTTAAAACTTGTGGCCAACATCTACTCCTTAATGGGCCCTTACAAAATGTGGAGGATTAGTTACTGAGTTCGCTCATTTTAGAAAATACATAAAATATTTTTCGTAAAACTTTTTACATGTAAACAAATCAACCCTGAATGTTCTAAAATATAAACCATTATTTAATGTGGTTTTGGATCCATTAGCTCATTGTAGTAAATTTATTACTGCATTGGGTAGTTGAATACATTAGGAGTTTAATGTGAATGAAGTTCAATAAATCTCTTTAGAGGGTAATTGTAACACCCCAAACCCGGCCTATGAGTTAAGACCAGACTTGGCATGCCACACGATTCGAATTTACGTCCAGTCGTCAATGCTTTTAATGAAAATAATTTTTCGAAACGATTTTGAAGACGGAGTTTATCAAAAATCGAGATTTATTTGAAAAAAACTATGATTTTAAAACATAAGAGTTTACAATATGATTTAGAGAGAGATAATTGGTTGAAAATCTAATTAATTGGTTGAAATGAATTTATAAAAGAGTTTTCACAAAATTTTACGAGTGGGTGATATTTAAGAAAAACCCCCTTTTTATACGCAAGTTTAAGAAAACATTTATAAAAATTAAACAACCCCATTTAAGTAATTAAAACATGTTAAAAACCATTCACAAATAAAAATCCATAAAAAAATAATACTAGAGGCCTTATTACATCGAAATTTAAAATAGTACTTAAATAGAAATACTTAAAAGAAGTCCAAAGTTTTTATAACTCATCATTCGTAGTATGGCCTCCACACGAAGTCATCCTCGGCCCAAACCTCCATCAATTGTCATTACCTGAGAAGGGTAAGAAGAAGGGGTGAGTTACTTAGAACTCAGTGTGTAACCCACTTACCGTGTTCACTTGGCCAAAACCATTTAAACAATTAGTTGGGCTTGAGCCCATTTACAAATGTGCATTATATAAATAAAATATAAAAATGCATGTGATATGCAATTCCCAACCAAACCTAATTTCCATCCGCTACACACCACCCGTACCAACCAACACACCTGTGGGGATCAAGTCAACCCACCCCGCCAACACACCGATAGCAGGCATTAAGCCAAATATAATATTTGTGGCAGAGCCACCGAACTAGATTTTGGCAACAGGCCTTTCTTCTCTTCGTCAATTATCCCAACCCATGCAGTCATGTATATATATAATGCATAACAATATATTCATAAAGTAAATTTCAACAAAAAGCCCATATTACAAGTTATCAATTTGGCCCGTTAGTCAAAATAGCAATTTAGCCCATTTAACGATCTAGCAAAATTTTTGGCCCACATATATATCGATCTAGCAATTTTGGCCCATATATATCGATTTATCAAGTTGGGCCCATATAGCAATTTATCAAATTGACCCATTAAGGGTATTTTCGTAATTCGGTCCATAAGGACATTTCGTACTTCAACTCATTAGGGGCTTTTTTGTAATTTGGCCCATAAGGGCGTTTTCATAATTCGGTAATCGTACCCACTAAGGGTAATTTGGTAATTTACCCTCCAAGGGTATGATGGAAATTTTTGCAACCTAGGCTTAATGACTAATTTGGAGCATAAAAATCAAAACTGTCCATCTGCGTCGTACTGACTAAAATGACTATAACTTGAGTTGGGAAACTCAAAATTTCGATCCGTAAATTTTTTCTGAAACTAGACTCATATAACTTCTTACTGTAATTTTTCCAGAATTTTTGACTTAGCCAATTAGTACAGTTTATTCTTCAAAGTATCCCTTGTTTCACTGTTTGACAGTTCTGACCTCTCTTCACAAAATCTCAGATATCTTATTGTACAGAACCCAAATACTGATTTCGTTTGATCCAAATAAAAATAGACTCACTAAGGATTCTAATAATATAAACCATGTCCTGTAATTATTTTTCTACAATTTATAGTGATTTTTCAAAGTCAGAACAGGGGATCTCGAAATTACTCTGAACCAGTCTTACAAAAATCTAAACATCTCAAAATATACTAATCCTTTGCTTGCTCCGTTTCTTTTATAAGAAAATAGACTCGATTATCTTTCAATCCATATATCCTTCACTTTCTAATTCAATTCCTACTATTTTTAGTGATTTTTCAAAATCACGTCACTGCTGTTAACCAAAACTGTTTTGTTACAAAATATGATTACCACTTCGAACATACGTACGCTCGAGTGGCCATAGATGCTGGTCTTCGGCTTTTCAATCTTGTGACCAATTCACAGAACATTTCATGCAAACATTTAGAGAGGCATGAGATTACACATCCCATTTCAAACATGTATTCGGAAAGTAAGGGATTACACACCTTGATTAGGATTCCCTAAAGAACCACTCTTTGTTGCCCCCTAAAAATAAATTCGATCAAAAGTTAGCATCGATATCTTAAAGGTTCCAAAAGCCCAAAAGTACTCACTCACAAGAGTCACTTACCACAATCGCAATCCTTCCCTACTAGATTCTAAAATCCGGCCTTCCACTATAACTCGATTGATCAAAGGAGTGAGTGTCAACACGAACGGGAAGAAATGATAAAGAAGAGATGAAGGGCACTTCGGTTATGGAAGTAGTCTAACATTCGGCCAAAGGAGAGAAGAAAGAGATGTTGTTTGTGTTTGATGTTTTAGGCACTAGATGAGAACACAAATGGGATACTTGAGTGATTAGCAAAAATGACCAAAAGGTCAAAAAGAAATGACTAAATGAAACCCAACAAAGTTGTTTTCTCCAAGCTCAAGACACATTCGGCTATGGGAGAAAGAAAAAGAGAGGAAACAAAATAAAAAACAAAACTCAATTGATTAGAAGAAAAGAAAATGGTTTACCTTTTGTCCAATATTCATACGGCTAAGAGGAGAAAATTAGAGAGAAAATGCTTTGGGAAAACACCAAATAACCAAATGGAAAATGTGCTCATCAAGCACCTAATCCCACCAAACTAATCACCAAAAATCAGCCATCCCCCTTAGCCCCCTATGCCGTCCACATACATGGTCAAAAAGACCATTCAAAAGTTTCCAAAACACATTTCCTTGTTTTAAGCCTCATTATCCTCCACTTCCCAAAAGTTTAGAAATTCTATCCCCAAAATCAAGCAAGTTCTATCCTAAATTCATAATTGCCATAACTTTTAGCCACTTTACCATAAAAAAAATTAGTCCATCTTTACCAAGATTAGAGCTTGGCCGACACTTGCCAAATAGGTGCAAAAAAAAAAAAAAAATAAAAGCCACCAAAATGCTATCCATGGGATTCGAGCCTCTTCCCTCAAGCAATCACTCATGCGCCAATTCCACCTTGCTACTAGCTCATCTTATGCTAGTTTTTGACACTTACATTACTTTAAGCATCAGGGTTACTTATTCCACTTCAATAAAATTCTCATTACTAAAATTTATTCTAGCTCCGAATAAATCCCGAGTTTTCTCAAAACTATACTAAGCACATAAAAAAAATCATATTCGAGCTAACACCAAAGATAAGCAACATATTGATACTCAAATTTTTTTAAGATATTACAGTAATGGCTGAAGAAGAAGAACAAGAAAGGTTTGACGATGAGAGATTAATTATGTTGTTTTGAATCTACAATCCATTTTTCCTGTACTTAGCCGTTCGCAAGTTATCATTATTATCCTTATATTTTGCAAGAAAATAGAATAGTGGGGATATTTATCTAAATTTAAATTAAACAAAATAATATTATTACCAATAAACGTTGAATATTGGGTAAGAGAAAAAATTAAATTCATTTTTTTTTTCATAATTTGATCAATTAACCTAACATTTAAAAAACAACCCACTAGCCTTGTTGGAAACATTATAAAACCCCTTTCCTTCCCTCCAAGTTCTCCATCCTCAAACACTTCTACTTTTTAACTCTAAAGCAAAGAAAGCAATTGCCACTAGGGTTTTGAGAAAAGCTTAAAATGGCTTCAAAACGATCAGCTTCCATGACCCTCCTTTTGGCACTCATCATTCTCTTCTTTTCCCTAGTCAGTGCTACTTGTCCATCCTGCTCTTCCTCCGGCTCTAACCTCACCTCCACTCCATCTGCACAAGGCAGTTGCCCTATGGATTTCCTCAAATTAGGTGTATGTGCTAATGTGCTTGGCTTAGTCAATGTCACTGTTGGCTCACCCCAAGTGTCACCATGTTGTTCCCTTCTTGATGGCCTTATCGACATCGACGCTGCTATATGCCTTTGCACTGCTATTAGAGCTAACGTCTTAGGCATCAACCTTAATATCCCAGTTTCCCTTAGTTTGATTCTCAATGCTTGCTCAAGGAACGTTCCTAGTGGCTTCCAATGCTAATTAAGTCATCATTGTTCTCTACCTTCTTTCTCATCTTTCTTATGGTGTTTGTGTTTGATTTTAAAAAGTTATAATTTCTCGTATTTGCAATAAAACAGTGTTTTCATCTGTAGCTTTGTTGTTTTAATTTCCTTGGGGGAAATTGATACAAAATAATAAATCTAATACTTTTCTATCAAGTGTTTTCTTTTGAGGGGTTTTTATTGTATCTTTAAAGGACATTAAAAGACTTGTATTATTCAACTTGTTTTATTTCCTTTCTTCTTGTTTCCTTGTCAATTTATTTAATGCTTCATATAATTGTGGGAGGTATCTTCTTATAAAGTGTAAAACTTAAAGTAATTTTAATGATTTAATTGTTGAATTTATTAATATAATTATACTTGTCATGCATGTAAATTTTCAAATCGATCTGGTATCTTTATCATATTGATCTAAAATATTCGATATATTAATATATATTCAACGGTTAAATTTTTTTACATAAAAAAAAGTTAAAAATTTTAAATTTATATCAAATGTGACATGTATGATTTACATGAATAGACTATAAAATATAATGATTAGACTGTGTCTATTTAATAAATTTGTTTTATTCCTTGTTTGAATGACAGTTAAAATAATAGTATGAGAAAATTAAAATATTTATATTTTTATTGATATTTTTTTGACTTGTATGACTTATCTAAATCATTTTATAAAGTGCATTTAAGCAATGAGTATAGGTAATTTTGTAGGTAAAGCTAACCAGGTATGATGAGTTTTTTTTTATTATTAATTTTGAAGGGTAAATTTAGATGGGCGGTGCGTTTATCTGCGACTAGTGTAAAAATAACAGTGATGGTGAGATTATATACTATAGCAAAATTGTAGCGTGAGACAAAAAATAGACTAAATACACCGTACCACACTATATATACCTTCCATCCAAACCCATATTTAATCTTATCTATGGGATAACACCACTTTGAAGAATTGAAACTAATCAAATTGCTTGTTGAAGGAGCCTATTTCGAAATTTTATTTGAATTTTTTGAAAGCAAGATAAGGCTTTTCAAAGCCTATAAATATGTTGTCGATTTGCACAAGTAGGCAGTTTTTTGAAATTGATAATTCGAGAGCTGATGATTGTGCAATTAGACACTCTTTATTTAGGTATTTATTGGAAATATATTCTTGATTGTTAGTAATGTTATTTAGAAAAGTGATTGTAATTTGAATTGGGACTATAATTATCTATTGTAAGAAGATAGATTGCGTTTAAGGCAATAATTGTACCGAGTTAATTGTTGAGTAAAATCATTCTTTAAAAGAAGTTTCGTAAAATAAAATTGATAAATTTGAATAACATTAACAAATATTTTGTGCAGAGCTTTGTCCTTGCAAAATTGTCTTGTTTTATATATTTTTTCTAACTTCTCTTCGAACAACTAACAAAATAATAACTTGAAACAATAGAAAAATATTAATGACATAATAGAAAAATAAAAAAATAATTTATTTTAACAAATTTGAAAAATATTAATAATAAAATGAGATAAATATCAAATTTATATATGAACTTTGATCCAATGTGCAGTGTTATACATAATTTTGATTCTGTGCGATTTTCTGCATAAAAATTTTATTTGATTCAGTTTTTACAAATTGCTAACAACACCATCGAGTTAGAATCATTTTATGTTGATATATTACATACACAAACAACTATCTCAATCCGATATGAATATAAATTATTGTATTCATTTTTTTAAATGTGCACAATTGAATCAAATTCAAAATTCCATGCATACATATGAATCGTAATTCAAATTTCATATGTATAATTATATTAAATCAAAGTTCATATATCAAATTGTAAATTGAAACAAAGTTTATACATAAATTTGACAATTACTGCGATTATGCAAGAACCGAACCACCCTTGCATATATCATTAACATCTTATGCTTCTGTCTGTCGGCATGCTTAGAATTGCTTCATGGTTCTAGGATCTCATGGATTTGAATTACTATTTTAATAAAAATAAGATTTTATTTTGAATTAATTTTATAAATATAAATTTATAAAAAAAAATTAATATAATATAAAATTGTTTGACTAAGCTAATGGGTTGAAAATTTCATTTGATAATATGATTTGTGTAATATGAAAGGAATTATTTCATTATCTTAGGCTTAGCTGTTATTATATTTGCTTAGTATTTTCTGGATATTGCTTTCTTTTTTCAAAGGTTTGAAAATGGAATGCACAATATTACAACATTTTGTTTGTATTAAGTAATTTTGTCAAACTTTAAGAGGGGAAAAAAAAGAGAGTACATAAATATATAAATAAGAGTAATTAAGAGTCAGGTGGAGTAGTTAGTCTGTTTAGAAGTCAGTCTATTTAGAATTTGTTAGCAACAGTTGCTGTTATTCTTCTCTGTATAAAGCATGTTATTCACTGTTTGAGAAGTAAGGTTTTCTCTCTATTCTTGAACGATAGGTCAGATCCAGTCTCTCTTTTGTTCTATATTCATTGTTGTTTTTGGTACATTCTTTCATTGGTCTTCTTTTCTTTTACGTTTTGGTCTACAACAGATGCTTATTATTTTATTTATTTCACCTTTTGAATTTATTCATTTATTATGTACCACATTTAAATTCAGTGGGAATAATAAAATATTATTAGTCTCAACAATAAATGTTGAGTACAGTGATAAGGTACATTGTAATTTTAAAGAAAAAATATAAACTCAAATTTTAAATGCAACATTGTTAAAAGAAATAACCACGAACCACATACATGAACTATAAAATTGACATGGTGAATTTGGTATCACCTTTTTGTCCTTATATTTTTGTTCTTTCTAATGTGGTCATAATCTACTAGTTGAATCACAATATTTTTATTTATGAACTAACCAATTTACTTTGTATATATAATTTTATAAGCCTAAATTTTCTTTAATAAATATTTTAGATTCATTCGAATCCTTTTGTTTAAGCAACCAATTTCAATGATCTTCCTCATTGGATGGAATCACAATTGCCAAAAGGAAATAAACTTAAAAGATTGGGTTTAAAATTATAATAAAATTAAATTTCAACCATCAATATTTATAATTTAATTTTAATTTCCTAAAATGACTTTTTTGCTCTGCCCTTGCTCCCATTTATCAAAATATGTCAAAGCTGGCGAAAATTGGATCGAGGTTACTTTTCATTTTCTCGTAAACGAGATCGATTTTCTTACTTAACAATGCAGTGGAACAATGTCTTAGTGGATAAAAATTATTAAATTAAATTATTGAGATAATTAAATTTGAGTATTATAATATGAGTTCAATTCATTAATTCTTTTATTTAATATGTTGATATAATGACAAGTAATAGGTGATCCATCTTGTTTAGAAAAAAGGGATGAGTTATTAAATAGAGTGGTCGGAATAGAAAGAGAGAATGAGATGATGCTCGAGATAAATTGGGAAGAGAGGAGTTTTAGGTTATTTGGCCTAGTCCTTATGCCCCAGGCCTTATACAATTGTTGTCCCTTGTCTTTAGGTTCCACATATCGGGTTATTATTGACGAGTTAAGAACAAGTGACCTAATATCATAAGTTTTGATAAAGATCACTTATAGCATGTCTTAAGTCATATCACATGAGACACGATAATTAACTCTTGATGTGACAATTAATAAACATGTTTGTTAGTCGTAACTAATTAATATTTAAAATATCAGTTTGGATTTAAACATAACTAATGAGATAAGCATAAAAGCTAATTTTAATTAGAAATAGGGGTAATTGCGTGGAATCCACGGTAGGTTCTAAAGCTCGCCCGTGACACTCCCAGTCAAATCCAGCTACAAAACTTCCATTGACAACATGCCAATATCTCCAACACTTTGCACCTACAATGCGCCATTTCTGAACCGAAAGAAAAAAAAGGTTGGTTGGCTGTAATTATTAATAATCTCATAATATTATTGAATATTAATAAGAGAGCATCTCAAACTGATCTGTGTTTCCATTAAATCTTGTTTTCTCATATGCTTCAGATTCCATACCTTATTTTACAACGAAATTGTAGAACCATCGAAGATGCTTTTTAAGGAAAACAAAAACCCTTTTGAGTTCCATTAAATGAGCTAAGTTTTGGATCCATTAGCTCCTTATAGTAAGTTTATTAGTGCAATTAAGTTGAACATTGGGAACTTTGAATAAATTACGAGTTTAATGTGAATGAAGTTCAGTAAATCTGTTTAGAGGGTACTAATGGCTGAAGAAGAACATGAAAGGTTTGACAAGAGAGATTATTATAACTGTAATCCATTTTGTCTCTACTTAGCGGTTTGTAAGTTGTCACTGTTATCCTTATATTTTGGAAGAACATATGGAATATTATGGAGATATTCATTTAAACTTGAAGTAAACAAAATGATAATATTATTATAGTTGTTTAGAAGACTTAAAAAAAGAGAAATTGATATCATCAATAAGTATTGAATGTTGTTGTAAGATACATTGCATTTCTAAGTAAAATATGAATTTAAATTTTGAAAACAACATTATTGAGGAAGCCAACCACATTAAAATTTAAATGTAATAGTTGTCTTATTTCTTTATCGTTTTTTTTTTATGATACTTTTTTCTCTTAATAGTTATTCATCGAGTCTTTTACACTTGATTATATGTACGGAGTTTATTCATGATTCATGTATAAAAAAATAAATTGAAATTGAAATATAATTAATTATCATAAAAGCAACAAACTTAACCTTATTTGATGTTTTTGAATTGTCACTTAAATGAAATACTGTTGCAAATAATGTAATTTAGTGAATGATAGATTCACTTGTTGATCCTATAGGAGCATTCTAACATGGAATGCACTGTGTGCTAATTTCCACCTCACATATCATAAACAACCAAACTTCACCAGCTAGATTTCAAATTGATTTTAATCTACAATTTGATCAATTAGCCTAACATTAAAAAATAACCCACTAGGCTTGCTGGAAGCACTATAAAACCCCCCCTTCCTTCACTACAAGTTCCTCATCCTCAAACGTTTCTACCTTTTAACTCTAAAGCCAAGAAAGCAAGCCATTAAGGTTTTGAGAAAAGATCAAAATGGATTCAAAAAGATCAGCTTCCATAGCCCTCCTTTTGGCACTCAACATTCTCTTCTTTTCCCTAGTCAGTGCTAATTGTGGATCTTGTTCTTCTTCTGGCTCTAACCCAAGGCCAACTCCCACCCCTACTCCATCTGCACGAGGTAGGTGCCCTAGGGATGCCCTCAAATTAGGTGTATGTGCCAATGTGCTTAACTTAGTCAATGTCACCGTTGGTTCACCCCCGGTGATGCCATGTTGTTCCCTTCTCAATGGTCTTGTGGACCTCGAAGCCGCTGCTTGCCTTTGCACCGCTATCAGAGCTAACATCTTAGGCATCAACCTTAACATCCCAGTTTCCCTTAGCTTGCTTCTCAACGTTTGCTCAAGGAATGTTCCTACTGGTTTCCAATGCTAAGTCATCATTGTTCCTACACTCTTTCTCATCTTTCTTATGGTGTTAGTGTTTGTGTTTGGGTTTGGGTTTTAAAATTATGATTTAATATTTACGGTACATCAATGTTATCATTAATTAGTAACTTTTTAAAATTTCTTATGGAGATTGATATAAAATAAGTCTAATACTTTTTTAAGTGCTTTTCTACGAGGGTTTATTGTATTTCCAATGAATATGAAAAAACTTATATTATTCAACTTGTTTTATTTCTTCTTTTTTTTCTCGAAAAATATAACAAATCGAGAAAAACGTTTGATAAAAGCAACCTCTTTCAAGGACAAGAAGATTACAACACTCGACCTAAGACAAATACCCTCCACTCAAATAGTACTAAAAGACTGTAAGCAAAATTCACCACCAGGCCTTTAAAAATGAAGGTCTCAATACCCCTGCTTTCGCTAGAGCATTAGCCATACCGTTACCTTGCCGGTGAATAATTGCGAATTGAAATCAATTCAGTTGGTTAATGCCGCCGTCGATATTACTAAATAGATTTTGTAATGACCACAATTTATAATTCCTATTCTCATCCACTCCAAAGCAACACACAAACTAATTTCGATAATTAATAGGATTTTCACCTGCCGTCTCAACCCAATATACAGTTCCACGACTGTTTTAATGACTACTGTCTCAACCGTTTCCGATCACCTGGCCACAATCGGTCCCGAGAACAAAGCACAAGCCACTCCTTTATCATCACTCAAGACCTCACCATAACCCGCTTCGTCTTCCAAAGCTACACCGGCCACATTGAACTTTATCCACCCGGGAGGAGGTGGTTCCCAATGGAAAGCAATCTTGTTTGCCATGTTGCTCGAGAAACTACATTTTGTAGGCCAACACCACTAATATCCCTCCAAAACTTGAAAATCCTCATGCACCATCCTTATTCACATCAAATATCTCATTTTAGAATGGTACAACATTGTATCAAAAGTCGCCCGATGTTCTGTCAAAAACTGTATCAATCTCAATTTATTTAATGTTATATATATATATTATTTTATTATAGATATCATAGCTAATATTTAACTTAATAAATACAATATGAGTTGAAACTCATTAGGAAGCACAGTTTTTGAGTCCGTGAGTGAGACTTTGTTGAGGAAGATGTAAGAAATCTCAAATGGGAAACTAAAAAAAGACATTAGAAAAAGTTCATTTGACTGCAAAAAAAGGCAAAGATTCCCTGGACTTGCTTTACATTTTTTATTTCAACCACAATCTCCTCATAATTCAACGATGGTTATCCCCAAATATGTGGTCAAAGCTATCCTTTTTTTCTCTTTTAATTTAAAAATTATATGATACGTGGACTGTGTTTCATGGTAATATTATAGACCAGTTTGTGACAATTAAATTATTTATATTTTTGTTGGTATTATAATTTAAGTAATTTATAAAGTATATTTAGGCAATAAATGTAGGTAATTTCGTATGTAAAGGAAGCTAGATGTGATCAAGCTTAATGTTATTTATTGGATAATACTCTTGAAGAGAAAAGAAGAATTAAAAGATGTGTGAACTCCATCCTTATCTTTCAAGAATTCAAACTAATCAAATTGTTTGGAGAAATTTGATGGATAATCTTGTTTGAAACGATTGGTGATTAAAGTTTGAAGGCTTGCTATTTGATTTTTGAAAATATGCCATTGACTTGTGGCAGTTTTTTCAAGTGCTTTTACTTGATAATTCGAGAGTTATTGTGCATTTTGATTCTCTTTGTTTAGGTATTTGTTGGAGAGATATTCTTGATTGTAGGTGAGGTTTTTAGAAGAGTGATTCTAACAATTTTTGTTCGATTTTGGGACTATAATCATCTATTGTGAAAGGGTAGGTTAGGCTTAAGACAATAATGGTATCATGCTAATTGTTGAGTAAAATCATTTTCTAAAAGAGACTTCGTAAAGTTGAATTGATGAATTTTAACTGTGTTAACATGTATTTTATATTGAACTTTTTTCTTACAGAATTGTCTTTTTTTTTTTTTTATTCTAACTTTTGTTTGAACAACTAATAGGATAATAACTTGGAATAACTGCAAGCCGAAATTTTTTCAAGTGTCCAAATTGATAATTTTAATAGTTAAAGCTACCAAATCCAAACTTCTTAGATAGTAGAATGATTAATTGTGTAATTTATTAATAACATAATAGAAAAATAACAAAATAATTTTGATTTGATCCAATGTGCAATGTTATACAATACATAATGTAAGAGCCCAATTTTGACCGGGCTGGAATAAAATCAAAACAAAAAAATAAAATTGAAGTCCATTTTCAGTCCATTTACAAAATCAAGACCCATTACCAAATTAGCCCAACAAATAAAATCAAAGCCAATTAACTACCCAAATACTCCAGACCCAATCAAACCCAAACTCATATGGCCCAAATGGGCCCAAATCTTCAAGCAAGTTTCAGTAAGCCTAGGGTTTTCTGAAACCCTAGGCGCCGCAAGCAGGGATACCCCAATCGTCGCGCCGCAATGCCAGACCACTCGTCATGCCGCAAGATCTGGAGTCCGATCGTTGCACCATCGCAGCCACCAGGATAGCGCCGCCATTTTCGTGTCTGGTCTTCACTGCGAAATCACCGTCATCAATCTGCAAAGAAAGGAAAGAACTCCGAAGCAAAAAAGGAAACAAAATTGCAGCAAGGCAGATATCAAAAGATACGAAAATATACGCTTTCCTTTTGTTTTATTTCATTTTTGGGTTATAAAAAACCCTTGTAAAATCTGTAAAGGGGTACACGAAAATCATCAAAAAAAAACAGAGTCCTTTAGATACGAACACTCTCGCAAAAAAAAAACACAAAGAAAATAAACAGACGAATACGAATACGCCAAAGCAGAAAACCCCAGATTCACACACAAACACTCAACAGTCAGTGATTCCATAGGTGATTTTTCGTTTTGCTTATTTTTATATTTATTTCATTATTTTTTTTTATTTTGTATATAACGATTGTCGAAAGAGTAAAAAGGAAAGGGTATACCTTCTCGAAAGCGTAGGAACCGTCGACCCAAGCCTCTGGCCACCGGCCGTGGAGGCGCGTGTGTGCGAGGCTCGGACGAACGCAGACAAACAGACTCAGCTCTCCCATTTTTTTTTTCTTTCAGAGAATTTTAAGTTTTTTTTTTAAATCCTAAAGCTAATGATTTTTTTTTAGTAAACTAATATTTATAGCCTAAAGCGAACGACGTCGTTTTGATAAGGCATGACCCGCGCGTTGACCCGGATCCGAACTAGGGTCCGCGTGTTTTTGATAAAAAGGAAAAATTGTAATTTCAATCCCTCCGCAATTTCACGTGCTTCAATTCAGTCTAATTGGAAATTATTTTTTTAACAAATTGGCCCTAAAAGTTTAATTACTTTTTAATTTAATCCCTCGGTCCGTTTTAAATGAAAATCGAAACGACGCCGTTTCGTAAAAATGGTTTAATTTCTACATTAGTCCCTGGGTTTTAACGTACGTTTTTGATTTAACTCTTTAAATATGTTTAATTGCTGTTTAACCCCTTTATCTTTATTTAATCCTGAAATTTTTTAAATTATTTTGTTATTATATTAAATGTTTTATCATATTAAATATTTTCATTATTTGTATATTAATTTATTAATAGTATAATTTTTATATATATATATATTTTATTATGTACTATTAATATATTTTTATATATTATATAGTATTAGGTTATATCATATATTCCAAAAATCCTTATTTTTTTAATTATCTATATTCTCTAACATATTTTATTTATATAATTTATGTAGTTTTATACATTGTCAAAAATACTTTATTTTTATTATTATCACTTTTATATATATTATTATTATATAAAAGTTCCTTTTACCTAAAATTATTGTTACTTTATATAAAAAATGTTTTTTTAACTCTTCCTTCATTTATTGCTATTGCATGTTTATTTGCTTTAGATTGTATATTATTGTTTAGTATAGTTCATTATATTTATGTTATTATTTCATTGTTCATTGTTAGTACGATTTGTAGATTATATTGTCACTTATTTTTTATTTATTCATAATTTGGTTATTTATTTCAATATATGTTGTAATATCCTATCTAAACCATAGCTTTCATAAAAACATTTCTTTTGAATCGACGCATTTTATTAAATGGTTTTCAAAATATGGTGATATGTGATATTTAGGGAATTTTGAGAAGAATTTTGCCCTAACTTATTGGGTTCGATTTTTCTCGTGAAACTTTAGGTATCACATATTTCCTTTTTTTAAGAAATTTGAGATTTATCAATTTCAAAACAAAAAACCTATTCTTGAGAATTCAAAGTGTTTTGCCTTAACTTATTAGGTTCGACATTTTGTGTCTCGAAGTAGGAATTTCCTCAAATAAAGACGAGCTTAATTTTAAAGTAATGATGTGCTATGCCTTAACTTATTGGGTAAAGTACTTTATTTCTTTGGGATAAGTAAGTCTTGGTTTTCTTTCAAATAAAATGATCATATTTTATAATTTTCTTATTTTCAATATTTGGACATGATTTTATCGATTTGGTACCAATTTTTGGGCGTTATGAGGGTGCTAACCCTTCCTCATACGTAACCGACTCCCGAACTCGTTTTCTTGTTTTTGTGGACCAAAAATATTTTTTAGAATAAACACGTTTTACAAGGTGATCCAATCACACCTAAAAAGATTGGTGGCGACTCTCATTTTTATTTTTAAAGTCGATCCCCATTTTTCTAAACCCGATTTTTAAAATGGTTTCGACACATAAACTTTGATTTTGTGTGATTTTATACATAAAATTTTGATTTGATTCAATTTTCACAATTAAATCACTAACAATATTATCAAGTTAGCACCATTTTATATTGATATATTGCATATACAAACAATTATTTTAATCTGATATAAAAATAAATATATATAGTCATTTTTCTATTATGTATAATTGAATAAAAAAATCTTTTGTATAAATATGAATCACAAGTTATATTTTATATGTATAATTACACTAAATTAAAATTTATATATAAATTTGATATTTATGCTGGATTTTGAACCATTCATAATGAATATCAAATATTAATAGAAGAGAAGTTGCGATTATGCTTCTGTCCCAGTTACTATTTTAATAAAAGTAATATTTTTATTTTGAATTATTATATTTATTTTAAAAAAACTTATAAATATAATATAACATTATAAAAATATTTTTTCACGGGATGGCAAAATACTGAACAAACTAAGCAGACCTGATGCAGCCGATGATTAAAGTCAGACCTTTCTGTGACATTCTTTTGTGGGCAAGTATTTTTGTGTAATTATAATATAGTTTCTTCATATTAATTTATTCTAAAGCTCCTTCTAATGAGTTGAAAAATTGATCTGATAATCTGATCTGTGTAATATAAAAGGAATTATTTCATTATCGCTGTTATATTTGATTTTCATTATCGCTGTTATATTTGCTTCGGATTTTCTGGATATTGCTTTCCTTTTTTCCAAAGGTTTGAAAATGGAAAACTCAATATTACAACATTTTGTTTGTATTATGGAATTTTTTCAAACTTCAAGAGAAAAAAAAAATGAATATATAAATCAATTTGGTCTTCTTTTAATTAACCTTTTGCTCTAGAACAAATTTCTTATTATTTTGTTTATTTATTTTTATACTTTTTGCAGAGAAGTTTGGAAGATTTTTCAATGGATTCATACTATATAAAATGAAAGAGCTTTTTGTTTGAGAAAATGCTAATTTTGAAGGAATTTTTTTTTATTGTTTCAAGCATTTATCTTTTTAAATATATAATTATTTATTTATTTTGTAAATTGATAAATTTCACCTTTTAAATTTATTCATTTATTATGTACTGACAGGAATGATAAAATATTATAATTGTTTTATTAATAATTATTAGATATAATGGTAAGATATATTGCATTATTAAAGAGAGAATATAGATTCGAATTTTAGAGATAACATGACCAATCCATAACAGAAGGTCTGCAACATTTTTGTTCTTCCTAATGTGGTAATAATCTGCTCCGTTAATGAAAATTTTAGAGTTATTGGAATTTACAGGAGTACACATATTCATAATCTCTTGTTTGAATGCGAAGATATTTGTATTCTCCATAGAAACTACAGTAAGAAATTATAGCTTTTGTTTAAGCAATCAATTTCAACGATCTAGCTTCCTCATATGGTGGAATCACATTTGTCAAAGGCTAAAGATTGTAGCACACGTTCAAGGGCGGTCGCCCAAAAATGATAAAACTTGTATTTAAGCCTCTTCACAAGTAACTTGCGAGTTTAATTTAAATTTTACTGATATATAAGATGAGTGATTTACTTCATTTAGGATAAAACGAAAAACTATCGAATAAGATAATTAAGGTAAAAAAAAAAGAAAAAGGAAATGATAATGCTGGAGATAAATTGGGAAGAGAAAAGATTCAAGTTATTTGGTCTCGTTCTAAGGCCTCAGGCCTTATATTAATACAGGTCATCCCCTATTTTGAGATGCCATATGTCGAGTTACATTAAAAATTTAGGGGTAAGTAGCTTAGTGGCATAAGCTTAGATAAAATAACGTTGTGATGTACTATTAAATCATCTCAGATGAAACTCAATAGTTGAAATCTACTTATAAATTTAATCGCTTGGACTATCAAAGTGAAATGAAAGATAATTAATTAATATCTAAAATATCAATTTGGATATTCATTTTAAGTTAGAAATAGGGCTAATTGCGTGGAATCCACGGTAGGCTCTAAAGTTCGCCCGTGACATACCAGTCGAATCCAGCTATAACAACTTCCATTGGCAACGTGCCAATATCTCCAACACTTTTGCATCCATTTTTGAACCAAATAATAAAAAAGGAGGTTGGTTGGCAGTAATTATTAATAATCTCAAAATAATATTATTGAATATTAATATGGAAGCATCTGAAACTGGTTTGTACCATTTAAAGATGCCTTTTGAATTTGATTAAATGAGTTAAAGTAGAAACCATTATTTAATGTTGGTTTTGGATACATTAGCTGCTTATAGTAAGTTTATTACTGTATTGGGAAGTTGAATAAATTTTGAGTGAGTTTAATGTGAATGAAGTTCAGAAAATCTGTTTAAAGGGTACTAATGGCTGAAGAACAACATGAAAGGTTTGATAAGGAGAGATTATTAATTTGTAATCCATTTTGTCTCTACTTAGCGGTTTGTAAGTTGTCACTATTATGCTCATATTTTGGAAGAACATGGAACATTACAAGGGGGTATTCATTTAAAATTAGGCTAAGACAGATCCACATATTATTGATCCTATAGGAGCAATGGTAACATGGTAGTGTGTTAATTTCCACCTCACAAATCACAAACAACCAAACTTCACAAGTCAGCTTAATAAAAATCAAATTGATTTATTCTACAGTTTCATCAATTAACCTAACATTAAAAAAAC
The DNA here is from genome assembly GCA_005393395.2 of Gossypium australe. NCBI lineage: Eukaryota > Viridiplantae > Streptophyta > Magnoliopsida > Malvales > Malvaceae > Gossypium > Gossypium australe. The sequence goes on along the minus strand of CM016624.1, from coordinate 2,465,962 downwards.
AACCCACTAGCCTTCTTGTAAACACTATAAAACCCCCCCCCCCTTCCTTCACCCCAAGTTCCCCATCCTCGAACACTTCTACCTTTTTAACTCTAAAGCCAAGAAAGCAAGCCACTAAGGTTTTGAGAGAAGATCAAAATGGCTTCTAAAAGATCAGCTTCCATGGTCCTCCTTTTGGCACTCAACATTCTCTTTTTTTCCCTAGTCACTGCTTGTGGCTCTTGCTCTTCACCCACCCCAAGACCAAGGCCAAACCCAAACCCCAACACCCCCACTCCTACTCCATCTGCACGAGGCAGGTGCCCTAGGGATGCCCTCAAATTAGGTGTATGTGCCAATGTGCTTAACCTAGTCAATGTCACCGTTGGTTCACCCCCAGTGATGCCATGCTGTTCCCTTCTCAATGGCCTTGTCGACCTCGAAGCCGCTGCATGCCTTTGCACCGCTATCAGAGCTAACATTTTAGGCATCAACCTTAACATCCCAGTTTCCCTTAGCTTGCTCCTCAACGTTTGTTCAAGGAACGTTCCTACTGGCTTCCAATGCTAAACCATCACTGTTCCCTACATTTTTTGTCGTCTTTCTTATGGTGTTTGTGTTTGATTTTAGAAAGTTATGATTTCTATTATTTACAGAGTGTTTTCATTTGTAACTTTGTTGTTTAAATTTCCTTGTGGGGATTGATATAGAATAAGTCTAATACTTTTCTTCAAATGTTTTCTTAGGGAACTTCAGTATCTCTAAGGGACATGAAAAGACTTGTATTATTCAGCTTGTTTTATTTCCTTACTTCTTGTTTCCTTACCAGTTTATTTATAAAATCTCTGCATCTAGTTATGGCAATAAATTTTATATAATTTTATTATGTTTGTACTTATTTTTTTCATATGTAGTGCAAAATATGTCTACCTCTTTTATATTTGTTATTTGTGAATAAGTTATATTAGTATCATACTAAGAACTTATCAATCAACTTTTATAAATGTATTGCGAACAATACAACTTTCATTCGAAACCCAATTTCATTGGAAACCGATATGACTTGTACAGATTTCATTAGAAACCATCATACAATTCGGAGAAAAAGAAAATTTATAGAGGTTCAAGAGAAAACATATATACAAAGGTTTATTGAAACCCAACTAAATCAGTCAAGAATTTTGTCCTATCTGAGTAAAATGCAATGAGAATTTGCAAATTCTCTCGACTCAGACCTGCGTTAATCCCCAAGAGAAAAGTAAAAAAGAAAGTGTGTTGACTGCCCAAAAGTTTAAAGTTAAATTGAGTTAGGATAGTGATTGTATAGACATAAGTGTATCATAAATTTTTTATATGCTTAAAATTAATGACATGGTTTTATTTTATTGATGGCTAAAATTTTTAATTTTTAGGATCATTTTAATATAATTTATTTTTTTATTTTTTAAAGTTTTTTTTCTTATTTTATTGTTGTTGATATCTAATGATTAGAATATAAAATGGGTAACCTTGGCAATTGATAATACGAGTTGAAACCCATTAGGAAGTACAGTTTTGGGTCCGTGACTGTGAGGAAGATGTAAGCATTCTCAAATGGGAAACTAAAAAAGACATTGAAAAAAAAAGCTTGTTTGACTGCACAAAAATGCAAGGATTCCTTGGACTTGCTTTACATTTTGATTTCCACTAAACTGCAGTATGCCGAGAATTCAAGACATAAATCATGCTTATCCTCGAAACCTTTGACTATTTGATTTCTTGTATACATTTAGTTTTAATTAAGCTGTAAATTTTTTTAAAAAAATACATATGGAATTTAAATCAAGATATTATAATTTTTATTATTTTAATTTTATCACATCACAATTTTTAATATTTTTTTATATAATGCCTAAAACTATTCATAACCCCTCCAACTCTTAAATAAAAATATAATGCACGAATCCATGTCCTGTTGTACTAACAACAATATTAATATCAATTGAGTTAAGACTCAACCAACCCATTTTTAGAAACTTATTATGTGATATTTCTTACCTACATCATGATCGTGTCATATCTAATATAATTAATGATTAATGCACTCTCGAATTTATCATAAGATATATTATATTTGGTTGGGGGTTGAGCTCTTCTTTAATTATGTATGAATTCCCTTGGGGAACTAATATTTGTCTAAATAGCTATAGTTTTGAAGTAAGAGAATAGAAAAGAAAAAAAATGATAGTTTCAAGTAAGTTTATAAGGGTTAGCTTATCAATTAAGTTGAAAAAGGTTGTAAAAAAGAGTTTTTGAAAATTTTGATATTGTTTATCATTAATATTAAAAAGTGTTTTTAAGAAATAAAATGACATTTTAGATATGATGTTATAAATTAGAAAATTTAATTAAGGGAGAAAAAATGTAATTTCATTAAAAAAACATTTCTAAAATTTTAGTTTGAGTTAGAATTCGGGTTTAAAAATAAGATTTGATTTGAAAAACTATTTGTCCACCAAAATTTTTTATTCGAAATCAAAGCTTAAATTAAAAAATGTTTTTTCAACCTCAATAATAAATAAAGGCAAAGTAAATCTAAATAATTTACAAAGGAGAACAATATAGGCTATAGCTACTTTTTAGTTATTACCCATTGATCTATACATTATTTGTTAGTGTTTGTGGAGGTGAGGTTGAATTTACAGGTAGTGATTTCTTTCAAAGAAGCCATTAATTAGATTGTGAATTGAATTCTTCAACCCAACCCATATCAATCTGCATTACTTCAACGTCAATTAATTTTCATCGCTTTATCCCCAAAAAATTTACAACAAATGTCAATTCTCAAATTCCAAGTGTTTATAAAAAAACAACCCTTCAAATAAAACAAATAAAATGTGGTAGACCATAAAACACCAAATTACATCAACTAATATGTATATATAAAAACTTAAACCTATAGTTTGGATATAGAATCTTCTTAAGCACCAAATCAAACCCGTGAACCCATTATTTTGGTATGAAATAACCTCACAATAATTACAAATTGTTTACTTATAACCCATATATTCTTTATTTATTTAGTATTTTTTAAACTTTAATTATGTGGTCGATTGAGTCTTAATTTGATTAATATGTATATTATTGCCAATGTAGGAGGACGTGGGTTTGAGTGCGTTTATCCTTCTATCTATGGATTGGAGAGAGACTATGAATAATTCTAAACATTGTATTAAAAAAAAACATATATGATTAGAAGTTATAGTAAAATTATTTAAAAAAAATTCAATGTGAAGAGAGTCTTCTCGAAATTAATTTATATGTCCACAAAATAATAGATGCATGATTAGCAGGTTTGGATACTTAACTATATGATAATATATGATTATTAAATAGATAAAAATTTATTTTATCCTTAATCATCATTGATAAGGTCAAATCCTTAATCAGTAATTATTTCTTTTACCGATATGTTCAACTATTAATGAGATTAAAACACATGGATTGAATTTATACCCTAATAATACATTAAATGCAAACCAATAATTTAATTTAAGGGTAAACGTTGTTACATTATTAGTAAGTTTATGTTTTGGTCACTCAACTTTAAAAAGTTATAAAATGGTTACTGAATTATTCAAAAGCTTTCATTTATGTCATTGGGCTATTAAATTACTATTGAACGACTTTTTTCGGTGGCACTATTTGCACCAATCTAAATCTCTTCTTTCCTTTCTCTTCTTTTGTTTAGTTTTTCATTTTAATGAAACAACTTTGAACGTTATAATCAACGATTAAAATCTAAACAACTTTTTTCTCCAATCCCGACACTGGCCATTAGATCAGGTTGGATCTAATATATGTTTTTCTACTCGTCGATGGGTACTGATCCATCATACCAATCGTCGAATCGTTGCTTAGAGCTTGCTAGCTGAACTTAAAAAAAAAAAAAAGCTTAACAACCCATTGACTTAAATAAAATTTTTGGATAATTCAATGATCATTTTATAACTCTTTGAAGTTGAGTGACCAAAACGTAAATTTATTGATAATTTAGTAACTTTAGAGGTAATTTACCATTTATTTAATTTCTAAGTACCATAAAACATATATGTAGTAAACTTTGATTCTATAAAAAAAATCTACATAAATGTAGTGTAGATTAAAACTAAAACAAGCAAGATTTAATAGTCATTAATTCTTCGTGAACCATGGCACAATGTGCTAAGTTCCACCTCACGATCATCACAAACATCCAAACTTCACCAGCCACCTCTAATTGATTTTATTTTACAATTTGATGAATTAGCCTAGCATTAAAAAAACATCCACTAGCCCTTCTTGTTAACACTATAAAACCACCTCCCTTTGCTCCAAGTTCCCCATCCTCAAAACACTTTTACTTTTTTAACTCTAAAGCCAAGAAAGCAAGCCACTCGGGTTTTAAGAGAAGACCAAAATGGCTTCAAAAAGATCAGCTTCCATGGCCCTCTTTTTAGCACTCAACATTCTTTTCTTTTCCCTAGTCAGTGCTACTTGTCGATCTTGCTCTTCTTCCGGCTCTAATCCCACCCCCACCCCCACTCCATCTGCACGAGGTAGGTGCCCCAGGGATTCTCTTAAATTAGGTGTATGTGCCAATGTGCTTAGCTTAGTCAATGTCACTGTTGGTTCACCCCCAGTGATGCCATGTTGTTCCCTTCTCAATGGCCTCGTTGACCTTGAAGCCGCCGCTTGCCTTTGCACCGCTATCAGAGCTAACGTCTTAGGCCTCAACCTTAATGTCCCAGTTTCCCTCAGCTTGCTTCTCAACGTTTGCTCAAGGAATGTTCCTACTGGCTTCCAATGCTAATTTAAGTCATCACTCTCCCTACATTCTTTTTCATTTTTCTTTTTGTGTTTGGTTTTTGAAAGTTATGGTTTCCCTTATTTGCATTAAATCAATGTCTTTATTTGTATCTTTGTTGTTTTAATTTTCTTGTGGAAGATTGATATTGAATATGTCTAATACCTTTCTTCAAGTGTTTTACTTTGGGGGATGGGGTGTATTGTACCTCCAAGGTACATGGAAAGTCTTGTATTATTCAACTTGTTTTATCGTATGTAGTTATGGTAATAAATTTTATATTTTTATTATGTTTGTTTCTTTTTTTCATATGTTTATCACTTTTACGATTTTCAAATCTTGAAATAGGGGAGAATAAATTTTCAAATCTTGAGATAGGAGAGAATAAATTAATCCCTCTATTATTAAATGGATCAATTTAATCTCTATATTAAAAAATTAATGTTGCCAAAATTTAACAGGTTTAATATTTATTATGAAAAAAATAATATTAATTTTTTAATTTGTCTTTCAAATCTAAAAAAAAAAAAGATTTCATTTATAGAAACATTTAAATTTTAAAATTATTAACTCCGTTAAACAATAAATTATATATCTTTTAAACAGTAAGTGTTAGCTTTATTAAAGTTTGACCTTATTTAATTCTTTTTAATAGTACATGAATTAAATTGGTCAATTTAGTAATAAGGGGACCAACTTGAATGATCTCTATAATAGAGAGACTTAACAAGTAATTTCACCTAAAAAAACTCATTTGATTGCAAGAAACGGCAACGACTCCTTGTACTTGCTTAACATTTTGATTTCAAGACATTAATGATGGTTATCATCAAAACCTATATATAGTTTATCGACGGGTGATAGTAAGATAAATTTGTGTTTTTAATATATTTATTTTGGGTTAATCATCGAATAAGATGTTATTAAATTTAGGTTTTTTTTTTTTATAAGGAATGAAGTTGATGTGTTGAAATTCAAAATAATATAAAAAGAGGCTAAATTGAAACAAAAAGCAAAGAGAGTTTAAATTTGATTTTTAAATTTTAATTTATTTAATGATAATGTTTAGGAAAAATTTAACTAAAATTGAGCATTAAAAGTGAATATAAATACTTAGTGGCGATGACCACTGGGATAGTCTTGGCTTTTGAATACAAAAATTCCTCTCTTTCTTTTCATTTCTCTTAAGTAAACATTTGACATTCTGTCAATCTTTTTCCCAATTTCAATATTTTGGCTAGTTTACCTTCCAAGTCCCTTCCCTTTTCACTTTCCACCCGTAGCACCCCGAATTCTGGGCTAGAAGTTTTGAGTTTTGTGGTTAGAGTCAGTGAGTAAGTTGTACTATTGTGTTTAGTTGCACGTTTAAGTAGTAGAATGGGCCTGCTAGTCTAGTGGTTGGTAGTGTACCAGTGTGTTTTGAGGGACCATTTTTATTTTGGTTTTAAGGTTTAGGATAATTATTTTCTTTACATAGTGTTTATTATTATTATGATTATTTTTTTATGTTTGATTTATTTTTATTTTTTATTTTTCTCTGGACGTTCTCTTTTTTTCCCTTTCTTTTGTTTTCTTTTTACTTCTTCTTCTTTTCTTTTTAAAAAGGGTGGTGTTGTGGTTTTCGAATAGCTTCGATTTCTTGGTCATCGAGACAAGTTCTAGATGTCTCTGATCGCGAATCAGATGTGGGTTTCTAACCTTTTAAATTTTCGTTAAAGAATTGTGGTTGTTTCCGTGAAATTGGAAATTTTTGTGTGCTTGTGGAATCGATCTTTCGAAAGGGGCAATTATCGTGCAATAGCTTAGAATTGGGTGTGATTTTGCTATATTTTTGAGTAATTAAGGATTAGGGAACATTTCGGCAGCAAAGGCACGTTCGGTAGCCAATTTCGGTGTGGTTTTGTGACCACACGAGTGGCCACAAGGGCCTGTGCCCCACACGGGTGGTCCACATGGCCGTGTGCAATTAGGAATTAGGGTTTTCGGGTAAGATTTGGTGCCACACGACCGTGTGTCCGATTTGGGGATTTTTATTGAATTCCACACGGCCGTGTCCCTTGAACACACGGGCGTCTGTGGCTAATTTGAAGATTTAGGGATCCCACAGGGGCGTGTGTTTTGGACACACGGTCGTGTCTACCCTGTACTCTATTCTAGCACAAATTGACAGAGAGTTACACGGCCTGTTCACACGGCCATATCCCTGGTCCCACACGATTGTGTGCCTCCTCCCACACGGGCATGTTGACCCCCACATGGTCTAGGCATTTCCACACAGCCAGAGCACATGACCGTGTGGTCCTAAGTCATCAACTTTAGTTCTGCGTATGTTTTTTATCTGAAAGTGTGTTTGTGTGTTACGACCCTTGGCTAGGATTTAGTGAGGGTAGTTACATTGATCTGGGCTTCGGCTTATGTGCTATTTGTGACTGTTGTGTTAGATGTCTGATCCTGAACCCGGTTAGCTGGGTGTGTGTGCATATTTGTTTCTGTCGATGTGTTCATTGTTTCTGTGAGATTGTAAGTGTAATAGGCCAATTTTGCCAAGACCCAGATTACAAAAATAAAACAAAATTTAAACCAAAATAATTAAAGTTTAGAGTCCATTTACAACAAGTTACGCCCAAAATTACAAACCTAAAAAAGCCCAAAAAACCAAAAAAAAAACAGCCTGTTAGCCCACAACCTAAACAAATTCTCAGTAAAAAAAACCCTAGCCTCCTTTGTGCGCCGTGCCGCTGCTCCACGTGCCGTGTCAGTGCGCCCATCGCCCGAAGTCTGCCTCCCTTGCACCAAAATGGCAAAAAGCCAGAGTCTCCGCCTTTGTTGACCTCGTGAACCTGCAAAAAAGAACAAAAAGAAGACAGGAACAGTAGAAGCAGATGCAGGAACAGTGACAAAATAAAAAATATATGTATTTTAATGTTGTAAAATCAGCTACAAAAAGCCTAAAGAACAGATTGTAAAAGGGGGGATTTTAAAAATAAAAATAAAAAGGAATCGAAATACAAAAATAAAAAAAAAACTTCAAAGTTTTTTTTTTGTGTTTATTTATTTTTCTCGAAAGCAAAAATATATATATATATATATATATATAATGAGGGGCTTTCAGATTTTTTTTTTTAAATGAAGGGTAAATGATTTTTTTGAATTTTTTTAAACTTATATAGACTAAGTAAAACGACGCCGTTTTGAAGTGGCTTCAAACATCCCAAAACGATGTCGTTTCCATGCGGAGCCCGACGACCCGACCCAAACCGTGTAGGATCCGCACTTTTTTAACCTGAGGGATATTTATGCTTTAGTCCTTTCGCTTTTTTTTATTTTTAAATCCAGTCTTTTTGTTTTTTTTTTTTAATTTCTGCTCAATGATTTTGATGTTGTTTCAATTTGATCCCTTGGGAACGACATGTTTAAGGGACAAAGGGGAAATTTCCTAGTGGGTCCCTGTCTTTTTTTCACATTTGATTTTAGTCCTTTACCCTACTTTATTGTTTAAATTCTTTATTTTTTATTTATGATTTGTACTTTAAATTTTGTTTAGATCTCGATTTAGTCCCTTACTTTCAATCTTTTATATTTTATTTTCCTTCATATTTATTTATTTATTCATATATTTACTCATTTATCTACTTATTTCTTTTTTATTTTTGTGTTGTTTATTATTATTATTATTATTATTATTATTATTATCTATTATCATTATTATTATCTATTCATGCATTTTATTACAAATTGCACCATTAATTTCATTTACATTTTAATTTAGTCCTTTATCTTCAATATTTTATAAATTATTTTCCTCTATATTTATTTATTTATTTATTTCCTTGTCATTTTTATATTTAAAATTGGTATTGTCCTCTTTTCTTTCATGTGCATATTTCGTCACCCTCGTTACTATTACTATTATTATTATTAGTGTTATTATTTATTATTTATTATTTATTTCATTTTTTCTTTGACTATTCATATTAGCATTAGAATAGTATATATTATGTGATTATCGCCAGTATATTGTGAATTAGTTTTAATAATATATTCATATTATTGACATTTACTAGCGCGACATTTTTATTTTTCATATATCATCGTTCCATTTTCTATATATTACCATTTTATCTTATTTCATTAAAATCACGTCATGAATCATGTTTAAACATATTTACCCATAGTTGTTTTTGTACTATACCCCCAAATAAGATAAATACCCGTCGTTTTAAATTTTACATATGTTATTAAAAAAAAAAGAAATTTTAAAAATAGGCAATATTTCATATTTGGAGATTCGAGAAGTCATGCCCTAACTTACAGGGTTTTCGATTTTCTCGTTGAATCTAAATGACTAAATATCTTTTTAAAATTCAAATACGTGAGATTTAATATAAAAATTAAAAAGCAAGCTTATTTTCGAGAATTCGAGACGTCATGTCCTAACTTACGGGATACAACCTTTTGTTACCTCGAGATAAGAAAGCCTTTTACATATGTTTTGATCTATTTAAGGGATTTTACTAAAAAAATATGTACATTAATACAAAGAGGGATCGTATTTTAAATTCTTTTCGAGTTTTCAACTTTCGACATTAAGACAATTATTAATCGACTAGGTACCAATTTTGGGCGTCACGAGAGTGTTATTCTTCCCTCGTGCGTAACCGACTCCCAAACCCATTTTCTGAATTTTGTAGACCAAAGAAAAATCGTTGTTTTAGTAAATCAACCCTTTAATTAAAACGATTAAATAACGAGGTGATCCGATCATACCTCATAAAAAAGATTGGTGGCGACTCTCATTTTCGTCTTTTCTTAAAATAAAAAGTCGATGATTTTTTTTTTTTAAAAAAAAAGGTTTACATGCACTTGCGTAAAGAATTTTGAGGTTGGTTGTGAAGAGAAGAAAGACTGATTCTGTTCTGATATGGCAGATTTACTGCAACCTATTCGTACAGCGGTTTACCGCTCTGTACCGCACGTACGTCTGCTTTACGGCATACCATTATCTGATTTGGCAGTTTAAACTGCAACATGTCTGTTCAGCGAATTATCGCATTGCACTGTACTGCATATATGCCAGCCTTGCTACGTAATAATATTAGAGTGGCTTAGTCCACAAACATGGTGTGTAGGGTTAGATGGGCCTTTCAAGGTCCTTTGTGGTGTGTTTGGTTGGATGAGCTTAAACAGCTCTTTTGGGGTGTGATCAGGGGACAAAGAGGTGTTTTGGTTGGATGGGTGGGTTTTTATTACTTGACTGCATTTATATGTATCTGTTTAAGTGTTTTGGGTGTAAGATCATCTGACTGTATTCTGTCTGACTGAATAACACTTGTGACTGAGTGTCTGCGTGTGACTTGGTGTGCTTGAGTTGTTACTTTCTGTTCAGACGTTGGTTCCAAGTTTACTTTCTGACCCTGTGTATATCTGTAAGTCTGTTTCTCTGTTGGATTGAGTTCCGTAATTCTGTTTTTAGTATCGTGTCAAACTCACACTGAGCTCGTGTAGCTCACCCCCTTTAGTGTTTCCCTTTCAGGTATATTTTCGTGTTCTGAAGCTGAACTCGGTATGCAGAGGTCTCGGACAGTCACGTTATAATAAATAGTTAATAAGTCATCTTTTCGATTGCTACTTTGGTAGACAGCTTTGAAATGTAAATGTTTTTAAGAACTGTGGTATGAATTGTGTTTTGGGTTTTTCACAAATTTTAGGTTGCTCTAAAATTTAGAAACTAGGAATGTATGTTTTCGAGTATTTTAAAACGTTTATTCGAGTGTGGAAAATAAATATGTTTGTAACTAGATTTTTTTTTTGATATTACATTTTCTAAAATTTTTCTACAATCACTTCGGTTATCAATGTGACCTCTGAAATCTGGTCAAAACTTCTAGACTGGGTCTTAGGGTGTTACACCACCACTTCTATTAAAAGTCATTTCCATACTCCATTTAGCATGATTTATTTCGTGCTTAACTAAGTCCCTTTAGTCTTAGTTCGGTTATCGCTTCGAAAAAGTAATCGTGAGATATGAACCCAGACTAAATACTTTGAAATTCAATATTCGCTATCTTTCCAATATATGAGATAGTACAAATTCGTCCCTTGAAGTTGATTTGATTTCAATTCAAAAAGTGCACATTGGGTTGGAATCGTTCGGCGTACAGTTGGGAAGTTGAGTCGGCCCTACTGTATTCAAAATCTTGCGAACAAATTGGCGTGTTCAATTGGGAAAAGCTAGTTGGATTCCGTCAAGGGAGACAATAATCAGATTTAAACGACCCACACAGTTGAGGTTGTTGATTTGAGTTGGGTCTTTCAGATCGCAAGGCTGTCGAAGTCTTAAATTACAGGCATGTGTCACGTGATTAGAAATTCAACAAGGGTTGATTTGCAAATCATACCCAAATCAACAACAAGAGGAAAAACTGGTGGTTTGAGGTGTCCTCGATCGCTATAACCAATTTATTGATTGGAAGGGAAAAACTTTTTTTTCTAGGACTGGTTCGAATTTGGAGTGTACCAAGGCTAAGCTTTAATATATTTTATTTACCAATTTATTTTATTCGCTTAATTTAATTTTGCATTTCGCAATCTCAAATTTGTTTTCATTTTATTATTATAATAGGCCCAAATTGACCGGGCCCAAAAACCAAATAAAAGAACCAAACCAAAAATAAATTAAACAGTCCAGTCTAGTTACAAACCCAAAATTTTATAAACCCAAAAAAAATTATTGGCCCAGTAGCCCACAAAGTGATCACCAATTTTGGCCCGGGTCATTAACCCCAGGCCCATTACAAGCAAATTAAACCCAAAACCCAAATTAAACCCGTTACAAACCAAGCCCAAAAATCCAAAGAGCCCAATAGGCCCCAAACTTTTAAAATTTTTGGCTAGGGTTTCTGAAACCCTAGCCCATTTTGCGCCGCATGCTTCCAGGGTCCCTTGGTGCGCCGCAACTCGCAGCACCCACGTGTGCACTATCGCCATTCTCCACTGCCGTTTGTCCGCCTCTTTGTTTCCCACGATCTGCTAGAAAACAAAAGAAGACAGCCATAGCAAAAGATAGATAGATTGTATTTTATTTTTCTTCAAATCGATCATAAAACCGAAGGAATAGTTGTAAAAGAGGGACCTTTTTTTCATTTGGCAATCAATACAAAAAGAAAAAGTCTCAAAATACAGAGATAACAGCGAGAGATCTAAACAAAAATCTTTCAATCAAAAAAAAAATCAAAGAGAGAACGACAGATCCGAACATTCGAAGGTGGTTTCGTATTTTTATTTATAATTATTTTTTTCATTTCAATTTTTTTTATCTTTAAATAAACATACATACCTACATACGTACATATATTAAAAAAGGAGAGAAAAAAAGGAGAAATTACCTTTTTCGGTGGCCGGCATGGCGGCACGGCGGCGGGAGAGTGGCCGGAAATCGTCCAGGCCGTGAGAGAGTAGAGAAAGAGAAAGAGAAATTTTTTTTTTTAAAAGGTAGCAGAAATGAAAAAAAAAAGAGGAAAAGGGGCTTATATAGGCGCTCCAAAACGACGTCGTTTTGGACGGCGCCCATAAACCCCAAAACGGCGCCGTTTGGCGCGACCCGTGACCCGACCCGAATCTGCCCCCAGGGTCCGCGTGTTTTTGACCGGAAGGGCTAATTGCGCTTTTAGCCCTTCCGCATTTTTTATAGTTTTTAATCAGGTTTTTACTGTTTTAAAATTCGGCCCGAAAGTTTAATTTTATTTGTAATTTAGTCCCCTTTGCTGTTAGGCGTTTCGGCCAGAAGGGTTTATTGCGCGCGAGGTCCCTCCCCTCCTTCGCGCGTTTCAACCTGGCCCTTTTCTTTTATTTTATTTTCGAATCGACCCCAAGTTTTCGTTTCAGACGCAATTTGACCCCTCTTTTAGTTATTTTGTAATCTTTTTATCCTATTTAATATTATTATTGTTTCATATCTCCATTATTAGTATTATTATATTATTTATATGTTTATTATTACTACCATATTTATATCATTATTATATTGTACATATTTTATATTATTTTATTATTGTTACTATTATCATATTATTATCATTATATTATTATTATTATTATTATGATTATTATTATTATTACTATATATCCTTATATTGTACATATCACTATTATTATTATTATTACTATTATTTTATTTATTTTTATTAACATTATTGTCATTTTTTAGTACTATATATTAGTAAGTTGTATATATTTTATATTATTTCATTATTATTACTACTATTAACATTTTTATCATATTATCATTATATTGTACATATTTTTTATTATTACTATTATTATCATTACTACTACTATTATACTTATGTTATTGTTTTGTACATAATTCGTGTCGCATCATCATTACTCATCGCATGACCCTATTCACGTTTCGAATAACATTTCTTTAAAACATAACCTAGCTTTTCATCAATTTCACCCCCAAAAAAAAAAAAACTAAAATTTTTCAAAATAAGGCAATATTCTGTGTTTGGAAATTCGAAGGACCGTACCCTATGTGTTGGGTTTCGGTTCTCTTGCTTGACCAGATAATCGAATAACCTTTTGTTATTTTAATAAATGAGTCTTAGGGATTAAGAGACGACCTTGGATTTGATGATTAAATTATCGTGTCCTACGTATTGGATGTGATATTTGGTCCCTTCGAAACAAGGAAATCTTAATATTCAATTCTAAGAAGACTCAAACATTTCCAAAAAAGACCCAAACTTCTAAATTCGTTTCTAAAAAGTTTTTTTTTTTTAAAAAAAACTTTCGACATTGGGACATCAGTTAATCAATTTGCTTGGCGACTCCACTGGGGATTTTGAGAGTCAGGCCATAAATTGATTGATTTTTGTCCCTTTGATTGAAAATTTGGAAAATTGTTTTGAAAGATCGTGTTTCTCTTTGATGCATTTGATTGTGCTATAGTGTCAAGTCTCATAAAATACTTTGGCATTGCATTGCATGACCATTGCGGTCACACCCTTAAGTGGGAGTGGGAAGCTACTCTTTCGTGAGGTTTTTACCTCCGTGCAAGATAGTGGATCACTTTCGGGATACATCCGTACCTATGTCTTCGTGAGGTTTTTATCTCCGTGCAGCCATAGGGAAATGTATCCCCCTGAACCGAACTCGGTCCATATGAGCCTATAATGGGTGAGGATCGAGGAATCCGCTGGTTCAGGTACCCTTGCTTTAGAACCGAACCACATATAGAGAGACCTAAGAGCCCGTCGTAGATAGAGCCGCGTAAACCCCAGGAGTTTGATCATTTCCTGTTTATTTTAAGTTCTTGTACCTGGTACTAACTCGCTGTGTTTTGCTTTTATTACATGGAATTTCATTATAAAAGGTGTTGATCCACATTCGGTTACTAGATAGAAAAGCTTAACATGGAAAAGGGGTTTCTCGATAGAGTGGAGGATAATGCGGCCATTCAGGTGTGGTCCGAAAGAATACAGCGAGAAAAAGGAGATAGCTTGACAGTGGGGTATGAGTCAGAGTTGTGGGATTTCACCCGCGTCAGCGTGGCTCAAAATGACCTGCGGGAATTAAAGGAAATATGGGATTCCTGGGGCGATAAGGACAAGCAACTGTTCTACCATAATTACGGTGATCTGCACTATCTGCTGGATATCAAGGTAGACGAGTACCTACTCCGAGCTATTACCCAGTTTTGGAACCCCGCGTATAGTTGCTTCACTTTTGGAAAGGTGGATCTGGTGCCAACTATAGAGGAGTACACAGCTTTGTTTCGATGTCCGAGAATTCAAACTGATAAGGCATAGTCACGGTTTGCTAACGTGCCGGCATTCTCAAAAAGGCTAATGAACATCACAGGAATGAGTGAGCAATGGATTACGGCCCGGATCAAACAAAAAGGGGATTGTAAGTGCATTCCATGGAAACACTTGAGGGACTTGATCTTGGCACATCCTGATAAGAAAAAGAGGGTCGACGTTTTCGCTCTAAGCATCTACGGTTTGGTCATCTTCCCCAAAGCATTAGGGCACATAGAGGATGCGGTTTCGGACCTATTCGATAAACTTGACAATGGAGTCACACCTGTCCCCGCAATTTTGGCCGAAACCTTCAGATCATTGAACGCTTGCCGAAGAGTGGGCGAAGGGAGGTTCATGGGGTATGCACAACTGTTGCTATCATGGTTCCATTGCCGTTTCTGGAAGATAGGAAAAGTCTCATGCAAAATTTTTTTTGAAAACTACTCCCCTCTAAAGGAATTAGCGGATACGCCAAGGCGGGACGACCTATCAGGAGAGAAATGGATAGCGATCCTCCAAAATTTGCAAGTGGAGGATGTAGAATGGAAGACTCCGTGGATGATCCCTAACGAGATCTTGTATCGATGCGGAGAGTTCGACTTGGTCCCTTTACTCGGGATATGGGGAGCTGTTAGGTACGCCCCATTGCTAGTAATGAGGCAGTATCAATCGAGGCAATTTATACCGGCGACACATGGATTAGCCCAGTGTGAGTTTTCGTACAAGGACGATAATTATAAGAAGAAAGTTCGTGAAATATCAGATGCATGGACCCAAACTCGGAAAATGAAGAGACTCGCCATAAGGCCAATGATTACGCCTGAATACGATCGATGGTGGGCCAAAAGAGTCAATGACAACGTCCCAAGGCCAACCCAAGGGAATGCTCGACCAGTACAAGAGCAGCTGCAAGTAATCCCGTCTGAATTAGAGATTATCAAGCAAGATTTCGAGAGAAGGAGCCGGGAACTGGGTAAAAGAATAGAGTAGCTAGAAGAGGAAAAGATGCAGTTGGGGTTAGATGTTGACCTCCACAAGTTCGAGGCCGAAAAATTGAAAAAAGGAAAGAATAAGGCCGAAGAGGATTTGGACAGCCTAAAGACGGACTATAAGAAGCTACGCTTGTCCATTAGAACTGCCGGTTTGGGGAAGACATCGAAACAATGGCGACAGGAAATTAAAGAAGAAAAGTCCAGAGCCGATCAGTGGGAGAAAAAATTTCAAGATGCTAGAGTACGAGAGGATGCTTTGAAAAAGAACCTGTTAGAAAACCAAAGCGAAAAGGAGAAGTTACGCGCCCGAGTAGCAGAATTAGAAAGGTCACTGCTTTTGCACCGTAGTCGCAACTCGGTAGTCGAATTAAGAGCTAGTCAAAACAAAATCTAGGAGATGAGAGGAAAGATAGAGGAGCTCGAGACTGCATTACAAGATAGCAAAATTCGGGTTGAGCTCCTTGAAGTGAACAATGAACACTGGAAGGAGCAGCTCCACCGTTCCCAGAAACAGATCAGAAACAAAGACTACGTAATGGGCGAAGCCGTGGCTCAAATCCGAGAGGCGGCCGATCATTTGCAAACCTTGGCAATTCGGGCTGACACGTTAAGTCTGATATACGAGTCAGGATCGAAACGAGGCCAAAGTTTGGCTTGGCTTCTTAGGAAAGTTAAGGATTTAGGCATTAGGGCAAAATCGTATATGTAATCGTCCGTTCTATGAAAGGAAATTCATTTTCTAGTAAAGTTTATCTAATGAAATTGAATCAAATCAACACCTTTTTCTTCTTGCATTCATTCCACGCATTTGCATTGCATTCCATCCATCGGCATACATCACATTATCAAGAAGGAGCCTAATCGGTTAAAATCGTGACAGAAGTTACCTTGGAAACCGACGAAAACCAACCTATCATACAACACTCGTCGTAAGGCAAAAGTAATGGACCAAAGATACGAACAATTCCAGAAAGATATACAAGACCAGATGACGAAGTTTCAGCAAGAATTGAAAGACCAGATGATAGAGACTCAACGGGATATGATGGCCCAAATGACTCTAATGATGAAAGGGATAACAAACAAAGGAAAAGACCCTACAACTATTACCGGGGAAGAAAGCGAAGACCATCCCCCAGGATTTACTCCACCTCATGGAGTCTGGCCTCAAAAGGAATTCACAGGCCTAGAACACCCACCTGTACCCCCACCTGCCCGTCTAGGGCAAGGAGTATTCGCATCAAACCAGGGAGCTAACCCTGCTAACCCTATTATCCCAGATTTGGATGATTCTATGGAATTAGCCAAGTTAAAAACGAAGGATCGAGATGCTCGGGACAAGTACCAGGATTTGGAGGAAAGGCTCAGGGCGATAGAAGGAACTAGAGTCTCTTCTGCAATGAGTGCCAAAAAGCTCAGTTTGGTTCCCGGTCTGGTCTTGCCTCCAAAATTTAAAGCACCAGACTTTGAAAAATATGATGGAACAAGGTGCCCAAAGGCACATCTCACCATGTTTTGTCGAAAAATGGCTGGTCATGAAGATGAAGACAAGCTGTTGATACACTGCTTCCAAGAGAGCTTGATCGGGTCAGCCCTCCGGTGGTATAATCAGCTAGGCAGAAAGAGGATCCAATCATGGGATGACTTAGCTACAGCATTCTATAAGCAATACAAGCACGTCTCTGACATAGCACCTGATCGACTAACGCTACAGATGATGGAAAAGAAGCCATCAGAGACCTTTAGGCAATATGCTCAAAGGTGGAGGGACGTCTCGGTTCAAGTAGAACCCCCACTGACTAAACTTGATATAATGGTCCTTTTTATTATCACTTTGAAGGCACCATTTTATGACAAGTTAGTGGGAAATGCCACAAAAGACTTCGCCGATATTGTAACGTCTGGGGAACTTATTGAAAGCGGCATCAAGAGTGGAAAAATAGATGCAAGAGAAAGTGCCAAAAGGTCAAGCTCGATAAAGATGGAAAATGAAGTGAACAACTTGAGCAAGCGTTCCAAGTCAGTCTCTGCAGGTCAACCGAGGGCTACGATCAGTGGTCATCAGGAATTATCAGGTCAAGAATCCAATGCAAAGTGTCCCCAATTTACACCGATTCCAATGACATATGGGGAGTTGTATCAAAGCCTTTTTGATGCACATAGGGTGGCTCCTTACTCCATGAAACCAGTACAACCCCATACCCCAAATGGTATGATCCGCATGCTCAATGTGAGTATCACGCAGGAATAACGGGTCACTCAATCGATAACTGCGTCACATTCAAGAAATTGGTGGAAAGGCTTATTAAAATCGGAGTTTTAAAGTTCGATGAGTCGACCGGGGCAATAATTCGCGATAATTGAATGAGGGGGTGAGAGAGTCTCAATTCCTTAAAGAAGTTATCAGAAGCCCAGAAGTCAGAACGCCAATGACGCATTCGAAAGAAAAACGGGGGCATAAAGCTTTCCGAAGCCTTACACACTTGGAAATATTTTGAACAATAGGACTGTGGAAGAACCTGCATTTTTAGTTAATCTGAAGTAATGTTCAAAACATGCTTGTTGCTTTAAGCCTAGATGCAACAAGAGTTTTTTCATGAAATAGGCTTGTTTCCAGAATTGTTATTTCAATAAAATGCATCTTTATTTTCACTCCTCGCATTTCATACTCTACATCGTTTCATTTTCATATCATGCTTTTAATTTTCCACCTCCAAACCCACAAAGGGGTCCCCAGATATTAATGACATGAGCGACACTGTTACTGACTCCCTTTTAAGAAAGATATGTGTCTAGAGGATCTAAGAACTTGGAAGATGACAGAGATTGCAACTTATTTCCCAAATTGCCAAGAATGGTAGATCCCAGCTTACGAAGTGTCAGCGAATACTACAAGGGAGATGAAGATAGAAGCTTAGCTTCCTACAGGAACAAGGCAAGGAATCATTGAGTTATCCCCAAGAATTCAAAGATATTTTCGTGTGATCATGTTAAGACACACCGAGACTACTAGGGCACAAGTATGTTGTCAAGGAAAGAGTCCATAAGGATATTTGAAGACCACATGCTGATGGTTCTACCCTGATTAAGCCAATCAAGAGATTCGAGCCATTGGGAAAACTGCGCCAACGACAAATCGAGGAGGACAGAACACATGGGGCATGGACGTTATCAAGCCAGTCTTCTCGAAAGCTTCAGGTCTGCATCAATTTAGTTTTGTGGAAGTCGATCTCTTTACTAAGAGGGTGAGGGTCGCTTCATGTGCCAATATCACAAAGTCGATAGTCATTAGACCCTAAAAAAAAAGGGCAACAAAACAAAGACTGTTAGGAAGATAACCTAAACTTGTGAATGTTGAGATAAAGAAGTTACGTACCCTTTCCCAAGACCTCTGCTGGGGCAACGCATTTCCGGGGCATGGGCCAAACCCAAATTGGGTGAGGCGAAACGGATCCCGATATGATCAAGTGAATGTATAGAGAAGATGTTGAGAGATGTCCGTCACGATCAGATGAAGTGAGTTTTTAACAAAAAGATCGCCTTAGAAAACTTCATGACAGGGTTTTGAAGAAGATCCTCTCCATGCAACAAGAACTTCAGAAGAAAGAAGATGCCAAGCCAGGAAAGACATTAGGTAGTAAAGAAGGCCTGATATTGTCTGAGGTAGGTAACAAGGACCTGTCCAATTTGGTGAATTCAAAAAAAAAAGAAAAAAAACAAAAAAATGCACAAAAAAAGAAAACAAAAAAAAGAGAAAAAGAAGAAAAAGGAGAGACCAAAGTGAAAACTCGCAAAGGGCACTTTGAGACCAAAGGTGGGTTTGAGTTGAAAACCCAAAAAAGGGGCAGCTCAAATTTTGATGGGGCATACAGTAGTCTCGCTACGCTTGAAATAACAATGAAGAAGAATGTTGCGCCTTGGGGCATCGACAAAGTGCTCTAGATCCCCTAAACACATATTGAGTTTAGAAAGGTCCTCAAGAAGTCAGAACAGAGAAGCTCAAGCTGCGATATCTGGGGCACCTAGTTTCCATTTCACCCATTTTTGAGTCTACCTTCTTTGTCTTTTCAAAGTACACCCTAAATAAATTTGCTATTTCATTGCATATGCTAGCTTTGATTGACTTGCTTAATTCGAGCTATGCTCCCAATAAAGCCATCATTATGGTCCTTTTCAAGCATTTTGCATTGAAATAACGATTATTGGACTAATAATACTTTCATGAAAGGAGTTTTGCATATTACTCTGGAAACCTCTAAACAATACAGGAATCTAAAACAGTATTATTGCTTAAGACTCACCGAGTTTAAGGGATTGGAAATATCTGAGTCCAAATTATGTTGATTGAACAAAATGACGAGGTACCGCGTCAGTGACACAATCCTGACGGAAAATGGGCATTGTTAACCCAAGGAAATGACATTCTGCATTCACGCGAGCATCACGCATATACATCTAGTTGGGTCACCTAAAGAGTGATCATTAGAAGGAAGCTGATACAGATCCTGTACCGTTGAATAACAAGAGGGTAGGTTGAAAAAGAGACAAATCCTATGTTTTAGAGTCGCAGTGGGACAAATGGAGGATATTCAAATCCTACACCCCCAGGTCACAATGAGATGAACCCTGAAGCTGCAGTGGGGCAAAAGGGTGATATACGAGAAACGTAGATTACTCCTGAGGTTTGAAGGACGGGTACAAAACCTGAAAGAAAAGTCAAGAGTCGAAGCAATAAACGCAGGCTACCATGAAAGTCGCAAT
This sequence comes from Gossypium australe, assembly GCA_005393395.2. Classification (NCBI taxonomy): domain Eukaryota; kingdom Viridiplantae; phylum Streptophyta; class Magnoliopsida; order Malvales; family Malvaceae; genus Gossypium; species Gossypium australe. Next base: position 2,445,599 of record CM016624.1, on the reverse strand, counting down.
GAAAAGAGACACACAAGAACAAGCCCAAGACACATGGCATAATCATGTAGGCATTTAGGACAAACACATGCATATCACGACATCATCACATATGACATATACAGGTACACCAATGAAGCAAGAAGTTTCGACAATAATTGCACCGAACCAAGGAGAAAGAAGGCATTCGAGTTCCACCAGATGATACATTTTCAAGTACAATTTTTCAAAAAATATCAGCTCATAATATGAAAGGTGAGTTGAGCCTCAGGTCACACGCTGAGGTGTTTTCAATTCCTGTTAAAAGCAGATCAAAGATAGCAGATTTTTGCCTTCCTAAGCGAAGTTGATTGAAAAACAGACCTTGCCTTCCTAAGCGAAGCTGATCGAAGATAATAAATTTTGCCTTCCTAAGCGAAGTTGATCGAAAAACAGATCTTGCCTTCCTAAGCGAAGCTGATCGAAAAGCAGATCTTGCATTCCTAAGCGAAGCTGATCGAAAAACAGATCTTGCCTTCCTAAGCGAAGCTGATCGAAAAACAGATCTTGCCTTCCTAAGCGAAGCTGATCGAAAAGCAGATCTTGTCTTCCTAAGCGAAGCTGATCGAAAAACAGATCTTGCCTTCCCAAGCGAAGCTTGCCTTCCTAAGCGAAGCTGACCGAGGTATTTTTAATTTCTGTCTTTTAATTTCTTTTCAAAATATCAACTCATATAGTGAGAGAGGTGAGTTGAGCCTCGGGCCACACCCTAAGGTGTCTTTTAATTTCTTTTCAAAATATCAACTCATATTCAGAGAGAGGTGAGTTGAGCATCGGGTCACAGCCTGAGGTGTCTTAATTTCTTTTCAAAATATCAACTCATATTCAGAGAGAGGTGAGTTGAGCCTCGGGTCACACCCTGAGGTGTCTTTTAATTCCTTTTCAAAATATCAACTCATATTCAGAGAGAGGTGAGTTGAGCCTCGGGTCACACCCTGAGGTGTCTTTTAATTCCTTTTCAAAATATCAACTCATATTCAGAGAGAGGTGAGTTGAGCCTCGGGTCACACCCTGAGGTGTCTTTTAATTCCTTTTCAAAACATCAACTCATATTCAGAGAGAGGTGAGTTGAGCCTCGGGTCACACCCTGAGGTGTCTTTTAATTTCTTTTCAAAATATCAACTCATATTCAGAGAGAGGTGAGTTGAGTCTCGGGTCACACCCTGAGGTGTCTTTTAATTTCTTTTTAAAATATCAACTCATGTTCAGAGAGAGGTGAGTTGAGTCTCGGGTCACAGCCTGAGGTGTCTTAATTTCTTTTCAAAACGTCAACTCATATTGTGAGAGGTGAGTTTGATGCATCAGGTCACACCCTGAGGTATCATTTAATTCCTTTTCAAAATATCAACTCATATTCAGAGAGAGGTGAGTTGAGCCTCGGGTCACACCCTGAGGTGTCTTTTAATTCCTTTTCAAAATATCAACTCATATTCAGAGAGAGGTGAGTTGAGCCTCGGGTCACACCCTGAGGTGTCTTTTAATTCCTTTTCAAAATATCAACTCATATTCAGAGAGAGGTGAGTTGAGCCTCGGGTCACACCCTGAGGTGTCTTTTAATTCCTTTTCAAAATATCAACTCATATTCAGAGAGAGGTGAGTTGAGCTTCGGGTCACACCCTGAGGTGTCTTTTAATTTCTTTTCAATATATCAACTCATATTCAGAGAGAGGTGAGTTGAGTCTCGGGTCACACCCTGAGGTGTCTTTTAATTTCTTTTTAAAATATCAACTCATGTTCAGAGAGAGGTGAGTTGAGTCTCGAGTCACACCCTGAGGTGTCTTAATTTCTTTTCAAAACGTCAACTCATATTGTGAGAGGTGAGTTTGATGCATCAGGTCACACGCTGAGGTATTTTCAATTTCTCTTTTATCTTCAATTTCTACTTGCAAAGATTAGTTCATTACGAGAGGCCGAAGTATTTTCAATTTCTGTAAAAAAAAAAAAGAAAAAAAAAAGAGTATGGTTGAGCCTCGGGGCACACGCGGAGGTACTTACAGAAGGAAGACCGAAGTCGCGTTGAGCAAATTTGACAAAGAAGTTCCAGTGGACAAAGGAGATTGAACGAGATCAAGATGAAGCTATGGGCCACATCTCTCAGAAGTAGCAGTGGAATATACTGAAGATCGAAGCCCCGAAGATAACAAGGAAGCAGTTTGGAAAGTTCGGATTTATTTCCTTGAAATCCCGGTGGAGAAGGTCAAAGCCACAAATCTCTTCACCCTAAAATCACATTGAAGCCGATCGAAGCGCTAATTACTGTGCCCTTGAAGAAGCAATGGAATAGGAAATGTTATCTCCCTGAAGATGTAACGAAACAGTGAAGCGGATCAGAGTAACGAGTTACAATGGAGTTTGAAGCTGTTTGAAGAAGACGAGTACCCACAAGTCGAGGCTTAGCCAAGACCGGGCAAAATTGGTTCTTCTATTGTCTTTGCTCTATTCTCGTTTCACGACAATGAGCAAAGAGGGGCAACTATGATCACCAATTTTGGCCCGGGTCATTAACCTCGGGCCCATTACAAGCAAATTAAACCCAAAACCCAAATTAAACCCGTTACAAACCAAGCCCAAAAATCCAAAGAGCCCAATAGGCCCCAAACTTTTAAAATTTTTGGCTGGGGTTTCTGAAACCCTAGCCCCTTTTGCGCCGTATGCTTCCACGGGTCCCTTGGTGCGCCGCAACTCGCAGCACCCACGGGCGCACTATCGCCGCTCTCCATTGCCGTTTGTCCGCCTCTTTGTTTCCCACGATCTGCTAGAAAACAAAAGAAGACGGCCATAGCAAAAGATAGATAGATTGTATTTTATTTTTCTTCAAATCGGTTATAAAACCGAAGGAATAGTTGTAAAAGAGGGACCTTTTTTTCATTTGGCAATCAATACAAAAAGAAAAAGTGTCAAAATACAGAGATAACAGCGAGAGATCTAAACAAAAATCTTTCAATCAAAAGAAAAATCAAAGAGAGAACGACAGATTCGAACATTCGAAGGTGGTTTCGTATTTTTATTTATAATTATTTTTTTCATTTCGTTTTTTTTTTATCTTTAAATAAACATACATACCTACATACGTACATATATTAAAAAAGAGGAGAAAAAAAGGAGAAATTACCTGCGGTGGCCGGCACGGCGGCACGGCGGCGGGAGAGTGGCCGGAAATCGTCCAGGCCGTGAGAGAGTAGAGAAAGAGAAAGAGAAATTTTTTTTTTAAAAGGTAGCAGAAATGAAAAAAAAAAGAGGAAAAGGGGCTTATATAGGCGCTCCAAAACGACATCGTTTTGGACGGCGCCCATAAACCCCAAAACGGCGCCGTTTGGCACGACCTGTGACCCGACCCGAATCTGCCCCCAGGGTCCGCGTGTTTTTGACCGGAAGGGCTAATTGCGCTTTTAGCCCTTCCGCATTTTTTATAGTTTTTAATCAGGTTTTTACTGTTTTAAAATTCGGCCCGAAAGTTTAATTTTATTTGTAATTTAGTCCCCTTTGCTGTTAGGCGTTTCGGCCAGAAGGGTTTATTGCGCGCGAGGTCCCTCCCCTCCTTCGCGCGTTTCAGCCTGGCCCTTTTCTTTTATTTTATTTTCGAATCGACCCCAAGTTTTCGTTTCAGACGCAATTTGACCCCTCTTTTAGTTATTTTGTAATCTTTTTATCCTATTTAATATTATTATTGTTTCATATCTCCATTATTAGTATTATTATATTATTTATATGTTTATTATTACTACCATATTTATATCATTATTATATTGTACATATTTTATATTATTTTATTATTGTTACTATTATCATATTATTATCATTATATTATTATTATTATTATTATTATTACTATATATCCTTATATTGTACATATCACTATTATTATTATTATTATTTTTTTATTTATTTTTATTAACATTATTGTCATTTTTAGTACTATATATTAGTAAGTTGTATATATTTTATATTATTTCATTATTATTACTACTATTAACATTTTTATCATATTATCATTATATTGTACATATTTTTTATTATTACTATTATTATCATTACTACTACTATTATACTTATGTTATTGTTTTGTACATAATTCGTGTCGCATCATCATTACTCATCGCATGACCCTATTCACGTTTCGAATAACATTTCTTTAAAACATAACCTAGCTTTTCATCAATTTCACCCCCAAAAAAAAAAACTAAAATTTTTCAAAATAAGGCAATATTCTGTGTTTGGAAATTCGAAGGACCGTACCCTATGTGTTGGGTTTCGGTTCTCTTGCTTGACCAGATAATCGAATAACCTTTTGTTATTTTAATAAATGAGTCTTAGGGATTAAGAGACGACCTCGGATTTGAGGATTGAAATTATCGTGTCCTACGTATTGGATGTGATATTTGGTCCCTTCGAAACAAGGAAATCTTAATATTCAATTCTAAGAAGACTCAAACATTTCCAAAAAAGACCCAAACTTCTAAATTCGTTTCTAAAAAGTTTTTTTTTTAAAAAAAACTTTCGACATTGGGACATCAGTTAATCAATTTGGTACCGATTTTTGGGCGTTGCGAGGGTGCTAATCCTTCCTCACACGTAACCGACTCCCGAACCTATTTTCTCAAATGATCGTAGACCAAAAACATTTGTTTTAGTAAATCGAAATGTTTTATTAAAACAAAGGTGATCCGATCACACCTAATAAAAGGTCGGTGGCGACTCCCGTTTTATTCACTTTCCAAACCCAAGTTCGATTCCTGTTTTGCCAAAAAATGGTTACGACACACAACATTAAGCCTTTTCAGAAAAAAAACCCTGCCCTAATACCTCATATGCGCCGCATGCATCTGCTGCCACCCACGTGCCTCCTCAGCGCGCCCACCGCCCGAGGTCTATCGCCCTTTCACCAAAGAGGCAAGAAGACCGCCTTTCCCGCCTTCGTTGACCCTCCATGGGTGACTGCAAAAAAGGAGAGAAAGAAAACAGAAACAGTAGCAGAGACAAAAAGTAAACAGTAGCAAAATAATTTGTACTCAGCTATAAAAGCCATCAACCACTTGCATTGTAATTTTTACAGGGACGAATATCAATAATAATAATAACTAAGAATTCCCAAAGGTGATTTTCTTTGCTTTGTTTTACGAAGTTATATATATATATATATATATATATATATATATATATATATATATATATTTGCGAATAAAACACAAAATAAAAAGAAAAGGTTTGAAGACAACAAACCTTCGCGTCCCATCGCCGTGAACGGCCGAGGTAGCCACTTTCGATGAAAAGTGGCCAAAAACCAAAAGGTTTTTAACCTTTTGGGTATTTTTTGTGGGGATTTTGGAAATTTTGGCCTCAGATCTATGATCAGGGGGTCAAAATGATAAAAATGGCCTCTCTCTTTTTTTGGCCACCGTGGACGGCGGCGCCGTCGCCGGTGACCGGCGGCCGCCACGGTGGTTCGACGACCGGAGCCCAAGGCTGGACTCAGAGTGGAGGGAGAGAGTTTGAGAGAGTTTTTTAGTTTTTTTTAAAGAGAATAAAATGAAGAAAATAAAAAAAAACTTAGTATTTATAGGCCATGCAAACGACGTCGTTTAGGGCTAATTTCAGTAGCCTCAAAACGGCGCCGTTTGGCCCTTGACCCGTGTCTGACCCCCACTGCAAATGGGATCCGCGTGTTTTTTAAGCAAAATGGGTTATTTTCAACTTTAACCCTTCCGCCTTTTTATATTTTGCAATCTAGCCCAATTCGCGTTTTATATTTTTAAAATTTGTCCGCGTAAGTTAATTTTTGTTTCACTTTGGTACATTGCAAAACATCGCACCCCGAAGACTGGGAATAATTTCCCATTTAGTCTCTCCTACTTGGCGCGCATTTTATTTTGGCCCTCCATTTTGCCCTTTTCTTTTATTTATTTATAATTTATCCTTTCAATTTATTTTAATTTTGATTTCATCCTTTATTTAATCAATTTCAATTATTTTAGATTTTATATAACGTTATTCTATTTTCACTTATTTTTATTTACTTATCCATTTGTTTTACTATTTATTTACCTTCTTGTTATATTTAAAATTTTGTTTTCACCTAATACTTATTTATTTATTATTTATATCTATTATATTTGTTTATTTATATGTTCATTTACCTTTTAATTATTTAAATTTAATGTTATGTATATTTTTTTATTTATTCATTTATTATTCTTTACCCTTTTTTAAATATTTAAAATTAATATTATCTACTTATTTTATCTATTTTTTTTATTTACTTAAATTTAATGTTATTTGTTTTGTCTATTTATTTATTATTATTTTACTTTCTAAGTATTTAATTTGATATTATTTATATTTCCCTTTCATTTTTTATTCTAAATTATTTATTTATTTTATTATTAATGCTATGAAATAATATTCTTATTTGCATTATTATAATTCTTCATTATTACTAAATAAATGTTGTAACTCATTTTTTGACAAAACAGGAATCGACTAAAACTAGGGAGTCGCCACCGATCATTTAGGTGTGATCGAATCACCTTTGTTTTAATAAAATATTTTAATTTACTAAAACAATATTTTTTGGGTCTGCGAAATTCGGGAAAATGGGTGCGGGGGTCGGTTACGTGCAAGGAAGGATTAGCACCTTTGCAACGCCCAAAATCGGTACCAAATTGATTGATATTGTCCCAATGTTGAAAACTTGAAAGTATTCAGGGTTGAAAGGTTCTTAGAAGAGGGTTATTTCAAGTAGTATTGAGTCCCAAGATTTGACTCGTTCCAAAGGAATAAAAATGTCACATCCAACACGTTAGGACATAACATATTCATACTTCGATACCGAGACCGTCTTTAGTCCTCAAATGTATGAGAAGGATATTTGATTATTTTAGTCGACCGAAAAATAGACACCCAGCACGTTAGGATGTTATCTTCCGAGCTTCTAAACGCCCAAATATTGCCTTAATATATATTTTTTTTAAAAAAGACTTTTGGATGAAGTATAATTTTGTAAAAAAATGTATTTTTTATTCTAAACAATTATGATAGGCTAATGTTTCGAATAAGTAGTCAAGGAATGATAACGAGAAATACGAAAAAATAATAACCCCTATATTTAAACAATTACAAATACACAATGATATATAGTACTATAAACAACACATAAATATGAACATATTCATACAAGTTTGATTTCTAGGTAATAGGACACGCATGTGATACAAACGTTATAAACAATGTATGGAATAAAGTAATATATATACTAATTTAAAGTAAAAACGTATGACAACATTGATAATATAAAACATATTTTTTATCTATATCCTACAAAAGTATAATATAATATGATACCATATAATATAATTTTTTTTTTTTAAGAATATATGACATAATGACTAGTGTAAAAAAACAATAGATAATAAAATATGATATTGAATGAAACAAGCTAATGAATAATAAGATTATTTATACGTGTGTATGTATGATATACTAATCATGGGATTATTCACATAATATGAACGACATGAGTAAAACAGATCGATTAATACAAATGAGTTTAAAACTTTAGAAATGATACATAATATATAATTATAAAGAATGGGAATAAAATGTAACGTAACGATATGCAAAAGAAACACAATTAGGGTGAATAACATAAGCAATAATAATACTAATGGATTATGATAATGTAAATAGAAATAAGGCTGAGTCGCAGTCCAAATGAAATTAAAGGGACTAAAGCTGACATTGCACCAAATTTTAAAAACGGGGTTGTTTTAATTTACCATCACCGACTTATAGGATCAAATTGGAGCGAAATGAGAGTTTTGGGGCCAAATTTAAAACAAAAAAAAGTTAGGGATAAAACACGGAGGGACCAGGATGGTAATTAGCCCGCCTGATGGTAACGCGCGGATCCACCGGGTCGTAAGCGGGTCGACACGCGGATCAAAGGGGACTGAGCGACGCCGTTTAGCCTATGGTTTCAAAACTCAGAAAATTCCTTTCTATTTCATTTGCAGATTTTGGGTTCTAAAAAAACGACAGACGTTCTCTCTCCCTCTCTCTCGCGCACCCGACGCTTAAGCTCCTACCGTCGACTGCATCACGTCATATCTCCGACGGTTACGACGCCAATGGGGTGGGTTTTCGGTCTCGTTCGGGGCCTTCATTTCAGGGGATGAGTCTCGGGATTCGTGAGACCGAAGGATGGAAAAAATGGGAAGGATGCCCCTCCCTTTTGCCTCCGATCCGGCCTCGACGACGGAGGAGAGCCTCCGATATCACAAACTCGATGCTCGGGTAACCCTCTCTTCTTTTTATTATTATTTTAAAAACTTGATAAATGACAAATAAAATAGCTGAAAGGGCGACAGTGGATAGTAAGATCAACCTTCGAAGTTTTCTTCAGATCGCTGATGATACGAAAACGAGAGTCGACTTTGAATGCTTTTGTTGTTTTTTTTTATTGCTCTTTTTATTTGCTTTTGGTTTACAGTCTCCTAAAAACAAAAAGTTTCCCCCCTTTTACATCAAGTTTTACGGCTTTCATAGCCAAAAACCGAGATTCTCTTCTATTATTCAAAACTATTTCTCCTATTCTTCTCTGTTCCTGCTTCGTTTTTGTTGCTTTTGGTGCTGTTTGCAGATGATGGGCGAAGTGATCGGGGCGTGCGAGTGCTCGATCGGAGCGCGCGAGAGGGAGTGGTAGCTGACATTGGTGAGCGGGGTTGCCGAGGAGCATGGGGGACTCGATCCGTTGGAGGCGTGGGTACAGGAACCGACGCGCGTGGTGGCCAGACGAAGCGAAGCGCGCGTGAGGTAGACGCGCGAGGCAGACGAAAGGCTGGTGGCGGCTGGTGGGGAGGGAACCCTAGGGTTCTTGACTGTTTAAAACCCTGGGCCATTGGGCCTCTGCAATTGGGCCAGCAGTTTAGGTTTAATGGATTATTTGTAATTGGGCTTAGTTACTTGGGTTTGTGGGTTAATGGGTTAGGTTGTAAATGGTCTTGAGTTACTTGCAAAACGGGCCATTCGGTTTGGGGTTTAGTGACTGGGTTTGATTTGTATTGGGCTGTTATTTGTGTTAGATTTGGGTCTGTAACAACTGGTTTCGGGCCTACTTTTAGTTGGGCTCCAGAATTGATATGTCAATGGACATTGGACTATTTTTTATTTTAATGGACTGTTATAACAATGATGGCATTTGTTTGGCTTCTTTTCAATTTGGTTTCGTTTCGGCTAATGGGCCCGCGTTTGGGTTTTAATTAAAAGCCCGGGCAAGATTGGTGATTACAGCTGCCCCTCTTTGCTCATTGTCGTGAAACGAGAATAGAGCAAAGACGAAATAAGAACCAATTTTGCCCGGTCTGGCCAAGCATAGATTCTTCGGGTGCTTTTCTTTCTCAAACATCTTCAAACCCCGTTGCTTCGGTCCACTCCACCACTGCTTCCGCGTAACATAACCCGCGGTTTCAATTCGCTTTTCCTCAATCTTGTTCTTTTTTTTTTTTGACTCAATTGGAATTGAAAAGTAGAAATTGAAAATACCTTAGCGTGTGACCCGATGCGTCAACATGACTTGATACTTTGAAAAGAAATGTAAAGACAGAAATTAAATACCTCGGCGTGTGCCGAGACCCAACTCACCTCTCGCATTATGAGTTGATTTTTGAACAGAAATTTAAAGATGGAAATTAAATACCTTGGCGTGCCCTGAGGCTCAACTCACTTCTCGCTTTATGAGTTGATTTTTGAACAGAAATTTAAGGACAGAAATTAAATACCTCGGCATGTCCCGAGGCTCAACCCACCTCTCGCATTATGAGTTGATTCTTGAACAGAAATTTAGAGACAGAAATTAAATACCTCGGCGTGTCCCGAGGCCCAACTCACCTCTCGCATCATAAGTTGATTTTTGAACAGAAATTTAAAGACAGAAATTAAATACCTCGGCGTGTCCCGAGGCCCAACTCACCTCTCGCATTATGAGTCGATTTTTGAACAGAAATTTAAAGTCTTGCCATTTGGCGGAATTCGATCAAGATTTCTTGCTTTATACCTGTATATGTCATGCGGGATGTTGATGTTATCATGGTATGCATGTGTTTGTCTTAAATGCTCTTATGATTATGCCATGCGCTTTGGGTTCGTTTGTCATGTATCTCTCGTTATGACTTTCATGATGACTTTTACTCCTTGCTTCGATTCTTGGGTTTCGCATCCGTCCTCAAGTTTTTACGAGTAGTCTGCATTTCTCAAATATCACCCATTTTGTCCCCTGGTTGAACTTTTATCTTTGCTTTGAGGTTCTTGTACTTACCAGGTTCTCGTCCAGGTAATGCTCAACGTTTCTTTTGTTCAGAGTATGTAATTTCACTGTTTACCATTTAAACGAACCAAACACGAAATGCATGATAATGGCCAGGTAGGTGTGAAAGAGATACCTTATGTTCGTATTTATTTCAAAGCAATAAGGAAAGAAAATTGACAAGGAATGATTCAATAAGGAAAACATAAAAAGAAAGTAGATTCAATTGTCACTAATGCTCTAGATATCTAACGCATGAACTTCTCCATGCTCCTTCACCCTGAACCTTTTCGAGCGGAGCTTCTTGTACAGAAGATCCTGAGCCTCCGAGTCCGCTTCGAATATTATGATCTCGTCCTTTGACTTTCTGTTCAAACCGTTCTTGCTCTTTACGTGCGAATCCCCTTCGTTAGGACGCCTTTTCAGGTTTTCATCCCAATTTTGATTATCAAGACGCCCTTTTCGGGTTTTCATCCTGATTTTTTCTTCTTTTTTTTTTTTGAAATCAAGATGCCTTTTCAGGTTTTCATCTTGATCTTTTCTTTTTCTTTTTCTTATTCCCTTTTTTTTTTTTAGGCATAGTACTTCTTTACGGCATCTGAGTTCACTGGGTTCGATACCTCTTTCCCATCCATCTCTGTGAGAATCAAAGCTCCACCAGAGAAAGCCTTCCTTACGACGTAGGGTCCTTCCCAATTCGGTGCCCATTTTCCTCGAGAGTCTTTTTGTATTGGGAGGATCTTTCTCAACACGAGCTCTCCTTCACGAAATTCCCTTGGCCGTACCTTCTTGTCATGGGCCGTGATCATTCTCTTTTGGTACATCTGTCCATGACAGATTGCCTTCAAGCGCTTTTCTTCGATCAAATTCAGTTGGTCGTATCGAGCTTGTACCCATTCTGATTCTTCTAGTTTTGACTCCATTAAGACTCGTAAAGAAGGGATTTCCACCTCGATGGGTAGTACAGCTTCCATTCCATATACCAGAGAGAAAGGAGTTGCCCCTGTGGAGGTCCGCACACATGTACGATATGCGTATAGAGCGAACGGGAGCTTCTCATGCCAGTCTTTATATGTCTCAGTCATCTTTCCAATAATCCTCTTGATATTCTTGTTGGCAGCTTCCACGGCTCCATTCATCTTTGGGCGATAGGGTGAGGAATTGTGATGCTTTATTTGAAATTGTTCACACACTTCCTTTATCATCCTGTTGTTCAGATTCAAGGCATTATCTGAGATGATTTTCTCAGGTAATCCATATAGACATATAATCTCCTTTTTAAAGAACTTGCAAACTGCGGTCTTTGTCACGTTTGCAAACGAAGCGGCCTCAACCCATTTTGTGAAGTAATCTATAACCACGAAGATGAATCGATGGCCATTAGAAGCTTTTGGGGAAATTGGCCCTATAACATCCATGCCCCACATGGAAAAAGGCCACGGAGAGGTCATAACGTGGAGGGTCGATGGTGCTGCATGAATTTTGTCGCCATAAATTTGGCATTTGTGACACTTTCGGGCGTAACTGATGCAGTCATTTTCCATCGTCAACCAGTAATAACCGAGTCTCATAATTTTCCTGGCCATAGTGAAACCGTTGGCATGTGTTCCACAACTTCCTTCATGGACTTCTTCTAGTATCTTTCTGGCTTCAATATCATCCACGCATCTCAGAAGCACTTGATCCTTTCCTCTTTTATATAAGATGTCCCCATCAAGAACAAATCCTGCTGCCATTTTTCTGATTGTTCTTTTGTCGTTCTCGTTTGCTTGCTCCGGGTACCTTTGATGTTTGACATATTCCAAGATATCATGGAACCATGGTCGTCCATCTGCCTCTTTTTCAATGCTAAAACAATGCGCCGGGGCCTCATATATGCTCATCTAGAGAGGCATTATTTCCGCTTCTCGATTCGCTTTGAACATAGAAGCTAAGGTGGCCAAGGCATCAGCCAATTGGTTTTCCTCTCGTGGGAAGTAATTAAAGGTCACTTCTTCAAATTCTTTGACCAGATCCATAACAAGATCGTGATATTTGACCAGCTTTGGGTCTCTCACTTCCCAATCTCCACGGATTTGGTAAATCACCAATGCTGAATCCCCTGATACCTTTAGGATTTTGATGCCTCGTTCAATAGCTGCACGGAGTCCTAGGATGCAAGCCTCGTATTCCGCTATGTTATTGGTACAGAAGAAGTTTAATCGGGCAGTGAATGGATAATGACTCCCTTCCGGTGACACCAAGACTGCTCCGATCCCATGCCCTAATGCATTTGATGCCCCGTCGAAACTCATTTTCCATGACTCTTCTTTTGACGATTCACATTCTTTTTCTGTGACGCACATTAAATCTTCATCCGGGAAGTTAAATCTTAATGGCTCGTATTCTTCTGTGGTTCGGGCTGCTAGGAAGTCAGCTATTGCGCTCCCTTTTATCGACTTTTGGCTCACATAGATGATGTCGTATTCCGATAGCAGGATCTGCCATCGCGCCATTCTTCCTGAGAGTGCGGGTGATTCCATCATGTACTTTATTGGGTCCAATTTAGAGATTAACCATGTCGTATGATACAACATATATTGTCTAAGCCTTCGAGCTGCCCAAACCAGAGCACAACAGAACTTTTCAATTGATGGATATTTTGCTTCATACTCTGTGAACTTTTTGCTGAGGTAATAGATCGCCCTTTCTCTTCTCCCCGACTCGTCATGTTGCCCCAGTACACAACCCATTGAATTTTCGAACACCGTCAGGTACAGTATTAACGGTCTCCCTGGAGTTGGTGGTACTAGCACAGGGGGGTTAGACAAATATTGTTTTATTTTGTCGAAGGCAGCTTGGCATTCCTTATTCCATTCCCCAGGGTTGTGTTTTCTTAATAGTCGAAAAATTGGGTCGCATTGGTTGGTAAGCTGGGCGATGAACCGAGCGATGTAGTTTAATCTCCCTAGAAACCCTCTGACTTCTTTTTGTGTTCGCGGAGATGGTAAGTCTTGTATGGCCTTTATTTTGTCAGGGTCAACCTCGATACCTCTCTCGCTAACGATAAAGCCCAGTAGTTTCCCCGAGGTTGCTCCAAATGTACACTTAGTCGGATTAAGCTTCAGTTGAAACTTTCTCAGTCTTTCAAACAATTTCCGGAGGTTTTCAACATGCTCTCTTTCTCCCCGAGATTTGGCAATCATATCGTCGACATAAACCTCTATCTCTTTGTGCATCATGTCGTGAAACAGCATCACCATTGCCCTTTGATATGTTGCCCCAGCGTTTTTCAAACAGAATGGCATCACCTTGTAGCAGAAGGTTCCCCACATCGTCACGAATGTAGTTTTTTTCCATGTCCTCAGGGGCCATCTTTATTTGGTTATAACCCGAAAATCCATCCATAAAGGAAAATAACGAATGTTTTGCCGTGTTATCTACCAACGTATCGATGTGTGGCAAGGGAAAATTATCCTTGGGGCTTGCTCGATTCAGATCGCGATAGTCCACACACATTCTCACCTTGCCGTCCTTCTTTGGTACTGGGACTATATTAGCCACCCATTCCGGATATTTGGAGACTTGTAAGAAGCCGGCGTCAAACTATTTTTTGACTTCCTCTTTTATCTTTAAGAGCATTTCGGGTCTCATCCGTCTTAGCTTCTGCTGAATTGGCCTGGATTCTGGCTTCACAGGGAGCCTGTGGACCACTACATCTTCGCTTAAACCTGGCATGTCCTGATATGACCATGCAAACACGTCTTTGTATTCATGAAGCAGGGTGACCAAGTCGTGTTTGGTGGACTCTGAGATGGAGGTCCCAATCTTCACTTCTTGCCTCTTTTCTTCGTTTCCCAGTTCACCGTCTCGATAGATTCTTGGTGGGGGAGTATCTGTTTATCCTCCTGTTCTATCATCTTTAGTAAGTCGGGGGTCGAGACAAAATCTTCGGCATCCTCGTCGGCTTCGAATTCTCCTAAACAAATCACTTGCTCAAAGTCGATTTTAGGATCAATAGCAGGATTGTTCACGCTGTCATTATCTGAGCACCTGACAAGTAAAAAGAAACTATAGAGAAATATCGAGGTATTGGAAACAAAAATGTGCTTCTACGACATGAATGTATATATATATATATGAAGACAGGTCATGAGAAGAGGGAATAGACATGAGGCTAATGGGAATGAGAGACAGTGACAAAATGCATCTTCATTGATTGTTCATTTAAAAGTTAGACAGCTGATACAAACTTTTATAACAAATTCCCCTTCGACTTAGAGGAATAACGAAGGTTGTCATTGAGAATTACTTTGGAGGGATCCTAGAAACTACAAGAAGATCTTCAGCGGTCCAATTGTTCAACACATATCCAGGAGGGCCGAGGCGTATCTTTGAAAGGCCCTTCATCGCATCGTCCGCTTTGTCGATGACGTTTATGTGGAAGTTCTGGAGATCCCTCTCAACTAATAGCAGCGTGTTTCGTGAACTACCTCCCTCTGGGTACATCATCCCTGCGGACGTAAAAGTTTTCGCTAAGGGTGGGTATGTCATGGGCTCCCATTCTACCTCCCGACCCGAGGCTCTTGCGATCCTTTTTCCTTGATCTTTCTGCAGTTGTTTCCTTCTTTGCCATCCATCAGGTTTGAATCCTAAGCCGTACGGAGCCTTGTGGTGTACAGGGTTTAGCACTCTAGCTATCCCTTGTTGATATCTACCTAAACCCTTTCCTGCTCGGGCACCTTTTCCTACTGTCAACTTGACTCCCATCTTGGTGTTTCTTGACAGCTTGGGTGTGGGAGCCTTATCTCCTTCAGCAACAAATGTGGCGTTGATGAATTCGAAGGAACGGAATGAGCATTCTGGCACATCTCTGTTTGCCTCAATGTAGGGTGTGTCGGTAGATAGTGATGCGACGATGTCCTCTTCACCAGCGATCGTGACCAGGCGGTTGTCAATAATTAGCTTTATTTTCTGATGAAGAGATGAAGGGATCGCTCCTGCGGAGTGGATCTAGGGCCTTCCTAAGAGGCAATTATATGAAGGAGCAATGTCCATGACTTGGAATTCCACATTGTACGTGCACGGGCCTACCTCCAGAGGGATCTCAATTTTTCCCATAACTTCTCGTCGTGTTCCGTCGAATGCCCTCACCACAGAATGGCACGGCCTCAGATAAGACATGTCAACGGGCGTCCTAGATAATGTAGCCAACGGCATGACATTGAGCGCAGACCCGTTGTCAATAAGCACATGCGGTATTATATATCCTTTGCTCTCGGTTGTGATGTGCAAAGCTTTAACAGAGCCCCTACCATTAGGTGGTATTTCATCATCGCTGAAGGAAATGAAATTATCCGAATTTAAATTGTTCAACCACCTATCGAGTTTTTCAATGGGCACATTACTTGGCACATATGCTTGGTTCAACACCGTCAGTAATGCGTTTCGATGTGGCTCTGAGTTCAACAATAAGGATAATACTGAGATTTTTGCCGGTTGTTTATTCAACTGTTCCACAACACTGTATTCGCTGTGCTTAATGAACTTTAAAAATTCCCGTGCTTCATCCTCGGTCACTGGTTCCTTTACACCTCGTTCAGGTTGTATTTCAACCTCACCCTCAGCCTCGGGTATTGGTGCCTTCCCTTTCTGACTTGTTCCAATGGTTTTCTTCTTCATTTCAACCACCTTAGGGGAATAGCATCTCCCACTGCGGGTAAAATGCCCCACCTCACTGATGCTTCCAGTTGTAGCCTCAGGTGTGGTGATGTTGACATCATACTTCCACGGCACCGCCTTACTATCCGTACAAGGGAAAGGGGAAGGTACTCGGATTATCATTTTTGGTTTCCTCTCTTCCTTCTTTGCCTCGTAGTAGATTACCAGAGGCCGATCGGCACTGTAGGGAGGGCCTGATGATTAGCCCTCAGATGCACATATATCCCTTCCACCGGTCTCTTCCATCTTGTTGAAGATTTCCACCCTTTTATTGTCCATCATGCTTTGAAGTAGCTCTCTGAACTCCTCGCAAGATTGGATATGGTGTCCCGATATGCCGTGAAAGACACAGAAACTTGGACTCTTCACACTTTCCTCCTTGAAATTCCTGTCGAGCATGCCTTTCTCAACCATTACTTCCCAGACCTTCTCCAAAGGTGTCCTTACCCTAGAAACACAGCTTCTGACTCGCCACCTATCTTCTGGCGTCACCATATTTACGTTTCCTGTAACGTGATTAGGCAACGGGTTTCTTGCCATATTGTTGGTACCGTCAAATCGCAAGATCCCGGCGTCGATGAGGCCTTGAACTCTTCTCTTAAAGGCTAAACAGTTATCTGTAGAATACCCCTGATTCTCGCCATGATACATGCAATTAGCGTTGGGGTCGTACCACTTTGGGAATGGGGGCTTCAATGGTGCCATGTAATATGGTGAGATTAACTGCTTTTCCAGTAGCTCCGGGCACAGTTCTCCGTATGGCACGGGAATGGGGGTGAACTGGGGTCTATCGGGGTTGGGTCTTACTGGTCTTTGTTTGTTTTTTTGCTGACTTTGGGCAGACATAGTATTTGGTGGGATTATGGTGAATGGTCTTTGAGTGTCGGTGGCATAAACGGGATAGGGAGGAGGTGCTTGATAGTAAGCGCTTTGTGGAGGCAAGTATAAACTTGGCGATGGGCGAAACTGAGGTCGTGGTCGAGTCGGATATGGATTAGGGGCATAGTGGCTCTCGGTCCCCACTATATGGGCTTCGGGGTCTTTTTTCTTTGCAGGTGTTGGTCTCTTCGAGCTCTCAGGGCCTTCCATTCTTCCACATTTAATGCCGTTTTCGATGAGTTCGCCAGATATTACGAGGTCGGCGAAGTCTTTCGTGGCACTTCCCACCAGTTTGTCTTAGAACGGCGCCCTCAAAGTATTGATGAAAAGGACTGTTACCTCACTTTTAGTTAGAGGGGGCTCGACCTGGACTGAGAGATCCCTCCATCTCTGAGCGTATTGTCTGAAGGTCTCCGTTGGCTTTTTTTCCAACATTTGCAGTGTCATCCGGTCGGGAGCCACATCAGAAACATGCTTATACTGTTCACAGAATGCAGTTGCCAGGTCCTTCCATGACCGTATCCTCTCTGTGCTAAGCTGATCGTACCATCGGAGGGCTGTTCCGTTCAAGCTATCTTGGAAACAGTGTATTAATAGCTTGTCCTCATTCAAATGTCCGGCCATCTTTCGACAAAACATGATAAGATGTGCTTTTGGACATCTCGTTCCCTCATACTTTTCAAAATCCGGTACCTTAAACTTTGGAGGTAGAACCAGATCGGGTACCAAACTAAGCTCTTTGGCACCTAGCGCAGAGAAGATTCTCGTACCTTCCACCGCTTTAAGTCTTTCTTCTAAACTCTTATATTTTTCTTCAGCATCATGGCCATCCCTCTTTAACCTAGCTATTTCCATCGGATCATCCAAATCCGGAACCATCGGGTTAGCAGAATTATCTCCAGCGTTTGATACGTATATACCCTCCCCCAGATGGGTAGGTGGGATGGGTTGTTGTTCCAGGCCTACTGGGTTCCTTAGAGGATATCCCCTTTGCGTTGCATGAGCGTGGGGTGGCGTGAATCCTGGGGGATAGAGCGGATCTTGATTATCCCTCGAATGGGGCTCCGTAATGTCAGGACTCTGCGCGAGTCCTTGTCCATTGGACATGGCCGTCAACATCTTTAACATTTTATCCATTTGATCCTTATGTTCTCGCGATTCCTCGCGAGACCTCATCATCAGGTCCCTTGATTCTTGCTGTGCCTTGGCTAACTGTTCTTGCAGCTCTTTCTGGGTTCTTTCCATCCTTTCAATCCTCTCATTGAGTTCGGCGTCCATAGCTCTAGTTCTTAAGCGTGTCCTATAGGGATGATGTGGTTCCAGGTTCGTAATGTCGTAGCTGCGGATTATGTGATTTTAAGTTTAGCGAATAGTTAAGGTGATATGATGCTAATGTATGCAATGCAATGCAAATGCATGGTATGAGTGTGAAAAGGTGTCAACTCTGATTCAATTCCCCATAGAAAACTTCCTTAGATAACAAAGCTCTTTACATAAAATAGATTACAGAAACGGCCTTGCTCTAACACCTAAGGCTTTAATCTTTGTCAGTAGAGAAGCTAATTCTCGCCCACGATCCGACTGTGTCTCGAATTGTATGCTCAATGTGTCAGATTGTATAGCTAGAGTTTGTAAATACTCGGCTATCTCTCGTATTCGGATTATAGCCTCCCCTATGAGGTAATCTCTATCCCTGACTTGATTCTGAGAATGGTACAGCTCCGCTTTCCTTCGTTCTTCGTTCTCTTTTAAATGCCCAATATGATTTTGACAGTGCAGTAGCTCCATTTCTAACTCTTCAGTCCTCTTTTTCATTTCTTCGATTATACTCAGACTTGCTTTTAACTCTCTCACTGAGTTACGGTTTCGATAATGGTCGAGGGACTTTTCCAACTCTGACACCCTTGTCTTTAATTCGCTTCTTCTATTCTGGCCTTCTGATATTTGCTTTTCTAGGATCTCATTTTGAACCTTCATTTCTCGAAATTTCTTTTCCCATTGCTCGGCTTTAGCTCTTTCTTCTTGCAACTCTTGTCGCCATTGGCTCGAAGTCTTTCCTAGTCCGGCAGTTCTCATCGAGAGGCGCATCTTCTTGTAGTCCCTCTTTAAGCTATCCAATTCTTCTTCGGCTTTGCTCTTCCCTTTCTGCACCTTTTCCGTCTCTGATTTCTGTATCTCTACATTTAACTTCAAAAACATCTTTTCCTCCTCCAACTGCTCGATTCTCTTTTCAAGCTCGGAACTTCGCTGTACGAAATCTTGCTTTATAATTTCTAATTCTGTTGGTATCACTCGCAATCGTTCCTCCAAAGACTGAGCATTATCTAAGCTTGGTCCCTGGATATTATCATTGATTCTCTTGCTTAGCCATGTTTTGTATTCGGAAGTTGCTGTTTCGCCCGCAGCTAACCTCTTCATTCGATGTGTTTGTTTCCAAGCATTTGCCGTTTCTTTGATCTTCTTCTTGTATCCCTCTCCCGTATAAGAGAACTCACTTTGGTTTAAACCATGTGTTGCCGGCACGAACTGTCTAGACTGGTATTGTCTTGCCGCTAGCAATGGGGCATACCCGATGACTCCCCAAATTCCGGGTAGAGGTACCCAATTGAAATCTCCACATCTATAAAGTATCTCTCCGGGCATCATCCAGGGAGCTCTCCACTCAACGTCTTTTCGTTGAAGGTTCTGAAAAATTGCCATCCATCCCTCTTCTGTTACGTCCTCTCTCCTTGACATAGCCGCTTCCTCTTTTATTGGAGAATAGTCTCTATGAAAAGGTCGACAAGAGACTTTGTCCACCTTCCAAAAATGCCCGTGAAACCATACCATCAATAACTGGGCGCATCCGATAAACCTTCCCTCTCCCGCTCTTCTGCATGCATTTAACGATCTGAAGGTTTCCGCGAGAATCGCCGGGACAGGTGTGACTTGCTTATCCAATCGGTCGAACAGATCCACCACCACTTCATCTATGTGCCTCAGAGCTTTTGGGAAGACGACTAAACCGTAAAGGCTTAGGGCAAAAATATCAACCTTCCTCCCCACGTCAGGGTGTGTCGAAATCAGATCCCTTAAATCCACCCAAGGAAAGCATCTCCCTTCACCCTTTTGCTGAATCTTGGCTGAGATCCATTGCTCACTCATTCCCGTAATCTTCATCAACTTCTTTGCCAAAGGAGGGACATAAGCAGGCCTAATATAGACCTTATCGACTTGCATCTCAGGAATACGAAGCAAAGCGGTGTATTCTTCTATTGTTGGCACCAAATCCACATCCCCAAAAGTGAAACAGCTGTATGCGGAATTCTAAAATTGGACCATAGCCCGAAACAAGTGTTTATCTATTTTGACATCCAACAAGTGAGATATATCACCATAGCGGCGGTAGAATATCTGTTTGGCTTCGTCTTCCCAATGGGTCCAGATATCCCGCAACTTTCGAAGCTCGTTTTGCGTCACGCTAACACGGGTAAAGTCCCACAGTTCTGACGTATGACCCTCGACTAAGCTATCTCCTTCCCCGGATTGCAACCTTTCTGACCATGTGCGCACGGCCGCATTGTCCTCTACTTTATCAAGAAAGTCGTTTTCCATAGCAAACTTCCTATTTCGGCAACCGAGCAGAAATTGACACCTCTATTATATGGAATGTCATGCAAATCAACAAACAAAAACAAGTTAGTACTGCACAGTCAAACAAGCAGAATATCAATAAACGCTTATCCGGGTAACTATTTCGACATTTTGCCTAGGGTAGGCTCTAGGGCTTCTATATGGGGTTCAGTTCTACAGAGGGGTACCTGAGCCAGCAGATTCCTCGATCCTCACCCATTATAGGCTCATACAGACCAAGTTCGGTTCAAGGGGATACATTTCCCTACGGCCATGCGGAGGTGAAAACCTCACGAAACACGTAGGTACGTATGTCTCCCGGAAGCAATCCCCTAGCCCATGCGGAGGTGAAAACCTCACGAAAGCTTAGTTTCTTACTTCCACTTAAAGGTGTGACCGACGGTCATGCAATGTAATGCCAAAATATTTCACGGGACTCGACACCATGGCACAAACGAATGTATCAAAGAGAAACATGATTTTTTTTTTCAAAACCATTTTCCAAATCTTCAATTAAAAGGACAAAATCAATCAATTTATGGCCTGACTCTCGAGGATCCCCAGTGGAGTCGCCAAGCTGTTGTAACTCATTTTTTGACAAAACAGGAATCGACTAAAACTAGGGAGTCGCCACCGATCATTTAGGTGTGATCGAATCACCTTTGTTTTAATAAAATATTTTAATTTACTAAAACAATATTTTTTGGGTCTGCGAAATTCGGGAAAATGGGTGCGGGGGTCGGTTACGTGCAAGGAAGGATTAGCACCCTTGCAACGCCCAAAATCGATACCAAATTGATTGATATTGTCCCAATGTTGAAAACTTGAAAGTATTCAGGGTTGAAAGGTTCTTAGAAGAGGGTTATTTCAAGTAGTATTGAGTCCCAAGATTTGACTCGTTCCAAAGGAATGAAAATGTCACATCCAACACGTTAGGACATAACATATTCATACTTCGATACCGAGACCGTCTTTAGTCCTCAAATGTATGAAAAGGATATTTGATTATTTTAGTTGACCGAAAAATAGACACCCAGCACGTTAGGATGTTATCTTCCGAGCTTCTAAACGCCCAAATATTGCCTTAATATATTTTTTTTTAAAAAAAGACTTTTGGATGAAGTATAATTTTGTAAAAAAAATGTATTTTTTATTCTAAACAATTATGATAGGCTAATGTTTCGAATAAGTAGTCAAGGAATGATAACGAGAAATACGAAAAAATAATAACCCCTATATTTAAACAATTACAAATACACAATGATATATAGTACTATAAACAACACATAAATATGAACATATTCATACAAGTTTGATTTCTAGGTAATAGGACACGCATGTGATACAAACGTTATAAACAATGTATGGAATAAAGTAATATATATACTAATTTAAAGTAAAAACGTATGACAACATTGATAATAAAACATATTTTTTATCTATATCCTACAAAAGTATAATATAATATGATACCATATAATATAATTTTTTTTTTAAGAATATATGACATAATGACTAGTGTAAAAAAACAATAGATAATAAAATATGATATTGAATGAAACAAGCTAATGAATAGTAAGATTATTTATACGTGTGTATGTATGATATCCTAATCATGGGTTATTCACATAATATGAACGACATGAGTAAAACAGATCGATTAATACAAATGAGTTTAAAACTTTAGAAATGATACATAATATATAATTATAAAGAATGGGAATAAAATGTAACGTAACGATATGCAAAAGAAACACAATTAGGGTGAATAACATAAGCAATAATAATACTAATGGATTATGATAATGTAAATAGAAATAAGGCTGAGTCGCAGTCCAAATGAAATTAAAGGGACTAAAGCTGACATTGCACCAAATTTTAAAAACGGGGTTGTTTTAATTTACCATCACCGACTTATAGGATCAAATTGGAGCGAAATGAGAGTTTCGGGGCCAAATTTAAAACAGAAAAAAGTTAGGGATAAAACACGGAGGGACCAGGATGGTAATTAGCCCGCCTGATGGTAACGCGCAGATCCACCGGGTCGTAAGCGGGTCGACACGCGGATCAAAGGGGACTGAGCGACGCCGTTTAGCCTATGGTTTCAAAACTCAGAAAATTCCTTTCTATTTCATTTGCAGATTTTGGGTTCTAAAAAAACGACAGACGTTCTCTCTCCCTCTCTCTCGCGCACCCGACGCTTAAGCTCCCACCGTCGACTGCATCGCGCCATATCTCCGGCGGTTACGACGCCAATGGGGTGGGTTTTCGGTCTCGTTCGGGGCCTTCATTTCAGGGGATGAGTCTCGGGATTCGTGAGACCGAAGGATGGAAAAAATGGGAAGGAGGCCCCTCCCTTTTGCCTCCGATCCGGCCTCGACGACGGAGGAGAGCCTCCGATATCACAAACTCGATGCTCGGGTAACCCTCTCTTCTTTTTATTATTATTTTAAAAACTTGATAAATGACAAATAAAATAGCTGAAAGGGCGACAGTGGATAGTAAGATCAACCTTCGAAGTTTTCTTCAGATCGCTGATGATACGAAAACGAGAGTCGACTTTGAATGCTTTTGTTGTTTTTTTTTTATTGCTCTTTTTATTTGCTTTTGGTTTACAGACTCCTAAAAACAAAAAGTTTCCCCCCTTTTACATCAAGTTTTACGGCTTTTATAGCCAAAAACCGAGATTCTCTTCTATTATTCAAAACTATTTCTCCCATTCTTCTCTGTTCCTGCTTCGTTTTTGTTGCTTTTGGTGCTGTTTGCAGATGATGGGCGAAGTGATCGGGGCGTGCGAGTGCTCGATCGGGGCGCGCGAGAGGGAGTGGTAGCTGACATTGGTGAGCGGGGTTGCCGAGGAGCATGGGGGACTCGATCCGTTGGAGGCGTGGGTACAGGAACCGACGCGCGTGGTGGCCAGACGAAGCGAAGCACGCGTGAGGTAGACGCGCGAGGCAGACGAAAGGCTGGTGGCGGCTGGTGGGGAGGGAACCCTAGGGTTCTTGACTGTTTAAAACCCTGGGCCATTGGGCCTCTGCAATTGGGCCAGCAGTTTAGGTTTAATGGATTATTTGTAATTGGGCTTAGTTACTTGGGTTTGTGGGTTAATGGGTTAGGTTGTAAATGGTCTTGAGTTACTTGCAAAACGGGCCATTCGGTTTGGGGTTTAGTGACTGGGTTTGATTTGTATTGGGCTGTTATTTGTGTTAGATTTGGGTCTGTAACAACTGGTTTCGGGCCTACTTTTAGTTGGGCTCCAGAATTGATATGTCAATGGACATTGGACTATTTTTTATTTTAATGGACTGTTATAACAATGATGGCATTTGTTTGGCTTCTTTTCAATTTGGTTTCGTTTCGGCTAATGGGCCCGCGTTTGGGTTTTAATTAAAAGCCCGGGCAAGATTGGTGATTACAATAAATATTAATTATGTCATGATCATTACCATTATTATAATCAATTCGTGTCACATTAATTGTTACCTGATACATAAAAAGAAAATTTTTTAAAAATAGGCAATATTTCGTATTTAGATATTTGAGAAGTCGTATCCTAACTTACGGGGTTTCGATGTTCCCGTTGAGCCTAAATGCCCAAGTATCCATTTAAAATTAAAATACATGAGATTTAATTCAATAATAGAAAGCGAGCTTATTATTTGAGATTTCAAGGTGTCATATCCTAACTTACGGGATATAACCTCTTGTTACCTCGAGATAAGAGAACCTTTAACACACGTTTTGATCTATTCAAGCGTTTTTTTTATAAAATTAACATTAATACAAAGAGGGATCGTACTTTTAAATTTTTTTTCGAGTTTTCAACTTTCGACATTAAGATATTAATTAATCAATTAGGTATCAATTTTGGGCGTTACGAGAGTGCTAATCCTTCCTCGTACGTAACCGACTCCCGAACCCATTTCCTGAATTTTCGTAGACCAAAACTGTTGTTTTTTGTAAATCTAGTCATTTATTAAAAACGATCAATTTATTAGGTGATCCGATCACACCCCAAAAAAAATCGGTGGCGACTCCCATTTTTCGTTTTTAAAATAAAAGTCGATTTTAAAAAATGATTTCGACAATTATATTACGCATTTATTTATTTTATTTTCCCTATCAACTAAATAGAGTATAAAAATTTATATTTGGTGGTTTTAACGCCCATTAATAAGATTTTTTACGTATTTTAATTGGTTCACTTAAAATAAGAAAATGAAATTGATAACAAAACCAGTTTCTAATTAATTTTTAATTAATTAAGATCTATCAAAAAACTAATTAAGGGAAATATTTAACAGTTTGATCCTGTAAATAAATATTGAAAACCTAACAAAATATTATGTGTGAAAACTTCAAGAGTGCTGAAAGTAAATCATCAAAATTTCTTTAAAATTAATAATATTATCTTATTTAAATATGTAATATTATTGTTTTATTTAAACTTAAATCAATAAATATTTTAAGGGTAAACTAAACCGATAGACATCCATTAATAATTTTTTTATTATTAATCTATGAAAAATTATAAAATAATCATTAATATTTTTTGCTTTATCTTTTTGGTCTATATAATTATATAATTTTGTCCTATTCTAAAAAATTATAATTTTTTTATGGATAATGAATTAATAATTTTACATGGTAAACACTTCATAACATAGTTGTAATCAGTAATTTAATATACATGAACAAAAAATATTATAAATAAAATAATATTTAATGATACATAACATACAAAAATACAATATAATACATATTATTTTATTTATATTTTTATAAAAATATTTAATAAAATTAACATCTTATGATTTGATAGTATTATACAACTTGTCATCAAAACTAGAATATATAATGAAAATTATTTAAATTATATTTTTATAATAAGTATTCAATAAATTTAGGAATTTGATGATATTATACAACTTGTCATTATAAGAAAATTTTAGATTTCTGTTGAGGCAATAATGAGGAGTGCTTAGAGCATTGTCATTGACAATTTTCACAGTTGTCTTCTACTATTCACTCTCATAATTTGTTATATTTGAAGTTGGATAATTTTTTAACAAAATTTTTGGGTGTGATTTTTGCTCATATTTTAGACATATGTAAATTCATCTATAATTAATATCTAAATCGTTAAATGTTTATAGGAACATATTTTGCTTTATTAATGAAAAGATTGATTGCAATTGATCTCATATGTTAGCAAATCAAAAGTTAATTTAAATATTTGAGATTTGTATATGTTTTGTACCGAGAAGTTTAGCACTTATCCGTTCAATGAATAATTTGTTATTGTAAGTGTATTGAGTGTGAAAACAAATGAATTACTTTGTTTTTAGCCTAAGTTTTAAGTTTCCAAAGAAAAACTTAAAGGAAAGATCTTTAAGTGCAAAAGTGAAGTTACTAATTTAGTAATTGTTAGAGTTTATAATCACTTGTTATACAAGGTATTGAGTTAGTGGATTATCTCTTTAAATAAGGCATTTGGTGTTGAGATAGAGCATTGCTCGTAGCATTGCTTCTAGCACTGCTCTATTTCCTTACAAATATTGTTCTTAATTATTTCTATTTCTCATAATACTTTTTTTAAATTTTAAAGACTTCTCTTCTTCTTTTTTTTTTTGAAATTTATTAAAAATTTATAATTTTTATGGCTTTTTTTATTGAAGATATGAAAATCTTTTAAAAATTTTCGAGCTTTCTAGAATTTTTATATATTTTTAAAGAGTAAAGATCAAGAATTTTTACATATTTTTAAAGAGTAAAGGTCAAGTTGACAATATCTATAAAAACTAAGGATTAAAAAAGTTATTTTGACTTTTAAACTAGGAACAAATTTTAGTAGTGTTATCAATTGAACCAAAACTTTTTAAGTCGTCGTTAGTACAACTTGGTAAGAGTACAAAGACTATTAGTGTATTTAAAACAGTTATTATACTATTAGGTACTTGAGGTTAGTTTCAATGTGCAATTTGATACTTGATTTTTTTGTCTCAATTTGGTATTTGAGTTTAGATTCAGCATTCAATTTGGTACTTGAATTTTTTCAATTTAATACTTGAGTTTTTATCCTAATTAACTACCCATATTTAAATTTAATGTTCAATTTAGTACCTGAATTTTTTTCCCAATAAACACTTATTTTTTTTACTAAAGTACATGTGTGGCTTGATGTGAATAACAAATTTAACATTTAAATCATGTAAATTTGGAGTGTATTTTCTTTTTAATGATATACCAAAATTGAATGTGAATTGGGAAAGTTTGGTGCGACGTTAGTCTTATGAAGCAAATCAAACCCGTGAACCCATTATTGAGGACTAACATGTATTTGGATTATAAATGCAATTAAATTGATGATTTAATTAATACAGGATCTTCGTTCAACTTAACCTATATATATATATATATATATCATTCTACTTAATTAACATTAAAGAAAACCAAGTTTTGATTAGTTAATTCTGGTTAAATTGTTATAATCTAAAAATAAAAAGCCTGACTATATAATATATTTATTTTTTAAGAAAATAATAAAAATACTATATTATATAAAAAATAAGCAATAATAATTATATTACGAGCATTCCGAAAACATATGTTCTTTACTTAGTCATTGTTTCTTTTAACTTCAATTATGAGAAGAGAGTGTTGTGGAAAATTAGTTTATATATCCATAAAATAATTGATGATTAGCTGCTTTCCAGACATAGTCATTAATGAGGTGAAATCTCTAATCAGGAACATGCATTTATCTTCTATTTAAAACTAGTAATAATTTAATTACATCGTAGTTTACTCTTATTCTTCAGCTATACGTAACTGTCGAATGGATGGGAACTTAACTGTAGAATAGACGGGCGAGGAGTCCGTCGGCTAAATCACTTTCTTCGGATTTGGTGACTTGCCCCAACATGGCCTTTAGAAATTCTGTTTTAGTAGATTGTTTCTGTGATTTTTGGTGATCGATTTTATTTTAATGGCTTTATGGAATGAGGATGTGGTGGTGCTTTATTTTGACTTGGGAATCATGTCTCACATCAATTTCACATTTATTGGTAAGGGAGTGGGTGTGGTTTAGATGTTTAAGGTGCTGAAATTGTGGTTCTCTTACGTTGCGTTTTTTGGTACTTAACTTGAATGGTATTCTCTTTTTTTTTATCTTGTTTCAAGGTATTTAATCAATAAAATTGACGATCATTTACTAAAATAAAAATAAAAATAAAAGGACATTATCAAAATTGAAATTTGATAAATTTTTATATTGTTATAAAAAAAGAAAAATTAATGGTGGGTTTGGATGGGCGTTGTATTTACCTATGATTAGTGTAAAAACAACGGTGACGGTGAGATTAAATATTGTAACATGAGATAAAAAGTAAGCTAAGCACACTGCATCCCATCACCTATCCAAACCCACCCAAATCTTATTTCATAATACAAATCATTACATATTTTTAATTTACTAAAAGTTTAACCTGTATAATTTATATGAATAGAATATAAAATTTAAAAATCAGAATCATTAAAATATTAATAGTGTTTAGAGTTAAAAAAATGAATAAATTATATATATTTGGGGTGACACCCTAATGAATCTTAAGCTACTAGCCACCAATCCAAACTCGTGAACCCATTATTGTTGCCTGAAATAATGTCACAATAATTACAATTTGTTTACTTAATTTCGTACCAGGGAAGAACGTGTAGTTCGATTATTATTGCAATTAAAGTGAAAATACAAAATGTTGAAACAACTTTAATTGATACAGGGTCTTGATTCTTGAGAGCTGTCATCTTCAACTCAACCTATATAATTCTACTTTATTAACGTAAAAAAAAAAAAAAACTTTGATTCAATGAAATTTTGATTAGTTAACGTAATTAGAGATCCAAGCTTATACAAGGAACAATAAATTAGAAAATTATGGATGGTTAAATTGATATAATTTAAAATTAAAGTAATTACTTAATTAAATAAAAAATCTTCAAATAAATATTAGATAATACTAATTATATTATGTGTTGAAAAATTACTACTGCAAAACAAAGACATTAGCATTGACAAGTACAAATAATAAGGAAAAATAAATAAATAAATATTGCGCCGTGGAAAGTCGCTGTCTTAGAAGCAATTTTGTCCTGATCGGTGTAATCGGAAATAGATATTATCCCCCAAGGTTAACACAGTACTTCCAGATTCGTACACTCGAATGAGGAATATGGAACTAAATTGGTATTGCTCTTTTTAAATTTACGGGAAATAAGATCAAAATAAGTTTAAAGGTGGTCGGAAAATTCAGCTAGAAAAAATCACATTAGGATCAATTTTCAAAAAGTTTGGAGGGATCACAGCCGGTCCCGTTTAAAACCCAAATTTCTAGACAAATTTTCTTATAATGTAATTTTTAATAAAATAACAAAGTTTTTAGAGAAAGAAGAATGAGGGAGACGAGAAGAATAGTAGAAACTATTTTTTTTGTTGTGTGAAATATGAGAGAAACTATTTTTTTTTGTTGTGTGAAATATGAGGAAGATAGCCTCCTATTTATACTATTAGCTGAAAGGCAAAGTAATAAAAATGCAAAGACAAAAAGGTAAATCTAGTAGATTGTGTAAATAACTAAATATTACTAGATTGTTAACACTTGCTTGATTTCCTGGAAAATTGAATTCGCAAGATAAGCTTGATTTCCAATGGCAAAGAAGAACCCCAAGGTAAACAACAAGGCTAGAACCAAGACGACAAATGATGATAAAGATGTCGAGTTGAGGGAAAGAATGAGGTTGGATTGTTTTAAAAGAGTCAAATCCTCAATTTTCTCTGTTACTTTTCTAGGAAACAAACAAGAAGAAGATTAAAAAAGAGAAAATTTACAAGTTTTATATTGCAAATAAACAAAAAAAAATGTTTTAGACTAATTACAAAGAAATCCTTAGCTTTAGTTAAAAGTAATATATATATATATATATGTATATCACGTCAGCAATCTATTAGTGGATTAATGGAATTTCTAACGACAATTATCTTAATTAGAATGACTAAATTGACAAAAAAAATTAGAATGACCAAAATAAAAACAACGTTGTTTTAGATTAACTTGCCATGTAATTTACCCTAAAATTAATAATATTTTTTATAACTTTATCAATAATTATTATTTTTATATTATTTTAATTTCTCTCATCTACATAGTGGGTGTCGTATAGGACTAGTATAAATATGGTTAATGGTTAATGCATTCTTCGGTTCATATGGAACAAATATTATAAGTTTTTTTTTTTTTCATTTAAGTTGAAACTTTAGTGCTAATTTATTAATTTATTAATATAATATTTTCTATAATAATTTATAAATATTCTATAATATAATACATAATTAGAAAATGGACTAAAGTGAATCAAGTTTGAGGTTAAAACTCAAATTTGATTATTTTTTTAAATGAATTTAAATTATTATTTAAGTCTATTTTTTGAACTTAATATTTTATTTAAATCCATTAAAATGTTCAGTAAAATTTTGAATTTAAATGTATAACTTAACTCTGGAACGTGTCTAATTTTTACTCAATAGCATAAAAGAATATCTTTGTATAACTCAACATTGAATTTGAACGAATGTATAATAATAGCGAAGCCAGGAAAAAAATTTAGGATATAATCTTTAAAAGATTAAATCAAAATTTTATCATTTTTAGAGGGTTAAATTATAATTTTACTTTTACTAATTTAAAATTTTTAAAAATTTAAAGGGATAAAATGATAAATTTTCTATTTTAGGGTGAGGCCTCTGCCAGCCTCCCTAAATCAACTTCTGATAATAATATTTTTATGTCTTTAAAAATTATTGATACGGGACTAATTTTTTAAAACCTAAAAACTAAAATGATTAACCTATCCATTAAAAGAATTCTAATATAAATTATTCTATATGAGCTATTTAGAAAGTATAATAAAATCCTTAACTAAATTTGATATATCATGAGTCAAGAGATACCAACATAGAATGTCAAAATTACTAAATTACAAAATATATGGGTAATTATTACATCACTTTTATAAAACATAACAACCTACCCTTCCTTTTAACAATTATTATTTTTAAATAAAAAATTATATATTTTTTGGTTTCCAAAAATATCCACCAAACGAGTTATAATTATAGTGTATTTTTATCTCCTCGAGACGATAATATCATGATTCAATGTGAATGTCACAACTTTAATTATGAGAGCATCAAGTCAAACCCGTGAGCACAGTTTTCAGTTACAGACACAAAATCTTCAATCAACCTTAAGCTGCCATCTTCAACTCAACCCTATATAATTGTACTTCATTAACATTAAAAAAACACAACCATGATGAAACGAAAATTTCATTGGTTAATATTGTCACAACTTGAATATTTGTCGAGCTGTATCTACTAATCAGAGCTGTTTTTTTTTTAAAAAAAATATTATTTATTTTTGAAACTTACAATTAAATTTTATCGCAGAAGTTTTTTGAGATGATCAAATCATATAATTTATCCTATAGGAGCTGTGGTAACATGGCAATGTTCTAATTTCCACCTCACAGATCACAAACATCCAAACTTCACCGGCCACCTTAATTTGATTTTATTCTACAATTTAATCAATTAACCCAACATTAAAAAAATAACTCACTAGTTTCTTGTAACCACTATAAAACCCCCGTCCCAGTCACTCCAACTCCCACATCCCCAAACACTTCTACTTTTAGCTCTAAGCGAAGAAAGCAGGCCACTAACATCAAAATGGCTTCAAAACAATCAGCTTCCATGGCCCTCCTTTTGGCACTCAACATTCTCTTCTTTTCCTTGGTCAGTGCTACTGCCCCATGCCCTCCCACCAAACCTAACCATAAACTGTTGTGCGGAAGCGTGTAAAAGAGTATAATTATTGTACTGAAAAATCACACTGAGTTCAATTCCCAGGAAAGAGAGGTGGATCACGAGGATCGCTTAAGTACCAGATCTTTCCTAGCCAGAATATCCCTCTATCGTAATTTAATAGCACAATAAATAACTACAATCACACTCACAAGATATGAAAAATAAATAATAAAGAACACCAGAATTTTAACGAGGTTCGGCAAATTTCGCCTACGTCCTCGGGCACTACCAAATATATTTCACTCCAAAATTACAAGTGAAAATATACAAATAGGGAGAGAGAACAATGCCTTAAGTAGAGAATGGCAAATTGTGGGATGAAGAAAAATGAGAAATGGTTAGGCCTATTTATAGTTGAGGTTCAGGGATCAACTTGCAAATTACCTATGCAAATAGGGACTAAAATTGCAATTATCCCATGCCAAAAAAAACTTTCGGTGCCTAACTATTGCCAATTTCTTCCAACTTGTTTACAGCCCCCATCTTTGACTTTTCAAAGATGGTGGCTGCCAATAATCTCCACCTTGAAGATTTGATTAGGATAATCTTATCTTCACACAATTCTTTCTTCCTTTGCCAACAATACTTGATAGTGCCTTCTTCAACTGTTAAACTCGCAGGATATTGATCAAGTTCAAACAATGTTCGAACTTGGTTGCTGTTACCACCTTGGTCATCATATCTGCGGGATTATCTGCAGTCTTAATCTTCTGAAGGCGAATCTTCCCTTCATTAATAATTTCCCGCACAAAATGGAATCGTACGTCGATATGCTTTGTACGTGCATGATAGACTTGATTCTTTGCTAAATGAATAGCACTTTGACTATCACAATACACGTTAATATGCTCCTGAACCAATCCCAAGGTTTTAACCATACCTTGTAACCAAATAGCTTCCTTTACAGCCTCTGTTACAGCCATGTACTCGGCTTCTGTGGTTGACAATGCAACAGTAGACTGTAGAGTAGACTTCCAACTGATTGGTCCTCCAGCAAGTATAAACACGTAACCGGTGGTTGATCTTCGTTTATCCAAATCACCGGCATAGTCAGAATCAACGTACCCAATAACACCTTCACCAAGTGTATTATCCTGCTCGAACAGTAATCCAAAATCTACGGTCTTTTGAATATACCGTAGAATCCATTTCACAGCTTGCCAATGTCCTTTTCCAGGATTATGCATATACCTGCTCACTATACTAACTGCCTGTGAAATGTCGGGTCTTGTACACACCATTGCATACATCAAGCTACCCACTGCATTGGAGTACGGAACTTGCAACATGTATTCTCGTTCCGTATCCGTCGAAGGAGATAGTTGTGCAGAAAGCTTGAAATGAGAAGCCAACGGGGTACTTACAGGTTTTGTCTGCTCGTTCATGCCAAACTGCTGTAGTACCTTCTTCAAATACTGTTTCTGAGACAAGCTAACTCTGCCATGGGCTCTATCTCTACATATTTCCATGCCAAGAATCTTCTTAGCTTCACCAAGATCTTTCATTTCAAACTCGAGATTGAGTTGAGTCTTCAATCTCTCAATCTCAACTTTGCTCTTAGATGCTATTAGCATATCATCAACATATAAGAGCAAGTATATGAAAGTTCCTTCTTGTAGCTTCTGGAAATACACGCAATGGTCAAATTTACTTCTTGTGTACCTTTGCCCTTTCATGAACTGATCAAATCGCTTGTACCACTGCCTCGGGGATTGTTTCAAACCATAAAGCGACTTTGTCAGTTTGCAAACCCAATTCTCTTTACCAGCAACCTTGAATCCATCTGGCTGAGTCATATAGATTTCCTCTTCCAAATCACCGTGTAAAAATGCGGTCTTCACATCAAGCTGAACTAGTTCAAGATCATATTGCGCAACCAAGGCTAGCAAAATCCGAATAGACGAATGCTTCACAACTGGAGAAAACACTTCATTGTAGTCTATTCCTTCTTTCTGAGCATAACCCTTTGCTACCAATCTAGCCTTGTACCGAATTTCATTTTTACCAGGAAATCCTTCCTTCTTTGCATATACCCATTTGCATCCAATTGCCTTCTTTTCCTTGGGCAGTGTCATCAATTCCCAAGTCCTATTTTGATGAAGAGACTGCATTTCTTCATCCATGGCTTGCTTCCACTTTACACCATCAGGGTTACTTATTGCTTCTGTGTAAGTAGAAGGAGCATCATCATCTGCAATTGGAAGTGCATAGGCCACTATATCATCAAAGCGAGCAGGCTTACGAATCTCTCTTCTTGGCCTCCTATATGCAATTGAATCTTGTTGCTGTAGAAGTTCTTGGGTCGGAACTTCTTCATCATTTGTTCTTCCACTATTAGCTGGATCCTCATTAACCTTTTCAAGCTCCACCTGCTGCAAAGTACTACTGGTTTTGTCATCCTTTTGTGAATCCTTTAACATGGTTGATTCATCAAAAGTCACATCTCTGCTAAAGACAATCTTCCTTGTATCTGGACACCAGAGACGATATCCTTTTACTCCACTAGTTATACCCAAGAATAATGCTTTCTTTGCTCTTGGGTCTAACTTCGATTCTTTTACATGATAATATGCAGTGGAACCAAAAACATGTAAAGAATCATAGTCAGTAGCAGATTTACCAGTCCACATCTCCATAGGAGTTTTGCCATTTATTGCAGCTGATGGCAAACGGTTAATTAGATGGCACGCATATGTAACAGCCTCAGCCCAAAATTCCTTGCCCAATCCAGCATTGGACAACATACATCGAACTTTCTCCAGTATAGTTCGATTCATGCGTTCTGCCACCCCATTCTGCTGTGGTGTATCCCGAACAGTGAAGTGTCGCATGATGCCCTCATCTTGACATACTTGAAGAAATGGATCGTTTTGTACTCAGTACCATTATCTGATCGAAGTCGTTTGACCTTTCGACCAGTTTGAGTTTCCACCATCTTCTTCCATTTCAGAAATGCATCCAATACTTCACTTTTTCTTTTCATTAGATACACCCATACTTTTCTTGAATAATCATCAACAAAAGTAACAAAATAGTGCATACCTCCCAAAGAAGCCACTTTGGTAGGTCCCCACACATCACTGTGAACGTAGTCCAGAATTCCTTTTGTATTGTGAATTGCTGAACCAAACTTTACCCTCGTCTGCTTGCCCAGAACACAATGTTCACAGAATTCCAATTTGCAAGAATTTGCACCTTTCAACAAGCCTTGCTTCGCCAAAGTCTGCAAAGCTTTTTCACCAGCATGTCCCAAACGCATATGCCATAACCTGGTAGCCTCTGAATCTACATCTTTCGCAGAAACTGTTGATGTTGATCCAATAACTGTACTTCCATTTAAAAAGTACAAGTTATTTCTTCTTGTGCCTTTCATCACCGTCAAATTCCCAGTTGCTACCTTTAGTAATCCATCTCTCAAAGTGATTTTGAGCCCTTTAGATTCTAAGGCCCCTAATGAGATGAGATTTTTCTTCAAGCTGGGTACGTAGCGAACATCAGACAAGACTTGGATTGAGCCGTCGTGATTCTTCAATTGGATTGTACCTATTCCCATTGTCTTACAAGCACTGTCATTGCCCATAAGAACAACTCCACCTTCTAGTTCTGTAAGACTAGAAAACCAGTCCTTATTAGGACACATATGGTAAGTACATCCCGAATCCAAAATCCACTCATCAGTATGACATGCCATTGCCATGCCAACCAAGCTAAAGTCTGACTCCTCATCATGTTCTGCTACACATGCATTAGAAATAGCCTTGCCCTTATGTAACTTAGGACAATTCTTTTTCCAATGCCCTTTCTCACGACAAAAGGCACACTCATCTTTGGAGAGTCTCCCTTTGGACTTTCCCCTTCTACCAGGCTTGCTGCTGCTTGAACGACCTCTTGCTGTCAAGACTTCTACAGTTGTATCTCTGTGATCTCTCTTATCTTTCTTTCGAGTCTCAGATCTATACAACGCACTACAGACTGCATCAAATGTGATTGTATCCTTCCCATGAAGCAATGTGGTGGTAAGATGATCATATTCATCAGGAAGGGAATTCAACAACAATAATGCCTTGTCTTCGTCTCCAAATTTCTCATCCAAATTTAGCAAGTCTGCTAAAATTTTATTGAATGAGTTCACATGGTCATTCATCGACATACCGGGTGCATACGTGAATCGAAAAAGTTTCTTTTTCATATAAAGCCTATTTTCAAGGCTTTTCGTTAGAAACTTTTCTTCCAATGTATCCCACAATTTCTTCGCTGATGTCTCCCTCATGACAGAGTACTTCTGCTCTTTGGCCAAACATAGACGGATTGTACCACAAGCTTGTCTATTAATCTTGGCCCACTCCTTGTCATCCATATTGTCAGGTTTTACTTCAAGGGCTATATCAAGCTCTTGCTGACATAAGACATCCAGGATCTCACATTGCCACATACCAAAATTATTGGTACCATCAAATTTCTCTACTTCAAATTTTGCATTGGTCACCGTAGTCCTTGCTGATGACGATGCCTGTGCCATTTTTCTCCTCAATCCCAACTACTGTATACGTGAACAGTACCGTATACGTGAATAGTGCCACAAACGATCGTACTCCCCAAGTACGAATCTAGCTCTGGTACCAATTGTTGTGCGGAAGCGTGTAAAAGAGTATAATTATTGTACTGAAAAATCACACTGAGTTCAATTCCCAGGAAAGAGAGGTGGATCACGAGGATCGCTTAAGTACCAGATCTTTCCTAGCCAGAATATCCCTCTATCGTAATTTAATAGCACAATAAATAACTACAATCACACTCACAAGATATGAAAAATAAATAATAAAGAACACCAGAATTTTAACGAGGTTCGGCAAATTTCGCCTACGTCCTCGGGCACTACCAAATATATTTCACTCCAAAATTACAAGTGAAAATATACAAATAGGGAGAGAGAACAATGCCTTAAGTAGAGAATGGCAAATTGTGGGATGAAGAAAAATGAGAAATGGTTAGGCCTATTTATAGTTGAGGTTCAGGGATCAACTTGCAAATTACCTATGCAAATAGGGACTAAAATTGCAATTATCCCATGCCAAAAAAAACTTTCGGTGCCTAACTATTGCCAATTTCTTCCAACTTGTTTACAGCCCCCATCTTTGACTTTTCAAAGATGGTGGCTGCCAATATAAACCAAAGCCAAACCCCAACCCCAGCACCCCATCTTCACAAGGCAAGTGCCCTAGAGATGCCCTTAAATTAGGTGTATGTGCTAATGTGCTTGGCTTAGTCAAGCCCGTCATTGGTTCACCCCCAGTGATGCCATGCTGTTCCCTTCTTGATGGCCTCGTCGATCTCGAAGCTGCTGTTTGCCTTTGCACCGCTATCAAAGCTAACGTCTTAGGCATCAACCTTAACATTCCAGTTTCTCTTAGCTTGCTCCTCAATGTTTGCTCAAAGAAAGTTCCTTCTGGCTTCCAATGCTAATTTAAGTCATCATGTTTCCCCTACATTCTTTCTCAACTTCTTTATGGTTTGTGTTTGGTTTTCTTTAAGTTATGATGCCATAACTTCATTGCAGTAAATCAGAGTTTTCATTTGTAACTTTATTGCTTTAATTTCCTTGTGAGGGATTGATATAGAATAAGTCTAATACTTTTCTTCAAGTGTTTACCTTTGGGGTTTTTTATATCTCCAAGAGACATGTAAAGACTTGTATTATTCAACTCGTTAATTTATTCCCTTACTTTAAGTTGGGGGTCTCTTGACCCTTTGGGGCATGCTTTGTTTTGGAAGATTCATATTGTAACAATTCTTTGGTATAGAATTCCCCCAATATTTTCATTTTCTTGCATCCTCATATTTTCAAATTTAGTAGTGAGCATCTGCAACTTTGATTGTTTTATTGTATTTGTACCTTCTTGAGCAGTTTGAAGGATTTCTCAAGCTTCCTTTGCAACTTTGCATTAAGAAATGTGATTACTAGGTGGCTTTGATGACAATTGTTGAGTCCAAAATTGATATTTATAATCAGAAATCTAGCAATGCTTAGAGCATTTCCAACTACTTCAAGCATCAACAATGAAAGGTGGAGAAAACTTATTAACACACAATGTGTTTACATAGTTAAGTTTCTCCACAAAGAATGTTCACTCTCTTAGCACATTGTACAACAAATGTTTTCAAGCTCTAACACTTACTAGTTTAAACTCATCACCTTTGTATCTAAGATCTAGACGTCTTCATCTAAGTTTTTCGTTTAAAACTTAAAATACTAATCAAGTCATACACTTGATTATTTTACTTAATGAACAAGATAAAGTGCTCTTAGAGTTCAGTACATTACTTATACAATTATCCCCAAAATATATGTAATTGACACTTACTAACTGTAACACCCCAAACCCGGCCCAAACGCTACGACCAAATTTGGTATGTCACAGAGGAAAACCATTTTGAAAATCCCTTTAGCCGGTTAGAGTTTTGATAAAAATGTCTCATTTTTAATTATCTCGTTAAATAAAACATTTGTGTGTATAAAGAAACAAAACTTAACTTAGTTATTTAAAAACTTTATTAAGTTGGATTGTTACAGAATTTTGTTGGAGTACCCGATGGTACGAAAGAAAATCAATTCCGTTTGAATTTAAGAAAAACATGTATGACCATTTTAAAGTCACTAAGTAATTTAAACAAGTTATGCCAAAACATGCAAGAAATAAAATAATCTTAGGAGGCCTTATTACAACTTAATTAAAATAAAACCAACAATAAAATAAAATAAGCTAAAGTTTAAAGTTCATTTATATCAAATTTCCACTGCATGGCCACCTCGAGTCCATCCGGCTCCTCATCCGCGATCTACGAGTCACCTGAAAAATGTTAAGGAGAAGGTGAGTCACCAAGACTCAATGTGTAACCCTTCCCCGATTTAGTGCAACAACATACACAAATTATAACAAATTAACATGCATTAAATCATGCACCCAACCTAGCCATCCAAACACCTTTCTCTACCCCGTGTGGTACCAAACCACTGGTGGTGCCAAACCACTGGTGACTTAAAGTCACGTTATCCGTCAATACTTGTGGTGCCAAACCACTGGTGACTTAAAGTCACAATCGAATGATGGGGCCAACCCATCGTGTGATACCAAATCACTGGCGTCGATCCCATAATATAAACCGTGGGGCCAACCCACTGTGGTGCTAAGCCACTGGGACGAGACGCTATGAGGTGCCAAACTTCTGGAGGTGCCAAACCTCTGGTGACCGTAGTCACGAATATCACTTTCCCCTCCGCTCGTTTAATCCCACATCAATCAATGATATGCATTTAACAGATATCATGCCAATAGGTTTATTTAATAACATACACTGAATTTATCATCAGCCAAATATCATATGCCACATATAATAAATATGTCATGCTTCCCAAAAGCATCATAAAGAAAGTAAGCTCGTAACAACAAGGACTTACCTGAATCCTTGCTTATACCATTTATGGAATTAAATCCGAATCTACACAAATCCGATTTCACATATACAAAATACTTAGCATATTAATTAGTTATAAAGTGTGTATGTACACACCTGATTCTAACGTTAGTCCTAAATCCCGGAGAAACCAATCGGCTACCCACAATATCCTTGCTCCTATATTCGGCCAACACAAGATTAGTGACATGGCCTATTCGATCAAATCAAATAAATCCAAAGGGGTCATCTCTTGAATCCGAATCCTTACTTACACGCTTTTAAGTACTAACCACGGCACACGATACACGAATCTACTTCGTCAAACTACAATCGGTTAATCAGCAATATCATTAACCTTCGACTTTGAATACTTAAAAGAGTAATCTATTAAAATAGATCCTTACCAAAACCGATTGACCGGAAATGGAGATTCAGATTGAATCACTTCAAAATCCCGGAGTACCTTATGAGAAATCGGTTCCAAAGAAGAAAATAGTTAGCCACACCATTAACATATTTCGGCTAAACCATTCACCCAAGTCGACAGAGAAAAAGATTATGAAAAAGAAAGTTCCGGCCATCACTTACCTTCACTTAATCGATTGCAATAGAAATCCCGAAGAGATCTATACCACTTTTAATATTCGGCCAAAGTGCTTCTAAAATGGGAGGAAAAGAGAGAATTTCCTTGGTTTCAAAATTTTGCAAGAGAGACTAAAAGATGAACACTAATTTTCAGCACTTAATCCCCCCTTACATGACCGAATTTCACCACCAAAGAAATCCATAATCGGCCACTACCTCAACCCCTCAACATTTCCCACTTTCATCTCCCTTATCACTACATAAAAAAAATAACAATAAAACAAAACACCCTTCATTTATTTATTATCAAATAAAATAAAATAACCCATCTAAAATAAAAGAAAACATTATCTTCCATCCTATTTCTTAGCCACCGTTTCAAACAAATAATAAAAGAAAGAAAATAATGTTATCCCACACTTCCTATAAATAAAATACTAATCACACTCTTCCAATAAAATAAAATAATTATAAAATAAAAATAAAATAGTCCCACTCTTCCAGCAGAATTCAACAACAACCCATCCACTTAATCTAATTTAAAAGCAATATCTATCTACTATTCTACCTATTAATCACCTCTTCAAAAAGATAAACAAAATAAATAATAATCCTTCATTCGGCCATGCTCTCCCTTTTTGTAATAATTTTTTTTATCACCATTTAAAATAAAATGTTGTTTAATAAAACCCATCACCATTAACATAAAATAATAAAATAATAATACAACTACTCCATACGTTTATAAAATAATAAGACTAATAATAATACTAATATATTTATTATCCCAAAATAAAAAAATAAAACATCATTGTTAAAACATTCTCCCATCTCCATTTGAATTAGAACAATAAATTTTTCCCATCACTTATTCATCTTCCAGTAAAATAATAAAACATTACTCATGCTTCCAAATAAAATAAGATAACAATAATATATTAGCACCCATCCAGCATTTGCATGCCTTTTTAAATGCCCATGCGCCGACCACTTGCATTCTGCCAGCCAAAAAGGAAAAACAAAAATAAAATACCACCATTGCTGCCCCCATTCGAGACCTGGAGAAACACTCTCCACGCCCCAGCCACTCGGCCAGCTTGACTTTCATGTCATAAACGCATCGCAACATTCTTTTAAACCCTTATTCCTTAGCTCCCTCAAGCAATAATGCCAAAGGCCAGAAAAATAAAATGCCCCCAATTGATCTCCATGTTATTCGAACATGGGACCTTACTGCCAGAGGCCCATGTAGCGCCCTTAGCCACTCGGCCAAGGCGTTTCTTGCGACATAAACTTGTCCCAAATATATTTAAAGCCTCTTTCACCCACAACGCCATCTTGCAAAAATAAAAAAAAATAAAAATAAAAATAAAAACTTATGCGCCCCACGTTACTCGAACCCCTTAGTCTAGGATGTTACACTAACATATTATATCATTTACAATCAATTTTCCCTCAAAATAAACAAAATAATATGCATAAAGAAATATCTCTTCAAGTAGCTTAGCATAAGTCTTGAATCTTTAGGATATACTTCTAACTTTGCCCGATTCAATTGGATCCATCAAACTTGAGTAGTTGATTGCTTCAATCCAAATCCAAACCAACCTCTAATATATATTGTTGTGTAGTTTAGATATTAAGGATGGGCAAGCAACCACCCAAAATAACAAGAAGAATTACAACCCAATGAATTTTATTGTCAAAACTTGTCAACACAAACATGGTAAAGTTTCTACACAGATAGAGCTGCTACCAATGGGCACTGGTCTAAGCATTAGTCAAAAACTATGTCAACATTGATAAAATTTATTAATTGACCAAAAAAATTAAATTCAACATTGGTAATCACTTAACTATTGGTAAGTTTCTTATTTTGGTCATCCAACTATGAAAAATTACAAAATGACCACCTGACTAATCGATTTTGTCTTTTTTGGTCAACATTTGTTAAATGACTAACTAAAGGTGATGTGACAGCTTTTAAAATTGGAAATTTAATCTTTAACTTTTATATATCATGTTAATTTTATCTTGATTCTAAAAAATTTAACTTTGATGTTTACACATTATGTAATTTGATCTTTTTTGTAGTTTTGCTTTCATTATTATCCTTTCATCTAAAAAGCTAAAAAAAAAAAACTAATTTATCAGCTAAATTTGATAAAAAAAATATATACAAAAAAATGGAAATATTCAAAAATCCAATATAATAATTTTCATCTATTGTCATTCTTTTAGTATTAACTCTCAATGTTTCAGAGAAAAAAATTAAATAAAATAAATTGACATAATGTACAAATGTTAAGGGTTAAAGTTGCTATTATGCCAATCTTAAAAATTGTCAAGTTATTTTCCTATTAGTAATTTAATGGCTGGTGACAAAAAAAAAAGAGTTGAATAATTGTATTTTATAACTTTTCATAGTTAAATAACAAAAAAAAAGGAACTTTTCAATAACTGGATCACACCAGTATAGTTTACCCAATATATATGAGTAATCATGTATCTTTAATTTTTATATAATATATTTTTATTGAATCATTTGTTAAAAAAAAAAAAACACTAATCCATCTTTCTGATACAACCCAACTTCTCATTACTTATCAACTATCATTATTCTTAAAAATCTTTTTACCGACATTATAATTGTTACAAATTCAAGTACTTAAGACGATATTTTGAGAGATAAATGTGGAGATTTTTCAAGCTCGATTCAATGTGAATCAACCATAAAATTGAAATGAAAAGTTAGTATATCTAGACTTAAGAATCAATTCAAACCCGTGAACACATTTTTCGATTACAATTACATATAATTAAATTGCAAACACAAAATCTTGGAAGAAATCATGAGAGTTGCCATCTTCAACTCAACCCTATATAATTGTGTACTTAATTAACATTAAAAAAACCACAACTATGATGCAACGAAATTTTCATTAGTTAATAATGTCACAACTTGATTTGTCGAGCTGTATCTACTAATCGGAACCTTTTTTTAAAAAAATTATTATTTATTTTTGGAACTTACAATTATATTTTTTAGTGCTGAAGTTTTTTGAGATGATCACTATCGCAAAGCATAAAATATAGGGGCAGTGGTAACATGACAATGTGCAAATTTCCACCTCACAAATCACAAACACCCAAAAATTCACCGGCGACCTTAATTTGATTTTATTCTACAATTTGATCAATTAACCCAACATTAAAAAAATAACTCACTAGTTTCTTGTAACCACTATAAAACCCCCGTCCCATTCACTCCAACTCCCACATCCCCAAACACTTCTACTTTTAGCTCTAAGCGAAGAAAGCAGGCCACTAACATCAAAATGGCTTCAAAGCAGTCAGCTTCCATGGCCCTCCTTTTGGCACTCAACATTCTCTTCTTTTCCTTGGTCAGTGCTACTGCCCCATGCCCTCCCACCAAACCTAACCATAAACCGAAGCCAAACCCCAACCCCAGCACCCCATCTTCACAAGGCAAGTGCCCTAGAGATGCCCTTAAACTAGGTGTATGTGCTAATGTGCTTGGCTTAGTCAAGCCCGTCATTGGTTCACCCCCAGTGATGCCATGCTGTTCCCTTCTTGATGGCCTCGTCGATCTCGAAGCTGCTGTTTGCCTTTGCACCGCTATCAAAGCTAACATCTTAGGCATCAACCTTGACATTCCAGTTTCTCTTAGCTTGCTCCTCAATGTTTGCTCAAAGAAAGTTCCTTCTGGCTTCCAATGCTAATTTAAGTCATCATGTTTCCCCTACATTCTTTCTCAACTTCTTTATGGTTTGTGTTTGTTTTTTTTTTTTTTTTTAAGTTATGATACCATAACTTCATTGTTTTAATGTGCAATAAATTAGTGTTTTCATTTGTAATTTTGTTGTTTTAATTTCTTCGTGGGGGATAGATATAGAATAAGTTTAATACTTATCTTCAAGTGTTGTTTGAAGTTTTTTTATATCTCCAAAGAACATGGAAAGACTTGTATTATTTAGCTCGTTAATTTATTCCCTTGTTTATTTATCAATTTATTAATATGAGCCCCATTTCATATTTGTACCGTAAGTAAATCATTTTTTTCAACCTCCAAAATGTATCTTGTTCTTACAATTCTCAAATCTTGAGGAGAGTAGAAATTTAAATAATAATGGATCAAAGGAAAAGAAAATAAAACAGAAGAAAATCAAGGAAATTAAATGATTTAATGTTTTGCTTCACTATCCCTTTGCTTAGTTCCACCAGTGGATTTTTAATAATTAAGTTATTTCTTTGCTGAGCAAAAAAAAAAAAATTTATCTTGTTACAATAATTAAAATTAATAAAAAGAAAATAAAGACCATTTTTGTTAGGGTAAATAGTGAAAACGAAAGAAAAAGATTAATTTTAATAATTTCCTCTTTTGTAAAATAAATAGAGATATTTTACATCTTAAAATTTTGTTTTTTCATTGCCTAAATAGACAAAAAGAAACGATGATTCTTTCCACTTGCTTTTATTTTATCATAAATATCCATAATTGATTTTTACCTCTAATGATTGAAATATAAAATCTATTACAGTCGCAATTGTAATAAATACAATATAAGCTGAAATGCATTTACAAGGAAGAAATAAGCACTCTAATGAAAAAAGTACCATAGAGACGCCCCTACAAGAAATTAATTTATTTAATAATAAATAAATTAGTTTTTATACGTCATAGTATCAAAAAATAAACTGGTTTTTTCCGTTTAAAATTTCATCCATTTTTATTGTTAAAAGTTAGCGTGGTTAACAAGATAACCAGACAATTACGCGTGACGTGTCATGCGTACCTCATTCTGACATATATGGACAAATTTTTAACAGTAGAAATGGATGAAATTTTTAATAGAATGACTAACTTGATTCTTTGATCAAACATATAGAGAATAATTTACCTTTTTATTAATAGAGATGTAAAATGCAATCAAACTCTTAATATAAAAACCTTTATAGTAAGTGGTATCACATCAAAATCTAAAAAACAATTAAAAATAAAGCTGATTTCAATGCTGATAAAGGCAAAAGATTACTCGGACTTGCTTAACATTTTGATTTCCACTAAACCGCATTATCACGATAATTCAACATATTGATGATGGTTGTCCTCTGAACTTGTTGAATATTGGTATATATATATATTCTCGGGAAAGTTCAAATTTACAGCATTATGACATTACAGAATACATAAATAA
Source organism: Gossypium australe (assembly GCA_005393395.2). Taxonomy (NCBI): domain Eukaryota; kingdom Viridiplantae; phylum Streptophyta; class Magnoliopsida; order Malvales; family Malvaceae; genus Gossypium; species Gossypium australe. The sequence continues at coordinate 2,400,910 of CM016624.1, read as the reverse complement.
TACAAATGGGGGAAGCATTCAGGAAAAAGAAGAAGAAGAAGAAGCAGCCAAGGGCAGGCATAGCCTTCCTCTTTTGGTTAATTGGGATAATTTCAATTTTAGCCTCTCCTTTTAATTAATTATACCTTTTTAGCCCTTTGACTATTGAAAACAATATGGGCAGGCATATCCTTGCTTTTTTTGGTTGATTGGGATAATTTCAATTTTAGTCTCATTAATCAATTATTCAGTTAAAACCCTTTTCGCCCTTTGACTAATGAAAAAATTTTCTTTTTAGCCCCTCTGAAACTGTTTTAATTTAATTTAATTATTTTTAGCTTTTACCAATTGACCCTCTAAAACTTTATAATTTTATATTGATCCCTAAAAAATATTTTTGGCCCCGTTGGTTAAATGGGAAATTTTAACACTTCAATAATGGGAAATATTTTTGTACAACCCAAAGTTTTTATTTTTATTTTTTAATTTTAATTATCCATTTTTTTAGAATAATTTAATTAAAGTTAAGATATGAATGAGTCTTCCAAAATCAAATCACATCTCATTATTTTATTGATACCTAAAAATTAAAATTTTATAAATATTTTAATATAAATGATGTTTATTTTATATATGTAAATAACTTAAACCTATATTTTGAGAGATAAAATCGATAATACATACATGAAAAAAGATTGTATAAAACTTAAAATTAGGAAGAAAAATCTAATTTATTATTATCTTGTAGAAAGAAATAAGGATAACATGCATACAATCCCTTTTTTACATCCATCTATCCGATGTGAATCTCCCTAAAGCTGGACTGGAAAGCTAAGTGTCTCTTTAAGCCCCAAATTCAAATTCAAACCCATTAACACGTTTTTCGATTATAATTAATTTGCAAACACAAAAAGCTTCAAACAACGCTGCCATCTCCACTGTTGATGATCACTGTTGCAAATCATATTATTCTATGTTTACGCCAGATCCACATGTTGATCTTATTGGAGCAATGGTAACATGGCAATGTGCTAATTTCCACCTCAAATATCACAATCATCCAAATCTCACCGGCCACCTCAAATTTTGATTTTATTCATCAATTAACCCAACATTAATAAAAAAACAACCCACTAGCCTTGTTTTAAACACTATAAAACCCCCATCCCATTCACTCCAAGTTCCCCACCCCCAAAACACTTGTTCTTTTAACTCTAAGACAAGAAAGCAAGTCACTAGGGTTCTAAGAGAAGATCAAAATGGCATCAAAAAGATCAGCTTCCATGGCCCTCTTTTTGGCACTCAACATTCTCTTCTTTTCCCTGGTCAGTGCTTGTGGTTCTTGCTATTCACCCACCCCTAAACCAAAGCCAAAGCCAAACCCCAACCCCACCCCCGCTCCATCTTCACAAGGCAAATGCCCTAGAGATGCCCTTAAATTAGGTGTATGTGCTAATGTGCTTGGCTTAGTCAATGCCACTGTTGGTTCACCCCCAGTGAAGCCATGCTGTTCCCTTCTTGATGGCCTCGTCGATCTCGAAGCTGCTGTTTGCCTTTGCACCGCTATCAAAGCAAACATCTTAGGCATCAACCTTAACATTCCAGTTTCCCTTAGCTTGCTCCTCAACGTTTGCTCAAAGAATGTTCCTTCCAACTTCCAATGCTAAGTCTTCACTGTTCCCAACATTCTTTCTAGTCTTCCTTATTGTGTTTGGTTATTGAAAGTTACGGTTTCCGACATTTGCAGTAAATCAGTGGTTTTTCATTAGTAACTTTATTATTTCAATTTCCTTGTGAGGGATGGATACTGAATAAATTTAATACTTCTCTTCAAGTGTTTTTCTTTTGGGGTTTTTTATATCTCCAAAAGACATGAAAAAGACTTGTATTATTCCCTTGCTTTTGTTTCTCTATCCATTTACTAATGGATTTTGTCTATGAACCAATCTAGTTTGAACGAATAATAAATCTTTATTCGTATTTTTATTCTTAAATGTTTGTATTCTTTTTTATTTTTCTCAACATGCAATATGTCTCTATCATTATTACAATTTTCAAACGTTTTATTCCCCTTGTCTTCTAGTATCTATTATTTTAGTAGAGATATTAATAATCGATATTTATATATATATATATATATATATATATGCACTGATAACAAAATTAACAAGAAAAAGAATATTTGCAAAGCACAGTATTGAGTCCGTGACTGAGAATATGCTGAGTAAAATGTAAGCAACCTCACATGTGAAAACTAACCCAAAAAAAGAAAAAGACATTAAAAAAAAATAAGCATTTTCATTTCACTGCACAAAAAAGACAAAGATTCCTTGAACTTGTCTAACATTTTTTATTTCCCACGTCTATATGCTGAGAATTCAAGATATTATTGAGGATTTGAGCTTTTTCTTAATTATGTGATGTTTTTTTTTTAAAGTACAAGAATAAGGTAAAACAATAACGCGATTTGAACTCATATTTAGAATAGTGAATACCTGATCATTCTAAGTTTAATGCATCCTGAGTCGGAAGTATGAAATAAAAGTCGTTAACTAATATATATTCTTTTTAAGTACTATTAAAAGACTAATTGAGGGAAATATTTAACAGTTTGATCCAGCAAATAACTATTGAAACGTAACCATTAAAAATTATGAAAAGTTTTGAAAATTTGTTATTATATATTAAATTATGATACGTGAAAAAAAATATAAAAGTTTAACATAAAACACTATAATAAGCCTTAGGTTAGAATAGCAAAATTAAGGATTTGTAGAGCTAGATATTTTAAGTTTATGCGAATTCAAAAAAAAAAAAAAAAGAATTACTTTAAAGTTTAACTTATTTTTTATATAAAAAATTAAAACACGAAAAATATTTATTATTTTTTTACTGAATGAACTAATGTCACAAATACGGAATCACGAGAATTTCAGTCATAAAACCTGGATTCAATGTGAATCTCCATAAGCAGAATTGGAAAGTAATGTCTCTTTGTCTTAAAGCACCAATTCGAACCCGTGAACTAGTCTAGTGGTCTGAACACATGAATTTTGCTTAATTATGACAGGATCTTGATTCTTGAGAGCTGTCATCTTCAACTCAACCTATATAATTCTACTTTATTAACATTAAAAAAAATCCAACTTCCATGCAAATTAGTTAATTAATTAAGCTTATACGTGGACCAATGAAATTAGAAAATTAAATTGATATCTCTAAAAATAAGATCATAATTTATATATTAATTTTTAAAATATTAATAAAAATATTAAACATAAAAGGCAGACATGATTGAATATTATTACCTGGTTTCGAGACTCATATTTCGGATAAAAATGTAATTTTAATCATTGATGAGGTCAAATCTGTAATCAGGAATGATTTGTTTTACTGATATGCCACATGCATGTATCTTTTAATTAGAACTTTTATGTTTAACTATTAATGAGATTAAAACACGTAGATCAATGAAATTATGCCTAAATGCAAACTAATAACTGTATGACAGTATTAATATTGCTAAATTAATCAATGATTAACAAGGTTCTAAAATGCCTACATTAAAACTAGAAACAAGAAAAGCAAGATAATTAACTGTCTGTAAATAGACATTACATGATAGAAAATAAACCCTAATCGGCGTAAAATACAAACCCTAGCAGAACCCAGGCTGGTAGCCATGAGAAGGGTAAGGAGAGCTGCTCCTATCTCCACCTCCGCCGCCGCACGTGGTGGGTTAGGGGGGAGGATGTGGCTGCGTATAAATAACACAAGCATAAACTGGCGGTGGCGACAATATCAACATGAAAATTCAAGAAGACGAAAAAAATTAACGTGCATGACAATAAACCTCGAACCCTTGAACTTAGGGTTACAAGATTATTCTTCATGAGCTTTTGATAGTGTTAGATCAAATAAATTAAATATAGCTAAGAGTATATAACAAAACATACTTGAAAAGAAATGGTGAAGGATTCCAAGAGATCTGATTTTGAAATAAGGGTAAACTACAACTAAGGTCACTGAATTATTGGAAAATTTTCATTAAAGTCATTTGACCGTTGAATCCGCTACTATACGGCTTTCTTTGTTCACACTATTTACAACTTGCACCAATCAAAAGCTCACATTTTCTATCTCTTCTATAATTCAGTTTTTTTTTTTTATGAAACAATTTTGAACATCGTGAGTCTGTGAACCAAAATCTAAATAATTTTTTCTCAAATCTTCGACATCGATTGTTAAATCGACTTAGATTTAAAGTATGTTCTATTAGTCATTGATGGTATTGATCCACCATACCAATCGAATCATCACTTGAAACTCGCTAACAGAATTTTTTTTTTAAATCTTAAAAACTTAATAACTTAAATAAAAATATTAAAATAATTTAATGATTTAATAAAAACTTTCAAATAATTTAATAATTATTTTTTTGTTTTTTAAATTAAATTGCGAAAATGTAAAAAAACTTTTTCTTTCCCTTGAAGATGGTAGCGTTTGATTGCAAACTTCAATGTCCAATCCATGATTCCTGAGCAAAGTTCAGATTTTCACAGATTTCCATGCTTTACCCTTTGTTTGTTTCCAATGGTTCTTAAATTTTCGTTTTCATTTTTTTTTAAGGAATATACCAAATGGTAGAATTATTTAGAAAAAATTAGATAATTTAAAAAAGACAATTTAAAAAAAAATTGAAGAGAGAAACCCTCTTGTTAATTGGTGGATTTTTTAAAAAAAATGTTATAAGTATTATGTGTTAATCTCTCATGAAATTGTCATCGAATATGATGGTTTCTCTCTTTAAAAGAACAAAGCGTGGCATCTTCAATTTTTCATTTTTAAAAAAATTAATGTCTCTCTATATCATAGTGAACCTTTTACCTACCATGACAAATTCTTTGTCGAAGTTTTGAAATTGGATTAAATCACTTTTTGAGACCTAAATTTGACTATTTTTTTAATTTTAAATTTTAAATATTTTCTAATTTAAATTAAGTTTTAAATTTGACAATTTTTTTTTACATTAAAATTGAAAATTTTCTTTTATTCAAATGTCAGGTTTGACACGTATCATTCTTTTTTAGAATAAAAATTAAAGACTTTACGTGTTACTCTATCTCGAAAGAATAATTGCCATGTCAGGTGGTACTTTCATAAGGAAATGATAAATGGCATTTCAAGGTTTTTTTTTTTTTTGAAAAAAAATACATTGAACATCGTAATGAACCCATCACTTAACATGAAGTTTTTTTCGTGCTTTGTTTTGTAATGTTATTAAATCACTTTTCTATTTATACAATTTTTAATTGAGAAAAAAAACTAAAAATCAGTCTAATTTTTTAAATAAATTTTAAATGAATATGAGTATTTGTTTAAATAATACTTAGTTTCATTTGTATATTGTAACTCTAATGTGTCAATATGTACTTTTATATATGTAATATATATAATTTAAATTAAGTTTTAATTAAGCATTATTTATTATTAAGTTTACATATGACATTAATTATTTTTTTATTATAAAATAAATTCCGATCGTTAAAAGGAAATTGTACTATAATATTTTATAATAAATATATTTATGTCATGTTTGTTTTACAAAGAACAATTTAAAATATAAATTTATAGATATAAAAAAAACTCAATTAAATAATAAAAAGAGAAGAAAATCTCATATGTATATTTGTTTAATTTAAAATAATTTTTATGAAATATTTTCAAAAAATCTGTCAAATAATAGAAAATATTTTATACAGATCCATTTAAACACTAAAAATATTATTTTTTTTAAAAAAATTATTTTTCAGAATTCATTTTTAATACAGCGTTTGATCGTGATTTTTTATTTCTCTTCAAAATACTAATTAACCAAGTATGAATAATATAGAATTAGAAAAGAAAAAAAAAAACAAGAATTAGGAGCAAAGACACTGCAAAAACTCCCTTAATAATAATAAAATAATAATTATTAACCCAAGTATGAATAGTGTGTTTCAAGCACTGTATTTTTGAGTGGACCAAAAGGGGAATGATTTTAGTGCTTTGTATAGTTTCCCTGCCTGCACCGCAACTTTTTTGGATTCTGAAAATTAAGCACCCATTGACAATTTCCCGTTGGATTTTTACTTTTTTTTTAATTGAAAAAATACATATAATTTTATTTTGTTCATTTGGTTGATAATATATAATTTTAAATACCCAATTATGTCAAATAAATCCAATTAAGTTCCATTCATGGATGTTGATCTATGATACCATTTTTTTCTCCCTTCTTCAATTAGCTTTTCTACATCATCCCGTCGGCAAAACAAAAATCAATGTATCATATATATTTATTATTAAAAAAAGCTTTTTATAATTAGATATAAATATTCCGAATAATATAACTTTAAGAAATAAATTTCGGACCTACGATAGTACAACTAATTTGATATAATTCTTTAGTTTATTGTTAGAGAGCCCCTGCCCACAGAAGACAGAAGAAATTGTCCAAATGATCAGATTTATTGTAAGCCTGGGGTTTGGCCCACATTCTTCAATTATTGTTCCGTTTTTGTCAAGCCAACTGGAAATTATGTGGGGTTTGTAAAATCTTGTGCTTGAAATCAGTATCTGTGGGCAGTGGCTCTCTGTCTTCTTTTTCTTTTTTCTTTTTTTTTTTTAATACAGCCTTGTGATAACCTAATAATTTTTCATTTTCTCTAACTAGTTGACATTTGTGTCAAATACATATTTGATATAAATATATTAAAGAGAAATATCTATTTGCATTGGTGTAAAATTAAAGTCGTAATTTTTTATACGATATATATTTTAAAAATTCAACTGTTGAATTTATCAAATATTTGTACTTAACTTGTATACATGAATGAAGCATAAAAATGAAGGTTGGTTTATAAAGTATTAATCTTATAAAAAATTATAGAAGGGTGTAAAACAACTTCATTTTTATATCAGTGTAAATGGATCTCTCTCCATTAAGTAATTTTTTTTAAATATATGAAAAATGAATATACTTAATATAAATAAACACATATTTATATTCAACATCAATCTTGGGCCAGTAATTGTTTGTTTCGATACGAACATATCATTCACGATCAATTTTCAAATTGATTAACTTGTTGAATCTCTAGTTTTGTGGTGACTTTGATTTTTTTAGGTAAAAAGATCTCTCCAATCTTTCTTAAAAAAATCAAAGCAATTTAATCCTTGTTAATGTCAAAAGTGAGTAATTAATATAATTAATCACAGCATTAATATTTTTCATCAATTTTACATAAAGTTGACTGGTATATTTAGCTCTCATAATTTACACATTCTATCAATTTGGTCATGATTTAACAAATTTAGCTTGCAATATTTTTGTAAATGTGTAAATTTTGAGGCTAAATTTATAATTTTTTTAGAATCAAGACCAAATTAACAAAATATATAAACGTCGATGGCTAAATTTATTATTATATCATCAAAATTATGTACAATTGACAAATAAATATTAACGTCGTGTTAAATTATCCTTAATTTACTCAATTTCGAAACTGAAAGGACGAGAGAAGTTTTTTTACCAAAGTGAAAAACTTTAATACTTAAAAGAGTTGTTGTAAATTTAAAAATTCATGTTATTTTTTTTAAGGAAAATTCATATTTTCTAACTTTCAAATATATAATTAATAATTATATTGTATCTTAATTAATTTTTTTTATAATGAATTATATAACAAATAAAATTAAAATTTATGTTGTATAATCTATTGCTTGTTTTGAAGCGGATTTCCTTCGACCACCAAAATATATGAATATATATTCAATACAGATTTGTTTAGATGTTTTTAAGCTTTTCAAGTATTTATACGAATCTTTAAAAGTTTATATATTGTATTCATTTTCGTCTATGAATTAAGTACAAGTATCAAATACAAATACTTTAAAAAAAAATTGGGAATAACATAAATTTATAGAAGATATGAAGGTAATTGGGTTAAATTTATCTGAGAAGCTTTTTCCCTAATGCAAGCAAGAACTGGCTGAGATCATGTCGAAGTCCCATGACAAGAAATTTCAGACCATAGCATCGCACAAGTACATGTCATTGAAGAGACACAGTTATACTATATATTTGTCCATGATATGAGGAAAAAAGAAACAAATATAAATTAACTTATTTTTTCATCCAATTGTTTCACTGAATTGTAACGTACATAATTTATGGATTGGGAGGCGAGAAGCCTTCTTTCTTACTAACATGACAAATATTGTATAAATAGATGAGAATTGACTATTGGTTAAGGTAAGAGAAACCTTTACCATTTTATCTAAGCCTTGAAATATCAAAACACCAAATTAAACACGCCCAGAAAAAAAAAGAACACGTAAAAGAAAAACCCAAACATTGCTGAAGAAACAGTGGAAAGGAGCTTAAGCACATTTGTAACCAGCAGGCATTTGCTTTTCGCAGGAATTGAGGAGCAAAGACAGTGAAACAGGAACGTTTAGGTTAACCCCCAACACATTAGCTTTAATAGCAGTGCAAAGGCAAACAGCAGCATCGAGATCAGCCAAACCCGAAATGAGTGAGCAGCATTTGGTCCTCGACGGTCCAACAACAACGCTCACTGAGCCCAACAAATCAGCACAAACACCTAGTTTCAGTGTATCTTTGGGGCAAGTGGCTGGCTGTTTAGGTGCCGAGGGTGGGCTCTTGTGGGTAGGCTTGTGGCTCTTTGGTGGTGGTGGGCAAGGCACGTAGGTAGAGCTAGCCAAAGTGAAGAACAACAAGTTCAAGGTAAGAAGAAGAGCAGCGGATGCAACAGTGTTGGAAGCCATGTCTGTTTTTTTTTTTTTTTTTTTTTTTTTTCTTGCAGTGATATCTTAGAGACTTAATGCAAGTGTTGTTGAGTGAGGAAATGTTGAAGCAGGGCGAGGCTTTTATAGAGCAAAAGGGCCATGGCAGTGAAACCCCATGTGGGCACGTTGGGTTGGGGTACAACCTGGCAGATCACAACATGCAGGGATAAGCTTTAAAAATAGGGTGATGAAAATATGGATTTGTCTGCAATTTTAAGTCGACAATTATTAAGCTTCCACAAATTAAAAGAAAATAATGATATAAAGATTAAAAGATAGAAATGAAAGATACATATCTCATTGCTATAAATCCAAAAACTATTCTTGTTTTCACATACTAGTTGTAAGATCATAATGTCAACAGGGTTTTAAAAATATTAAGTTATGAATTTATTTATTATGATAATAATATTGTAATTCTAAGGAATTTTGGAAGAGAAAGGGGACAAACACGTCAACTTTTTCATTTTAAGGTTTGCTATTGTTCAAATTTAATGTGAGTGTTGTCACGACGGCCAACATAGGTAAACTTAGTAGGTGGCTTATGTATAGATTTGATTCTCGAATGAAGTTCTATATTAAACATACTTATTGATGCTCTTTTTCAATTTAATGGCTGAAAATAATAAAATTATTACATGGAAAAATCATGTCCACGTACAAATTAAGAGAGAAATTGTTAGTGGTGATTAAAAAAGTTTAATAATCAACAGAAATATACAAGCTTGAAGCTTTTCTATGAACATGTTTTTATTACTACAAATCACGTGTGCTTTCCACCGAATAATTGCTAAAGCAATAATATATATAGCACCTGTAATTATTATCCTATTATCTTTTACTAAATTTATTATCACCACTACCTATAATTTAGTTGAAAAATAATTATTAAATACTAATTATATAAGAAAATTTATCGTATAATTGTATTTATCGTATTAAAAAATTCAAATATTCTTATCTTATTATAAACGTATGAGTTAATATTTATTTTTAAAATTAAACTCATTTTATTTTATTTTTAATGATGTCTCATCTTTTAGTTTCCTGCAGAAAATTATAGTCTGAGTTAACATTAATGGTATTATAACAATAATTAAATATAAGATTATTTATAAATAAACACGGTGATTTTTCTGCCACCCCCACAAGGCACGAGTATACAAATATCTAATTAATGCTAATTCAGTAGCTTGTTGTAGTATACAATCACTGCTACTATATATAAATATATATAAAAGAGAGAAATGATTGTGGAGCCACACACATGTGAATTCTGATGAGGTAGTGTTGTCTCTTAGCTTTCATGGTGAACTGGAAAATACCAGAACGATGGGGATTTGCAGAGGAAACCTTTCTCTAGCAATTAAGCACACATGGCCCTTAATCATCACTTTCATTATTTCTTAGTTCTATAAGTTACCCACTGTTGGTCCTCAAGCTTTCAATTCAAAGCACTATTACTGCAAGCTTTATTATTATTATTATTCATTAATGACGTCATTTATTTTCTTTTGAGTTTTTCTGGGTTTTTTTTCCTTTTCATTTTCCCGGAAAAGTCCAACTGAAAGTGAAACCCCATTCCCAACGAAACTTTCTTTAATTCCAAGATAAAACTATATAGAGAAAGTACGAACCTTTTTTCTGTCTTGTTTCAGTCTTCGAGGATTTGGTTTATAATAACGGTTAGGTTAAAATATACTCCATTTATTGTATCGTTCGTTTATTTACAATTTAATTTTTTTTCAAGATTCTTTTAAATTTAAAATATAAGTATGATTAAAATTTATTCTGTTATGCCACATTTTGAAGTAAAAAAAAACTTAATAATTATGTGTAAAGAGCTCTTTTGATGGAGGAAAGGAACGTTGCAAATAAGTGAATAGGATGTATTGGAAGAAACAGAGAGGAAGATTAGAGTAGATACGGTAACACTGAGCACCAACAACAGGTAGTGGTTGATAAGGTGAAGAAAGAGAAATGTGGTTGACAATATGACTAAGCAAAGACAATAAATTAAGAGAATTGTAGAAAGAATTTTGAGAGCCAGAATTTCAAAGTTTCAAAAGTCTTTCACTAGCCATTAACTAGTCATTAAAGGCTCCCATCTATAATGTTCCGAGAGTAGGAGTTACAAAGCTAGCAATTAATAAGAATAAATGAATAAATTTTAGTTACAATGGCATTACTAGTTAAGAGAGAATGGTGAAGGTTTTGTTTGTGATGGTGATGATGAATAATGAAGAAGAGTTCACCATGTTTCTAAAAAAATAGAAAAACACTCGGTGTTACAGGAAAATGTTAAAGAAGAAATCTCTTAATTACCTCCATATTTGATCCACCAAATCAAGCTCTCTGAAACATCCCAAAAGTAAAGATAACCAAAAAATCCTGTTATATTTCGAGGTTACTTCCACTTCTATTTTGGTGAAACGGTACCATGTAAAACATTTCTTGAAATGTAAGATGATAGTTATTTTTGGATAAGAGTTGTTCTTGAATAATAGTTATTTTGTGGTGATATTTTTTCTTGGTAAAACTTATTCTGAATAATGACTCTTATGGGAAAACATAATTATTCTAAATACAAGTTATTTCAAACAATAATTGATCTAAATATAGTTAATCCTGGAACAAGAGTTGTTTCGTTCTCAACAGGAGCGGTCTTGAAATAACAACTACATTGGATGACCATTGTTTTAACTGAAGTTTTGTTTTAAACATAGCAATTATGGATATAGTTGTTTTTGAACAACAGTTGTTCTAAACAACAACTATTCTAAACAAGAGATTTGTTCCGAAAGAGATACATTTGATAGCACCATTTTTTAAAATATAATATTTTTTTTTCTTAAGGAAGAGATAAAATGTTAGCAACCAAAATTAAATAACTATATTATGTAACAAAGAAATTGATGTTGTAATGAACCTGAATTTAATAAAAGAATTTTAACCGTTCAACTTATATTTTTAAAACTGAAAAAAAGAATAATTAAATTCATTGAAATAATTATAAATGAACCAAATTCTAAAAACCTAAAAGATACATGGATTAAGAGTATATTTTTAATATTTTAAAAATTGAATAATTTGATAAGTCAAAAGTCATATTTCAACCTATTCGGTGGTGTCTGAAACCAAAATCAGTTGAATTTAAAAAAAAAAAATTAAAGTGAGATGAAAATTAAGCTAAATTAGAAGTGAGAATAAATAATTATCCCTTAATCCTTCCACTAATGTTGATAATTCAATCAAATCTCTTCCAATATTCCTTAGCTGGCAATAAATCTCATCATTTGCTGACCAAATCCATCCGCAATGTTTTTTATTTCCTTAAACCTGGTAAAAACCTCGTTTGTTTCTATATATTAAGGTTTTGAACACTTCAGAATAAAATATTGTATCTTGAATGCCAGATTTTGGTTTTTTTTTCGGACACAAGAAAAAAATGATCCAAATTAAGAAAAGATTTAAAGATACTGCAATCAAAAACCTCAAACTATTGAATGCCACGTAATCACACAAATTAATTTTTTATAATATATATTAAAATTTTATATAAAAATGAAATATGAAGTTTTAGTTGAAATTTTTATTGATTTTGTATAAAAATATAAATATTTGTATATAAAAAAATTTAGCCATTTTTTAACTAAACTGATAATCGATTGACTCGTGACGTCAATTCAATTAGGAATTTAATTACGTATATAAAGAGAGAGAGAGAGGAGGGATCTTTAGTTTTACACCCTTCCTTATATTTTTGAATTATTAATATTTTAACGATCAAATCATTGAATTTATCAATATAATTGTACTCGTCATGCATATAAATTCTCGAACTAAACTGGTATCTCTATCATACCAATCTGAAAAGGTGTATATATTAATATTTATTAAATGGTTGAAAATTTTTTAGTTAAAAAGATTAATTTACGTTCAATTTGACATAAAACAAATAGTTAGAAATATGATGGTTAATCATTAAATTATTAATCCTACAAAAATATATAAAAAGTGTAAATACACTTTAATTTTGCACTGATATAAGTGAACCCTCCTCGTATAAATATATATTTAAAATAATTATTCTATACACTACTAGTAAAATAAATAAATAAAACTCGGAATTTAAAATTTTGTCATATATTTTTTATGTGCTTTTTTTATTTTTTAGAGACGTGATAATATTCTAATTTCACACTTCCATTAATATATGTATAGAATAATTACACTAATATGGTAGACATGTTTTATATATAATTAATGAGTAGGGAAATCTGAATAATATTTTTTGTGATCACCACCAGCCAGCAGTCAAGTAGCCCAGCTTTCACGCCGATTAATCGGAGAATTTTGATTGCTTTGAAAATAATTTTTCAGGAAAACTACAGAAACTTAATCATTTAGTCTACTATCTAAAATCTTTTTCTATGTCGACGCCGATTAAACGAGGAATTTTCTCCTTTTTATTGCCTTGAAAACGATTTGCACCACCGGAAATGTTGACTCTCACACCAATTTGCAATTCCGATAACAAACAAAGCTTTTGATAGACACCATCAGTGTGCATTTCACCGCTCCTTTCACATATAAACTTGTTTTTTTTTTTTTTTTAATCTGTACTTTATTTTTTTATTTTTTGATGTATTTATTGGATTGAGTTCAGTGATTAATTTTTTATATTCCATCAATCTATTAAAAAAAGTAGGTGCTGATAACAAATTTTAAAATTTTAATTTTAATTATGTAAATATAACTGATTTTGGTTGTAATATAGAAGGTGTGGATTTTTTTTCTTTTCTTTTTATGGCTACAAACAATTGTGGGACATTTAGACAAAAAGCCTTGTTGTCAACTCCCATACTCAAAAGCAAAGGATTGTGAGCCAGTTGTTGCTGTTTCTTACTTTCAATCTTGTCACTATTAGCAGACTTGATTTACCAACATGTGCATATGTGCCCACTTATGTTTTTTTTGTCGAATTTTGAGATGATAATATATAGTATAAATTTAGATAGCTATTATTTTAATAATGTAGCGTTTAGAAAGTTATTTAGTAATTAAATTTGGGTGTAATCTTTTTTATTTATATAAAAAAATATATTTAGATAATTATTGTAATTCGTAGGTTTTTACGAATTAAGTGGAATTTGAGTACTTAATCACATTAAGGAATGTGAGAATTAGAGTAATTACACATATAATTACACTCAAATTTAATTTACAAAAAATTCCTGACTGTATGATTAAGGAATAAGGTGAATAATCACGGACACCTATCAATCAGTTATTTATAACCTATGTACCTCTGCTAGATTCTCTTAAACCAAAAGCACCCATCAACGTTTAACTGTTTTACCTATTTAGAAACTCATTTGTGATGCATATTTAGTTTTAAGTGAAAAGATATGTCTTCGTCAAGCTTTAGGTAATCGTTCTGCCAGTCATACTGTTCTTTTAGCAAATTTCAGCACTAAATTCATAGAAAAAGAAACCCACAATCGATTATCTAAGTGTTTTTGAGTTCTAAAGAGTAAGCAAAATTCGAACAAAGGATCTACCTATGCTTCTCCACCCGCAAATTCTCACATGGATATACTTTTGATGTCTGCTGAAAAATACATTATATATAAACCAAGAACCTATAACTGATATAAAGGGTTAATAGTTTTGCAACTTCAATTAATTCAGTTAATTATAGTTAGGGTGGAATAATAATCAAACTGATTGTTTGAATACCTCTAAACCAAAGAGAGGAATAGATGGACTGCAAAGCGATGCCGTTCCCTCCCATGATCCTCGACGCTACATTGCTCAATCTTCAGCCATTTTTTGCCCTTTGGAGATTCACGTAGCCAATCCTATGGGCCATTGCCCATCAACAAGGGATACACAAAAACGAAGCCGGCTCAAAGCCCATCAATGTTGACCCATTAAGACCAATTTATTGATAAATAGATCTTACTTCATAGCAATAATGCAAGTTAAAGAAAGCAGTCAACACAAAAACAACCGTGTAATCTGTGTTCCTAATGTTTCAACTAGCTAGCTACCATGTCACTTTAGAACAAGAGAAGCTACTGAATTAACAGCCAATACCAGAGTTGTTGCAGTAAAGGAAATCCTAATAGGCATTTTCCCTTTTATCACTCCTCAATACCATAGCTTCATAAATCGGCAGGTATTTAAAGCTGATAACAACAATGGCATTAACCCCATTTCCTTGTTGCTGCCATTGACGAAATGAATCAATCCATAAGTGAACGAGAATAAGTTGACAATCGCTGCCATTGTTAGTGGTACAAATATGGCAGATGACACCCCAAATTCAAACAACCCTTGCTCGTATCTTTTCCTTTGCTCATCGTCGATTGCCTTTCTGGTGACATTGAAACCCTGTGTTGGAATCCCAATGGATTTAAGCAAGAACTCGGTTAACCCAAACAAGAAACATGAAAGCCCTTTGATCATCCACATTCTCTGATCACTCCACCATCTTTGTATTGTTCCCCCACCAACACAGTGCTCTAAGAAATCTTGCCCATATGCTCCAAGAAACAATAACACGTAAAGGAGAAACCATGGCTCAGAGACCTTTGGGAAGATATTGAGACCATTGAGGAGAGCAAGTTGAGGGACAAAGGAATATGTAGTGATTGGAATTGACAAAATGGAAGAATATGCATAGCTTGAATAGCCTAACCCCATGAACAGCCCCATAGCTTTAACACCAAAAGTTATTGGACTGTATCTTGAAGAAGCCACTTCAAGGAGACCAATTTGCCACCTCTTGTTCTGAAAAGGAACATCAAGAAGGTTTAAGGGTGCATTTCCCATAAATGCAGCCTTTTCAGGATTGCAGAATATGGACCTCCATCCTTCACATTTAAGTCTAAAACCTGTGTAAAAGTCCTCCACCAGTAACCCATATTTAAACCCAATCTGCACATATCACTGTTTTGCAAGCATGTATAATCACAACAGCAAAAGCCAAAGGAAACATGTATGTATGTATGTATGTACAGCCACAGGTTATCTTAGAGCCCCATTTGCTCTGGTTTTCATAATTGCATCCAGCTACTCGGTGAGCAACTTCAAGAACTGATGGAGAAGTAATGGGATTGTCCACAACATAATCAGGACTTAATTCCCTTATTTCCGGTGAAAGCAAAGTTGACGGGTCGCCGAACAAAGATCGCTGGCGAATAAAACAGCAAGTTCCCATATAATTAGGTCCGGATAACCCATCTAAGCCAGAAGGATTAAGTTTAAACAAACGTATAAGCCGACCAGCATAACTATCAGTCTCATTTAGACCATGGAATTCTTGAGGAAACTGAACGTAAGCCAATCGATTCCGGATTTCAGGGTCTAACACATGACAAAAGGCACGAAAGGGTGTTCTAGGATCATTCCAATACATGTTACAGTCTTAAGGTTAAAATTATAGGCGCAGTTGTCATAACAGCCGAAACACAAACCTTCAAACACAAAATTGACCATATATAAGTAGATCCACATATATATACACTTAAAAAAGTAAAGTTCATATATATATATACACCAGGACATTAAGGGCACCGGTTTTGAAATGGTGAGGAGATGTGAGGTGCTCTTCTGTGTAGAGACATAAACGAGGTTTGGCAAACAATGGCCTGTAATGTCTCTGTCTTGGTTTTTCTCCAACAAAACTTGGTTATTGACAACGTTGTTATGTCGATTGACATGCATTCATTAATTTCTGACATAAATGTTGTGTTGAAAACCTGAATCAGAGGGATGATTTTGACGGGTAAATCCATGATCAGTACTCCATTTACTGAAAGCTTGATGATCTTTATCGTTGGTTATGTACTCATCATCAACTCTTCCGGTTTCAACAACGTTTTCATTTCTGAATTTCATGCTCTCATACATTACCTGCAACAATTTCAACCCTTAAAAGTGTACAATTTTTTACTGTTCATGTCACTATCTTCGTACCTTTATGTCTTTCACTCGAATATGAACTTATGTCGAATGGTACAAAATTATCAAATAGACTTGGGGCAGATTTTCCACTATTTTGGGAAATGACGATTACTTATTTTTAATGTACAATTAGTCCTTTTTTAAGTGACTAGTGATTTTCTATTTAAGTGAAAATATCAGATTAAATGTGAAATTTTGGCTTGATTAAAATATGCTCTAGGTCCATGTATTCTTCGTAAATTTGAAATTTAATCTATTTTACTTTTATTTCAAGATTCTTTTGTCAAAATTATTTTTTTTAAAATTTAAACCTCTTACTTTTAGAATTTAAAAAGTTAATATTGATAAAATTCTTTTGTTAAATTCATGTTTATTACAATAGTCAATTTTTTTTATATGGCTTTAATGTGATGATTTTTTTTATTTCAAAATATCACACTAATGAATTTAACAAGAGAACTTTATAGTGTTAACAATTAAATTTAGATTTTGGAATTTAAAAATTACAAAAACTAAATTCTTAAATAAAAACAAAAGTTGAGGGACTAAATTTCTAGAAATAAAAATTGATAGACTAAATTCTAAATATATAAAAATACAAAAACTTGTACCATATTTTATTTATTTTTTATTTAGATACATATAAAAGCCATGTGAGTTAAAAAGTTTCATTGTAACTTGTAAGCTAAATATTTATTGTCGTAACCATTTTTTGACAAAAACGGGAATCGACTTTGGTTTTGAAAATGAATAAAACGGGAGTCGCCACCGATCTTTATTAGGTGTGATCGGGTCACCTTTGTTTCAATAAAACATTTTGGTTTATTAAAACAACAATTTTGGTCTACGAAATATGAGAAAACGAGTTCGGAAGTCGGTTACGTACAAGGAAGGGTTAGCACCCTTGTAACGCCCAAAGTTGGTACCAAACTGATTGATGTTGTCCTAATGTTGAAAACGTGAAAATATTTAGGGTAAAAAAATTGCAAAGAATAAAATTTGTCCATTCGGGATTAAATCTTAAGATTATCTCGCTTCAAAGGAACAAAAGTATCATACCCAACACGTTAGGATATAACACCCTTATATTTCGACGCCGAGATCATCTTCGACAAGAAAAGGATATTTGAATATTTAGTCGAACGAAAAGATTGACACCCAACACGTTAGGATGTAATTTTTTCGGCCTTCTAAACACACAAATATTACCTCCTTTTGTATGAATTAAAATGCCGAGTTGCGATTTAAAACCGTTGATTCACATGAAACGACAAAAATACGAAATCAACAATACTGGTGGCAAAAGATACAATAATATAAAAGTGTAAAAAGGTAAAAGATGGCTTTGAAACAATAATAAAAAAGGGGTTAAAGGTATTAGTAAAGATCGAGATAATAAAAATATATACAATATGATAGTATAAACATAATACTAATAATAGTAATGATAAATATAATAATAATATGTTAATAGTGATACGGACATAAAATATGTACAACGTGCCGATATAAATATAATAATGATAATGAGATAATAATACTAATGCAAAGTATATACAGTATGATAATATAAATATAATAATAATGATAATAATAATAATAATAATAATAATAAGTATATACAAGTAATAGTATAATAATGATATGGAAAGAAGAATAACACAATGATAATAGCGTAATAATAAAATAATAATAATAATGATACATAATATGTATAATATAATAATAATAATATGGTAATAATAATAATAATAATAATAATAATAATAATAATATAATAATTAGTATATAGGTAATAATACAATAATAATAATAGGAATAATAACATAAAAGAAAATAAAGTAACTAATAATAATAATGATAGTAATAATAAAGATATAAACTATATACAATATACCAATATAATAATAATAATAATAATAATAATAATAATAATTGCAAATTACTAAAAGGGGTTAAACTGAACTTAAAATAAAATATTGGGGTCGATTCGAGATAAATAAAAAGGGGAAAGGGCCTAATCGAAATGCGCGTGAAAAGGGAGGGACCAAAACCGAAATTATTTTCTCCCTTATGCGCTGCGTTTGTAACACCCCTTACCCGAGACCGTTGCCGGAGTCGAGCACGAGGCATTACTAATCTTAACTACTAATTCAGCATAAAATTTAAAACTGTCCATCTGCGTCATAGTCACTAAATTATTTTTATCTGGAGCTACGGAACTCCAAATTAAGATCCGTTAATTTTTCCTGAAACTAGACTCATATATCTTTTTACTATAATTTTTCCAGAATTTTTCATATGGCCAATTAGTACAGTTTATTCGTTAAAGTTTCCCCTGTTTTACTGTTTGACTGTTCTGACCTCTCCTCGCTATGAATCAAATTACTCTTCGCACAGAATTCATATGACCTTCTTATTTATTTCATTTGAAAATAGACTCATTCAGGATTCCATTCATATAAACTATATCCCACAATTATTTTTATAAAATTTCTAATGATTTTTCAAAGACAGAACAGGGGATCACATAATCATTCTGAACTAGTCTCATAAAAATTCAAATATCTCCAAACCTAAGAATAATTTGTTTATTATGCTTCTTTTATGTGAAAATAGACTCAATAAGCTTTAATTATATATCTTATTCACTTCCTAATTCCATTTCTTCTATTTTTGGTGATTTTTCACAATCACATCACTGCTGTAATTTAAAAACTGTTTCATTGCAAAATATTGTTAACTAGTTTATAACATCTTTCCTCCATCTCATTTAAACTCTATACATGCCATATAAATCTTTAAACATAAAACAAAAGCTACCGGAATTGATCTGGATAGTGAGCTTTGCTGTGATGATCCGATCTACCAACTTCTCTTTAAATCAATCTACATAAAAATATCAAACACACACAAGTAAGCTTAATGAAGCTTAGTAAGTTCATTGGTTTAAAAGTAACTTACCACACATAATATTTCCAAAACAATAACAAAACATTTACTAAAATTCCCTGCCATTCACAACCATTGTTAAAATACTTCACATAGCTCAACATTAATAACTACTCAATCTCTTCCATTTGATTCACTCATTTTATATTACTTTTTATCAAATTAGGAAACGTCTTACGAATTTGAGTACGTCGTTGTTTAATGCCACGTTTCACAACTCAGTATGGATGATACCATACCTACATTTCTTAACTCAGTATGGTTAATACCATACCTACATTTCACAACTCGGTATGGGAATTACCATACCTACATTTCATTCTTTGCCATGGATTAACCATGGTCTTATCCGTCAATTCATCACATGTCACGATACAACGTACTCAATTCTGCGTTTTTCCTAATTTGAATTACCGCATTTATTCTTTCATTTTATCATAATTTTCATAATTCCACAGCAAATTCATATTTAACAGCACATTATATCATACAATCCTTCACAAATAAACATATAAATTCAACTATATGAACTTACCCGCCTGATTTGTAGAAGATTTTGAAATTTAGGGACTACTCTGCTACTTTTTCTTTTCATTTTTCTTCTTTGGTTTCTTGATCTATAATGTAAAATATTTTCACTCATTAGCATATATTTCATTTCTATTTCACTTCATAAATTATGCTCTTCAAATTTCGAAATTGCACTTTTACCCCAAAATTTTCAGTTTTTACAATTTAGTCCCTGCTCAATTCAGCCATCAATTGAACTAATTTTTCTCAATCAACACTTTATTCTATCATTACAAACTATTTCACAACCTTTGATATTCTGAATTTCAACACCAACCTCTAATTCACAACTTTTTCACAATTAGGTCCTAAATATCATTTCCTATCAAAATCACTTAATAAAACCACCTTAATATGAAATTAGAATTTAAATTTCATAATAATTCATCATAAACTTCCATTTCTCAGCACGGGTAACTTTTAATTTTACCCACTAAATCAAAAACTAATGAATTCTATAAGTGGATCTAGTTGTAAAAGTCATAAAAACATAAAAATTATCAAGAAAAGCAAGAATCAAACTCACATGATGTAAACATATGAATAACCAGCTTTCTCCAGAACTCCTATGGTGTTTTGGCTGAGATAATGTGAAGATATCTCTAGGTTTTTCAATTTTATCTTTATTATACATGTTAAAATTATTAAATTTCCAATTTTGCCCTTATTTCCCTTATCTTTGTGATAATTTTCTTCCCCTTGCCGTCCAGCCTTTTCACCTTTAGGTTTAATTGCTCTTTAAATCCTTTTTATTTTAACACTTGAGCTATTTAGTTCTTCTAGCAATTTTGCATTTGTTACAATTTAGTCCTTTTTATTTAATTGACTATCCAAACATTTAAATTTCTCAACCAAACTTTAATACTAACTTAATAACACTCCATAAATATTTCTAAAAATATTTATGGATCGTTTTCAAATTCGAGGTCTCGATACCTCGTTTTTGATCCATTTGACCTAATAAATTCTTTTAATTCACTAAATTCACCAATCCACAAATTCTTCTAAATTCTCACTTGACTCATAAATATTAAATTACTATCTTACTCAATCTTACCTGTCAGATTTAGTGAACTCATATCACCATTTCCGACACCACTGAAAATTAGGACGTTACAGCGTTTTTGCGCTGGATGAAATTAGAACAAAAAATAACAACGGGGCAAATTTAAAAATAAGAAGAAAACCTGATTGGAAAGGTAAAAAATTGCGGAAGGGTCAAATGCGCAAATAGACCCTTCCGCAAAAAAACACGCGGATCCTGGCCTTGGGTCGGGTCGAATTCGGGTTGGCCCCCAAAACGACGTCGTTTTGGACGTCTGGGGGCCTGATGAAAACGGCGTCGTTTCTTCTGGCTTTATAAGCCCAAAATTTTTGCAAAAAAATTCATTTCTTCACTTTTCTTCAAAAAAAAACTGATCCCTTTTTATTTTCTCTCTGCAGGGAAGGTAAAATGTTTTTATTTTTTTGTTTACTTATTTATTACAATATTTATATATATATATATATATATATATGTTTTGTGGATAAAAAGAAAAAGAGAAAGAAAAAGGGATTCGAAATATAAAAAAGGATAATACCTTCGAATAAAATCTGACTCGCGTTTTGGATTTCTTTTTGTGTTTGGTTTTTCTCTGTTATTGTTTTTTTTTAAAAGAAAGAAAAAAAGGGAACCCCCAGGTTACATTCTTTCGAATGGCTTTATAGCCGATTTTACATGATTTCTTTATTATCCCTATTTGTCTTCTTCTTGCAGGTGGATGAACGACGCCAGTGGAGGGTTCTATGGCCGACAGTGGCTAGTGGAGCGGAGGCTGAGTGGATTGCGGCGCTAGTGGTGGTGGAGGGGCGTGCGGCGTATCAGAGAAGGGAACCCTAGGGTTCCCTAATTTTGATTATTTTCGGGCCTAACTGGGCCATTAGGGTTTTGGGCCATTTAAAATTTATTAGTTTTTATTTTTTTTAATTGGGCCCGGACTATTTGGGCCGCTTACAGCTGCCCCTCTTTGCTCATTGCCGTGTAACGGGGATAGAGCAAAGACATAAAGAAGGCCCAAATTTGTCGGGATCTATTGAGCCTTGACTTCTTTGGTGCCTTTCTTCTTCGGGTAGCCTTGTTCTAGCCCATCGCATCTTGTTGCTTTGACCCACTCTACTGTAACTTTGAAAGACGATTATTGACTTCAATCTACTTTGGGAATGCCCAGTTTGCTGTCTTCAATCTGCCCCACTAGGACTTTGAGACGATAAGAATTCAGAAAACAGAGATCCGTAACTTTGGTCTTCTCACTGAAACTTCTTAAGAATAGAGGTTGACCCTCAATATACTCAGGGAGGAGGGATCTGTAGCTTTGACCTGCTTCACTGTTTCGTTGTATCTTCAGGGAGATAATATTTCCGATTCCATTGCTTCTTCAAGGGCACAGTGACCAGCGCCTCGATCGGCTTTGGTATGATTTCAGGGAGAAGAGATTCTTATCCTTGATCTACTCCACCGGGACTTCAAGGAAATAAGTCTAAACTTTTCAAACTGCTTCCCTGCTATCTTCGGGGAGGCTTCGATCTTCAGTCTATTCCAATGCTACTTCTGAGAGACAGGGCCTGTAGCTTCAGTTTGCTCTTGCTCAATCTTCTTTGTCCACTGGGACTTCTTCGTCCAATTTGCTCAAGGCGACTTTAGTCTTCCGTCTGTAAGTACCTCCGCGTGTGACCCGAGGCTCAACCCTACTCTCATAATATGAGTTTTTTTTTTTTGGAAAAACAGAAATTGAAAAGTAGAAATTGAAAATACCTCAGCGGAGTAATACGATTTGATTTTTGAAAATAGAAATTGAAGAACAGAAATTGAAAACACCTCAGCGTGAAACCTGAGGAGTTGATTTTTTTGCAAACAGAAATTGGAAAACAGAAATTAAAAATGTCTCAGCGTGTGACCTGAGGAGTTGATTCAAACAGAAATTTAAAAACAGAAATCAAAAATACCTCAGCGTGCGACCTGAGGAATTGATTTTGCAAACAGAAATTAAAATACCTCGGCGTGCGACCCGAGGAGTTGGCTTTTTGCAAACAGAAATTGAGAATACCTCAGCGGGCGACCTGAGGAGTTGATTAAAACAGAAATTGAAAAATACCTCGGCGTGCGACCTGAGGTGTTGACTTTTGCAAACATAAATTAAAAATACCACAGCGGGCGACCTGAGGAGTTGATTAAAAAACAAAAATTGAAAATACCTCAGCGTGCGACCTGAGGAATTGATTTTTGCAAACAGAAATTAAAAATACCTCAGCGGGCGACCTGAGGAGTTGATTAAAAAACAGAAATTGAAAACACCTCAGTGTGCGACCTGAGGAATTGATTTTTGCAAACAGAAATTGGAAATACCTCAGCGGGCGACCTGAGGAGTTGATTCAAACAGAAATTGAAAAACAGAAATCAAAAATACCTCAGCGTGCGACTTGAGGAATTGATTTTGCAAACAGAAATTAAAATACCTCGGCGTGCGACCCGAGGAGTTGACCTTTTGTAAACAGAAATTGAAAATACCTCAGCGGGCGACTTGAGGAGTTGATTAAAAAACAGAAATTGAAAAATACCTCAGCGTGCGACCTGAGGAGTGGATTTTGCAAACGAAAATTAAAAACGGATATTGAAAATACCTTAGCGTGCGACCTCAGCGTGCAACCTGAGGAATTGATTTTCTTGCAAACAGAAATTGAAAAAGTATCATCTGGTGGGACTCGGATGCCTCCTTGGTTCAGTGCAGTTATTGTCAAAATTCCTTGCTTTGTTGGTGTACCTGTCATGCATGATGATGTCATGATATGCACGTGTTTGTCTTAAATGCTTTTATGCCTACATGATTATGCTATGTGCCTTGGGCTTGTTTGTCTTGTGTCTCTCGTTATGACTCTCACGATGACCCATTTTCATCGCTTCGATTCTTGACTTTTCTCAGGTCTTGTACCCGTCCTCAAGTTCTACGAGTAATCCGTGTTTCTCGTATATCCTTTTTTTTGCCCCCTGTTGAACTTTGTCCTTGCTTTGAGGCTCTTGTACTTACCCAACTCTCATCCAGGTAATGCTCAATATTCTTTTCGTTTAGAGTGTGTAGTTTCACTATTTATCTCCAAAATGAAAGATAAATAAAATGCATGAAAATGGGAAAGTAGGTAGGAAAGGGATACTTCATATCTATATTTATTTCAAAAGCAACAAGCAAAGAAAATTAACAAGGAATAACTCAATCAAGAAAGAATTATAAAGAAAAACAAGTTCAGTTATTGTAAGTGCTCTAGATATCCGACGCATGAACTTCTCCATGTTTCTTCATCCTGAATCTTTTCGAGCAAGGTTTTTTCGTGTAGAAGATCTTGAGCTTCAGAGTCCGTTTCAATACTATAACCTCGCCGTTTGACTCCCTGTTCAAACCATTCTTGCCTTTTCGGCCCAAATTTGCTTCCTTAGGACGCCCTTTCGGGTTTTCATCCTAATTTCCCTTTTTTTTTAGGCGTAGTACTTCTTTACTGCATTTGAGTTTACCGGATTTGGTAACTCTTTCCCATCCATTTCCGTGAGAATCAAAGCTCCACCTAAGAAAGCTCTCTTTACAACGTATGGTCCTTCCCAATTCGGTGCCCATTTTCCTCGAAAGTCTTTTTGTATAGGGAGAATCTTCCTCAATACGAGTTCTCCTTCGCGAAATTCCCTTGGTCGCACGTTCTTGTTATGGGCGGCGATCATTCTCTTCTGGTACATCTGTCCGTGACAAATTGCTTTCAAGCATTTTTCTTCGATCAGATTCAGTTAGTCATATCGAGCCTGAACCCATTCAGATTCTTCTAGTTTTGACTCCATTAAGATTCGTAGAGAGGGGATTTCCACCTCGATGGGCAGCACAGCTTCCATTCCATAGACCAGAGAGAAAGGAGTTGCCCCTATAGAGGTCCGCACACACGTGCGATATGCATATAGAGCAAATGGTAGCTTCTTGTGCCAATCTTTATACGTCTCAGTCATTTTCCCAATGATCTTCTTGATATTCTTGTTAGCGGCTTCTACCGCTCCATTCATCTTTGGACGATAAGGTGAGGAATTATGATGCTTTATTTGAAATTGATTACACACTTCCTTCATCATCTTGTTGTTCAGATTTAAAGCATTATCCGAAATAATTCTCTCAGGCAAACCGTATCGACATATGATCTCCTTTTTTAAGAATCTGCACACTGCTGTCCTTGTCACATTAGCAAACGAAGCTGCTTCTATCCATTTTGTGAAGTAGTCTATGACCACAAAAATGAATCGATGTCCATTAGAAGCTTTTGGTGAGATTGGCCCTATAACATCCATGCCCCATATGGAAAAAGGCCACGGAAAGGTCATGACATGAAGGGGCGAAGGTGCTGCATGAATTTTATCGCCATAAACTTGACATTTGTGACACTTTCGTGTGTAACTAATGTAGTCGCTTTCCATTGTCAACCAGTAATAACCGAGCCTCATAATCTGCCTGGCCATAGTGAAGCCATTGGCGTGCGTTCCACAAACTCCTTCATGGACCTCTTCGAGTATCTTTCTGGCTTCAATAATATCCACACATCTCAAGAGCACTTGATCTTTCCCTCTTTTGTATAGGATGTCCCTATCAAGAACAAATCCCGCTGCCAATCTTCTGATCGTTCTTTTGTCGTTCTCGTTAGCATGCTCGGGATATCTTTGATTCTTGACATATTCTAAGATATCATGGAACCATGGCTGTCCATCTGCCTCTTTCTCAATGCTAAAACAATGCGCAGGGACCTCATATAAGCTCATCTGGAGAGGCATTATTTCTGTTTCTTGGTTTGCTTTGAACATTGAAGCCAATGTGGCCAAGGCATCCGCCAATTGGTTTTCTTCCTGTGGGAAGTAATTAAAAGTCACTTCTTCGAATTCTTCAACCAATTCCGCAACAAGATCGCGATATTTGACCAACTTTGAGTCTCTTACTTCCCAATCTCCACGGATTTGGTAAATCACCAATGCCGAGTCCCCGGAGACTGCTAAGACCTTGACGTTCTGCTCGATAGCTGCGCGAAGTCCCATGATGCAAGCCTCATATTCCGCTATGTTGTTGGTACAGAAGAAATTTAATCTGGCAGTAAAGGGTTATGATCCCCTTCTGGTGATACTAAGACTGCTCCAATCCCATGCCCCAATGCATTTGACGCACCATCAAAACTCATCTTCCATGATTTCCCTTTCGATGATTCACATTCTTTTTCCGTAATACATATCAAGTCTTCGTCTGGGAAGTCAAATCTCAATGACCCGTATTCCTCTGTTGTTCGAGTTGCTAAGAAATCAGCTATTGCGCTTCCTTTAATCGATTTTTGGCTCATGTATACGATGTCGTATTCTGATAGTAGGATCTGCCATCGCACCATTCTTCCTGAGAGTGCAGGCGATTCCATCATGTATTTTATTGGGTCCAGCTTTGAAATCAACCACGTCGTGTGATACAGCATATATTGTGTGAGCCTCCGAGTTGCCCAGACCAGAGCACAATAGAATTTTTTGATTGACGGATACTTTGCTTCATATTCTGTGAATTTCTTGCTGAGATAATAGATCGCCTGTTCCCTTCTTCCGGACTCATCATGTTGCCCCAGGACACAACCCATTTAGTTTTCGAACACAGTCAGATATAGTATTAGCGGTCTTCCTGGAGTTGGTGGAACTAGCAGCGGGGAACTAGGCAAATACTGCTTTATCTTGTCGAAAGCCTCTTGACATTCTTCATTCCATTCTCCAGGATTGTGTTTTCGAAGGAGTCGAAAAATCGGGTCACATTGGTTGGTAAGCTGAGCAATGAACCGAGCAATGTAGTTCAGCCTCCCTAGAAATCATTTGACTTCCTTTTGTGTGCGCGGAGGCGGTAGTTCTTGTATGGCTTTTATTTTATCCGGATCAACCTCAATACCTCTCTCGATGACGATGAAACCCAGTAATTTTACAGAGGTGGCCCCGAAGGTACACTTGGCCGGGTTAAGCTTCAGCTGGAATTTCCTCAGTCTTTCAAACAACTTCCTGAGGTTCCCAACATGCTCTCTTTCTCCTCGAGACTTGGCAATCATATCGTCGACATAGACTTCTATTTCTTTGTGCATCATGTCGTGGAACAATGTCACCATGGCTCTTTGATATGTTGTCCCGGTATTCTTTAATCCGAACGGCATCACCTTGTAACAGAATGTGCCCCACATCGTCATGAATATAGTTTTCTCCATATCCTCAGGAGCCATCTTGATTTGATTATAACCCGAAAATCCATCCATGAAAGAGAAGATCGAATGTTTTGCCGTGTTATCCACTAACGTATCGATGTGTGGCAACGGGAAGTTATCTTTGGGACTCGCTCAATTTAGGTCCCGATAGTCCACGCACATTCGCACCTTACCGTCTTTCTTTGGTACTGGGACTATATTAGCCACCCACTCTGGGTATTTAGAGACCTGTAGGAAGCCAGCATCGAACTGTTTCTTGACCTCCTCTTTTATCTTTAAGAGCATTTCAGGCCTCATCCGCCTTAACTTCTGTTGGATAGGCTTGCATTCTGGTTTCAATGGGAGTCTATGGACCACTACATCTTCGTTCAAACCTGGCATATCTTGATACGACCATGCGAACACGTCTTTGTATTCATGAAGCAAGGCGATCAGATCATGTTTGGTGTCCTCTGACATGGAGGTCCCAACTTTTACCTCTTGCCTCTTTTCTTCGCTTCCCAAATTCACAGTCTCGACAGATTCTCGATAGGGCAGAATCTGTTCATCCTCTTGTTCTACCATTCTTAATAAGTCTGGGGAGGAGACATAATCTTCATCATTTTCTTCAGCCTCGAATTCTCCCACACAAATGGCTTTCTCGAAGTCAATTTTAGGACTTGTAACAGGATTGTTCGCGTCGTTGACATCTGAGCACCTGAAAGGTAGATGAAAAAGAAACTATAGAGGGGCATCAAGGTACCGGATCCTATAAACGATGATACGGGATATATAGGGACAGGTTATATATATATAAAAAAAAGAAATAAATGTGGAGCCGATGAGAATAAAAAGACCATGACAAAATGCATCTTTATTCATGCTTAGGGGCACACAAAAAGTCAGCATTGAGCATTACGTTGGAAGAGACTTGGAAATTACGAGGAGATCTACGGCAGTCCAATTGTTCGGAGTGAATCCAGGGGGGCAAGCGCGTATCACTGAAATATCTTCCACTGTATTATTCCCTTTGTTAATGACGTTTATACTGAAGTCCTGTAGGCCCCTTTCAATCCATGATATCATGCTTTGTGGATCATCTCTTCCCGGGTATGCAATTCCTACCGATGCAAATGTTTTTGACAAAGGCGGATACATCATGGGCTCCCATTCCAATTCCCGACCTGAGGCTCTTGTAATCCTCCTTTCTTGCTCTCTCTGTAACTGTTTCCTTATTTGCCACGCGTCGGGCTTGAATCCTAGACCATTCGAGCCTTATGGTGTACTGGTTTTAGTGCTCTGACTATCCCTTGCTGGTATTTTCCCAAACCTCTCTTCGCTCTGGCTTCTTTCCCCACAGTCAGCTTGATTCCCATCTTGGTATTCCTTGACATCTTGGGCGTGGGAGCTTTGCTCCCTTCAGCAATAAAAGTAGCATTGATGAATTCGAGGGAACGGAAGGAACATTCTACTGCATCTTTGTTCGCCTCGATGTAGGGTGCATCAGTAGATATGGACGCGACGATGTCTTCCTCACCAGCGACCGTGATCAAGCGATTACCCATCACAAACTTTACTTTTTGGTGGAGAGATGAAGGGACTGCCCCAGCAGAATGGATCCATGGCCTCCCTAAGAGACAATTATACGATGGCGAGATATCCATGACCTGGAATTCTATGTCATATGTACAGGGGCCCACGTCTAGAGGAATCTCGATCTTCCCCATGACAACTCGTCGTGTCCCATCGAATGCTCTTACTGTGGAATGACAAGGCCTTAGATGAGACATATCAACTGGCATCCTAGAAAGTGTGGCCAATGGCATGACATTGAGTGCAGATCCGTTGTCGATGAGTACACTCGGCACTATGTAACCCTTGCAATAGGTCGTAATATGTAATGCTTTTACAGAGCCCCTACCATTTGGCGGTATTTCATCATCGCTGAAAGAGATGAAATTGTCAGTGTTCAAGTTATTTGCCCACCTGTCAAGCTTTTCTAGAGATACATTGCTTTCTACGTAAGCTTGATTCAACACTTTTAGCAAGGCGTTCCGATGTGCCTCAGAGTTCAATAGCAGAGATAACACCGAGATTCTTGCCTGCTGCTTATTCAACTGTTCCACGATATTATATTCGCTGTGTTTGATGAACTTCAAGAATTCACGTACTTCATCCTCATTCACGGGCCTTTTAGCTTCTTGTTCGGATTGTATTTCTACCTCAACCTCGGCTTCATGCATTGGCGCATTCCCTTTTTGACTCGAGTCGACGGCTTTCTTTTTTGGTTCAACCACCTTGGGAGAATAACATCTCCCACTACGGGTGAAATGCCCCACCTCACTAACATCACCAGTCGTAGCTTCGGGTATGGTAATGCTGACATCATATTTCCACGGCACTGCCTTGCTGTCCTTATAAGGGAAGGGAGAAGGTACTTTGATTATCATCTTTGGTTTCACCTCTTCCTTCTTTGCTTCGTAGTAAATTACCAAGGGTCAGTCAGCACTATAAGGGGGACCCGATGATTGACCCTCAGAAGCACATATATCATTTTCGTCGATCTCTTCCTTCTTATTACAGATCTCGACCTCCTTATTGTCCATCATACCTTGAAGTAATTCTTTGAATTTCTCACAAGATTGGATGTGATGTCCTTCTATGCCGTAAAAAACGCAAAAGTTTTGACCTTCCATGATTTCCTCCTCGAAACTTCTGCCGAGCAAACCCTTTTCAGTCATTATTTCCCACACTTTCCTCAAAGGTGTCCTTATCTCGGAGACACAACTTTTGGCTTGCCACCTATCCTTTTGGGTCACCGCACTCACATTCCCTACGGGATGGTTAGGGAGCGGATTTCCAGCCACATTACCGGTGCTGTCAAATCGTAAAATCCCTACATCGATAAGACCTTGAACCCTCCTTTTAAAGGCTATACAATTGTCTGTAGAATGCCCCTAGTTTCCAGCATGATACATGCAATTAGCATTAGGATCGTACCATTTTGGGTATGGAGGCTTCAACGGTGCCATGTAATGCGAGGATATTAATTGCTTTTCCAATAATTTCGGGCACAGTTCTCCATACGACACGGGAATAGGGGTGAATTGAGGTTTTTCAGGATTGGGTCTTGTTGGTCTGTAACGACCTCAAAAGTATGGATATTGAAAAATGAGTTATCGAGTCTCCATTTTTAGTAAACGGACTCATAAAATATTTATTAAAAATATTTACGAAGTTAGTTGTGTGTTTAATAAGGTTTTATTTAGGTGAATTTGACTTAATTAGAAGTATTTGAGAAAAAGGATTAAATTGAAAAAGGTGCAAAAGTTTAATTATAGATTAAAAGGAAGTATAAAGGACTAAAAAGGTAATTATGCCATTTTTAAATGTTGAGGCGGTTTAAGTATGAAAAATCTGAGATTTTTATGTTTAATATATATTATTATATAATAAAGATATTTTATGTTTTAAATATAATATATATATTGTTATTATATATAAGAGAAAGTAAAAGAAAGAAGAACAGAAAAAAAACAGAGAACAAGACGAAAGCAGGGGAAGAAAAAGGGAAAGAAAGAAAAAGGAGAAATTGATGATTTAAAGCTTGGATGTTTAATTGGTAAGTCAATTTAGCCCTTCTCTTTTAATTTTGATGCTTTATAAGTTTTAGAACAAAGCTTTGTTGAATTAAGTTGAAATTCTAGAAATTCTTAGATTTTTAAACATGAGCTATGTGGATCAAATTGATGAATTAGGGGTTTAATTAATGGAATATCTAGTTAGAAATTGATTTTAAGAATTAAATAGTGAAAATGTTTGGAATTAAAGTCTATTACTAAAATTCTGATTCCCAAATATTATAAAGTAGTTTAAAGTAATAGAATAAAGTGTTTATTGAGAAAAATCAGCTCAGCTGAGAAGTTAATTGAGCAGGGACGAAATTATCATTTATTGAAAGCTTAGGGGAAAAGTTGTAATAAACAGTTTGCACTAAAACAGTTTGGACAGCAGCAGTAGAGTAACTTTGAAAAATCACCAAAAATCTTAGAAGTGGAATTATAAGTTGAATGAGATATGAAATTAAAGGTTATTGAGTCTATTTTCATATGAAAGAAACAGGGAAAGCAAAGGAATTCTGTAATTTGAGATATTTATATTTTTGTAAGACTGGTTTAGAGGGATTTCGGGATCCCCTGTTCTAACTTTAGAAAATCATCAAAAATTGGATAAAAATAATTAGGGGTTTAAATTTATATGTTTAGAATCCTGAATGAGTCTATTTTCAATAGAAATAAACGGGAACATCATCTAAATCTTGTATGAAGAGATAATTAATTTTTAGTGAAGAAGGGTCAGAACTGCCAGACAGCAGAATAGGGGTGACTTTGATGAATAAACTGTACTAATTGGCTAAGCTAAAAATTCTGGAAATTTTATGGTATGAATATATGTGAGTCTAGTTTTAGGAAAAATTAACGGTTCTTCATTTGGAGTTCTGTAGCTCTGGAAATAAATAATTTAGTGACTATGACACAAAAGGACAGCTTTGAATAAATTTATGAGTAAAGGATTAAATTGAAATGTGAGCAAAAGTAAGAAAGGATGAATTTATTTTATTATACATGTTTATTTTATTAAATAGTACAGAAAGTTTATTTGATTATTTTTTTTAACATATAAATGTTATATGTTTATATGAAATGGAAGAAAAAGAAAGGAGATGACCGAATTGAAGAAAAAGGAAAAGAGAAGGTTAAGGAGTGAAGGAAGAATAGCATATATCATTTCAACCTTTTTGTTGTAAGTACTACAAGAATTTTAAATTATTGTTATTTATTTTCTTAGAAATATTTATGTGAATTATTTAAATATATGAGATTCAGCTTTAATGCCCAAGTAGACGAAATTTAGAACTACTGAGATATTAGTGGCATGCCATTCAGGAACTTTAGCGCGCTCTCTGATATTAGCACGTTGGTGCTCTCTGATATTAGCACGTTGGTGCTCTCTGATTATTAGCACATTGGTGCTCTCTGTTCACTTGTGCATCATAATGCACCTCTGTATTTGTTCCGTATATCCGGTGTGTTCTATAAAGTCTACTTTGGGCTAAGAAAGTGAAATGAGAACAAAAGTGAATCACTGATGTGTTAAGGTAATTTTTATACCTTACAAAAGATAAGTTAAATTTATTTAAAGCAATGCATAGTTGAAGAGACTTATATGTGAGTAGATATGCAATAATTGATTGAGTTTAAAATATTTTGTTATGATTACTTATTTAATTATTCTTGTAGTGCTTACTAAGCCTTCACCGGCTTAACGCGTTTATTTTAACGCGTAGGTACAATTAGACTAGAAGAGAAGTTCAACTAGAAGATCTCTCATCTCATCGCATTCTCAAGGGCTTCAAAAGTAGGTACTATATTTTGTATTAAAATGGCATGTACATATGTAGTTCAAAGGTGTTCCCATGTGATAGGGACTAAAATGTAGATTCTTGAAATTTTTTCTATTTTTAGTTACTTGAAGTATTTTGGTATATATGGAATGAATTAATAAACAATAAATATGTTAGTAAAAATGGTTGGTAAGTTAAAATATTATATACAAATGTTTTAATTAAACAGTATCTGGCCATAATTGTTTTGGCACCAAATGTAATAGTCTTATACCGGGTCTGCATGATTGAACCGGGTATAGGGGTATTACATTTATTGGTATCAGAGCCTAGGTTTTCTGAATTCTTGGGTCGAGTATGAGTATATTTGTACATGCCATTTTAAAAATTGATGTGATGAGATAAGGTTTAGTTATTTAATTGTGTAATTTATGAATATTGTAGAAACTTAAAGATGTCTTCTGAAAGAATAAAAGATACCGATTTTGTGATGTATACTGGAATCTATGAATTTAATAAAATAGAGTTGGTTTCCTCTTAGTATAGAATGAGGAAATGTTAAAGAAAGAAATGTTTTCCAATCGAAATAATTTCGATAATTCTGAAAGTGATGTTCAAATAATTAAGTAAAATGTTACTTATGATGAAACAGAATTTGAAAAGATGTGGATAAATGTCTTATAGTAAGAAATGATAAATGTTATGTTATATGAGTATATACATGAATCTAAATTATGAGGCCTTACGATCTCTACCCCCTTATTGGTACAGTTATATTTATAGTGAAATTGATAGGAATTATAATGATTTAGTTCAAAAGTGTGGAACTGAAGTGTTTAAAGGAAAGAAAGATGATGACCCAGCTGAGGCTGAAGAATGGTTAGAGAACAGTCGAAGAATATATGAAGAATTGCAGTATACAAGGGATGAAAAGTTGAAGTGTGCAGTATTTTTATTAAAGGGTGAGGCTTACTAATGGTGGAACACTATCATAAATATCCATTCTGCAGAGAAAATTAATTGGAATTCCTTTGTATCTAAATTTAAAAAGAAATATGTGAGTCAACCTTATCTTGAGAAGAAGAAAAGATAATTTCTGGATTTGAAGCAGAACCACATGTCTGTTGTTGAATATGAACGTGAATTTATCTGATTTCTTTTCTGAAAATTATTTGGGGAATACACAGTGCTACTATTAAAGGAAGAAGTCATATATCAGAAATTGATTTATTCAGATATGGTAACTACAGAATAAGTTAACTGAAATTTTTTTCAATAAGCTTTGTGAGTGAAGTGAATGATATGGGACTGGTGATGATTATATATGTTAACGGATTAGTAATGAAATTGTAGAAATATTTGAATACAGCTGCTATAGTCAGGCATCTTACAATGATCTCTTCTGGGTATTCTATATGGGTATTCTATATGTTCTTTTATCTTCAGAGGTATATGCAACTGTTCAGATGTGATTTTTATTGTGTAGAAAATTTGGAATCATAACGTTAAAATGGAAGTTCTGGTTGATTCCTGATCGGTACTGCTCTATTTTTCTTTGGATTTTCTAATTTGTTCTGTTAGATAGAAGACTTAATGATCAGATTCATATGAAGTTATTTTCTATTTCTACCGGTTGATATTCTAGTACATATACACAATTTGCATTATCTTTATCACAATCGTTTCTAGTGAAAATAAATGGTATTCTTCTTCTGGTTTTTCTTTGGAATATTATCGATTTCTTTATCATTGAATGTGGTTTTTATTCTCGGAAATTCAATATAGCTCCACATCTGGGATTTCATTATGCCACATCTGGGATTTCATTATATTGGTTTTCTTATTATTTTATAGTCTGATCTTATCTATCAAATATGATTCATCTGTGAAGGGGTATTCATTGATAGAAGGTAAATATATATTACTGTTATAAATCTTGGTCAGTTATGGGAGCTCGGTGATATGGATCTTAGATTGTAGAAGTTGTATTATTATACTGGTTATTATTGAGACTACTCTTGGATTTCTTCTTCTATTTTAAAGTACTATTGAAGTTGAAGTATTGATCCATTTATATTATTGAAATATCAGATTTATTATAGTACTATGGCATATTCTATCTGATGACTGTGGACTTGGGATAATTTGAAGTGTTGGGATTTTTTTTAATTTTTGTGAAAGTGTTTTTTTATGATAGCTACATAAATGATAAGAATACTACAGGAAGACACAAGGTTTGAATGGACTAATCAATGCTAGTAGAATTTTGAGTAGATGAAAATTCTAATAATTGAAGCATCAGTTCTGGTTCAGTCTGAATCGGGGAAAAATAAATATAGTTGTAGATGATTTGAATGGGAAAATAATTGTTCGCTCTGTGAGTAATAAATATTCAATTGCTATTATCTGATGAAGGACTAATTTTAGTTGAATATCCGGTATTGGTGTTTACAGAATTATTACAGCTAGTAAAGATACTGGGACGGAAATGAGATATAAGTCTATGAAAATTGACAAACTATATGGAGTATCAGTCTTTGAAATGTTTGATAAAGATCTACAGTTTACGGTTCACTTTCTGATTTTGGAATAACTTATAAGAATGCTATATGAGTGATAGTTGATTAATTTATAAAGTCAGAACTGATTGATGGTTTCAAAAACTTGCGGAGATGTACATTCCAGAAATTGTAAGATTTCATGGTATTCTAGTATTGATAATTTCTGATCGAGATTGTAGTTCACCTTAGGGTTCTGAAAATAATTACAGGAAATTATTGAGTACTTAACTCGATTTCAGTACAGCTTTCATTCGCAAATTGATGGATAATTCGAGAGAGAGTTGGTTAGATTTAGGAAGAAGATGTACTGGTGGCCAGGTATGAAACGTGATATTTCTGAGTTTGTATCAAGATGTCTGATATGTCAACAAGTCAAAGCAGAACATCAGGTACCTTCGGGTTACTTCAGCCAATTACTATACCGGAATGGAAATGGGAAAGAATCGCTATGGATTTTGTATCGGGGTTACCATTATCTCCGAGGAAAAAAAAAAGAGATGTTATTTGGGTGATTATTGATCGATTGACAAAATCAGCGTACTTTATTCCGGTACGTATAGATTATTTTTAGATAAACTGGCTAAACTGTATATATCTGAGATATTCAGGCTACATAGAGTGCATGTCTCCATTATATTGGATATCCCCGATTTACGTCTCGTTTCTGGGATAAGTTACAAGAAGCTTTGGGTACTCAGTTGTATTTCAGTACTGCATTTCATCCTCAGACAGATGGCCAATCTGAGCTTGTAATTCAGGTATTGGAAGATATGCTCCGATATTGTATACTAGAGTTCGAAGGTAATTGGGAGAGGTATCTACCTTTGATTGAATTTGCTTACAATAATAGTTATCAGTCCAATATTAAAATGGCTCTGTATGAAGCTTTGTATGGTAGAAAATGTAGAACACTGTTATATTGGACAGAGCTCAATGAAATGAAGATACACGGGGTTGATTTGATCCGGGAAACAGAAGAAAAAGTAAAGGTGATTCGGAATAGATTAAAAGCAGCATTCGACAACAGAAATCAATTGTGGATTTAAAACGTCGGGATATTAAATATTCTGTTGGTGATAAGGTATTTATCAAGGTGTTTATTTGAAGGAAACTATAAGAATTCAGTGTTTCATCTCTTTTTAAGTAAATTTCGAGGACGAAATTTCAAAAGGGGGGGAGAATTGTAACGACAAGTATGGATATTGAAAAATGAGTTATCGGGTCTCCATTTTTAGTAAACGGACTCATAAAATATTTATTAAAAATATTTACGAAGTTAGTTGTGTGTTTAATAAGGTTTTATTTAGGTGAATTTGACTTAATTAGAAGTATTTGAGAAAAAGGATAAATTGAAAAAGGTGCAAAAGTTTAATTATAGATTAAAAGAAAGTATAAAGGACTAAAAAGGTAATTATGCCATTTTTAAATGTTGAGGCGGTTTAAGTATGAAAAATCTGAGATTTTTATGTTTAATATATATTATTATATAATAAAGATATTTTATGTTTTAAATATAATATAATATATATATTGTTATTATATATTATAAGAGAAAGTAAAAGAAAGAAGAACAGAAAAGAAACAGAGAACAAGACGAAAGCAGGGGAAGAAAAAGGGAAAGAAAGAAAAAGGAGAAATTGATGATTTAAAGCTTAGATGTTTAATTGGTAAGTCAATTTAGCCCTTCTCTTTTAATTTTGATGCTTTATAAGTTTTAGAACAAAGCTTTGTTGAATTAAGTTGAAATTCTGGAAATTCTTAGATTTTTAAACATGAGCTATGTGGATCAAATTGATGAATTAGGGGTTTAATTAATGGAATATCTAGTTAGAAATTGATTTTAAGAATTAAATTGTGAAAATGTTTGGAATTAAAGTCTATTACTAAAATTCTGATTCCCAAATATTATAAAGTAGTTTAAAGTAATAGAATAAAGTGTTTATTGAGAAAAATCAGCTCAGCTGAGAAGTTAATTGAGCAGGGACGAAATTATCATTTATTGAAAGCTTAGGGGAAAAGTTGTAATAAACAGTTTGCACTAAAACAGTTTGGACAGCAGCAGTAGAGTAACTTTGAAAAATCACCAAAAATCATAGAAGTGGAATTAGAAGTTGAATGAGATACAGGGAAAGCAAAGGAATTCTGTAATTTGAGATATTTATATTTTTGTAAGACTGGTTTAGAGGGATTTCGGGATCCCCTGTTCTAACTTTAGAAAATCATCAAAAATTGGATAAAAATAATTAGGGGTTTAAATTTATATGTTTAGAATCCTGAATGAGTCTATTTTCAATAGAAATAAACGGGAACATCATCTGAATCTTGTATGAAGAGATAATTAATTTTTAGTGAAGAAGGGTTAGAACTGCCAGACAGCAGAATAGGGGTGACTTTGATGAATAAACTGTACTAATTGGCTAAGCTAAAAATTCTGGAAATTTTATGGTATGAATATATGTGAGTCTAGTTTTAGGAAAAATTAACGGTTCTTCATTTGGAGTTCTGTAGCTCTGGAAATAAATAATTTAGTGACTATGACACAAAAGGACAGCTTTGAATAAATTTATGAGTAAAGGATTAAATTGAAATGTGAGCAAAAGTAAGAAAGGATGGATTTATTTTATTATACATGTTTATTTTATTAAATAGTACAGAAAGTTTATTTGATTATTTTTTTAACATATAAATGTTATATGTTTATATGAAATGGAAGAAAAAGAAAGGAGATGACCGAATTGAAGAAAAAGGAAAAGAGAAGGTTAAGGAGTGAAGGAAGAATAACATATATCATTTCAACCTTTTTGTTGTAAGTACTACAAGAATTTTAAATTATTGTTATTTATTTTCTTAGAAATATTTATGTGAATTATTTAAATATATGAGATTCAGCTTTAATGCCCAAGTAGACGAAATTTAGAACTACTGAGATATTAGTGGCATGCCATTAAGGAAATTTAGCGCGCTCTCTGATATTAGCACGTTGGCGCTCTCTGATATTAGCACGTTGGTGCTCTCTGATTATTAGCACATTGGTGCTCTCTGTTCACTTGTGCATCATAATGCACCTCTGTATTTGTTCCGTATATCCGGTGTGTTCTATAAAGTCTACTTTGGGCTAAGAAAGTGAAATGAGAACAAAAGTGAATCACTGATGTGTTAAGGTAATTTTTATACCTTACAAAAGATAAGTTAAATTTATTTAAAGCAATGCATAGTTGAAGAGACTTATATGTGAGTAGATATGCAATAATTGATTGAGTTTAAAATATTTTGTTATGATTACTTATTTAATTATTCTTGTAGTGCTTACTAAGCCTTCACCGGCTTAACGCGTTTATTTTAACGCGTAGGTACAATTAGACTAGAAGAGAAGTTCAACTAGAAGATCTCTCATCTCATCACATCTTCAAGGGCTTCAAAAGTAGGTACTATATTTTGTATTAAAATAGCATGTACATATGTAGTTCAAAGGTGTTCCCATGTGATAGGGACTAAAATGTAGATTCTTGAAATTTTTTCTATTTTCAGTTACTTGAAGTATTTTGGTATATATGGAATGAATTAATAAACAATAAATATGTTAGTAAAAATGGTTGGTAAGTTAAAATATTATATACAAATGTTTTAATTAAACAGTATCTGGCCATAATTGTTTTGGCACCAAATGTAATAGTCTTATACCGGGTCTGCATGATTGAACCGGGTATAGGGGTATTACATGGTCTCTGTTCAGTTTTAGGCTGATTTTGAGCGGGCGTGGTATTTGGCTGGGATATGGTGAACGGTATTTGGTTATCAGCGGCATAGACGGGGTAAGGAGGGGGTGTTTGATAGTAGAGGTTTTGAGGAGGAAAATAGAAATTTGGGGGTGGGCAGAATTGAGGTCGTGGTTGGATTGGGTATGGATTGGAAGCGTACTGGTTACTAGTCCCCACCATATGGGTTTCAGGCTCTTTCTTCTTTATAGGTGCTGACCTTTTCGAGCTCTCGGAACCTTCCATCCTACCATTCTTGATGCCATTCTCAATGAGTTCCCCTGATATTACGATATCAGCGAAGTCTTTTGTGGCATTTCCCACTAACTTGTCATAGAACGGTGCCTTCAAAGTGTTAATAAAAAGGACCGTTATCTCATTTTTAGTTAGTGGGGGTTCTACTTGAACCGAGACGTCCCTCCACCTTTGAGCGTATTGTCTGAAAGTCTCTGATGGCTTCTTTTCCATCATCTGTAGCGTTAGTCGATCAGGCGCTATATCGGAGACGTGCTTGTATTGCTCACAGAACGCTGAAGCTAAGTCATCCCATGATTGGATCCTCTCTCTGCCGAGCTGATTATACCACCGGAGGGCTGACCCGATCAAGCTATCTTGAAAGCAGTGTATTAACAACTTGTCTTCGTTCACATAACCAGCCATTTTTCGACAAAACATGATAAGATGCGCCTTTGGACACCTTGTTCCATCATATTTTTCGAAGTTTGGTACTTTAAATTTTGGAGGCAAGACCAGATCGGGAACCAAACTGAGCTTTTTGGCGCTCATTGTAGAGGAGACTCTAGTTCCCTCTATCGCCCTGAGTCTTTCTTCCAGATCCTTATACTTGTCCTGAGCATCCTGATCCTTCATTTTTAACTTAGCTAGTTCTATGGGATCATCCAAATCTGGGACAATAGGGTCAGCAGGGCTAGCTCCGTGGTTTGATACGAATACTCCCTGCCTTAGATGGGCAGGTGGTGGTACAGGTGGTTGTTCTGGGCCTGTAAATTCCCTTTGAGGCCAACCTCCATGAGGTGGAGTGAATCCTGGAGGGTGGAATGGGCTCTGATTGGCTCTCGAATGGGGTTCTGTAATATCAGGATTCTGCACAGGCCCTTTTCCTTTGACCAAGGTCGTTATCATCTCTATTAGCTTGTCCATTCAGTCTTTTTGCTCAAGTGATTCTTCCCTGGATTTCACCATCAGGTCTCTTGTTTCTTGCTGCGACTGGGCCAACTGCTCTTGCAACTGTCCTTGGATTCTTTCCATTCTTTCAATTCTTTCGTTGAGTTCAGCATCCATGGCTCTAGTTCTTAATCGGGTCCTATAAGGGTGACGCGATTCCAGATCCGTAAGGTCGAACTGTAAGTTATACGATTTTTAGTCTTAGTGAATGATTGGGGTGATATGATGCTGTTATATGCAATGCAATGCAAATGCATGGTATGAATGCAAAAAGGTGTCAATTCTGATTCAATTCCTTATAGGAAACTTCCTTAGAAAACAAAGCTCTTTACATAAAGTAGATTACAGATATGGTTTGGCCTTAGCGCCTAGATCCCTAATCTTTTGGAGTAACGAAGCAACTCCTGCCCTCGGTTTGTTCGTAACTCTTGTCACACGCTTAATACTTCTGCTTCTACTGCCAAAATCTGTAAGTGCTCAGCCACCTCTCGAATCTGATTTATGGCTTCTCTCATGAGATAGTCTCTGTTTTCGATTTGCTTCTGAGCCTTATATAACTCCTCCCGTTGCTCCTTACTCTCTTTCAAGTACCCGATATAATCCTGACAATCCTGTAGTGCCACTTCTAACTCTTCAATCTTCTTTTCCATTTCTTCGATTCTACTTAAACTTGACTTTAATTCAATTACAGAGTTACGGTTTCGATAATGGTCAAGGGACCTTTCCAACTCCACCACTTTAGTCTTCAACTCGTTTCTTCTGTTTTGGCCTTCTGACACTTGCTTTTCTAAGATCTCTTTCTGAGCCTTCATTTCTTGGAATTTC
This sequence comes from Gossypium australe, assembly GCA_005393395.2. Taxonomy (NCBI): domain Eukaryota; kingdom Viridiplantae; phylum Streptophyta; class Magnoliopsida; order Malvales; family Malvaceae; genus Gossypium; species Gossypium australe. The sequence continues at coordinate 2,359,607 of CM016624.1, read as the reverse complement.
CTTTCCCATTGCTCGGTCTTAGCTCTTTCCTCTTGTAACTCTTGTCGCCATTGACTCGAAGTCTTTCCTAGTGCCGCAGTTCTCATTGAGAGACGCATCTTTTTATAGTCCCTCTTTAAGCTATCCAACTCTTCTTCAGTTTTGTTCTTCCCTTTCCTTATCTTTTCTGCTTCTGATTTTTGTCCATGCACGTCTAACTTGAGGAGCATCTTCTCTTCTTCTAACTGTTCAATTTTCTTCTCGAGTTCTGAACTCCGCCGTACAAAATCTTGCTTTATAATTTCTAGCTCCGTTGGTATCATTTGCAACCGTTCTTCCGTAGATTGAGTATTATCTGAACTCGGTCTCGAGATATTGTCGTTGATTCTTTTGTTTAGCCACACTGTATACTTAGAAGTCGCCGTTTCGCCCACAGTCAACCTCTTCATCCGGTAGGTTTGCTTCCAAGCATTTGCAATTTCCTTAATCCTCTTCTTATAACCTTCTCCTGTATAAGAGAATTCGCTTCGATCCAACCCATGTGTTGCCGGCACGAACTGTCTAGACTGGTATTGTCTTGCCGCTAGCAAAGGGGCATACCCGATGACTCCCCAAATTCCGGGTAGAGGGACCCAACTAAAGTCTCCACATCTGTAAATGATCTCTCTAGGCACCATCCATGGAGCTCTCCATTCAATGTCTCCTTCCCGAAGATTCTGAAGAATTGACCTCCACTCTTCTTCCGTTATATCTTCTCGTCTTGACATGGCTACTTCCTCTTTTATCGGTGAATAATCCTTATAAAAGGGTAAACAAGAGACTTTATCCATCTTCCAAAGATGCCCATGAAACCATACTATCAATAGTTGTGCGCATCCGATAAACCTTCCTTCTCCCGCTCTTCTGCATGCATTTAATGATCTGAAAGTCTCCGCAAAAATTATCGGGACAGGTGTGACTTGTTATCCAATCGGTCGAATAGATCCACTACTGCTTCATCTATGTGTCTCAAGGCTTTTGGGAAGACGACTAATCCGTAGAGGCTTAAGGCGAAGATATCTACTTTCCTTCTCACATCAGGATGCGTCAAAATCAGATCCCTTAAATTTACCCAAGGAATACATCTCCCTTCACCTTTCTGTTGAATCTTGGTCGAGGTCCACTGCTCACTCATACCCATAATTTTCATCAACTTCTTCGCCAAAGGAGGGACATAGGCGGGCCTGATATAAACTTTGTCAACTTGTATCCCGGGAATACGAAGTAAAGTGGTATACTCTTCTATTGTTGGCATCAAATCCACCTTTCCAAAAGTGAAGCAACTGTATGCGGAATTCCAACACTGGACCATAGCCCGAAACAGGTGTTTATCTATCTTAACATCCAATAAGTGAGAAATATCACCGTAGCGGTGGTAGAATATCTGTTTAGCTTCATCTTCCCAATGGGTCCAGATATCTCGCAACTCTTGAAGCTCATTTTGTGTCACGCTAATACGGGTGAAGTCCCTCAACTCCGACGTATGACCTTCAACTAAGCTATCTCTTTTTTCCAACTGTAACTTTTCTGACCACGTGCGCACAACCGCATTGTCTTCTACTTTATCAAGAAAGTCGTTTTCCATAGCAAACTTCCTATCTCAGCAACCGAACAGAATTTGACACCTCTTTATATGGTATGTCATGCAAGTCAAACAAATCAACACGAGTCAGTATTGCATAATCAAAACAAGCAAAATATCATTACACACTTGTCTGGATAACTATTTCGACGTTCTACCTAGGGTAGGCTCTAGGGCTTCTACATGGGGTTTGGTTCTAGAGAGGGGTACCTGAACCAGCAGATTCCTCAATCCTCACCCATTATAGGCTCATACGGACCGAGTTCGGTTCAGGGGGATACATTTCCCTATGGCCATGCGGAGGTGAAGACCTCACGAAGCACATAGGTACGGATGTATCCCGGAAGCAATCCACTAGCCCATGCGGAGGTGAAAACCTCACGAAGGCTTAGTTTCTTACTCCACCTAAAGGTGTGACCACAACGGTCATGCAATGCAAATGCAAGTACAGTAGTGTAACAGTTATAGCACAAACAATTGCTTTAGAAGAAACATGATTTTTTTGTTTTGTAAAAAAAAAACCAATTTTCCAAGTTTTCAATCAAAAGGACAAAAATCAATCAATTTATGGCCTGACTCTCAAAAGCGCTTCCCCAGTGGAGTCGCCAAGCTGTCGTAACCATTTTTTGACAAAAACGGGAATCGACTTTGGTTTTGAAAATGAATAAAACGGGAGTCGCCACCGATCTTTATTAGGTGTGATCGGGTCACCTTTGTTTCAATAAAACATTTTGGTTTATTAAAACAACAATTTTGGTCTACGAAATATGAGAAAATGAGTTCGGAAGTCGGTTACGTACAAGGAAGGGTTAGCACCCTTGTAACGCCCAAAGTTGGTACCAAACTGATTGATGTTGTCCTAATGTTGAAAACGTGAAAATATTTAGGGTAAAAAAATTGCAAAGAATAAAATTCGTCCATTCGGGATTAAATCTTAAGATTATCTCGCTTCAAAGGAACAAAAGTATCATACCCAACACGTTAGGATATAACACCCTTATATTTCGACGCCGAGATCATCTTCGACAAGAAAAGGATATTTGAATATTTAGTCGAACGAAAAGATTGACACCCAACACGTTAGGATGTAATTTTTTCGGCCTTCTAAACACACAAATATTACCTCCTTTTGTATGAATTAAAATGCCGAGTTGCGATTTAAAACCGTTGATTCACATGAAACGACAAAAATACGAAATCAACAATACTGGTGGCAAAAGATACAATAATATAAAAGTGTAAAAAGGTAAAAGACGGCTTTGAAACAATAATAAAAAAGGGGTTAAAGGTATTAGTAAAGATCGAGATAATAAAAATATATACAATATGATAGTATAAACATAATAATTAATAATAATAGTAATGATAAATATAATAATAATAATAATATGTTAATAATGATACGGACATAAAATATGTACAACGTGCCGATATAAATATAATAATGATAATGAGATAATAATACTAATGCAAAGTATATACAGTATGATAATATAAATATAATAATAATGATAATAATAATAATAATAATAAGTATATACAAGTAATAGTATAATAATGATATGGAAAAAAGAATAACACAATGATAATAGCGTAATAATAATAAAATAATAATAATAATGATACATAATATGTATAATATAATAATAATAATATGGTAATAATAATAATAATAAATTAGTATATATAGGTAATAATACAATAATAATAATAGGAATAATAACATAAAAGAAAAATAAAGTAACTAATAATAATAATAATAATGATAGTAATAATAAAGATATAAACTATATACAATATACCAATATAAATATAATAGTAATAAGGATATAATAATAATAATAATAATAACAATAATTGCAAATTACTAAAGGGGGTTAAACTGAACTTAAAATAAAATATTGGGGTCAATTCGAGATAAATTAAAAGGGGAAAGGGCCTAATCGAAATGCGCGTGAAAACGGAGGGACCAAAACCAAAATTATTCCCTCCCTTATGCGCTGCGTTTTTGCGCTGGATGAAATTAGAACAAAAAATAACAACGGAGCAAATTTAAAAATAAGAAGAAAACCTGATTGGAAAGGTAAAAAACTGCGGAAGGGTCAAATGCGCAAATAGACCCTTCCGCAAAAAAACACGCGGATCCTGGCCTTGGGTCGGGTCGAATTCGGGTTGGCCCCCAAAACGACGTCGTTTTGGACGTCTGGGGGCCTGGTGAAAACGGCGTCGTTTCTTCTGGCTTTATAAGCCCAAAATTTTTGCAAAAAATTTCATTTCTTCAATTTTCTTCAAAAAAAAAATTGATCCCTTTTTATTTTCTCTCTGCAGGGGAGGGACCTCCGACGGGGCTCCTTCCGGCGACCGTCGCGCCGGCCATCGCGTAAAATGTTTTTATTTTTTTGTTTACTTATTTATTACAATCTTTATATATATATATATATATATATGTTTTGTGGATAAAAAGAAAAAGAGAAAGAAAAAGGGATTCGAAATATAAAAAAGGATAATACCTTCGAATAAAATCTGACTCGCGTTCTGGATTTCTTTTTGTGTTTGGTTTTTCTCTGTTATTGTTTTTTTTAAAAGAAAGAAAAAAAGGGAACCCCCCAGGTTACATTCTTTCGAATGGCTTTATAGCCGATTTTACATGATTTCTTTATTATCCCTATTTGTCTTCTTCTTGCAGGTGGATGAACGGCGCCAGTGGAGGGTTCTATGGCCGACAGTGGCTAGTGGAGCGGAGGCTGAGTGGATTGCGGCGCTAGTGGTGGTGGAGGGGCGTGCGGCGTATCAGAGAAGAGGGAACCCTAGGGTTCCCTAATTTTGATTATTTTCGGGCCTAACTAGGCCATTAGGGTTTTGGGCCATTTAAAATTTATTAGTTTTTATTTTTTTAATTGGGCCCGAACTATTTGGGCCGTTTACATTTATTTTACCCTAATCTTCTCAGGTTCAATGGTTCTTGAGTAATTGGATGCAAAATATTCATCGGGGCTCCTCGTCGTTATACCGTTCTTCCTACAAAAATGTAACCAATAGGCGGCAAACTTCGCAGCTTCCATGAAGGCAAAGAGAGTTAGAGCTGATCCTCCATTGTCGGATACTAGTACGCCATCACCGATAACGCTGTATTCACCACCCTCGTAGGCGGATCCTTATACGGATCCTCCGTGCAAATGAAGACATCCAACCCTGGCAAATCACTTCGTTCCAAGAACTTTTCAATGTTCTCGGAGATGAACAACGATAGTGTTAAAGAGAAAGAAACAAGAGTTTCGGAGGGAGAAGTGTCCGAGCATGGCAAAAGAACAAAGCAACGTTTTGCTGAACATTTAATGCAGACACATCCACCGCTCTAAAATAATTCATGGCTGAACCCTAACCTAATGAGGCCCAAGATAGATTACACCAGTAAACCGCTCCGTTTTGCGGCAATATGCCGTAGCCCAAAGTAGAGCTGAATAAAAAAAAAACGAAAATCGACTGGAACCAAAATGTAAGTTCAAAAGCCATTACTATCCAATTCTATTTTTTCTTTAATTTATAATAATTAATTTTTATAATACAAAAATAAACATTTATATTTAAAATAATGAAAATAATTTAAAAAGTCTTGAAAACTTATTATATTTTAAAAATATTCATTAAATAAACTTTAAAATTTTATTAAATAATATTCAAAAAAATCATAAAACAAATAAAAATTTTAAAAACCAAACCAATTTATAATAAACTGATATCACCCTACCCCAAGACTGTCTTTGCATGGTCAGCCTTGAGATAGCAAAAAATTGTGCTCAAATTCGACATTTACCATCTCTTAAAATCTGATTATATGAACTTAAACGCCAAATTATATAGTTTTTATTTGAGAAAACTAAACAATTACTAATTTTTTACTGTCCCAAGGGGGGAAACAACATTTTAAAGCCACTTAATTGACCAAATTAATCGGGGAAAATATTTTGACCAAACTATATAAGACATTTACAGTAAACTCTGCAACTTTAAAACTCAAGCCAAAAATTATATGATATTGTAACGTTCACAACAAATGCCAATAAATGTCACCCTTCTAATAAAGGGCAATGAAATAAGATTATGACTTAAGCATCCTTGAATAATTGACATGATAATAACCTAATGAGTATGTACAAATTAAACCCCCTATAATGACAGTGAAGCTAATTAAATTAATGGCAGCAGTATAAAAGCTGTAAGCAGCGACACTTTCACTCGCTGCAAAAAAGGAATACACTGCCAGACCACATTTTATATTTACAAGCACAGAAAACACCACAATTAAAGCACCCCAAACCCACAACAAAGATTATAAGTATTCACATTTTTCCTAGTCTTAGCCTCTTATTCCGAACTAATTCATTAACAAATTCTTGGTTCTTCGAAACCCAGATGATGTCGTTTTAAGTCTCACAGCTCCAAAAAAACATGAGCTACTGATTAGGGTTTCATCAACTTCAGTGAAAAATAAACAGCAGGTTATGAAAGATAAATGGGTTCTTATTTTTTTAGTTTTCAGATGAGTCTGAACTTATTACCGTCCCTTCACCTTCGATAGAAGCCAAGGGAAGTTTGCTTCCTCTCTTCAGCTTTTTCACATCTTGGCTTGAACAAATAAATATTCTTCTTACCATGTTGCAAAATTCCCTGAATGGACATAAAATCAAATTCATAAACTAAATTATAGAAGGGATTTAAAATATATATACAAGTAGGAAATAGTCCAGGCATTATCAGGTTACTTACGGCCATGGATAATCGCCTACAAGCATCATATCGCCTTCATCATCAGTGTAGACAATCTCCCACTTATTCCTAGGGCGAAGCTCTCCCTTAATATCAAACATCTCCTCCAGTTCATCTATAAGCTGATCATACCCTTCAAACATGGCCAAATCCACAGCACGACCTACGGCTATACCCTGCATCTGAACCTATTCCAATGCACAAACCCCAAAGGGAGTTTACTGTAAATTCTTCAATTGGATGAATTAATATTTGTGAGAATGTTTCATTTTTAATACCTTTGTACGACTTCTTGTAAAACTAGAACAACTTTGCATGCTCTGGTTCTCTTTTGCTGATAACTGTAATTGTTCCAGCTTCTTCTCTTTAGAATCTTTTGAAATTTCAGACTTCTGATCAGAATAAGTGGATGATAGAGTACTTGGGCCTGGTACTTCAGTTGTACCCATTATCATAGTAGAAAGTTGTGCAGGTGTTCTCTCCAACAGTGTTGAGCTTGCAGAATGGTTTATCAGATCAATACCGAACAATCGGCAGCTAGCAGATGTCTCAGATCTCTTAGCCTTTTCAGTTGAATCAAAGGTTGAATCTTCGTTGAGCTGTGGGTTTGAAAAACCCGAAGGAACAGGCCAAGCAGAGAATCTCGTTTTATCTTCTCTTGCATCAGGAAACAGATGATGAGGAACACATGTGCCAGGAGAAGATAGCCAACTTCCTTTATTCAGAGTCTTCGCGACAGAGCTGCAACCACTGCTCATCTCTGTCCACATGTTGTGCCCCATAACAGGATTTTCATTTCCTTTTGCTTCGGCAGCAATGTTTTGTGGTGTTAGATCATGGCAATGCGTAACTCCAGAATAAGGAGCTGATGTCGTTGAAGATAAATCTATATTATTCAAATAAGATTGGATCATTTGATTATCAGAAACAAAAGCATAACAGAAGAGGCATCAAATAAGGAAAACATATATTTACCCGTGGCAGGAATTTCAGCAGGTGGTCGAGGCCTTTTGTTCTTAGCTGCAACTGGTTGAGTCAAAGATGGCGGAATGGGAGCAGCAAAGGGTTCTATCTCCCACGGTGAAACCCTATCAGGCCTTGGGATAGAGGCAGGTTCATCCCATTGTACCTGTTTGACAAATAGTAATTATAGTCCTCCGCCTTTCCCCAATCCCATATGATTATGGACAGATCAGACCAAGAACAATCGGTCTTATACTGCCAAAATTATTCAACTTAGACTTGAAGGAAGCATGTAAGAAGGTACCTTCAATGATCGCCATTTTGAATCTTTCCAAAGAGGAGAAAAATCTTCAACCCCCACGATCGTGCCAGAAAACCTTTATCATCAATCAAGATAGGTTAAGTGGTTACAGAAGAGATCAAACAATCACGGATTAAAAGCAATCATGTAATTAAAGTTCCACTACCTTCTCTCAGGAGAATCCTCCCCTTCAAACTTCATCTTAAATCTCATGCCAACAGCAAACTTATTACTAAGAGCCTCTAAATATTTGTTCAACCCAATGATGAACTGACTTGTCCTGATATTTTACACAAGACAAATATTAGTAAAGAAATATCATGTTTATCTCCTATGTTAACAAATCTGTAAATATCATACCTTGGCTTATAGTAGACGACAAAGAGGGTTTGTGTTGAAACTGCATGAGATGCAGTTGCAAGCACTCCTACATGCATGCTCTGACTTGAAATCACTGACGATGGCATGATGCTATGTTGGCGAACAACACGCCTCACTCCAACACGTAGCTCGCCATTTTCCCCTCTAAATAGCCAAGTATTAAATGAATACCCCATTAACACAAGAGATGAACAAAACCAGAGAAAGCCAGAACATGTTCAGGGTGAACATACACGAACATCGAAGTAGAAAAAATGCAAAAGTAATCTACCTCAAAAACACAAAGGAGTCACCAGCTAGTAATCTCTTTGAAGTAACAAACGTACTCCATCCTGTTGTGAGCAAATGTCTCCTTGGTTGGCCTACTCATTTAATCAGATACATATAAATAATGTGTACCAAACAAATAATGGAGGCTTAACGTATCTCACGTCTAATATAATATCAAATGGCTGAACACGAAAGACAACAAAAATCACGTGTTCATATACCTCTGAAAATATGCTTAAAGCGCCACTCATAACCATGAAGATCCTTTGCAACCAATTCCTGGGTTGGTGTTGCATCATTCATGTCCTTAAAGACATCCATGTAAAGATATCAAAAAAAAAGAGATTTAAAACAAAAAGTGAAGAAGGCAAAACAAATAGCACGATCTAGAAACCCGTACCAGTTTAGGAAGGCAATCAGTAGCATGTTTGCGAAGAACAGAAAATCCTCCATGGGTGCTTGTATCTGACGCAGTTAAAACCTTGCAGAATGAGTGGACTGTAGGTCTTTGAGACTCAGGGGGGCACAGATCAGGGGTTGTTGGCTCAGATTGCTAGAGATGCAAAAATAAAAAAGAAATCACTAATTTCATGTGTATTTCAATACTTAAAAATGTACAAATCATAGAGGAAAAGGATTGATTCTTACACTTGGTTCCGGCAATAAAGTCACTTGTGCATAAACTTCATCTGTTTCTTTTTCAGCCTAGAAAGTCCATGAAAGTTATCCCCAAATCAATCATGTTGACAGAATAATATACTGATCCGCTTAGTCAAAATCACTTAGAATCTAAGCGAAATCTCAATTTATCGAGCAGAAAAACAAATACTCAAAAAGAGGAAAAAAAAAAAAAAAGAACAACAACAACAACAACTCAGGTGTACATTCTTCTCAAGATCAAAAACAATAATAGGATCCTAATAATTACTCCACTTTTATTTTCTCGGTAAACAAAAATCACAACTAGAAATCATAGCTGTTAATATTACCAGCAACTGAATATGAACGACACGGCAAAGAATCTTCGATGGAAGATTAAACAACGGAATCCTCTGATTCAACGTCTGATTCGTGGATGCTTCCAACTAAAACAATCCCCCACCAAAAATAGCAGTATCTCAATCAACAAATCCAAGAAGAAATTAATCTTTAAAAAAAAAAGGAAATTTGAAAAAAATAGAGTATGAATGCGAAAAGTGAAAAGAGGTTTGCCTGTTCCATATGTCCTTGAGGAAAATAATACACTCTCTGTTCTGCACGAGGAACCTCAACCAGTGGTCCGGCACATAACTTCCATAATTCCATGTACAGATCATCGCATCCATTTCCTATCAGTCAAAAGGAACATGGAAAGTTTCAAAAGTTTTCCAGGAAAAAAGCAAACAAAAACTAAAAGGAGCTGAATATTTGTGTTCTCTTTTTACCTTCAGAGGAGACATTATTTGTCTGCGAAAACGACTCTACCCGATTCGCCATCATTGAACTCTCTCTCAAAACTCTCTTTTAAGTCAACAACAAGCAACAACAAATGTCAAGAAACTCCAAAAACAAATTAAATCCTCCAGGCTACGAATTATTAACAAATCTAATTCAAATTCACTTTTTCTCTTCTCCGCCTCTTTGCCACACCGTATCAACCCCCAGATCTAAACACCGTAATCAAAAACCACTTTCAACGTTGCAAAACAGCCTAGCCAAACCGCTTTCCGCTTTCTATTTTCTTAACCCCTCGCAGAATCTCTCTGAAAAGTGAACGCCGTTGAAAAGAATCCCCGAAAACCGCTTAGCGTGTGTCTTATATTACGCGATTGTTGTCTGCCTTTAACTTTGATTCTTCCTTTCTTTGGTTTCTTCTCTTTAAGTATTGTTTTATCGCAAAAATTAACTAACTGACTTCACTAACTCTGGTTCCAGATTTAACCGGATGATGGAGGAGTGTATGCTACCAGGGAGTGAACGTGATGGGTGATTTGGCGGCAAACGGCGCAACGCCGTTTTGTAACGTCGTTTCTTTTGTGAACGAATAATTGGGCTTTGCCGCCTTATTGGGGTGCGTGTGGTTTGGGTGGGAAAAGAAACTAGAAACCGATAAACTTTTTTATCCTATGTTTAAACTAACTATATTAAATGAAGGAAAGTAAGGAAAAAGAAAAAAATTATTTACTATGATGATTTTTTAAAATTATGTCCTTTTTATAAAATAATTTATATAGAAAATGAAGAAGAAAAAATAATAATTTACATTTTAAAATTCCTTTTCGTTTTTTTTCCTAATTTTTAACTGATGATTAAATATTTTAAAGGAAAGTAAGGTATACTCAATTTCTCCTTCTTCTTTTTATCCTTACTTTGTTTTACTTGAACTTTTCCCTTATTTGGATTGAAAGGGAAAAGTTCTTCTTTTCCGTTACTTTCTTATCCTTTTTCTCTCCTTATCCCAATTTAAATATAGTGTCAAAAAAAGTTAAATTTATAACATATTTTTAAATATTTTTATAAAAATTCATATATTATAAAAAATTAGATTATGATATATCACAGGCGAAATTTTTATGTAATAATTTTTAAAATATTAATATAAAAACTAAGTTTAATTTTAGTTGATATAGTAAAGCTAAAATAATAGAGATCATGATGTCTTTGATTTAAATTCTAATATGATATGTATTTTTTTAGATTTTGTATAAAAAATGAAAACACTTTTAAAATATTATTTATTGTTTTATATAAATTATAAGTTTTGGGCAATTTTATAATTGAGTTAAAATTTTAAATTATAGAATAGATTATTTAAAATGACAAAACAAAGTCAAATGAAATAAGAAAATATTTTAACATCACGTCTTATTCAAAAATAGATATATTAAATAAAGTATGAAATATAGGTGAAATAAATAAAATATATATAATATTTAAACAATAAATTTTAAAAATAACAGTTATTGATGAGATTATAAAAATGTAAATAATTTGGATTATGTTGGTAAAATTAAACTTAAAATTATTTGTACTTTTCAATTTAATCAATATTTCAGTATGAAGTCAACCTATTGCTAATGTTGTTTGGGGTTAATAGAAAGGCGTTAGGTGTGATTTAGATGTTAATTGTTGGATTGTTTGTTGCCGTCTCTTGTGTTGTCTGCTTAGAAACAGGCAACAATATTTGGCTCGAGTTAACCCGATATGTTTTTTTTTGTTTTTTTTTTATATATATACACATTTTATTATGGAAATCAAGACTTGAAGTTTAGTAATTTGCCCTATAATGGCGGTGATAATTACGGGCTTCTGCCACACAGGATTGTGAGTCAATTCGTGGGAAGTGTTGGATCTTGTTCATCATATGACGTTAAAAAACTCTGTACTATGTATGGTAGTCACATTTTCGTTCATTTTTTTTTTCATTTTCTAAAACTAATTCCTAAAACATTTTTTTCCATTTTATGTGCATAAAAACTTAAACGTGAGCTTAAGCTGAATAATAAATAATTAAATTAAAAGTTGAATATGAATACTGAGCTTATTTTTTACGAAATAAACGAAGTCAATCAAATATGATTAAACAAAATTTATGTTTGATTTTTATCATTTTAATTTAAAAAAATAAAAAATAAAATTAAAACTTCGACTTCACTCATACGAAAGGCTTCCAGTTTTTTTTAAGAAATTAGATAGTAAAATATTTGTTTAGGGACAAACTCGGAAACAGGTAGGTTAGGTATTGTATATTCTTTCTTGTAGTACCCTGGGGTTAAAATATAGTAGAATGCAGGAAACTAAAGCTAGTTTTCTCCTCGTGCTTAACTTTGTAACCTGTCTTAATTATTGATACTTATGATATTATTTTATTTATAAACAATGCAATGAATTTTATTATAATAGGATTAAGTACTATGTGACCCCTTCTCCTTTTGAAAGGTTGATATTCTCTCTTGTTAAATATATATATATATATATCCTATGGATTGCATGAGATTAATATTTGAATAAGAAAATTGTAATGGAGGATTATGACAATAATAAGGTAGATCAGCTTTTTCATGTCATATATCATGGTAGTTTTATTATTAATATTTGGATTATATTTTACTTTTTTACTCAAATAACGGGTAAATTAAGTTTTATAAATTAAATTAAAAAGTAAACGGGTTATTTTTATTATTTTCATCTATTTTTATTACATAATATACACGTAGTAATTAAGTTGAGAGATTTAAGATCTCTTGAGTCTAGTTCAATTATTGGTGTTGATTTTTATATATTATTCTATGTTTTTTTCCTTCACTCAAGATATAATTGTCAAATTATATAATATTAATAGGTTTTTAAATTAAAAATTAATTATTTGTTTTCTAATAAAATGCTACTAATGGAGTGTATGTGCTTCTTTTCCTAATTTAGAATTGGGTTCATTTAAATAATAAGATCGATAATTGAATTAATTAAATTACTTTTTTTTATTCAATTGATTTTTTAATTGATTTTTATTTAATTCAATCAATTTTTTATGAATATAATTAATTTTATCTCATTTTAATACTCTTTTGATTTTATGGTACTAATTGAATCATCGATTTGATTAACTATGTATTTATTGTTTAATCTAATTAATTAAAGGTTATCTACTTATTAATTGAAAATATTTATTCCAAATAAATGTCAGGAAAAAACCGGTTAACATGCCGGAAATAATTTAAAAAGGGAAGGACGAACGAATGGAAATGGGCCGACAAGATAATGAAAGTTCCAGAAATACCCTTGCGGCTGTCCACCTATGATTAGGGCATTGATGAAAGTGGGCTAACGTAAGGGGAACAATATTATATTGCTAAAAGAAGAAAGAAAGAAGGAATAAAGAGGTGGGGGGGGGGGATACCTTAAAAATCACTAAAGAACGAAGCACTTGCGTTGGAATCCAATGTGAAAGGCAATAATAATATAGTTAAAAAAAAAAAAAGGTTTTGGGTTTATATATTTTTTAAAAAAGTAAAATGGAAAAAATTTCAAATTTAATTTAATAATTTTTAAGTTAAATTTGAATTTAATAATATTTGGATAGAATTGTTTGCGAATTTTATCGAGTTTTTTAATATATATTTTAATTATTAAATTAAATTATTGGATTCATTATATTATAATAGATAAACTTGAGTAATTGATATTTAATTTAAAAATAAATATTTGATTTAGCTCAAATTTAATATTAAGTTTTAAATTTCGAATTGAGTCCGAGATCAAACTATTCGGACTCATGTTCAATTATACCCTATATGTTTTTGTGTGTAGCCTAAACCGGCAACAGTATATTTTAGTGTATTGTTATGTATTAATTAATATTTTAAAATGATTTTATAAATCATATATACATATGTATTTTAATAACATGCATATGAATGTATTTATATATTGATAAAAATTTTAAATTATTTAATTTCAATTGCTTAATTATATTATATTATATTATTTTATTTTATTTTTTAAAAGTAAGTATGTAAAATAAGAATTAAGATGAAAAAAATGTTAGAAAAATTGGTGTACAATACTTCAATTTCATAGCAAACAACATGAATCACTTAGTCTCGGTATAAGTTGATATAAACACTAATAAAACTTAAACTATTTGATATTGATTTAAGATTGAAACAATGCATATCAAGTAACACTGAAACAATAATGACAATGATGATTATAATCTCTGGAATTATACATGTCTTGACTTATTGTTTGACTAGATTAAGGGTTTCCCTTTCTTTGGATCAAAGGCAAAATAAATAAGTAAATATATATCTTTATTTTTTTAATGATAAAACATCATGTGATTAACAAAAGCAATGTCATTTAAACCCCACAATATTGGTGTAACATAATTAAGCTTACCTGTTACCACTAAAATCAGGTCAAATCCCACGTTATTGCCTTCTCATTGGCCTTTATTTATTTATTGGTTCCTAAGTTAGTGCTTCAAATTAGGTAAAGGAGGAATCCGACTTAGATCCATTTATACCCAATCACAAGATACTTCCTTTTGTTATTGCAATGTTTTAGTTTAGGCATAAAGATAATGACATTTTTTTCTTTCTTTTATCATTTTAATCCTTTATTTTTAAATTTTAGTTAAATTATGTTATTTTGGACATAATTTTTTATTAAACTATTAGAATTTTAATGGTATTTGAATGCTAGCATGCATTATAGTTTAAGGGCCGGTTTAGCATTGCTCATGAGAAACATTTTTAAAATAAAAGCATCACTAAATAATATGATTTTGAGATAAAAAAAAATGTTTTGTAAAAGCATAAACAAAAAATTTTAGCTTTTGCTCAAATATACTTTTTAACCCAAAAACACTTTTAAATAGTAATACTAAATTAAAGTCCAAATATATTTCACTACTAATATGAATAATTTTGTTAAAATATTTTGTGAACTTTTTAAAATTTTATTAGTTTTTAAATATGTTTTATTTTTTAAATTTGTTTGTGAGATATACATGGAGTAGCTCGTCAGTGTCATTAAAAATACAATGATTTGATTAACATTTTCATCTGAAAAACAATTTAACAAAATTTCGAGGGTTGGAGGACAAAATTATATAATGATAATAATAATAAAAACACTAATGGAAAATTTTTAATGTTTGATGAAGATATAGTAATAATACCTTGTGTTATACGTAAAAAATACATATTTAAATGGATTTTCCTATGATTATTCTATTTTTGGGTACTGTCTTTTAACAATTTTTTTCCATTATTTATGATTTGGCCTCTAATATATATATATATATATATATATATATATATATATTTCATTTTGGTACTTAATTTTTTTTATTCTAATTTAGTGCTTAAAATATACTCAAATTCTTAAATTGACACTTAAAGTTTGCTTCCGTTATATATTTTTAGTCCCTTTTTAAACTGACATTAAAGCAAATTATTATAGACAATATCAAAGTGAAAAATGTTTTAATATTGTGATATTCTTTTTATTTTAAATTTAATATTTATATTTTAAATAAACATAATTATCACGTAACATTTTTTTCATTGGCCAAAGCATGCCACATGGTACTTTTTCATTGGTCAAAATTGTCTAACAAATTTTCTTAACAAACGTTACAAAATAGACCAAAAAAACTTGATGCTTTAGTTATTAAGTTGGAACAAAAAGAATTTAAGTACAAAAGTGAAAAATAGAATATAGGAAAATCCATTAAAATGTATATTTTTATGTATAGCACAAGGAATTATTATAATAATATATTTTGTTGTATATTGAAATAATTACATACATAGAAATATTGTAATTTGCAAAAAGAAAAAAAGAGTAAATACCACTAAAACACAAAACTTACATTCTCAAGGACATCATAATTAAAAACTATTGAGCCCAATGGGCCTAACTATCCATTGCTACCAATTGGACTAACACCAAGAGACCCATATTTTTATTTCGGGCCACAAGAGAAAAGAATACAAACTGCAAAAGCACTAAAGACAAGTTGGACAGTGGATTAACCCATTTTCATTACATTTCCCACAAATTTCCTTCTTATCCCCACTCGCCACCACTTTACGGCTCCCTCCGCATTCCAAACACGGAACGAACCGTGCTCCGCCGCAGCCTCCGCAAGCCAGCCGCCCTACTCCTCTTTCCATCCGTGCCCTACTCAGCATCTTCCCCAGTTTCCCCGTTTCATTCAGTTCACTCACCTCCTCAGCACCACCGAGGTACCGTCCTTTAGCGAATACCCTCGGCACACTCGCTTCGTCACCTAACAAGTTCCTTAACTCGCTAAGGAACTCACCATGCAACGACACGTCCCTTTCGTCGAACACCACGCGTTGGACTTCGAATATCCCTCGCACCTTGTTGCAATCCTCGAACGTACGCCGGACACCCCTCAACGACGTCGTGTAAATAACCACCGTGTCAATCCCTCCCGGCGGACATATCTCCGGGAACTCACTTAACGGGTCTCGTTTGCCCATTATCTTATCGTAATTTGCCATCCTTCCTTCTTTTAACCTCTCTTCCCTGTCTTTTACTATGAATATATTCTCTTTTAACTTCGACCCTACCGGCGGAACTGAAACTTGCTGCGACTCCGGGTTTTTTACTTCTGTCGGCTTCGTTTTTATTTCTTTAACCGGTGACTGGGTTTTTTCAACCGGTTTTGAAGATAACTTCGCATCTAACTCTTCTAAAGTATGAAAACTTAAGTTCTTACGAGGCTGGAGCTGAGTAACTTGTTTTGCTGGTTTCTGAGGCGAATTTGGAGCTTGGGGTTTCTTGTTCTCGTTGTTAATGGTGGGTTTAAGATCTTCAAGCGCTTTGCTAACTTCATCCCATGAGTGAGGAGCAGTTTCAAAGGCGTTGAGTTTCTCGAGAATCGCAGCAGGAACATGTGTGGGCTTCTCTTGATTCTCCGACGGGGTTTGGTCCACCTTAACCCACGGTTCATCTATGGCGTTGATGTCGAACACCGCAAAGCTTGACGGCGGCGGACGGTAGAAATCCACGGTGGCGACGCTGCTTTTGGAAGAAGTGCAGCCCATTTTTCGTATTCTAAAAAATAGAAAATTGGGTGATATTTTCGTGACAGTATGGAGATTTGTGTGTGTATATATTTATGGAGGGGAAGTGAAGTAGAGAGAATTTGTGTGGTAATGCATGAAATGGAAGGGTTTTTTTATCTTTTAGGCGCGATACATCTAAATGTTGATGGGATTATTGTTCTAAGCCTTGAGATGATTGAGTGGTCTATGATTTAGCCACGTGTATGTTTGAATGACAGACACGTCTATTGAAGATATCTTGAGAAAGACTTTGTCTATTGTTTTATCCGATGTGGGAACATCAATACCCATCGTGCCTGAAATTAGAGGTGTACGTTATTCGGTGTTTAAATTACGTGTACTTTCAAATTTCATTGTACTATTTTCAATAAGAAAAATTTTCATATAAATTTCCAAAGAATAAAAAATAAAACCTGATAAAAATATTTAAAATAGGTAATAAACTTTATGACATAAAAATTGAATATAATTTTAATTAAAATGGTAATATTGAAAAAGTAAAAAATTATATAATATTTTAAATTTAAATTTATTAAGTAATGAATATAATGGTAAAGTATATTCCATGTTTAATGAGAATATAAATTCTAACTTTAAACAAAGAAAAACACAATCACTAGCCTCGAAGTAAAACTAAGAAAAAGAAAAAGAATACAGATGTTCTCCAACTGCAGAAAAAATGAACACTTTAAGCTTTGCATGAGAAGATGGGAAAGGCTTCACATTCCTGAACTCTTGGGTGGTAGGCTGGAAACCGGCCCTGTCGAATGTGTTAGAGGTTCCCGTTGATAACTGTCAAAGCCTGATGGTTTCCCACTACCAGCCACCAGGGAGAATAGAGCAGCTCAATATATAGCAGTGGGTGGGGCAAATAGAGATGATAAGAACATTAATACATGCATTCTTGCACAAGCATTTCACATACATACTTTGTTCGACAAATATGTCAACAGTATCGGCATTGATTAAACGATCCTACATCGTTTCCAAGGGGCTATATCTGCCCTGGCATTCCAAAATGGAAAAGGCGACATGAACGAAGCTGTCATGCCAATGATGCCATTGATACCGAGGTTAGCTTGGGGTTCATAATTACACAAAGAGGGCTTCACGATCAGTCCCCAAACCATGCTCTCACATGGTCTGTGACTCCATCTTCCTCACAGCTTTCTCGATGTTCGGCATATTCTTCTTGAAGGCATTGTTACATTCAGCACTTCAGCTTCCTCACAGCTTCGGCTAAGCATTGTTACAGCAAGCGAATTGATAGCACAAGAAGATGTTAAAACTGCTAATCAAGTTCAACCATGCAAATTTTCAAACTAGAATATTCTATGATCAAGCACAGGACACAGAGAGATTGTTTCAACTGCCAAAATGATTAGTATATTTGCCTTGGAATACCGGTCAATAGATTGTTTAACTTGTAAAGCCTTGTAAAATGGGGTGGGAGAGGTTAAGTTGCGGTTTGTGACAAGCTATTTGTCGAAGCATGTTCTCGGTCATCACATTCAAGTCGGCTTCTTCCAATAGTTGTTGATTCATCGTTTTCTTTATCTTCTCTCTGGTTTCTCCCTCCATTTTCTCTTCCCTCCATTCAAAGGGTTTTTGGGAAATCTAACAAAAAGACGATTTTCAGATGTAAAGATTAGAGAATAAAGTTCTTTATCTTCGCAAAAGGAAGGATTGGAGGTGCGGGGAATCGAACCCCGTGCCTCTCGCATGCGAAGCGAGCGCTCTACCATATGAGCTACACCCCCGTGGCGATATCATTTGCTTAAATATTATACAAATTTGCATTATATTATTTGATATCTCGACCAGATAGGAACTCCCATGGAAACTAGTTTATAGTTTTGTTTCACAGGGCGGCAATGGGCGGCATTAAGGGTAGTTGAGGAGCAGGGGGTGTAGGTGTACTTTTAGCCTTTTCAGTTTTTGGTATGGGCCTTTTGGCCTTTCGGCCTTTCGGGTTTGTTTAGTGTTATCTAAGCGAGCCTATGTGAACAACCGGCTGGAGGCTACAAGCCCACAACACGAATCAGCCTTAAATCACTATTCACTAATCCAAACAATATTGTGGAATAAAAGTTTTTATGAGTCCAAGTCGGATTAAGCTTGAAATCGAGCTTATGTATGGTTTTATTATTGTACATAATTACTTAAAACACATCTCGAACGAAAATATATTCTACATTTCAATTAAATTTATTCATATTTGTAATTAATTAATTCAATAATATTTAGATAAACTCATATTATATTTTTTAGTTTTTTAAAAATATACATTATTTTTTAATATCTAATAATTATATATATGCATTTATTTTATTATCATTATATTCTTTTTTTAGTGAATTTATAAATATAAATATAAATAACTTTAAAACATATTTTTAATATTTACTTTAGTATCATGATTTAAATATTTTTAAAGGTATTTATGCATTTTTAAAATAAATACTAAGTTTAAACACATAGTTATTAGCATAAATGATAGATGAAAGACCAACACATATTTGACTTAATATTTTTATCAAAATACTTTCAGATTTTGCATAACCCAACCCTTGTTCAAAGCCTGCTATTGAAATAGAATAAAACTTCAGGAATATCGATTATATTCTGAACTGAAAATACTGGGATTACTGAACCTTTGCGCACAACAAGCTCAAAAATATAGGTTAAAAATTTAACTGAAATAACAAAATGAACAACCCTATTTTGTATCAATTCTCAAGGGGTACAGTCCACGAGCCAATAGAAAACGAAGGAAAATCACTATACAACTGAACTGTCACTTTCTCACGTAAAATGCTCGCATAAGCGAGTTTATTTTGATGGCGAAAGTAAGAAAAACAAGCATCTATCATGCCCGAAAAAGACGAGATAGAAGAAGCTGAACAGCTTGTCCAGCAGCAGAGGGAATACTGCGTCTCACAACACCATCAGTTGCCAAATCGGCCTCTTCTCCATGGCATCCTTTGTCGTTGTGCAGGACCATTCATTCGCTCTTTTTTCATATTGGCAAACAACGAATCCAGTGTATGAGGCCTTTGCTTTGTAACTACATTCCCTTCTTGTTGCTGTTGCAGCTGGTGCTGGCGTGGCTACAAAGATAAAAATTGCCAATTGACATCAATACAGAATTACTTGTGTAACATGCGATTCATTCAAATGCTTTGAATCATGAAAATGTGACTTCCATTGAGATAGAAGAATACCTTTGCTGCAAAACCTCCATTCTTAGCCCTCCTCTGAACAGGTGATACTCCAGTCCTACACCAAGAAAATGAAAACCATGAATGGATACCTGAAACAGTAAAAAACAATAAGAGAGCAGGTCCAACAAGAGAATAGCTTTCACCGAACAAGTCCAGCAACCAGAATCAATACGGTGAAACTTGAGGAGCTTTTCATCAGAGGAAGAATGCAATCATTTCCAACAAGCAATAAAATAAGACAAATCAAACCATCTGCTTGCAAGTACTCATCAAAATTCTGGTAACCTCAATCTGGGAATGCTGCGCTATCACTAAAAACACAGAAAACCCTCCAATGCAATAGCAGAACTGGGGGAAGTCACAAGGGTTGATTTCCCAGAATGTCAGACAAACAGCAAACTTCCATTTGAGTAACCTCCAAACCCCAACTTGTGAAGAAAATCAACACTCATAAATGCCATGAAAGATTTGCATAATAGATGTCAATTTACATCCGAATAACTAGATAAAAACAACCAAGTCCCTTTCAAAATTCCTCCCAATCTGATATTATTCCTGCTTCACTTCTAGCTAGAGAATTTCAAGATGGCACCAGAGGCAGCAAACTGTTATCTTTGCCAAAAAGTATGCTTTTCAAGTCAAGTATTACTGTGACCATCAATCCAAGGTTCTCAAACATAGCTAAAACCCAGTCACAAAATAGGCAATTAAGTGGCATCCTAGAAATGATTGGAAGAATGAAGAATCAATGCTAGACTCGGAAAAAATGGCTCATTCGATTAAACCATAGCCTCTGACAGGTTAAAGCTGGTTGGGAAAATTGATGGATAAGCAACCTCCAAATGACTAAAGTTGTTAGTCAAAGAATCTTAAGTGGCCAAAGCTAATTGATGAAGAAAATCAAAATCAGGGCAATGACCAAGCAGATGGAGCTACAGCACACATAAGCATGTAAACAAACTACCCAATTGACATTTCAAAAAGTTTGTCCAATCACATAAGAATGTCATTCCTCAGAATGCATGTATACAGCTCTTGTGCGATTGCAATTATCAAATTAGTAATGTTACATCTCTAGATCCACCTGCTTCAAACATGATAAACACATTTAACACTTGCTACTCCATGCTTCAATATCCATCCCATATGGCAGAAAACCAATTCCACAATCAGCACCACTTAACCTGATTAACGAACATTGCACATCATGGAAATAAAGAACTAAAAGCATACTATTTTGGGTAGCCTGCACAAAAACCCTAAACTTTCAAGATAACACCAAGTTAGGCCACTTCTCCGCAAGAAAAGTAAAAAAAAAAATATAGGGAGTTCCACATAACATGCAACTTGAATTAAGTTAACCAGGACCACTTTCCAGAGGTCACCAATATTGTAGAAGATCCATTATTTACCTGCAATGATTCAATGATAAAAATCAGCTATTAGAATCATAGCTTCTAGCATAGAGCATCAATATGAGCTATTAGAATCTATTTACCTAGGTTTGTTCAAATTAGCCACCCTGACACCATTTACATTCTTAATTCGAACTGGGGCAACTGCAGCCCTGCGTGCAGCCTCAGCTGCCAAAGGGAATTGATTCACCCGGATGTTTGATCTTCTTTGAGCTAGAACTCCCTGATTATCACACAGAGTAGAAAGCAAATATACATGGTTAAAGGCAATGTCTGCAACAAGAATGTATTGCGAATTTTTTATCAACAGCAGTAAAAATCCACACCTGCCTGACAGATGACCGCGAATCCATATACTGTCGAACCTTCAAAGCCTTTGCTTTAGCAGCATTATTAAAAGGCTTCTGACCTTTATTCTGATGGTAAAAAATAGAAAATATTAGAATATCACCTCAATATTAGAAACAATATTTTTTCCCTTGAGGAAGAAATTTCTTACCAGTACCCTTCGCTGCTTCTTGGTTTTATTTGAACTAGTTTTTGACATTTTAATGATATCATCTAAATCCAAAGAAAAAAAATTAGAAAACCGTTTCTCGTCAAAAGAACAACTTAACAATATGCGCAAACAGCTAATAGCTCACCCAATGTCATGTCCATCTTCTTTTCTGTCAGAGCGATTGCTTCACTTGTAAGCGGTTTAGCTGCCATCTGACATATTTTAAAAATTAAAAAAAATCAGTTCAGTCGTAAGAGATAGGAGAAATAGGGTCAACAAATTAAGTAATTCTAAAATCAAAACTAATTCACGGTACAGATATCGATTTGCAGATTATATAAGACGGATTCGAGAAAAGGGATAAAAGATTTGAAATCGAAACTAACCGATTCTGATGATTTGATGAATTTTGATGAGAAAAGCGCAAATAATTAAAGATTTGGGTGAAGATGTGGCTAGGGTTAGGGTTTTCAATGTTGTTTCTTCGGACAAGGGAAATAAAAGGGGGGGAAATATATTGCGAAATTGCGATGATTTGGGTGCCAAGGCTGCGAACAACAAAACGATCAAACCCTCCTGGGTGAACAGAAACTGATACTTATATAAGACCGTGGGAAAGGCGGATTTTAAGTTTCTATCAATTGTACAATAATTAGATTTCAAGTCCGTCTTTAATTAGGGATCATAATTATTACGTCACGGAAGTTTTGTGGGTAATTACTAAATTAGGGAATATTCCGCGTACAGCTCAGCATTAGATGGTGTTAGTTATTTAACAAATACGATCTGCCACGTCGGATTAATTGATATCTTTGTTATTTTATTTCTAATGTTCTTAATTAGTCCATAAATTTAAAATCTTAAAGTTTTAATAACATGTCAATTAGGTACTTATTCAGTACATTTGTCGAAATGGTGAGTGGTTTGCCTGGCCAGATAAGTTCGAACCGACTTAAGTCGGGTTTCAACAATAATTTTTATATTTTGGGCCAATTTAACCCAACACGAATTCAAATTAAATAATAAAATGTATATATTAAAATTTTAATTTTAATTATAATATATATAATATCAAATAAAACATATTTTTAAATATCTTATTATTTTTAATAGTAAAGTGGGCTTGTCGGATAGATTGGATTAGCTTGACCACGGGCCTAAGCATGAAAAACATTTTGGAACTGACAACTCTAGCTAGCTGCCTTAGCCTCTTGCCCTCTTGGTTAAATGGATAATTTGCTTTTTTAAGTTCCTCTCCAAAAATAAAAGATCCAATCTAGGTATTTTTTTTTCTAACTTTTGATTAAATGGAACATTTTATTATTCTAGCTCTTTTGAATAATTAATAATTTGAATTAGGTTTTTTTAATACAAAATGTTTTAACTTTGGCCTCCTCGAATTTTATAATCTTATTTTAATTTGTCTAAACAAATTTTTAGCTTTATCCCTGATACCAATCAAGATTTTTTCACCGGTTTAATATCATTTTGAGTGTTAAATGTCAATTAAGATCTAATATGAAACATATTTAACATATAGGGATCAAAGTTTAATTGTATGTATAATTATGTTAGAAAAACGTATAATACCACTAAAAGTCATGATGATTGTTTTGTTTAATAAGTTATATTCAAGTTATTCATGTAAAAGGATATAAATGTGCTTAACATATGATATACGTATTTTAAGTATATTTCATGTCAAATATAAACTAACATTTGATGTCTAAATTGGTTGTTAAACTTAAGAAAGAATCTAAATGATGCGAAAATGATATTTTAAGAGCTTAAGTAAAATATTTTAAAGTTGGTCACTAATATAATTTTTGAACCCTGAAGACAACTAAATTAACTAATTTGTTTTTATAAAAATAAAGTATAAACCCCAAAAATAGTTTTATTAAAAATGTAAAAAATTGAAATTGATTAATAAAACAAATGTTAAATATGCCCTATGTTATTGTATATTCTTAAATTTAGAATTTAGTTCATATATTTTTTTTAAAAAAATTAGTTTATCTATTTTTTAGATTTAAAAATTATGTCAAATTGTAATGGCCTAAATTCAAGATTATCGGAATAATGGTTTCGCAACCATAAATCCGATTTAAATAGAAATTTATTTCAATATGTTTGCATGAGTCTTTATATGATAGGAAATATTTTTATAAATATTTATAAAATGTTAGTAATGCGGTATTAAACTTTCGTTAGAAAATTTTAACGTTTGGGTAGGTAATTAAATGGAAAGGACTAAATTGAAATGAAAGTAAAAGTTTAATTATAGATTAAAAGAAAGTATAAAGGACCAAAATGGCAATTAAGCCATTTTGTCTAGATTGAGGCGGTGAATTGAAGAAAAATCTGAGATTTTTAGTTTATTATATTATTATATTATTATATTATTATTATTATTATATATATATATAAAGAAAAGAGAAAAGAAACAAGAGAGATAGAAACAGAAAAGAAACAGAGAGCAAACGTGAAAGAAGAAAGAAAAAGAGAAAAGAAAGAAGAAAAGGGAAAATTAAAAGTTTGAAGCTTGGAGTTTAATTTGGTAAGTTAATTTAGTCCTTTTTCTTTTAATTTTGATGCTTTATAAGTTTTAGAACAAAGTTTTGATGAATTTAAGTTGAAATTTTTGAAGTTCAGAGTTTTTAAATATAGCATATGATGAATAAAATGATGAATTAGTGGTTTAATTGAAAGAATTTGAAGTTAGAATTGGGTAAAGGATTTAATTGAAAAAAAATAAGCTATAACAAAACTGTTTTGGACAGCAGCAGTAGAGTAAGTTTGAAAAATCACTAAAATTCGTAGAAGTGGAATTAGAAGTTGAATGAGATATGAAATTAAAGATTATTGAGTCTATTTTCATATGAAAGAAACATGGAAAGCAAAGGAATTCTGTAATTTGAGATATTTATATTTTTGTAAGACTGGTTCAGAGGGATTTCGGGATCCCTGTTCTGACTTTGAAAAATCTAAAAAATTGGAGAAAAATAATTAGGGGCTTAACTTTATATTTTTAGAGTCCTGAATGAGTCTATTTTCAAATGAAATAAATAAGAAGGTCATATGAATTCTGTATGAAGAGTAATTTGATTCGTAGTGAAGAGAGGTCAGAACAGTCAAACAGTGAAACAGGGGAAACTTTAAGAATAATCTGGTATTGATTGGCCATACCAAAAATTCTGAAAATTTTATGAGAAGAAGATATGTGAGTCTAGTTTCAGGGAAAATTAACGGTTCTTCATTTGGATCTCTGTAGCTCGAGAAATAAATAATTTAGTGACTGTGACTCAAGTAGACAGCTTTGAATAAGCTAAAAATAATAATAGAATTATAGAAAATGCTACATGTGAACATGAAATGTATTGAATTGATGATTGGATTTATTTATTTAGATCCGGAAAACTCAAATACAAAGCTAGATCGAGGAAAGGAAAAAGTCCCGGATTAGTAGATTTTATAAACGAACTAGTATCAAGGTAAGTTCGTGTAACTTGAATTATATTCTTAAATGCTTGAAATGTATGTTATTGATATGAATATGATTTGAATGTCCATTGTATGAAATTTGATGAAACATTGATATATTTGATAAAAAGGGAAAGAAATCCCGGTTGAATGAAAGGAAAATTCGATGGATCTCTGAAAAGGAATTGACGGTAAAAAAAGGATCTAGCCCGGACGGGTGATCCTATCCTGATATAGCCCTCCCGAAGAATATGTGGAAAATGGATTTAGCCCGGACGGGTAATCCGAATTAGGGTCTGAATTTAGCCTGGACTGGTAATTCAGATCCAAGCTCATTAGAGTAATTGTCGTTGCAGGGGATTTAGCCTGGACTGGTAATCCCACTGTAAAGATGAGGTTCGCGGGAGTGTGCTCTCTGAAATGAAAATGTGCGCACATGAATATGAATTGACGGACCCGGATTTGTACACTAAAGTGTACCTCTAAAAATCCATCGAAATTCCGAGTAATTTAACGGGATAAATATGGAAAAATAACAAGGAAATGGAAATCTTGACATTGATGAGCTCATCAATCATGGCGTGTATACTATTGATAGATGAAAATTAATGGACTAACTTGGATGTTGAGTTTGTGAATTACTAGGGAAATAATGCATTGAGTGAGTATACGAATGTTTATTGCTTATATTGATTATACTAGGTAAGTATAATTCTTGTTACATGGGCTTACTAAGCACAAAGTGCTTACCCTATTTCCTTTTTCCCTGTTTTGTAGTGTTAAGAGCTCGGAGGTCGGATCGGTGGGAGACTCATCACACTATCAACCCCAGTATTTCGGTATTTTAAGAAACTTATTTTGGAAATGAATGGCATGTATAAGCTAATAAAATAAATGTTAGTATGAACTGAATGTAAGGTCAGCCATTGGTATGGCTTATCTGTTAAAGTTATCTTATAAATATGCATGAATTTTATTTTGAAAATATGATGAATTAGAATGGTTTCGGTTTCAAAAAAAAAATTAAAAAATAAAAAAATAAAAAAATTGTAAACTCCGGTAATGCCCCGTACCTTATTCTGACAACGAATACGGGTAGGGGGTGTTACACAAATTGTTAATATTGTTAAAATTATATTGTTAAATTAAGGTTCACTACAATGTCATTGTTTTTAGTTAAATGGCCCCTGAGTGAGTAAAATTTTTTATTTCAAAATATCACATCAAAAGATTTAACAAAAAAAAAAAGTGTTATCAGTTGAATCTGAATTTTGAAATTTGAAAAAATAGAGGCTAAATGTTTTGAAATAAAAATATAAAGGCTAAATTCTAAATTTGTAAAGAGTTCAAGGACTTATGGCAGATTTTAACCTAAAATAAAATACAGTTAAAAGGGTTGAAATGTTGGTTCTACAACAACAATTCCAAAGATGTTAAAAGGCCGGCAGATTTCCCATTATCTATTGGGCTAAGTTCCTTTGTAAGAAAACAAATCCATTAGGCTTTACGATCGTCAATGGTGGCCCAATCTTTCTACAGCAAAAGGAGGGATATACCGCCCAAAAGGTACGCGGGAGGAAGAACAAAAAGCCTGGGAATTAAACCTTGTTCTGTTCGATGAGCGGCTTCTTCGTTTAAGCACCTGAGGAAAACTTTTCTCTTCTCAACACAAGATTTAACATGGTGATCATTTGATTCTTACTTTCATTTATTTTTTTACACTGTTTGAAATTCCCGGATTTTGCTTCATAAATCTTACTCTATTGCCACTTCTAAGTGATTGTTCGTGTTGATCGGTAAATAACTGAATCTCGATGCGTTTATCTTGCTTTTCTTATGTTTTAATTTTGATTATTTTGACTTTATTCTCATTTCGTTGGAGGGATTTTTAGTTATTCGAATCAACGGCGTTTAGGCGTAGTCTTTGCCATAGAGTAACCATAATGGCTAGACGATATCAACCATCGTTTGCCTACGTTCTCCATGAAGATGACCGTAAAAATCAACCTTCGAATGAGTTCCAATCTCATCAAAAACCTGGCGATTTTGTTCAACAAAGATATTTTGGAACTGGGTTTAGTAATTCATCCTCAGGGTTTGGTCTGTTGTTCCAAGATAGAAAATGCTCCCAATTAGCTTTTCTTCCTAGCTCCGGCATGTCCTTTTATCGGCATATGTCGACTACGGGTAGCGATAAGCCAGATAAGTTTGAGCTCATCGGTGATGTTGCGGATGTTCTTAAGGATACTGCTGTTGAAGCAGTGGCTTCACAAGCTCCTGCCGTGAATGAGGTTGCCGTTGCTGCTGCTGACCGTTGGTTACCTGTTGCTAGCTTGCAGTATGTTATTGATGCTGTTCATTCTTTTACCGGCTTGAACTGGTAAGTTGCTGCCTTCTCTTATTTTATATTGTCTCAATTGTGCAAATGTATGAAGAATGGATGGTGTGTCCGACGGTAGTGATTTCAGCAAAGAATATTGTATAGGAAAACTAATGCAAAATTGATAAATCTCAATCTGGCTTCAAAACCGATGCTTCAATTTAAATATAAGCTATAATTCAAATGTTGACAGAAACACTGCATAAACTATCAAGGGTGTAAATATAATGATTCCTGTCCATGCAACATTGGTTAAAACTTGCATGCATGATGCATATAACTTCAACTAGAGTTAATCTTTAAGTTTCTAGTAAAAACAGTTCATCATTGATTTCTTATATGTGGTTGAATTCAATTTATTGTTGCAAATTGCAGCACGATGACAAATATATCCTGATGTGAACCCACATCTTATGAAATATGTACTATTCTTCTTGGTGGTGTATTATTTGTTTCAGGTGGGCCTCGATAGCCGTGGCAACACTTTTGATTCGAGGAGCAACTCTTCCGCTTCTGATAAATCAACTTAAAGCTACTACGAAAATGACTGTGTGTAAATTTACTTGTTTTTGTTTCATTTTTCTGCCCTCACTCTCCTTTTTCTCTGGTGTGCTGTTTCGGCAGTATCCATTGCCAATTTTATTTGTAGCACTCATGTCTATATGCAAGACATTGTTTTTATGTCTCCTTGTAATTTTTGAAGAATTAAGCATATCCTTTGTTTATGCTAATGTGTATCCACAATTCAATAATCTGTAAAATACTGGATAATTTGATAATCCCATTTATGTTCTAGTCTAGTAATAATATTACGAAAATTTGGATGGTGTGGAGTCTTTTCTTTCAACCTTGTTGTTAATAGTGCATTGAAAAGAAAGAACCGAGAGTCATCATCTTATTCTTCTAGTACCTTTTTGTCTAATAGTTCCATTACTTAATATGCCTCGCCTTGTCATGTACATTTTTGTTTAAAAAAAGGTTGAAGTGTGCCTAGCATGAAGTCAACAATTATCTGTTGAGTAGTTTCCGGTTATGACGTAGACATGGACGAAGAAGAGGAACTTATGCATGTTTTCTTTTAGATATTCATACACCTTGTAAGCGACTTCAGTTTTGCAACTTAGAGACTGCTCTCTTTTTCTTGTAGGTTGATTAACAAAAAAGAAACTATTTGAATTTGTGTTAATCCTGCAGTTAATGAGGCCACGCCTGGAAGAAATCAGGGAATGGATGGCAAGCAAGGTTTGGTGCCAGTTTCTTCTGTGTTCGTGTTTTTATTTGAGCCACTTAATCTCTGCTTTTATCCACGATTGTGCATACTCTTGGAACAAGTTATGAATCCATGGATGTTTTTGTTTCTTTTATGATAGTGGGAATAAAAAATTTAACAATTCTACCTATTTTTCTGTAGGATGGGGATTCCCCGTCGATGGTTGAAGGTCAAAATGAAATGAAAAAGCTTTTCAAGGAGTAAGCAAATTTTCCATTTCAACTAGCAAATATGCCTGTTCAAAGTACTTTTTATAATAAATTGCTTACCCTTTGGTTCCATGATTGAAACCCACTAACATTAGTTAATTGGCTTTCCATAGTATAATCTCTTAACTCTCTGAAGAACCCTGATTTGTAATTCCAATCTAGTATTTTGTGATACCAATCTAGGTTCTGGTTGATCAAGCATGTCCCTTTTATAGTAGTTCGATTTAATGTCTATTTAACTGTTTTTATGAGACAATTTCATCGTTCACAGATATGGCGTGACACCATTTACACCACTGAAAGGGCTTTTTATTCAGGGGCCCATCTTTATCAGCTTTTACTTAGCTGTAAGACAAATGTTTTTGTATTATCCTTCTGTAAAGGATTACTGGGTTTTGTCTTAGAATTGAATGTAGTTTTTACTCCAGATTACAACGATGGCTGAGAAAATGCCATCATTTAAATGCGGCGGAGCATATTGGTTTACGGATCTCACTACTCCAGATAGTTTATACCTCTTTCCCGTTTTGACAGCACTGACATTTTTTATAACCGTAGAGGCAAGTGTACTTTTTTTCTTGATGATATTAAATTATGGAACAATGTTACACCATACATTTTACTATTTTTTAATCGGATTTACTTAATATGTCTGCAGGGTAACATGCAAGAAGGTATGGAAGGGAACCCTGCTGCTGCAACTATGAAAATTGTTTCTAGGGTCCTTGCTCTTTTGACAGTTCCATTTACCATGAATTTCCCAAAGGTATTGTCAAAACAATAGTAAGATTCTTCTTACTCAAATAGATCATCTTGGCTTTATATAACAGTTTCCCTTAACAAGCTGGTGCCGTGGTGCACCCTTTTTTGCTAGTATGTGCAAATAGTGCCATTTCTGAGCTTTTCTTATTTCAAATATCGGTACAGAAAATTTCGAGTCCAATGCCATATTTTTATTAAGTACGACATAGAGAGATTAATATTTTCCGCTAAAGAATAGTAGGAAATAATTATCATGACTCGTGGAGCCTTGTGTGGATATTAAAGTTTTTCCATAAACAAATGATGGTGTGTCCATATATGTCTACATGTTAATGATAATTTTCATCTAAATTTTTTCTACAGGCCATATTTTGTTATTGGATTACTTCAAATTTGTACCATGAAACAGGACTTATTGTTTCTCAAGATTTTTAGGTATGTCTATATATCAGTCACCTCGAAACCTTTATCCCTTGCAGTGCTTAAGGCTCCCGGGGTTAAGAAGGCTTTAGGCATTCCTGAAATACCTGATCAACCAGCGGCTACTGCATCATGACCTTCTATCGATCTGTATTCAGCTCTCAAACAAACTCTCCAACAAGCAAGAACGGCAGCAGAAGAATCTGCTTCAGTATCTGCTGCACCAACAAAAGTATTGAACCGAAGCACACCTTCTTCGGCTATCAATCAGCAGATTAAACATTTAGAGAAACAAGTAAAGGGAAAGAAGAAGAACAAGAAGAGGTGAGAAATCATTTGTCCCAGAAGTCGAAAATCACCGGTTATAATAATGATTAACATATATTACAGTTTGGCATCATATCTATTCTTTTTAGGCTCCATTGTTTGGGGTCATAGGAACCAAATGACAGTGACAATGATAGTGACAGTGACAGTTTTTTTCTTCTTTTATCTAATACAGGAGTTAAAATGTCCTTTCCCCATAAATTTCCTTTTCAAAATAAAAACAAGTAAATCACATATCGGAACGCGTAGGTCGATCTAAGGTCGGTTCCCCAATCGTTTGAGGTCTCTCTCTCCATCTTTTCTCTTTTTAAGCCTGTATTACTCAAATTTGGATGTGTCCGATACATGAATATAATTAACACGATTTATTTAATTTTTTTCATATATTTAGAGAATCGCATCTTTGTAATGAAAACAAGCGTACAGGACATGAAGCACACATAGTTTAATGAATACTTTGAATAAGTGCTGGAAATGAAGTACAGATGGTTTAATGAATACATGTAAGGCCATTGATGCATGTAGGATTACAACCAAGTACTTAAACGTCATTTTCTTCTCTGCCAAGTCATCTTCAACTTCAATGGTATATTTATGTATAAGCAAAACAATGTTGATTAGCTTTCATTAAAACTTTCATTATCCAAATCGAGATACCTGATTAATCAATTTAATGACTGTTCATTCTGTTGGGACGGTTTGAGAAAGATAATTTTTAATTTAAGTTGGTCTAAATTATTTTTCTTTTTAGGGTAAAAAAATTGTTTTTTTATGAACAATCTAATTAACATTTTAATAATAAACTTATATTTAAATTTAACTATAAAATATAAATAGTAGGTAAAAATATTTTGTTAAATTAAGGTACTTTATAATGTCATTGCTTTTAATTACATGACTCTTAAGTGAGAATTTTTTTTTAAATATCACATTAATAAATTTAACAAAAAAAAACCAGTGATACTAGTTGGATCTGAATTTTGAGATTTGAAAAAGTAGAGACTAAAATTTTTGAAATAAAAGTATAAAGGCTAAATTCTAAGTTTGTAAAGAGTTCAGGGACTTATGGCATATTTTAATCTAAAATAAAATACAGTTAAACGGCTTGAAATTGTGGTTCTACAACAACTATTAGGCAGATTTCCCATTATCTATTGGGCTAAGTTCCTTTTAAGAAAGAAAGCCATTAGCCTTTATGATCGTCAATGGCGGCCCATTCTTCCTACAGCAAAAGGAGGGATATACGATCCCACGCAAAAGGTCCGCGGGAGGAATAAAGAAAAGCATGGGAATTAAACCTTGTTCTGTTCGATGGGTGGCTTCTTCGTTTAAGCACCTGAGGAAACCTTTCTCTTCTCAACACGAGATTTAACACGGTGATCATTTTATTCTTACTTTCATTTATTTCTTTTTACTCTGTTTGAAATTCCCGGATTTTGGTTCATAAATCTTACTCTATTGCCACTTCTAAGTGATTGTTTGTGTTGATCGGTAAATAACTGAATCTCGTTGTGTTTATCTTGCTTTTACTATGTTTTAATTTTGATTATTCTGACTTTATTCTCATTTCGTTGGAGGGTTTTTAGTTATTCGAATCAATGGCGTTTAGGCGTAGTCTTTGCAATAGAGTAACCATAATGGCTAGACGATATCAACCATCGTTTGCCTACGTTCTCCATGAAGAGGAACATATGTATGTTTTTACTTTTTTTTAGATTTTCATACGCCTTGTAAGCGACTTCAGTTTTGCAACTTACAGACTGCTCTCTTTTTCTCGTAGGTTGATTAACAAAAAAGAAACTATTTTAATTTGTGTTAATCCTGCAGGCAATGAAGCCACGCCTGGAGGAAATGTGGGAGTGGTTCGCAAGCAAGGTTTGGTAACAGTTTCTTCTGTGTTCGTGTTTTTATTTGAACCACTTAATCTCTTCTTTTATCCACGTTTGTGCATACTGTTGGAGCAAGTTATGAATCCATGGATGTTTTTGTTTCTTTTATGATAGTAGGAATAAAAATTTAACAAATCTACCGATTTTTCTGTAGGATGTGAATTCCCCGTCGGTGGTTGAAGTTCAAAATGAAATTAAAAAGCTTTTCAAGGAGTAAGCAACTTTCCCATTTCGACTAGCAAATATGCATGTTCAAAGTACTTTTCGTAATAAATTGCGTCCTTTGGTTCCATGATTGAAACCCACTAACATTAGTTACTTGGCTTTCTCTTAACTATCTGAAGAATCCTGGTTTGTAATTCCAATCTAGTACTTTGTGATACCAATCTAGTTTCCGGTTGATCAAGCATGTACTTGATATAGTTGTTCGATTAAATGTCTATTTAACTGTTTTTATGAGACAATTTCATCGTTCACAGATATGGCTCGACACTATTTAAACCACTGATTGGGGTCTTCATTCGGTGGTCCATCTTTATCAGCTCTTACTTAGCTGTAAGACATGTTTTTGTATTATCCTTCTGTAAAGGATTACTGGGTTTTGTCTTAATTGAATGTAGTTTTTACTCCAGATTACAACAATGGCTAAGAAAATGCCATCATTTAAATGCGGTGGAGCATATTGGTTTACGGATCTCACTACTCCAGATAGTTTATACGTCTTTCCAATTTTGACAGCAGTGACATTTTTGATAACCGTAGAGGCAAGTGTACTTTTTTTTTTCTCGATGATATTAAATTATGGAACAATGTTACAGTATACATTTTTCTATTTTTTAATCGGATTTACTTAATATGTCTGCAGTGTAACATGCAAGATGGTATGGAAGGGAAACCTGCTGCTGCAACTAAGAAAATTGTGTCTAGTGTCCTTGCTGTTTTGACAGTTCCACTTACCATGAATACAATATTAAGATTCTTCTTACTCAAATAGGTCATCTCGGCTTTATATAACGGTGTGTTCATATGTTTACATGTTGATGATAATTTTCATCTAAATTTATTCTACAGGCCATATTTTGTTATTGGATTACATCAAATTTGTTTTCCATCTCTTATGGACTAGGTGAGTCCTTGAGTTTCCTGTACCATGAGACAGGACTTGTTTTCTCTCGAGATTTTCGAGTATGTCTATATATCATTCACCTTAAACTTTATCCCTTGCAGTGCTTAAGGCTCCCGGGGTGAAGAAGGCATTAGGCATTCCTAAAATACCTGATCAACCAGCGGCTACTCACTACTGCACGACGACCTTCTATCAATCTGTATTCAGTTCTCAAAAAAACTCTCCAACAAGCAAGAGCAGCAGCAGAAGAAGAATCTGCCTTAGTATTTGCTGCACCAACAAAAGTATCGAACCGAAGCACACCTTCTTCTTCGGCCATCAATCAACGGATTAAACCTTTAGAGAAACAAGGGAAAGAAGAATAACAAGAAGAGGTGACCCGGAAGTCGAAAATCACCCGTTATAAACCATGATTTTCGTTTTCAAATAAAAACAAGTAAATCACATATAGGAAGGCGTAGGGTGGGATTGGATGGGCGGTGCGTTTACCTACGATTAGTGTAAAAACAGTGGTGGCGGTGAGATTAGATATTGTAGTGATACTGTAGCGTAAGACAAAAAGTAAGCTAAACGCACCGTACCGCACTCAATCGCCTATCCAAACTCACCCGTAGATCGAGTTAAGATCGTTTCCCTGAATCACTTGAGGTCTCTCTCTCCAATTTTTTTTAGCCAATGTTACTAAATTTGGATATGTCCAATACAAAAATATAATTAACACGATTTATTTAATTTTTCCATATATTTAGAGAATACTGATATCCACGTATATAATGAAAACATGTGCGCCGGACATGAAGTACACGTTGTTTAATGAATACATTGAATAAGTGCTGGAATTGAAGTACAGATAGTGTAATAAATACATGGAAGGCCATTGAATGCAGGTAGGTTTACAACCAAGTACTTAAAGGTCATTTTCTTCTCTGCCAAATCATCTTCCACTTGCATTATCCAAATCCAGATACCTAATTAATCAATTTAATTACTGTTCATTTGAGTTGGGACCGTTTGAACAAGATAATTTTTAATTTAAGTTGGTCTAAATTATTTTTTTTCTCAGGTAAAAAAATTAGTTTTTTTTTAATGAACAATCTAACTAACATTTTAAATATAAACTTATATATAAATTAACTAGGTAAAAATATTTTTGATATTTTATTATTTTTAAATAATAATTAGATTATTTGAATTTGATTCAAATGAGTTTATATAATATATGTATTAAAATTGTTGGAATTACAACTCGAATTAACTCGATTTATTGTTAAAATGCCTTTGTTATGATGGGATGTTAAGTAAACTGGTTTTTCTTTAATAATGATACTTAACAAAACTTAATGTCAGTTATTTGAGGCATTTAAAAAGCTTGTGTAAATTCTTTCCTCTCCTTATCTTAGAAACAAAATTATAAAGTGGGAGTGTCATAAGAGAAGTAATGAAACTTAATAGTAGAGTGACCACTTCGTAACAAAACGATAATGTAAGTGATTAAAACGTAAAATTTCAAACATAAGTGACTAAAATGTAATTTAAAAGAAACAAAAGTGGCTATATTTATAGTTTACCTATAATTTTTTTTTTTAAAATGGTACACATAATAATTTTTTAATATACTAATATTCTCACTTAGTAAATTCTTAAAAAGCTCATTTATTTTATATTTGATATATAAAAATAAAAAAAACAACAGTATCAAATTTAATCTTACTAACTAAACACTAATGTTTTGTGGGAAAAAATAATAATAATAAACACAAATGTTTTATCGATTCATCAAGTGACTAATATTGTTTTTATTAAATTTTATTATAAAATATAAAAATATTAATATACTAAACTTTTTCTTTAAAAAAAAAAACAGCATTTGGGTTGGACCTGGGGCAGTCTATACTGAGTTTCTGGTAAAATTCCAAAAATTTCAGGTTGCCGTCTTGACATTTTTTCGTGAAAAAGAACATAGTTTAAAAATGGAAAAATCCTTGAATTAATTCTGAAAAACCATTTTACTAATTTTAAATATTTTTAAAATTATTTCTATGTTAATATTTATTTATATAATTTAAATTAAATATATGAATAATTATTTGGTATGGAAAATTTTTTTTCCACAATATTTCTTGTTTATTTATTTTTTTAATTTTTAATTTTAATTACAACATAAAGGTACATACAACATAAAGGTACATGACAAAATTTTAACCTCACTGAATTATCTTTCTATCATCAGACTTTCGTATAGGGTTAAGAGTTGTTCTCCCATAAGATCCATCAAGATTTTTAAAATTAGATTGTTAGTGAAACCAGTTAGACCATCGGTTTGATTAAAAAATTATATATAAAAATATTAAAAATCTGGTTGCACCATCCAATTTAACCAATTTTTGTCCGTTTTAATCAATCCATATTAGTTTTTGGGTTAATAGGTTCAAAATCGATTTATTCTCAATTAAATCAATCCAACCAATTAATTCAATTCAAACAACCTTAACAACTATTTAAATTATTTCGTTCAGTAGGCCTTTATTGGAGGGACCAAATAAATTTTCTAAATATATATTATTAATAAAATATTTTATAATAAACTTATTTTTAAAATGAAAGCCTTAACAAAATAAACAAAACCCGTCATTTTTCATCTTGTTGATTACCCAAGGCACCTATCTTTTCTTTTGGCATTATATATTTATACGTGATATAAACAATTAAAAAACAGAGAATATATAAAAGAAAGTAGTTACGTGGTTTCAGATACTAACCATTGTGATCAAAATGGCTGAGGAGAAGAATTATATAATAAAGGTAGAGGAAGGGAAGGCCGCCACCGATGAAAGACCGTCGATCGGCCCCGTTTATCGCAGTTGTTTTGCCGAGAATGGTTTCCCTGCTCCGGTTCCTGGAATGGGGAGTTGTTGGGATATTTTCCGGTTAGAATTTAGCTTCTTTTTTTTGTCTCTTTCTTTTTTGTTTTAATAATCTTTTGCATGGTTGATATTGCTAAGAAAATAAGGAAACTAGTTTACTGTTTATTTTTCCTTTGTTTGATTTCAGCTGGCTTTGGAATTTTGCTTATTTCGAATTTTCATCTTTTTGAAATAATGTAGATCTTTTAATTTGTTTGGCTGTGCATTTAAATTTCACTCTCTGTTTGGCGATGGATGCAAGAAACATTACATTTTACGGATCATGAGATTTCATTATTTTACCGAAATGCATAATGTTTGAAAAATTGGATTTAAAACACTCGGATGGATCAAGATAACGAGATTTCCAGGCTTCTAGTTGAATGATCGATGGCTTTCATTCAACTCATTGTATAACTGCAAAACTAAAATTTATATTATGGATAGTAGTAATTATTTCGATTTTGGTTGCTCGCTGTTTATGTAATGTGGAAATCAGAACTTTCTGCTAATTTAGAACTTAGCTTATGATCCATGTATGATTGAACTTGTTAACTAACTAATACAGCTCGTATTTTTTATGCTACCAAAAAAAAGTGATATTCTGGTACTTTTGTCACTATGATTCATACTTCATCTTCTCCTTGCAGAATGTCAGTTGAGAAATATCCTAACCACCATATGCTCGGTCACCGGCAGATTGTGGATGGGAAAGTATGCTGTCAGCCATCCACTGCTGATTTATTTTTTATTTAATTTTTTTTCCTTTTACTGCTGACCTTGGCTTTTAGTTCGTGTATCTAAATTTATAGGCTTCCACTGCAGGCTGGAAAATATGTGTGGCAAACTTACAAACAAGTTTACGACATTGTAATGAAAGTAGGAAATTCTATTCGGAGTTGTGGTGTTGAGGAGGTAATGCACTAAGTTTTTTGTTATTCTAAAAGTTTGTGTATTTTTACAAATTTCATGGTTTTTATTTTTGTTTACAGGGAGGAAAATGTGGTATATATGGTGCCAATTGCCCTGAGTGGATAATGACCATGGAGGTATTGTTATTCTGAAATGTCTTTGTCTGACTTAGTTTCTCCTGAGCACACTCTTGGCTAACTAAAAGCTTGTCGTCCAAAAAGTTTACTGATGCATCAACATTGATGCAGGCCTGCAATGCTCATGGACTCTCTTGTGTTCCTTTATATGACACTTTAGGTATTTCTTCTTGAGGACCTACAAAAGTATGCTTTATATTTTGTTAAATCAGTACTTTCTGCAAACAACAAGCTCATGTGTTTTATCTAAACTTCCTCTTTTTTGAACCTGGTTTAGCATGTTATTTGTAACATCTTTAAAGTCTTTTAATGATGAGTGTATCTCAATGCCACTGCATACTGCTAATGATTGTTTGATCCTTTGTCATATATATTATAGGTGCTGGTGCTGTGGAGTTTATCATATGCCATGCAGAAGTTTCAATTGCTTTTGTAGAGGAAAAGAAGATTGCTGAAGTAAGCATAGTTACATATATCTATATTTGGAACCCTAGGATTGTTATGGGATGTGGGAATAATGGGAGAAAATATTTTTTATTTCTCGGTATAGAATATAAATAAGATATCTGTTTACTGAATGGATTTCTAGTTCTTTACTTTCAGCATTTGCTTCTGTATATGCTTTTCTCAGTTTTCTTAGGTGCTCATCTCAGAATTTATAGGTACATGGTTTTTTTCTCATGTAAGGTTTCTCTTTGCCCTTTCAGCTGTTTAAAGCATTTCCAAACTCAACAAAATACTTGAGAAGTAAGTCATTAGTTTATTTACTTTTGGTGGAGGGGGTGGATGGGATACTGTTATTAAATTGTGTTAGAAATAATTTATTGTGCATATACATTTGCTATGCAGCAATTATTAGCTTTGGGAAGGTAACACCTGAGCAGAAGGCAGAAGCTGAGAAGCAGGGTTTGGCAATATTTACTTGGGAAGAATTTTTGCAACTGGTAGGCTACTTTCTTTGTTGTCTCCTCTTGAATCATCAGTAAATAATTTTACACTGCTGAGTTAAGTGTCTTTTTTAGTTATGAGTTCAGAGAAAGGCATCTATATAGCTGTAGAAGAAAAGCTTTCTGGCATTGCATTGCAAATCTCTAGTATGAGCCAAGGCTCCTTGTAATTTTCTTGCGTGGTCCTGTTTCTTATGTCCTGGATTTCTGGAAATAATTTTCCATACATAACTTGTAGGCTAGCAAAATTGATGAATACTTGATAATTTTAGCATCTTGATTTTATATGTGAGTTGGCATTTTCTATGTATTCATTCTGGTTTAGGATGCTGAAGGAATTTTCCAGTACTGTTATTGTAGATATTATTTGATAACCATGGCTCATGCATGTTGAATAAATGTTTAATTGGATCATAATTTACGTAGATTACCACTGATTCTGATATAAGTTCTGATGTCTGTTTCTTGCAGGGAGAAAATAAACAATATGATCTTCCTATAAAGAAGAAAACTGATATCTGCACGATAATGTATACTAGTGGAACAACTGGTGATCCCAAGGGAGTATTGATTTCAAATGAAAGTATCGTTACTCTTTTAGCAGCGGTGGATTGTCTGCTAGGACGTGTAAATGAAGAGGTTATCTTTTCGTTTAATTTCCTGATTCCTAGACAAACAGTTTCACCAATCACTTTGACCTGTCTGTTCTTTTTTCCCACACTAAAATGAGTATTATTTTTCTCTTTTTTGCTTTTCCTCTCTAATTTGGTTGTTTCTTGTGCAATTTTACAGTTGACTATGAATGATGTTTATATTTCTTATCTTCCTCTTGCACATATCTTTGACCGGGTGATTGAGGAGTTATTTATTTCACACGGTGCCTCAATAGGATTCTGGCGTGGGGTGAGCCTGTATTTTTTATACTGTTTCAACTAGTAAGAGTTTATTCCAATTGGTAATTACTTATTTGTCACATCTTCAGGACGTGAAACTATTACTCGAAGATATTGGGGAGCTAAAGCCAAGTGTCTTCTGCGCTGTTCCTCGTGTGCTGGATAGAATCTATTCAGGTAAACTTTCTTATGTTCCCGATTGTAGTGCAGAGATTGACTTCCAGCATTCTTTCTAAACATGTATAAAGATATTGAATAAGATTCTATAATCTGGTTAGGCAATTTCATTTTGGTTTGTTTATGAAGGTTACAATAAACAATCTGGAACATGTACTTGAAAACTCATCTTAATTGATTTATTTTTTGAAACTCTCATAGTTAAATTCTTTCAAAATTATTTTTTCTGTGCCTCTTTTGTATATACTTTAGCAAACAAAATGAACTTTATTGATTCTCTTTAATTTTAAAGCGCACACACACACACGCACACATATATGCAGCTTTCTTCTTTTTTTCAAGCAGACTCATTCAATGCATTATCAATATCAGCTCTGAAACTCTCATAATTTTTGTATCTTGTTAGGTTTACAACAAAAGATTTCTGAGGGAGGCTTATTGAAAAAGACGTTGTTTAATGTCGCATATTCATTGTAAGTTACTTTTCAGTTCGCTTCTGTGAAGCAGTTCATGATATCTGCTGGCTGCTAGTAAGTGATGGAAAGAGGGTTAAACAAGTAATTAGTTTCACCACCACAGACTCGCTGGAATTAAGAACAAAGAATATTTGCTTCTGTACAATATGGCCATCTTTTTTCGTAGTTAGACAAAACTAGATTTATCTCAATCCTTTTGGGCATTAAACTTTATCATGAGCTTTTGCATTAGTTGATATTCATTTGCAGTATGTCCTTTCATTTCTTGTTACTATGTTTAGCCAATTTTGATTAGTGTTTGTTCACTTCGGTTTTAATTATTTCTGTTGAATCCAGTTTATTTCCCACATTTCTGCATTGCTGTCTGGTTCTGACATCTATGATAACCTCTACAGCAAATTCTATAACATGAGGAATGGCTCCAAACATGCAGAGGCATCTCCATTTTCTGACAGAATTGTATTCAGTCAGGTGACAGAAGTCTTATTCGTTAAAAAGAACACGTACAAGGCTCCTTACATATTTTGGTTGAATGCCAACAGAAATCCTGTCGACTACTTTGATCTCATTCATATTCATAATTTTGTCAGGTAAAAGAAAGATTGGGAGGGAATTTGAGGATTATTCTCTCTGGAGCAGCACCTCTTGCTTCTCACGTGGAAGAGTTCCTACGAGTAGTGGCATGTTGTCATGTGATGCAAGGATATGGTATACTGTCCTTGAAATTAGCCTCTTTACATCTGATAATTCCTTCTTCTTTACTGATTGTGTGCAGACTTGCTACAACATAAACGCTTATCTATTTTATATTAATCCGAATGTAGGTTTGACAGAGACTTGTGCGGGAACTTTTGTCTCATTACCACATGAGTTGTCAATGCTTGGTACTGTGGGGCCTCCAGTACCAAATGTGGATGTACGCCTAGAATCTGTTCCTGAAATGGGATATGATGCCCTTGCAAGCACACCACGAGGTGAAATTTGTCTCAAGGGAACAACATTGTTCTCAGGGTACTTCAAACGTGAAGACCTCACCAAGGAGGTCATGATTGATGGGTGGTTTCACACAGGTTGCTGATACTTATCTCTTTTTAAGTTGAGGTTCTCCGTATCATTAGCTTATCTCCAATTTAAGGACATTTCATCTTTGTGCATTAGGGGATATTGGTGAGTGGCAACCAAATGGAAGTATGAAAGTTATTGATCGAAAGAAGAACATCTTTAAGCTTTCACAAGGGGAATATGTTGCTGTCGAGAACCTGGAGAATGTTTATGGTTGTGTTTCTGATATTGAATCGGTATGCCTTTTTGCCCATGTCAATACATCACTATGCACTGTTTGCCGTTGTTCCTATGTAAGAGTGTAGGCATAAACTGAACCAGTAACTAAATGTTGAAAAACTGGCATTGAACACAGGGGCAGGCAATTGAACATTCTTTTTCGGATTTCAATCCTATGATTGTAGTCCTTCATTAGCTCTATGTTTCAACTCTTTTATATCACATCTTTGTCAATTTCAGATATGGGTTTATGGGAACAGCTTTGAGTCCTACCTTGTTGCGGTTGTTAACCCAAATAAGCAAGCACTTGAACGCTGGGCTGCTGACAATGGTGTAAGTGGTGACTTCGAAACCATCTGTAATGATCCAAAGGCCAAAGAGTACATACTTGGAGAGCTTACAAGGACTGGCAAAGAGAAACAGGTTTGTCATTTGATGGTTTCTCCGATTTCATGAAATATGAGTTCACTACTGTTACAAGTAATTACATTTCTTTATACTAGATAGGAAAGGAAAATCGGAAATTAAACTTATATCCTTACGCAGCTGAAAGGTTTTGAATTTATAAAAGCTGTCCATCTCGACCATGTACCGTTTGACATGGACCGCGACCTTCTCACCCCAACATTTAAGAAGAAAAGGCCTCAATTGCTCAAGTATTATCAGGTACCTTCTTTTTTTGCTCGGGTTTCTTTTCTAGATTTGACGATATGAAAACATGACACAAACACAACGCATTTTGGTACATTTATTGTACTCATATTTAGGGTCTTGACACATAATAATTTGTATTGAATTTATACTCTCACGGTTTACACGAAAAGAACATGAGCTAAGGGATGTATACATGAATTAAACATTCATTTTTTGCTCGGGTTTCTTTTCTAGATTTGACGATATGAAAACATGACATAAACACAACGCATTTTGGTACATTTATCGCACTCATATTTTGGATCTTGACACAATAATTTGTATTGTATTTATACTCTCACGGTTTACACGAAAAGAACATGAGCTAAGGGATGTATACACGAATTAAACATTCATTTTTTGCTCGGGTTTCTTTTCTAGATTTGACGATCTGAAAACATGACATAAACACAACACATTTAGTACATTTATTGCACTCGTGTTTAGGATTTTGACACATAATAATTTGTATTGAATTTATATTTACACGGTTTACATGGAAAGGACATGAGCTAAGGCATGTATACATGAATTAAACATCTCTCTAATGTGTGCGTGCACGCATGTATGCTGTGCATACATGTACAAGCTGCGCTGCTCTGACCCTTCGGTTTTCCTCAAGTATCTGACATTCACCGTCGAGTTTGGGTAACATAATGCACAACTATGTGCCCGATTACTGATCAGAGTTCTTTGGATGCAGAGTGTGATCGACGACATGTACAAGAGCATAAACAAGCCAAATGCTTGACCGAACGGGGATCCTAAAGCGGGTTGTTCTACGATTCGGATATATGGAGGAGTTATTCTTTCTGCTCTTTTCGTTTAGTTTGGACAGTAAAATACAAACTTCTTCGAAGGTAACATTTTTAGAGAAATGTTTTTATATCATTATTAGAATTTTGAAAATAAGTAAACAATAAGGGGATAGTTTTATGAGGAGAATGTAACATTAGTAGTTGGTCAAAGTCTAAATTCTAAATTGGTTTCAATTTTTAAAACTTCTTAATTGAATTAAAAAATATTAATATTATATCAATTAGATTTACATGTTTTGAGTAAGAATTTAATAGCTAAGCTGATAATTAAATTAACAAAATGATTTAATTGATATGATATATATACTTCGAAGATTTAATTATATATATTAAAATTTTAGGGTTTAATTTAAAATTTAGATAATAACTTGTGAACATTTAGTGATATTAACTC
This sequence comes from Gossypium australe, assembly GCA_005393395.2. NCBI lineage: Eukaryota > Viridiplantae > Streptophyta > Magnoliopsida > Malvales > Malvaceae > Gossypium > Gossypium australe. The sequence goes on along the minus strand of CM016624.1, from coordinate 2,316,108 downwards.
AAACAGAATAGTTCTTTTTTTTAGGCTAAGTCATTATTTAGTTTTTGAATTATATTCATTTTCCTATTTTGGTTCCTATATTTTTTTTCCTTACTTTAATATTTAAACTATCATTTTTGTTTTAGTATATCTTTTAAGTAAAAAAGTTGTCAATAAGAATATAAGACGTGATGCATTTTTATAATTTGAAAAAAAAAAAGGAAAGCCAAATTAAGCTTAAAGCTTTTTTTATTTAAAAATAATAAATATTTTTAAATAACATGTATATATATATATATATATGATAATTTGAAGGGTATGCCTATTCTAATATATATCCAAATAAACCCATGCCAAATTACTAAAAATTGATATTGGCCAATAAGAAGAAACCTTAAGAAAAAGAACTAAAGTTTTAATTGAGATGGGAACATCATAATTCTCAGCCATTATATTTGAAAAAAAGTGAATAAAAAAATGGTTAAGTCTATCTAAATGATAAATTTCTTTAAAGTGCCCCACCTAGGCTCGGCGGTGGACGTAGCCTACACGTATATAAGTCAACCATAATCTTAGGTTTCATGCCAAGTAGAAAACTAAAAGTCAACCTTTTTTAGTAGATAAAGAAGAGAAGTCAAGTAACCAATTTTTTCAAACCGGCCTGGTCCATCGTTCATTTTATAAAATTCTTAAAATAAACAAATGTTCAAATAGTTTTCATGGAAGACCATACCGAGACAGCTCATTGAACTGTTGAAGTGAATTAGGGAGGACCTTGATTTGACATGGTTATATCTCTCATGTTTCAAACCATTTCTGACGCTATGTTTGACCCTGTTTTGCCTAATCGCCAGGGTTAAAAGCTAGAACATTTTTTAGGTGGGTGAATAAAATTTAAATTTTTTATAATTTATATTTTAATAATTTTTAAAAGGTTAAATCAAATTTTTATAATTTTAAGGGGATTAAAGTGTAATTTATTTTTCTTAATTTATAATTTTAAAAAAAATTAGATAACTTAAATGGTAATTTTTTATTTTAAGGAGGGCCGAAGCCATGCCAAACCCCCTAGAATTGCCTCTGCTCATGGTTATGGAACTTACTAGGCTGGCAATTATAGTATTTAATACAACTTTTTTTCTTTTAATTATATGTCGAGAGAAGGATGTAAAATTTACACTTCTTACTCATTTTTTAGAAAAATATATGATCGTTTTATAGTAATTTGTTTGTTACATTATAAATCTTTTGAGCAATTAAAAAGTTAAAATACGTTAAAAATTCATATGAAATACTAATTCCAAAAACAAAATCGCTCAAATAACCATATTCTTATGAATAGGTGATACCCAAGGAAGGCGCTAAGAAAGCTACAGGGGCCAAGGCTCTCTTGGGAAAATATCACTTCGGCCTGTTAGCAAATGGTAACTTTAAAAAATGCTAAAAAATCAATTTAGTATTTCAAAAAGTATAAAGATATAAACGAAAGCAATAATAAAATTGTAAGTTCTCGTAAAAATATACAATTTAATTTCACCCCTTTTAAAAAAAAATTGACTTCACTCTATATACCCAAAAATAAAGGAACTTCCCAACCATTATAAATTATTCCTAGAATAACACCGATAATGAATTTAAAAAAAAACAAGTTGATTAAATAAAATATTTATATTTCATTATTAAAACCTTTTGAAAATTAAAATTCAAACTTAAGCCATTTGGAATAAAACTTTTAGGTTTAACCCAATAAGTTATATTTTCATTTAGTAAAAGAAAATCATGACTTCACCCTGACTATCATGGTAAACACAACACTCTCTCACCCTCCTTTTTGTACCTCTCTTATCATTTTCATGCCTTTGGCTAATTTAGGTGTCAAATAAAGTTGGAAAATCTGACGCTGACATCCTTTGATTTTTCTTTCTTCATTATAAGTCCTTAAAACTACCAGCATTCACAAAGACCTTAACAGAATTCATAGACATTAACATTTGTTGAACTGATATTATCTTTTAGAAGAAACAATTAATAAACCAACCAACTCAATTCGGGATTCATCAATGCAATCTTTTTGGTGATTAATTTAATAAAGGCACTAAAAGCAATTATCAAAAAGAGTTGACAAAAGGGAAAAAGTAAAACTCCATTGGCTTTGTAAGCAAGGATTAAAAAGTCAAAATGGAGAACCCATGATAGCCCCAAATTTTTATGTGGTGTTGGATGCAATTGCAAAAATACCTGCGAAATATGCTAAACCCACAATGAAGGCAACCCATTTAATTGGATGATTAAAATGCTTTATATCTTAAATTAATAATCTTCTTCTCCAACTCCATTGAGATAAAAGCCACCAATATCATTAATTATATTATCCATATATCCCTTTAGTCGGCACTTTCTGGGAGACCCATTAATTTTATAACTAGAAATTTTAATTGGACGATGTGCAAAATTCTTTTATATCTCAAACTTCAACTAGCAGGTTAAATCCCTATATATAAATATATATTGTTATATAAATAATATAGATCATGTCACATAAACCTTGACCGTTGACATGTGTATTCGCCACTCATCCGGCGAAGTATGGTTCAATTAGTTAGGGTCTTGTTCGCTACCAATCTGACTAGTTGATCAACAACTCGCCACTTGCATAGTTTTACCCTGCTCACCTACATCTCATAGGGATATCTAGGGCACGTGCAATCCCTAGCGGAGTAATATGTCACACACATGGCACTTGGCTAATTATCTCTAACACATCACATCAATAGACCGTGCCATATATATATATATATATATATATATGTAACGGCCTAATTTTCAGTAGTGTCGGAAATAGTGATATGAGATCACTAAATTCAGCAAGTAAGATTGAATAAGATAGTAATTTAATATTTATGAGTCAAGTGAGAATTTAGAAGAATTTGTGGATTGGTGAATTTAGTGAATTAAAAGAATTTATTAGGTCAAATGGGTCAAAAACGAGGTATCGAGACCTCAAATTTGAAAATCGAGCCATAAATATTTTTAGAAATATTTATGGAGTGTTATTAAGTTAGTATTAAAGTTTGGTTGAGAAATTTAAATGTTTGGGTAGCCAATTTAATAAAAAGGACTAAATTGTAACAAATGCAAAATTGCTAGAAGAATTAAATAGCTCAAGTGTTAAAAGAAAGAGGATTTATAGGGCAATTAACCCAAATGTGAAAAGGCTGGACGGCAAGTGGAAGAAAATCATCACAAAGATAAGGATAATAAGGGCAAAATTGAAATTTTGTAATTTTAATATGTTATTAAGATAAGATTGAAAATAATCTAGAGTAATCTTCACAATTATCTCAGCCAAAAACGTCAGAGGAGTTCTGGAGAAAGCTTGTTTTCATACTATTACATCCTATCAAGAAACCAAAGAAGAAAGAGGAAAAGAAAAAGTTGCAGAGTAGTCCCTAAATTTCAAAATCTTCTACAAATCAGCCGGGTAAGTTCATATGGTTGAATTTATATGTTTATTTGTGAATGATTGAATGATATAATGTGCTGTTAAATATGAATTTGCTGTGGGATTGTGAAAAATATGATAAATGAAAGAATAAATGGTGGTAATTCAAATTAGGAAAAATGCAGAATTGAGTACGTTCGTGTCGTGACATGTGATGAATTGACGGATAAGACCATGGTTAATCCATGGCAAATGTGAAATGTAGGTATGGTATCATCCATACTGAGTTATGAAATGTAGGTATGGTATCATCCATACCGAGTTGTGAAATGTAGGTATGGTATCATCCATACCGAGTTGTGAAATGTAGGTATGGTATTAACCATACTGAGTTGTGAAATGTAGGTATGGTATAAACCATACTGAGTTGTGAAATGTAGGTATGGAATTATCCATACTGAGTTGTGAAACGTGGCACTGAGCAACGACGTACTCAAATTCGTAAGACGTTTCCTAATTTGATAAGAAGTAATATAAAATGAGTGAATCAAATGGAAGAGATTGAGTAGTTGTTAATGTTGAGCTCAACTATGTGAAGTATTTTAACAATGGTTGTGAATGGCAGGGAACTTTAGTAAATGTTTTGTTATTGTTTTGGAAATATTATGTGTGGTAAGCTACTTTTAAACCTATGAACTACTAAGCTTCATTAAGCTTACTTGTGAGTGTTTGATATTTTTATGTAGATTGAATTAAAGAGAAGTGGAAGATCGGATCATCACATCAAAACTCACTATCCAGATCAATTCCGGTAGCTTTTGTTTTATGTTTAAAGGTTTATATGGCATGTATAGAGTTTAAATGAGATGGAGTAAAGATGTTATAAACTAGTTAATGATATTTTTGCAACGAAACAGTTTTTGAATTACAGCAGTAATGTGATTTTGAAAAATCACCAAAAATAGAAGAAATGGAATTAGAAAGTGAAAGAGATATGAATTGAAAGCTCTTTGAGTCTATTTTCATATGAAAGAAATAGAGTAAGCAAAAGATATGGAAATAATGAGATATTTAAATTTTAGTGAAACTGGTTCTGAATGAATTCGTGATCCCCTGTTCTGCCTTTGAAAAATCATTAAAAATTGCACAAAAATAATTGTGGATTAAAATTTATATGTATGAAATTCTAAATGAGTGTAGTTTCAAATGAGCTAAACAAGGAGGCCATCTAAATTCTGTACAAAGAGTAATTTGATTCGTAGTGAAGAGAGGTCAGAGCAGTTGAACAGTAAAATAGGGGAAATTTTAATGAATAAACTGTACTAATTGGCCACATGAAAAATTCTGGAAAAATTAAAGTAAAAAGATATATGAGTCTAGTTTCAGGGAAAATTAACGGATCTTAATTTGGAGTTCCGTAGCTCCAGATATAAATATTTTAGTGACTATGACGCAGATGGACAGTTTTAAATTTTATGCCGAATTAGTAGTTAAGTTTAGTAATGCCTCGTGCTCGACTCCGGCAACGGTCTCGGGTAAGGGGTGTTACAATATATATATGAGCTATTATGAAGAGACTAGAGAGAAACAAACATTCAATATATATTATAATAAAAATTGAGTATAGTTATTTTAAATTATAAAAAAAAAGTTTAAATCAACTTTCATCAAAGGTAAACATTTTATGTATAAACATGGATTCAATGTAAATCATAATGTATTAAATCTTAAATACGAATAAAATACATATGAAATATTTTCATTTAATAAATGTGTTATGATGTTGTGTTTTTCCTATGCATAAATATTCGTCTTATCATCACAAACAAGGCCAAATGTTTCTTAGTAATTGGCAAATGTGGACAAAACCTTGTGCCAAAATGGCGGTGGCCATGCATTGCATTGCATCAATGTCTTTCTTACATTTTATGTATGAATGAATTAGTTTCCTTCAAACAACTCTCTCTCTCTCTCTCTCTAAATAATATTTTGAATTACAATTTCAATTAAAAATAATAATAATAAAATATCGATTGAGTTTTAGCTCGATTGGAATTAGTATTATTGTCAGTGCAGAAGGACGTGAATTCAAGTGTATTAAGCGCATTATCCTCCTATTTATGGGTTAGAGAGAGATTATAAGTAATTTTAAGTATTCTATTATATATATATATATATATATATGATAAGAATTTATAATGAGATTATAAAAAAAATTAATGACAAAATTAATTGCTTCTAGCCATTGACTTGACTTTTTTTAAATCTAGATATCTAGGAAATTTGATCATTAATTATCCTTATTTTATATGTAAAATTTTGAAAATTCGGTTTCTTTTCACATTTTTAAATATTATATATCAATATTTTTTAGTATATAATTTTAGAAAAACAGTATTATTAAAATTAAAATTTGACACAATGTGATAGGAAAACATAATTATGTAATAAATATATTTATAAAAATTGATATAGAAAATAAATAAAGTTTTAGTGGAAATGGTAAAATAGAAATGTTGAGTGTCTTAATTACAAATTTTATTATGTGCATGTATTTTTTTCTATTTATTTATATAAAAATTAATTAAAAATAAAAACACTCAAAAATATGAAGAAAATAATAATATTTTAATTAATACTTGATTAGCTTGTAATATTAACTTAATTAGTAGCTTAATGTGTAATATAAATTATTTGCAAAATGGCCCATTAACTAAGATAATAAGTGTTGCATCACATTTTCTTTGGGGAAAAAGAACCGAAAAGGACCAAAAAAAAGAAGTAAATTTCAAAAGTCAACCATAGTAGATGACAGAGTCAAAGCATGGTTGACTTTTAACCGACAGTTAGGTTTTGCTTCACATGCGAACTCAAAGCTTCTATTTTATTTTTCAAATTTTGTATTGTTGGGAATTCAAAAATATTCGTATATTGTGTTAAATGTTTTAAAATTTATTACAATCATATTTAAAATATTATAAATTTTTATTATAATAAAAATTATTAATGAATTAAAAAACTTTTCCCTTTTTTTCCTTTTAAGTCTTTTATTTATTTATTATCTTTTGTATTATTTAGCAGCAGTGTCAATTTTTGGATTAGCTATCACCCGCCTTTTTCTCACTCCATCAACCATTTGTTTATTTTTTCTTTTCATTCACTACACATGTCTTATTTCTTTTCAGTTTACAGATCTATTTTGTGGATATATTTGTTGTCTTCGCAAGTTGCGATGGACAGATGACAGTACCTGTCGTTTATTAAAACTCCACCAGCGACCACTAGTTTTTATTGGAAAGTGGATGACTCTTCATCAACTTCTTAATATGTTTCTATTTTGAGAGTATTTTAGAATAATAAATAATTTTATGAGTCGATTTGAACACATGTTGTCTTAAGTTTTATATATATATTTTTATTGATTAATAAATTTTCAATTTTAGAACTTTATGTCTGCTATTATAGCACGTTTTTTAGTTTTGCTTATTTATGCACTCTTAATTTTACAAATGATTTTAGGGATGATTTTGTTGTCGCTCTTTTTAGTTTGGTGAATGCTTAATTCTTTTGTCGAATTTTGCTCGCCGCTTTGGACCATTTGGGGCTGATTTCATTATCGTATTAAGTGTTTGCAATTACTCCAAATATATCGTGCTTGAATTGTGTTAAAGTCAATTATTAATATGCCATAATGTTTTATTAATGTTGAGGATAAAACATTTGTTGTATTGATAGAATTTATTATTTACTATTTACGAGTATTTATTATTATTTTAAATGGTATGGTTTTATTCATTAAATAAAATAATGAATTTAACTTTAAAAAAATTGTTAATGAATCATAATAATTGACCTACATTAAGCAAAATCCATAGATATATAATAATGGAGAAAAAAGGCGGAGAAAATTTACAAAGTTGACTTTTATTGTGTGTATTCTATCATAGAAATAATAAGAAGTACGGACCGACCTGTTTGTGGAGGTTGTGGTCTAGCACCAAAGTCAAAATCTGAAACTGAAAATTGACTCTACGACACAAGATTTACGGGGTTCCCACATCTTTGTAAGAATGCTGGCGCGTGAAATTACGGTCTCGCCCTTTTTGGCCTTCTTGTTCTTCTTTGTTAGGGATAAACCCGAGTCCTGTCTAAATATAAATTGAAAGTTGATTTGAATTGAGATATTTAGATAAATTTTACATTAAAAAATTTATTATTATTATCCGAAGCAAACCAAATTCTATTATTCATTTAATTTGTAAATAATTTTATTTTTTATTATGTAAAATAAATATTTTATAATTAAATTAATTAAATTAATTTTAAAAAAAATTCAACAAATCAATTGTTATTAATTATTTTTATTTACTTGAAATTGTAAATTTTTTTAGAAATATTTATGTAATATATTTTAACAAATAATATCTAAAAGTTAAATATTAAGTTCATTTTATTAAAAATAAATTCAAATTTTCAAAAAACAAAAATAGTATAAAAAAAACTAAAAATTGAATAGGTTCAAATTTTTAAAAAATTTGATTTAATCGAACTAAACTCACTTATAATCCAATTATGTACGAGTTTAAATATATTTCAATTTTTAATGTAATTATACTTTATATGAATTTTATTTGAATTATAACTAGTCAAACACATTTTATTTGTGATCAATATTTTGATCAACCACAATATTAAAAAATATATCAAATTAGAAGTAAAATTGATATGACTTGGGTCCAGGCTTCTGTACTTGTGTTTTCTTTAAATTTAATACATTTACAATAATTCAATTATTTTTAATTTTTCTATTTTCGAAATATTGATATTCATTTTTCTCCATTAATTCCATCAGATAAGTTGATCCCTCCTATTTTGTTTAAACACGTGAATACATGAAACATTCACATTCGCTTTTTTCTTTTCTCAGAATTTTTGCATATTAAAAAAAGAAGAAGTTTCAAATGGCACCAAAAATTCATGATATACGTGTCACACTACCATTTGTTTAAAAAATAAGTAATGGTGAATTATTTGAAAGAATTAACAAAAAAATTAACTTCAGAGCTAAAATATAAATTTACGAAAGTAAAAAGACTAAAAAGGATTAGTACATAAGCTAAATTAATTAAAAAAGTATATAATTATTTTCATAACTTTTTTTGACAAATATATTATTACATGTGTGATATTATGTCAATTTGTCGTTTTTAAACAATGCTCATAAAAAAATTATGTCATTTTAGTTAATGTATTTAACTATTATTATTTGAGTCAAGACTGGAATTTTAAAACCCAAAAAGTATAAAAATTAAAAACAATTAAATTGAAGAATGGAGATTGAATCCCAACTTACACATAATATAAAACTAACAAACATAATATAATTTAATAGATTTAACTACTAATATTTAGGTTAAGATTACAAATTTGAAATATATATATAAACTAAAATTGATAATTTTTGAATAAATGGACTGAATCTATAAATTGTATATAATACAAGGGCTAATAAAATATTCAATGTAAACAAACTGATTAAAAAAAAGGGCCAAATTTGGATTTTTATTTCTCTTAAGGGACAGGAGGTGGCGGCCATTACAGTGTAATCCAATTAACTTGAGCTTAAAAGGTAGAGATAAAATAAACTTTTAATCCTTGAATTTAGTAAATTATTTTTAATTTGATCTTTAAATTTTGTCTACATTAGTCTTAAAATTGATAATTTTTATGAATTTCATCCTTAAACTTTAGATATTGTTAAGGTGTGATGACCTAGCTTGAAAATTTAAAATTTTTTACACAAAATGTAAAAATTCAAAAAAGAAATATTTAAAAGCTTCAAAAAAAATTTTAAAAACATAGGTGATGAGATAGCAAAATCTCATAATATCACATAATTATCTTTAACAAGATTGAAGTTCATGCACCAAATTGGTAAAACCTGCCCAGTTCCAAGATTAATGTGAACTAAAAGAATCAAAGACCAGAGTGGGAAAAAATTATAAGGGACTAAATGTCAAAAAGATACGTTAAGACACTGACAAAGCTTTCGCAACTTCGCTTTACCGTGCAGCTATAAATACACCAAGCTGGAAGCCTGGAACTAGTTTCTGGTCTCTCCTGCATAATTATTCTACAAATCTTCCCTTTGAATCTTATTTGTTCTTCATTTCTATCTTCCAAAATCAGGGTTTTTCTTTTAATTTGTGTCTATGAGATTTTAAATTCAACCCAACAATTCTTCTTCATCCTTCAAATATTCATTTCTTCTACCTCTGTTAAAGACTGCTTCCGCTGTTTTGGTTCCCCAAAAAAAAATGCAAAAAACAGATCATGTTTGTGGATTCAACGACGGTGCTAATATCGGGTCTTCGTTACCACAGCTCATATTATCAGGAGGCTCAAATACCATAGATTCAATCTTCTCTCGTTGCGCACCATCATCAACCATGGCCGGCGTCTACGAACCATTAGGCTCTTCAGTCTATCACCGGCAAAGGGACCTCCTCGAAAAATTCAGCCACGAGAAGAAAGAAAACGCTTCGTTTTCATTCAAATGCCTAACGAATCCGATTCAAAACAGCCAAAACCGTGCATCGACGACGGCAGCGGCTAAATACCTGAGCAGCCCACAAAAGAAGAACCTTTATAGGGGAGTAAGACAAAGACGGTGGGGTAAATGGGTAGCCGAGATCAGACTTCCACAAAACAGAAAGCGTGTCTGGTTAGGCACTTACGAAACAGCTGAAACTGCCGCTTTGGCATATGATCGAGCAGCTTATAAACTTAGAGGGGATTACGCGAGGTTGAATTTCCCAAATTTGAAGGACCCAAGCAAGTTTGGGTTTGTAGATTGTGCTCAGTTCAATGCCTTGAAGAACATGGTGGACGCTAAGATTCAAGCCATTTGTCAAAAGATGAAAACAGAGAGAACTAAAAAGAAGGCCAAGAAGGGCAACTTTGATCGTCCAGGATGTTCATCGTCTTCGTCGTTGTCTCCTATGGTTTTTAGCGACGATCTAAGCAAGGAGTTGATGTCGCCGACGGTGTCTGGAGATGGGTTTTTGAAAGCTGAGAATTCATCGTCCTCCATTTCGAATGATTATCCGATGATGGTGGTGGCAGAGGAACTGCCGTTTGAGGACGAGTTGCTTGCGAGAATGCCATCTTTTGATGCTGAATTGTTATGGGATTGTCTTGCTAAATAGAATTACATCGCTACCATTTGCGTTTCTCATAATGAAAATTTATCTTTCTTTTTCTTTATAGAAAAAACTTACCTACTTAAAATTTACTATGGAGGTTGTTTTTATCGTATGCTTAAAAATAGATAAAATAGTTTCTATAAATTAAATTAAAGAGTAATTTATTTTTATATTAAAATTTTAATTTATTTTTATTGTTAAAAAATATCTTTGTACATCAGAATAAATTTTTAGTTATTCTATCAACTAGGTTTAGTTTGTAAAAATTAAAAAAAATTATAACAAAAAAATAATTTACTCTTTAATGTAATGTATACAGGTTAATCTATTTTTTAATAAAATTGATAAAATGTAATATTATAACTATTTTTATTAGAAATTGAAAATGGTAGGGGTGTTTTGGGATGATTTTATCTAATTTAATGTTGGCTGGTTAAGGCTTTTAGTAGTATTTTTTTTTAAGGTATTGTGTACCTTTGTGTTTTGTACGAAAATGCAATAAATTTAGAATATGATCATTTAATTGAGATGAGTTTTGGATAGTACAGTGCGTTTTTAATATGATTATGGTGCTTCAAGTTAATAAAACCGAATAGAATAGCAATAAAAATGGAATAACTAAATAATAAATATTATATTTTATGGTTGGTGGAATGAAATAGATGAATAAAAGGTATTATATTATTTGGTTGGTAAAATTATTTAAGGGGATAGATTTAACTGGTAATTTTACATTTGATACAAAATATTATTCTATTTATTATTAATTTTATAATAATTTAAATAGATTACATCAATTAAAAATGTCATTTTTTTTTATCATAGATTATATTTAAATGTTATTATTAGAAATAACCATTCCATTGAGCAAATCATTTTTTTGGCCAACATAGTGAATTATTTTACTAAAATAGAGGTGTCCATGGATCGAATTAAGTCGAACCGAGGTTTGATTTCAAAATTTTTTAAGTCCAAACTTGTTTTTGGACCAACTCACTTAAAAAGTCTATTTTATTATTTAAAAACTAATAAAATAATAAAAATTATATTTTTAATTATAATTAAATTTAACTTTTTAAAATATACTTTTTATTATTTTAATTGAATTCAGGTCGAGTTGGGTAGAGGTGTAAAAATCTTTATCCAAATCCGATCAAGTCAAGCTAAACAGAACGAACTATCCAACCCTTAAACAAATCTACTGAACGAGGGAATAGACGAGAGAATAGAAGATTAATTCCTCCAGCCGAACATGTTGTCAGTAAATGGCGCTATTTCTTTTTTTTAAAAAAACTAACTTAATCTAACCTAATTAAATCAGTGTTAAACTTCAAATCAAACTCAAACTTTAAAATTAAAATTTGATCCAACTCTGAGTTGAATTCGGAAGCTGGAATTTGGGTTCGAGTAAACCATTGGGCAGGATATTTTGGGCTAAAAGAATTGGCCCAATAATTCAGAGACCCAGCGGCAAAGCAAAAGCCTTTAAATACCAGTCGTTTTTTACTTTAAGTACGTTCCTGAAAAGTACGAATAAACGATAATGCCCAAGTTTATTCTTTTGCTACTTGCTTCTTCTTTTTTCAATATTATATTAAATAATTAATAATTAGTAATTCCAGGTGATGAGATGCGAAAAAAGCAGGACCTTTCGCTCTTGGACCTGCCCGATGTCGTTTCATTTTGGACCTTTCTAGTATTCCTGTAATCCGAACCCGAACCCGCTAATTTCTCCTTCCCCGCCGTCGGCTTTTTTACCAGTGTTTTTTTTTGCCCGTCTCTCATCCCCGCGCTAGGGTTTCTGCTAAGGTTACCTTGATGGTGACCAATAATTATATCACCATGAACGGGAACAGGTTTACTAAGGTAGAAGAAGAGTTCATCAAGAAGTACCATAAACACGACGTTAAAGAAAATCAGTGCAGCTCTTCGCTCGTTAAACACATCAAAGCTCCAGTTCATCTTGTATGTTTCTCTTTTTTTTTTCTTTTTAATTGCTTTCAATAATAATTACTTCTTTTAATAGAATGAATTGGATTGGTGTTAGATCCGTACATAGATCTGGAAATGGAAGTCTTTTTTTGCTTAGTTCCGTATTCTTCCTTTCATTTTTCATTGCATGTTGATTGAATATATATAGGAGATCGAAATTAAAGTAGGGGTTGATTAGAATTGTGAAGTTATCACTGAACTTTAGCTATTTATAGCGTGTGATTTTAATTAGTAACTTTTGATTGAGGAGTAATTAGTAGAATTTACTTCGTAAAATTGTTGTTTTCTTGTATAATTTTGCTAAGTATTTGCTTTGTTTGAATAGAAATGGAACAGGAGATTTTCGTTAAACTTTCATTTCACTCAAGTGTGGAAATGAAGTCTAAAGGTTGTGTAGTTGCAAATAAGATTACTTTGAGATTAAGTTTCAGGGTTTAATTTGTTTGATTGAAGGCAAACTTGGAACTGTTTTCTTTGTTAATGAACAATGATCGGTCTTTGATCAATCAGGTTTGGTCTTTGGTGAGGAGATTCGATCAACCACAGAAGTACAAGCCATTTGTTAGTAGGTGTGTTCTACAAGGTGACCTTCAGATTGGAAGTGTTAGAGAAGTCAATGTTAAGTCAGGTTTGCCAGCCACAACTAGCACCGAAAGGTTAGAGTATCTAGATGATGACGAGCACATCTTGAGCATGAGGATTGTTGGAGGAGATCACAGGTTGAAGGTATGAATTTTCCATTTGATTGAAGTCTTTATACACCATATACGAAAAATTTAAATGCATGCTCATTGAGTTCCTATAATTTTTTAGTTTTTAAACATATAATCTCGACTGAGGTATAGGTATTCATCTCAAACTAACATATGATCTCGACTGAGGTATAGGTATTCATCTCAAACTAACTTCTTTCTGTCTCGTATTATTTGATATGTTTCTGTTAGATTATGTAAATACATAAATTACCTGAAAATGTTACAAGGCTTTGGATATGGTTACCTGTAAGGTGGAGTATTGAATATGCCAACTTCTGTTGCCAGTCATCGAAATAAGACTAGATCAAGTACAAATTATCAAAATCATTATTCAATCTATGAAGTCTTTTAGGGTCTTATTTTTTTATTACAAAACTTGAAATTGGAGTTGTGAAACTAGGAGATATATATCGTACATATTGACTTGCCAAAGCTATGTCTGCTGAATTTAGCTAGTCGCATGAATGAGCTTCTTGCCTGCACTATGTCCGGGGCAATTTATATGCGTTATGTGGCCTTATCCTCTCTACTCAATTATTTTTGTTGGAAATTTATATTGTGCTACTGGTACATTTAACCTAGACCCTATCATGTTGGAACTGCCATTGATTTCCTGGTTTTTTGCATGGAATGTAATGGATATGGTATTATGTGCCTCCTTTTGTTTTAATATTTGAATTTATATGAATGCTATTGTACCAATCCTGCATTGACCTCTTCTTTTCTGGGTCGAATTTTGAACTTCATAATGTAACCTAAACTTACATCATGATCTAATTTGCTGAAACTGCAAAATATCCCTTGTGCTATGCAAATTGGCAGAACTACTCATCCATTGTTACAGTCCATCCCAAGGTCATTGATGGCAGACCAGGAACATTGGTGATCGAATCATTTGTAGTGGATGTACCAGAAGGGAACACCAAGGATGAAACATGCTACTTTGTCGAGGCATTGATAAAGTGCAACCTCAAGTCACTGGCTGATGTTTCAGAGCGTTTGGCTGTTCAGGATCGGACTGAGCCGATCGAAAGAATGTGAATAATCCAGGTCCCAATTAGCACCATCAAGGTAAATCATTGTGGGTGATAAGATACTCTTGTTATTAGATTCCCTGGTAGCAGAGTGAACTTCTCTATTGTATTTTATGCTTCTTTTTTACTAGAACATGATCTCTAGGTGTCTTGTGTTTATAGTAGCTGACAATTAAAACTCATCCGCGGCCTACGGATTTACTAAATGAAGAAACAAAATCGAAAATTTCTTGGTGGTGTTCTCTATGTTGAATAATAGGGGTGGTGAAATTGTTATTTGTTTGTAAATATGTAAACAGGGATAGAAACTGTTAATATCTTTAGTTTTTGCATGTTCCTGTTGTAGAAAAGTCAGGTCTGGTAGATATAATGGTATGTATGTTGGTAATTGGTAAATGATATGAATTGACTTATGTAGCAAGTTATTTGTACTAATCTGAAAAGGGTCTTTTTTATTTTTATTTTATATATATATATTTCTAGTATTGTTTTTATTATTATTATTTTAGGTTTAGTGTATATAAGACATTGGTGCTCGCAAGCTATTTGAGGTCGATTTGAAAAAAATTCAAACTCGATTTGGTAATTATCGAGTTAAGTTCGAGCTTGAGTAGCTTGAGCTATCAATGGAGTTAAATTTGAGTTTTTAGTAATACTCAACTCGAATAGCTTGCGAGCCTTATCAAGCCTTTTATATTTTTATATTATTAAATTACGATATTACCTTTAATATATATTATTAACATTAAGCTTAATCATTGAGCCAAGTTCGAGCTTGAGTACAAAAATTGGTAAATGAACTTAACCGAACTCGAACATGAGGTTAAAAATAGATGTCAGTATTTGAGCTGGGCTCGGTTCAATTACAACTCTAAGAGAAAGAATGCTTGATGTAGGGTTCTCTACTAGGAAGGCATTTGGAGTGTTGTAATTAAGATGTAGGCAGGTTGAGCAAAATGTTAGCGTCGCCCATTAAATGCAAGGGAGGCTCCAATTCTAGGGACCGTTATCCGATAAAATGTTGGATGGTGTGTATTTCGTGAGAGCATTACTTTGTTTAGTTTAAAAAGATAAATTGTCATCCAGTTGGATCCGACCCATGTATGAATCTCAAGTCTCAAAATTTCTGTCGGGTGTTTTTTTCACATATTTGAACTCTTAGAGTGCATTTTTGTGGAATAGATAATTGTTCTGTTATTTCAATTGGTATCCGTACTATGGATTATTTGTGTGTTATATTTCGATTTTGATTATATGAAAGTGGACTTGAAGATAACAAAATATTAAAAGATCTAAAGTATATAGAAAAAATAATTTCAAATTAAGATTTTACGACACCATCTATTTCAAATTATTTTTATTTAGGTCAGATAGCCAAAATAAATCAAATCCATTATTTGCAACGCCCCCAATAGGCAGATTAACTACAACTAAAGCTAAAAGCTGAGAATCTAAAAGGAAAAAAAATAAAAATAAAGTAACGTTCTAATCAAAATCCTTCGTAGCTAAGCTATGCTTTTCTATTATTTGAGCGTCAAATTCTTATCTTTAGTTTAGTTTTAATATTTAATTTAGTATTTAAATTCTTTTTCAATTTAGAATTTTAATTTAGTTTCAATATTCAATTTAGTACTCAGATTAAATGGTTCTATAATGATCTCATAAATATTAGTAACCTATACTTTAATAAAGAAAATATAAATACTTAATTGAGACAAAAAAGATTAAATATTAAATTAAATATTAAAATCAAACTCAAATAATTAGTCATTAAATTAAATATTAAAACTGAATTAAAGTATTAAGTATTAAATTAAACATTTAAAGTAAAGAAATATTATATTAACCATTTTCTGTTTATAATGTTGAAAGCTGTGGATTGCGAGTAAGGGTGGCATTGCCAGGCCAACCAACCATTCCAATAATATACACACATACACATAAATAAATATTTATCAAAGAAAAGTAGGTAACAACAAAAACATACAGCCCAAACTTTGATGGCTTTCTCAAATTTTGTGCTGCCCATTAACTATGCCTTATCTTTATTATAATTTGTAAAATCCTTTTGGCAGATAAATAATAATTTACATAATCATAACAAGAGTATGAAATGATGAGCAAAAGAAAACGTCTACATTTCGGTACGTTAGCAACGTCAACAAAACTTTTATAATGTCCACTGTTTGTCTAAAACGCCGTTTATTTCAATATTGAAAAAAAAGAAAGAATAATGTTACGGTATTATTAGTACTACTACTTTTGCACTTTCTTCGCTAAATTTTAACGATAATAAATTTAACTCTTTTACCAATTTAGTTATTATTTAATTAAATTTAACCTCTATTAATCACATCATTTTTTACATAAACAACTATTTTAGGATTCGAGAAATATGTAAGTTTGACACCTACATACCTTACAACTTAGGTGATTTCACATTGCTCGCTTAACAAGATTTAAAAAAGAGACCAATTAACCTAAACACGTGCAATTGAGATCAACCTACATGAATACCTTTCACACACCACAAGGTTTCTGCATGTTCTCTAATCCCTCAATCCAAACTTCATCCTCAAGCTCTTCTCCTTTCTTTTATCTTTAATTATCACTAAAATAACATGACTATCCGTTCAAATAGGGTGAACCTGTGCCTTATCCTCCAAACTATTTTTCAGTATCACAATCAAGGGTGAAACTAGAAAATTAGTTTAAGAGGCCGAAATTAAATTGTAATTTTTACAATAGCAAAAGTGTAATTTTATCATTATATTATTATAAATTTTAAAAGATTAAATCAAATTTTTGAGAAGTTAAAGTGTAATTTTACCATTACTAATTTAAATTTTAAAAAATTTTAAGGACTAAATGGAAATATTAACTAAGATTTTTATTTAATTTTATATAAGTTTTTTTATTTTATATAAATTCCATTTTATATTAGAACCGTGCATCGGGTACCCCAATTATTTTGTAAATTACAAAGAACCACACATTCCTCTTACTCCACTTTCAGTCTCAGCTTCTTCTTGTTTATTTCTTTCTCAATCTTGAGTTCTTCACATTCCCTTTTTTAATCTTTAAATAATAGTACTTTAATTCTTTGTTCTTCATTTTCCCTGTTCTTCACCAACTAAAATAATCAAAACCCATTGTATCTTTCTCCTTGTTTCACTCTGCAGATCCTCCCCCATTCATTCAAACACCAAATCAAAAGTTCATTTTGTTCCTTTTCTCATTGTCACTCTCCACATCAATACTTCCCCCAATTTTTTTTTCTAAAAACAATGTTTCGAATTCAACCGTTGGTTTCGGTTTTGCTTTGTTGCTTCACCTTTTGGTTCCACATTTCATGTGGGTACTTGATAACGTGCTCGGGGATAGTTCCGATGAGGTACCGGAACGATAAGGTATCGATAACGGATTTCGGCGGCGTCGGTGACGGAAAGACACTCAATACAAAGGCTTTTCGGGAAGCTATATACCGGATTCAGCATCTGAGAAGGAGAGGTGGGACCTTGCTTTATGTGCCTCCTGGGGTGTACTTAACGGAGAGCTTCAATCTTACTAGTCATATGACTCTTTATTTGGCTAGAGGCGCCGTCATCAAAGCCACTCAGGTACTATCTCAGTATCTTTTTCCATTTCTTTGCTGATATTGCTTAATTTTGCTGTATTTGTTGCTGAAAACTCTGCAATTTGAAGTTAGAATTATGGGTGAATTCTGTACTGTTTGGTTGAAGTTTTATCATTGGTTTATAATAATTCCATTCTGCTATTTGTTTTTGGATAATGCAAGTTTTAGGCTACGAGCATAGCAACTTTTTTAAGCTTGGTCAAAATTTTTTAATTTTAATTCATGTAATAACACCAACCTAAAGTTATGCCAAATCATTACTTCAATTTAATCATACAAATGAAAATTGAAAAATTTGTCAACTTCTAAAAATAAGGTGGACGAGGATTAAGTTGAAAAAATTACCATATTTTGAGATTAAATGTTGTTTTACCCTTCTATTTCTTTTCATATTTTAAGTTTTGGGACTTATTTTAAAATTTTACATTGCCTAAAATATTACTTACATATTA
Organism: Gossypium australe; assembly: GCA_005393395.2. Classification (NCBI taxonomy): domain Eukaryota; kingdom Viridiplantae; phylum Streptophyta; class Magnoliopsida; order Malvales; family Malvaceae; genus Gossypium; species Gossypium australe. Next base: position 2,297,612 of record CM016624.1, on the reverse strand, counting down.
AAAAGAATCAATCATGGGTTAGATAAATGTTACATTGCCTAAAATATTCGTATTAGGAGAAAACATTCAATAATAAATAGAATAGAAGCAACACATCATTATCTTGTAAAAAGATAACTAAAATTGTTAATTAAATATTAGTTTAATTGATATATGTATTATTGTTAATATAAGATGATATGAATTTAAATGCTTTAGTAATAAAATATGGTAGATATCTCAATTTTAATGAGACATGTTGTATTGGCTCAGCCAGGGTGGTGGTGTTGAAATTTCGGGGTAAAGATGTCTCTCTTTGAACCATGGGGGTCCATGCATTTTAAAGACAGATAATAATTAATTAATGAGAAGAAATAAACATTGTGGGTCTCCGTAGTACGGTGGCATGTGCATGCCACTGAGACCAGACAGATAGATAGCTGGCAACCATTGTTGTCCAACTTAGTGCTCTATCTAGATCAATATAATGCTGTCACTCTTGTTACAGTGTTAAAAGATTCTTAATTGAAGTGGACGATGTTCATATGTTTCTCTCTTGAAAGATCGTATCTTTATATCGGTATTTGAAAATGTTTAGTATACGAGCATCGGGGACGTAGGTAATTCATAGATATGCATGTTGCTATTATGTTGTGGTGAGGTAAAAGTATTATATTTTATTTTTTTATTTAAAAATGAGTAAAATAGTATTTGTAAGTTACTTCAAAGAGTAAACTAAAATTTTATTTATTTCTACTATTAAAAATTAACATGATTGATAGAATAAGTACAATATGTGTATTTCATGAATTTTTTAATAAAAATATCAGTTTACGTTTTAATATAGTATACAAAAATTAATTAATTTATTTTTTGAGTAGATGGAACAAAATGTAATTAACTTCTGGTATAAAGACTTACCGGTTTTGATTATCTTGAGCTAAGTTGAAATCCAGTAGTGACATATGATTTTGTTGGGATGTTATGGTTCTTACGTTAGGACACATGGAAATGGCCATTGGTTGCTCCTTTACCATCTTATGGAAGGGGAAGGGAACGCCCTGGAGGAAGATACATGAGCTTCATTCATGGAGATGGATTACGAGATGTGGTGATCACCGGTACGTCTGCGAATAATCGCTCTGATAGCCTGAAACATTATACGATTAGTCGTCTCGAATCACTTTAATGATCTGATAAAACAACATGATTTATTTGTCATGGATCTTCTTCAACAGGTGAGAATGGCACAATTGATGGTCAAGGAGGTATCTGGTGGAACATGTGGAGACGGGGAAATCTCCAGTTTACAAGACCAAATCTTGTTGAATTTATGAATTCCAGAGGCATTATTATTTCCAATGTGATTTTTAAAAATTCACCTTTTTGGAACATTCACCCTGTTTATTGCAGGTAATGCAATAATATGGAACATTCAGATTGTTGCAACTTTGTTAGCTGTTGTGTTTTAATCCCTTGTAAGAATTTCAAGTTTAGAACCATAACTTGTGTAGTGGTTTTTTTACAGCAATGTTGTTATTCGATATGTTACCATCCTGGCTCCGACCGACTCCCCGAACACCGATGGGATCGATCCAGGTAAGAACCGACAGCAATTTTACTCGTTGAATTCATCTTGCTTAGGGTTTCATTTTTACTCACAAGCAAGCACTAGAGCAGGCTTGTTTATGATCAAGTTTATGCCATTGTGCAACATTCAAACGCCTAAAGGAAAAACTGAAACAATAGGGATAGGTTCTTCCTCAGTTCAGTTTCGGGTTCGTAACTTTATTGAAATCTAGGTACCGTAACTTCTTGAAATCTTTCAATCATTAACTTTGTTTGCTATCATGCATTATTTGCACAGATTCAAGCTCCAATGTTTGCATAGAAGACTCGTTCATTTCAACCGGAGATGATCTTGTTGCCGTAAAAAGTGGATGGGACGAATACGGGATTGCTTACGGACGTCCCAGCTCTCACATCACCATCCGACGAGTAACAGGGTCATCCCCATTTGCCGGTATCGCAGTGGGAAGCGAAACCTCTGGCGGAGTGGAGCACGTTTTGGCCGAGAACATAGTTATTTACAACTCCGGTATCGGTGTTAACATCAAGACCAACATTGGCAGGGGAGGGTTCATAAAGAACATCACAGTATCTCAAGTGTTCATGGAGAATGTAAGAACCGGTATCAAAATCGCAGGCGACACCGGCGATCACCCTGATAACCGGTTCAATCCGAACGCTCTCCCATATGTAAAGGGCGTTACGTTGAAGAACATTTGGGGTGTTAAAGTACAGAAAGCTGGTTCAATACAAGGCCTGAAAAACGCCCCTTTCACCAACATCTGTCTTTCGAAGATTAACCTCCACGGCATGACCGGACCGAGATCTCCTCCGTGGAAGTGCTCCGATGTAAGTGGAGCTGCAATCGAGGTAAGCCCATCGCCATGTGCTCAACTCAGCAGCCTAGAACAGAGTGGTTCATGCGCCAACCATTTCTAAAGATTCATCCATATATAAATATAGTTTTCTACTGCGTTTTCAACCCTTTAAACAACAATATTTCTGAATTTTAAGCCTCTGTTATTCTTTAATTTTCATATAAAAGTAGTTCTTTTCTCAAACATATGCTACAATAACGTATAGCAAAATACCCTAAAAAGCTTATATTATTTGCATAGGCATGATTAATATTTAATCACGTGTTAATTATCCTCAAAAATGGATAAAAAATTTGGTTAATCTCTTCAAGGAGCCACCCAAGTGCTCTTCTACTTTACCACTTTTGTCCTCTCCGTTATGGTGACGGTGGTGATGTTGGCGGCGGTGTTGATGGTGATAGTGGTGGTGGTGCTGATGCTGATCGTCACCAAGATAATGTACGTGGACGTGGTGATGAGTCTTCATGAAATCTACTGGCACCTTGGACTCGGCACCGCCACCGGCAAACTCGGACCAACTCGCCTGGACCTGGCGAACGGAGCGGCATAACTCCGGTTCATAACGTGTTCTCTCGTTGGACAGTATCATATCATCGCCGTATGAAATATAGCGCTTCTTGTGGAACCGTGAGTTCAAAGGCCGGAACCTTTGGTGGTACCGTGAGAAGTACCGGTTAACGGGACGAAAACTGATACTCTCCAAAGGAACGGAGACCACGCCGAAGTCGGTTTCCGGGACATCACTGTGCTTGAAATCAACTAATGTGGCGGCGGGTTCGGACCCGGGTCTCTCTCCAGAGAGAAGGATGGTGGTTGTTGTGGTTCTCGGGTCGGAATCGGGTAAATTCGAGATAGTATCTTGGGCGGTGGCGCCAAGTTCCGGTTCAACTGTCAAAAAAAGGGCATGAGACAAGGTGAACACAAAGAAAATAACCATTAACATAACAGTAAATGGAGCCATTTTTCTTTTCTTATGAAATATATTTAAAAAAAGAAACAGTGACGGTGTTTTTTCTTTTAAACAGATCAAAAGTGGAGGTATTTGATTAAAAACGAAATGGAGGGATTATTTATATAAAGGACCGGGTTCTGGAGTCGGGCTCGGGGCTGGTAGTTTTGACTGGATAAGGTGATGCACTTGCCACGGCCTTCATTTTTCAATTATTCTGAAAAAAGATTCACCAAAACCTTTTCTTTTTTTCAATGATTTAGTATTTAAATTTTTTTGTCCTATTTCTTTTGGTATTTTGAATGAAAATGATAGTTCAATTATCAAAATTAATAAAAAATTTAAATTTAAGTATCAAATTTAAAAAAAAAAAGATATAGTTTAAAAGTCAAATCGTGTTTTCGATTGTTTAATATAATATTTATACTTGATTTTGCCAATTTTTTTTAATTTGGTATATAATTTTTTCCGGATAAAATACCCAAATATACCAAAAAAATTAAAAATTTACGGAATTAGGTCGATTTCTAGAAAATTTACAGAAAAGGGTCATTTCCCCTCAAAACGCGTCCGCGCTTCCCCAGTTCCTTTCCAACGGTCAAAATTTTACGCTATAAAATCCCTCAACCCTTTTATTTTTTTCACACTTTAATCCTTCTCTCAATTTTCTCTCAATTTTCTATTAAAGTCCTTGAATTTTACTCTCAAATTTCAAAATAGTCCTTTACTATTTACAAAAAACCCTTTTTAATTTTTTTAATATATTTTTTTTGAAAAATTTTAAAATTTTCGATTGTATTACAATGGCCGGGGAATTACTTCGTCTAGACAACAAGCAGATCTCCGTCGAGCAAATGCAAATGGTAAGTTTTAATTTTAATTTTTCAATATTATTTAATATTTTTTAGGTTTATGCAATTTTAATTAATTTTTATTTTATAATTTTTTAAACAGTCTGTAGATCGGGTGTTGCAATATTATATTCGCAATATGCATGGTCCCCCATCGCCGTTGATCGAGAATTACCTGCGGGAAGCGGGTTTTTGGCACGTGGCCACGATAGGCCGGGGGTTCAAGTTGGAGCTGCCTTTGATCAGTGCGTTGATAGAGAGGTGGAGACCCGAGACGCACACTCTCCATCTTCCATGCGGAGAGTGTACCATCACTCTGGAAGATGTATAGTTGCAGTTGGGATTGCCGGTGGACGAGTCGGTAGTCACCGGGTCCGCAACTTCTACCGATTGGATGGTCGTATGCTACGAGCTTCTAGGTTCCATTTCGGATAACATTCAAGAAGGTCGGATCGAGATGTCCTGGTTACGAGACACATTCCCGGAGCCGAATGAGGGTTCCACCGAAATAGAGCGAATACGGCATGCTCAGGCATACATTCTTCAGATAATTGGAGGCTATTTGATGCCGGACCTTTCTAGAAACCTCGTACACTTGAGATGGCTGCTGAAACTTGTTGATTTTAGAGCAGCCGGTGAATTGAGTTGAGGGTCTGCCGTGCTATCGAGGTTGTATCGGGAGATGTGCTGGGTGACGCGGCCGAATAAAGCGAAAATCGGAGGTTGCCTATTACTACTGCAGTCATGGGTATGGTTTCGATTTCCATTTTTACGTTATCGACTCGACCACCCATATTCATTCCCACTCATAACGAGGTAAATTTAATGTTATATTTTACAATTATTACGTAGATTTATAGTATAATCGTATGCTAAAATTTTATTTAATTAGGTGGAACCATTCGGCGAGTCATGCTGGAATACCTACCTCGCTTGAAGATATACGACTTCTATTGGACCAACGGTCGGAATCACAAGTAAGTTTCGAATTTCGTATTTATAATTTAGTATTTCATATTTAGTGTTTAGTATTACGTATATAACTAATATTTTGGTAATGTTAATATAGTTTCAATGGACACCGTACGAGGAACCGGAAATTCGGGCAGTAATTCTGGAGGAGTTCTTGCAAAATCCGAACAGTTGGCACGTGAAGGTCCCATTGATCACCTATGCGACCGTGGAGATGCACCAGGCAGATCGGGTTCTGCGACAATTTGGATTCCGGCAATCGATTCGCGTGCCACCTGAAGTGCTCGATTATGAGCACAAAGTGGACTTACGGCAGTTGCACATGGATTGGCCAAGATTTTGGTCAGTATATATCGAGACATGGGAGAATCGGTATGACTATTTATCTGACCGGGAACCGATCGTCGTTCCTGAGTTAGCGTGTGTGCTGGAATACATGTCATGGTTTAGGATTCATGGTAAGTTGTATTTGTTGTCGAAAGAAGAGAGGCGACGGCAACTTCGTCAACAAAAGGAACGTTGGGGCCCCTTAAATTCAAGGAGAATGAGTGATGAGATGGGGCCATCAACAGCGCTGACATAGTCACCAGGCCTATCAACAGCGCCCATACAGTCACTGGGCCCATCAGTTCAGCCGACGACACCGACATCACAACCTTTACCCTTTATGTATCCTAACCCATATATGTTTCCTTTTCCCAGTCCCAGCCCAGGTTGGAATGCATGGCCGGGTTCGAGTCCGTTCCCGACTACTTCGGCTGGCCATCCGATCTTGAGGCCGTCGTCGCATGAGGGATCACAGGAGGCACCGTCGGGGAGCACTTCTTTCTACCAGTCTCATTCGCCATACGGGATTCAGACACCCCTGCCGTGGTTTATGCAAACACCTCCGGGGTCGTTATTTTATCAAGGCGGGTCATCCTCGCAACACCCACAACCAGACACACTGTCGGAGGAACCGGAATCCCCGCCTGAGGTTCCACGACCCCCGCTGGAAGCTAGAAGAAGAAGGAATCCAGCTCGTAGTCGTCGACCGCCCCCGTGTGGCACTGATTCCGACCAGCATCAACATTGATTCGGATCGACTTTTTATTTTTTAAATTGTAATAAATTTTTTATTTTTTAATAAAAAGTTGTTTTTTATTTGTGTTTGTAATTTAATTTTAATATTTTCACTAAAATAGAATTTGTTTATTTTTTTTGTATATAATTTAATTTGAATTTTTTAATAAAATAAAAAGTTATTTTTTATTTTTTATTTTTTGTAATTTAGTTTTAATATATTTAATAAAATAATAGTTGTTTAATTTTTAATTGTAATTTAATTTTAATATTTTAATAAAATAGAAATTGTTTAATTTTTTTATTGTAATTTAATTTTAATATATGTAATAAATAAGAAGTTTTTTTATTTTTTATTTTATTATAATTAGTTTTAATATATTAAATAAATAAGAAGTTTTCTTTATTTTTTTTTTTTTTGTAATTTAGTTTTAATATATTAAATAAAATAAGAAGTTATTTTTTATTTTTTTTTTTTTGCAATTTAGTTTTAATATATTTAATAAAAAGTTTTTTTATTTTTATTTTTTTTAATTTAGTTTTAATATATTTAATAAATAAGAATTTTTTTATTTTTAATAAAATAATAGTTGCTTATATGTTTTTGTAATTTAATTTTAATATCTTTTATAAATAGAATTTGTTTAATTTTTTTAAAATTTAATTTTAAAATATATCCAATATTAGAAGAAAGAAAAAAGCGCGCCCCAAGGGCTCGCTTGCCTGGCATTTCCTCTCAAAACGCGCTGACGTGGATGCGTTTTGAGGGGAAATGGCCATTTTCCGTAAATTTTCTAGAAACCGGCCCAATTCCGTAAATTTTTAATTTTTTTTTGTATATTTAGGTATTTTACCCATTTTTTCCGTATTTAAATTTGATACATTAATTTGATGAATTATGGCGCAAGTTATCCCAATATATTAAATTGTATTATTTTTCGTGTAAAGAAACTTTGGTTTAAAATATTTCAATGAAAATACAAAATTTGTTTTTAATATTTCAATGAATTTTTTTAATCCAAAGCTTCATCTCATTAATTTTCTTTTTATTAACCAAAACACAAATCCCTTTCCAAAATATTGAAATTTTTTCTCGGATACTTAAGAAAACCCAAGAGGATGGAAGCTTTGGGTAGAGAAAGGTTTGACTTTTTGGTAACTTTTCTAAAAATCTTTTTGGAAAAGATTAGAAGAAATTAATATTAATTAAGAATTTAAAAATACTGAATTTTATGTATTTTCTTTTGCCTGGAATTATAATATGTAACATTTATCACGTGTTAGTCATATATTACGGTAATTTGTATTACATTTGTCAATTTGAGGTGTTGCATCTAAAAAAAGTTTTTAATACCAATTTATGAAAAACAAAATGTTAAATTTGTATACCAAATGTTAAATTATTTGTTTTTTATTTTTTAGATGATACTATTTATAGTGCTAATTAAATTTAGTTTTAATTCATATATAAATTAAAGGAAAATTTATTAATTTATTTTATGAAATGGATCGTACAATTCGGGAAAAAAATGACTATCATAATAGTGAAGAACAAGTCCATCAACCTAACAAAAGTTCCAACCTAAGCATCAATAAAATATTATGATACATTTAGAATTGATTTATGACAAAGTCATATTCTTCAAATCACTTGCAAAAGCAATACTAAAAAACTTATTATAAGAGCAGATAAAAACTTCTAAAAGTGAAATTTATAAAATAATAAAAAAACAAAAAAAAACATATAAGACTTAAGAAAATACGGATACAAATCAATTTGTGAAATCAAAATAGAAATATATTAAAAAGTTGATGAGGAGCCACCCACTTTTTAAGAGAATGGTCGGTAGAGTTTCAGCAACGACATATATTGTCATATGTCCATCACAATTTATGAAAAAATTAATATACCCACAAAATAGATTACAAATTAAAAAAGAAAAAATACATGAAATGAATGAGAAGAATGAAGACAAATTTGGCTGGTAGGGGGAGAAAAAGGTGGACAGTAATTGGCTCAAAAATTGACACCAGAGCAAAAAAAAAAAAGGAGAGAGAGAAAGAGAGAAAGAAGCAAATGGCTTGGGAAAAAAACGGAAAGAAAATAGAAAATTTTAATGTAAAATGATAAAAAAAATTAAATAATAATTATCAGTTAAGTATTGTAGAGTCCTTTAAATGCTATAAAAGTTATTATAAGAATTTATTCAAGTATTAATTATTATAGGGGAGGATCTAAAATGGACATGAGAAAATATTAAAAGAAAAAAAAAAGAGAGAGCAAAATACCATACACAAAAGAAAAATACAGAAAATACCCCGACCACCTAATGGCCATAAAATCCAGAAAAAGAACATAGATTACAAGAATGGGCATGATTAATCACGTGTTAATATCCTCAAATGTAGCTAACAAGCTTGCTTCTTTGCCTCTTTTGTCTTCCCCTCCGTGATGGCGGTGATGGTGATGGTGATGGTGGTGCTGATCGTCACCAAGATAATGTACGTGGACGCGGTGATGAGTCTTCATGAAATGTACAGGCTCCTTCGACTCGGCACCGCCACCGGGAAACTCCGCCCATCTCGCCTGGACCTGGCGAAAGGAGCGGCGTAACTCCGGTTCAACTGTCAAAAAGCGGGCCTGAGACAAGGTGAACACAAGGAAAAGAACCATTAACATAACAGTAAATGGAGTCATTTTTTTTCTTATGAAGATTTAAAAAAAAAAAAGTGAAGAGATTTGATTAAAGAAAAAGAAACGGGGTTTTATTTATATAAAGGATTGAGTTATGGAGTCGGGTTGGGGGCAAGGAGCTGTGCTGGTTACAGGCCTTATTTTGGAGAAAAAAAAGACCAAAAACAGGCTTTTCTTTCAACGTATTTTGGTTTTTGAAGGGAATATGGCACATTGGCACCTGTGTGTTGAGAATTGGAAGCATAATTCAGAAGCCAAATAATACTAATTATTAATATATTACAATGTGACAAAATGCATAAATACAAAAATACAAATAATGGTTAAATTTAATTCCACATCACAATCCTTTTGCATTTGAATATCCAATTTTCCTTTCACTAAAAAAAACTTTCCTGACTTTTCATTTTCCATTTTATTATATGAGATCTGACTAATTTGGTTGGGAATTTATTATAGCGAGAGATATCACACATGGGCAACTTGGGCTTATCCAAGCTGTCCATACCTAATACATGTAGTCTATTATGCTTCTATTTACGTTTAAATTTAAAAATTTATTTGAAAAATGAAAAGATTTAAATAAAAATATAGATTTTAAAAAAAATTTGGACAAAATATATAAAACTTATTTTTAAACAGGCCGAGTCCTAGGCAAAATTCTTTTGGCCTGAACTCGACCTGACCTAAACCACATGTCTATTTTCTATTTTAATTTGTTAGTTAAATATTTATTTTAATATTTTTAGTGTATTTTATGTATTACATTTTTAAAATTTTCTTTTATATAAATAAATCATCTAAAAAAATTATTACGATTGAGTTGGACTTGAATAAAATTTTATACCTATTTTTTTAAGTCGGGTCGAACTTAAACCTAAAAACTAATCTAAAATTTTACACCGGCCCAACTCAAATCTAAATCAACTTGGCCCAAGATCAAGTTTAATCCCATTTATCGCATTGAGTGGCTTTCACTTGTTGTTTAATATTTTTTTACATACAAATTGAATGGATTTAAAATTTATCAAAAAATTATTGAAGAATAACGAAATTTTGAGTTGTATGATGGAAATAAATTTGGTTAATAATATGTAGGAGATGAATGATTATAAGATTCATTTGAACTACTCCCATTTATTGGTCTTTATCAAATATCAAGCCCCGTCTTCCTCCTTTAATGACAGCTAGCGAAATCTAATTCGGTCGCCTTATAAGGAACTCAATGCTCAAAGCTTTAAATATTGGTCAGAAAAAAGTCAGATGGCAGACTTGATAAAACATAAGTTTTAAATATGATTAGAAAAAATAATTATAAATATTTAAAAGGAAGTTGAATTGTTAAAATATAAATTTAAAATGTGTTTATTTTACGAAAAATAATATTTTCTTGCCAGAAAGATCAGACTTGGGCTAACAAATTTAGGGTGTAATAGTTTTCATTATTAAGAGTTTAATCAGCAGTAGTGAAAAGTTAACTGTTCGTTTTGCACCTTTATTGTCTTATATTTATTTTCATTTCTAAAACTCATAGTTTTGTTTGGAAGTTTAGTGGTTGTTTTTGGTTAATAACACATGTTTCATTTACTTCAACATATTTATGTTGTTGTAAATCTTTACGAGTTTTTCATATTTTTTCTCAAATGGAATTAAATAATATACTTTAAAAAATCTAAATTAAAATCATGCAAAGTCAGGCGGCAAGAGAGAGTGGCTTAGGGAGGGCGACAAAAGAAGTCAGGCGAAGGGAAGATGATCCATGCACAGCTCTCTCCGAATGATCAAAACAACATGAGAATGAACGTTCGTGGAAACATAAAATCCTCCTACACCATCGTAAACACCGACTTCACGGCTCGGCTATCGGATTACGGCTTCCTCCTGCTGACCGATCATTGCACAGAAGGTTCCGATCATCAAGATCACGTGAGCCAAAAACTTGGCATATTCAATTTCGGGCTTGTTGTACTCGAAGTACTAACGGGAGTGAGTAAGCCAGGTCATGTAATGTTTATACGTGCCGCCAAGGTAATGATAAGACAAAGAAAAATTATGTTTTTTGAATTTGATGCCCGAGGAATAGATCGGAAGCAAGCTTTGATGGTTTTGGACATTGCTTTGTCTTGTACGAATATGTTGCCGGAGGACAGGCCTGCAATCGGGCAAATCTTGATGAATCTCGGTGATGTCCTATGAGATAAGTTGTTTGTTTGTTTGTGTTAAAAGACATCAAAGGTTAGTTTTGATCTTCGCCCGAAGTGCTTTCTATCGCATTAGACAACATTTGATGCTTAATATAATCAATCATTTTTAAATGATTAAATTTAATATTTTTTACATTATAAAATAGAATAAACCCCAACAATAACACAATTAACGTAATTCAAATTTAAATTACACTTGAGATAAATAAATATTTTTATTATCAAATCATCACATGTCACTATTAAATTCAACAATTTTGATAACATAATATCACACAATAAAAATTTATTACGTTTATTGCATCTATAATTCAATGATGAAAGAGAAGTGCGGATTTCTCCTATTGGCCATTGCCTAACATTTGTATTGGAAGAATTGGAATCTGTACGGTCAAACAAAGTTAAAAAAGGTTCCCCACGTGTGGGTTTTGCGTAGTGTTTGCGGGTGACATAAGATTGGAGAGCACGTGACTGACAGCTGTCTGTCTGAAATTTAAAAACAAAACCCGTAGCTGCCAATTAAGTTCTCACACGTCTACCATGACTCTTAACAATATCATAGGGAGCCTCAGAAAAAGAATCAGTCCCCTTTTCCTCTTCCCATCATCATCTGATGAACTGACACGTGGATAATAATTTGTGGGACCCACCTCCATATTACTGCCACTGCAGTTTACCCTTCTTTCCTACCACGTACGTAATGTTCTCACGTGCACGGGGTTTTTGCCGACTTGGAGGAGGTACGCATCCACTACTGTCGGACAAGATATTTTTGTTGCCTTTATTTTTACTTAATAGTCTAATACTATTAGGGATAATATCTTTTTTGGACCCTCACTTGGTAATTAAGTTTATTTTGGTACTGAAATTGGGTAATTGGATCATTTTTTTATTCTTGAACTTGGATTTTGTCCAGTTTTAATGATGTGACCAGTGTTATTGAAATAGAAATAGATTGGATAATAAATCGATCGGTATATTAATTTAAATAACAGGGTTGAACTGATTAAATTAAAAACTGTTTGAAATCGATAAAAATTGAAATCTAAAACAAACATCAATAGATGAATAAGTTGAACCAATTTAATAAAAAAATCGATCAAACCAATTACCAAATTAAAAAACTAATGATCTGATCTTAATTATTAGAATATACAGTATGTTACACACTCCCATGAATTTCACGTAGTAACCGCATGTTCTACCATTGGAATTGCTAAATTGTTCAAAGTATATCCAATCGATACTGTATTTATTTGTTTTTTTTTTAATTACTATGATTGTTTTGGTTGATTACACGTTAAAAGATCAATTTTATAATCCTTCCAATAGCCATGCATTAATTTAATTACCATGACAGTGTTCTTTATCACATATAAAGTCGTATTTGTTTTTATAAATATTGGTAATGAAGATTACGTGCCATTCTTTTAAAAATTTCGCTTATAAAAATCTAGATTATTTATGTTTGTCGTATTTTATAGTATAAAATTGTATCTTCATTTATGAAAATTAACAAACAATGTCAACATTGTAACACATATTTTATTAAGTATATAACTACATTTTCGGTTGTGTGAAAATGCATATTTAAGTTTGACTTTCATCGAGCTTACCAGATTGATTAGAAACTAAGCTAAAATTTAAGTTGGCTGGGTTTGATGTTTCTATTTATCGGTATGAACGTTAAGGTATCATAATATAATAAATACTTATAGAAATGTTGCAAGGACTGTTGATATCTGCTCAGGTCAATGAATATGTTCACACTTCACATTAATTAATCTCCACATTATTAAACTCTACTACATATTATAGTTCATATTTCAGAATTAGGGTTCCTTGTGATTATTTGGTTAAATGCTAGCTGGAAATTTATTATATAGTAGTTGTTGTTTTTTATTTAATTAATCTTTGAAAAGATTGAATTTGTGGTTGAATATATATTATGTATGTGTGTGTTTGAAAGGTGGGTCTATATGTCACTGTTCATGTATAAATACCTACTATAAAGAGCTTGGAAAATGCAAAACCTGACCAACCCAAACCTGGAAAAAAAAAAGTGGCAATGGGGAGCACAAGAACTGAGCTATACTTTGTTTTCCTGAACTATGATCCTGAATACCAGCGTCTTCGAGCTGATCAGTGAGTTTCATTATATCATTACTGCTTCATATTTTAATTATCTATCTGCAAGTTTCTTTCTCCATGTTTATGTTTTCTTATTGTTGTTGAATAGAACTAAAAAAGGGGCGTATGAGCTTGATTTGTATCTGAGTAAGAAGCACGACGAGCTTTTGGCAAGTACCCTTCAAGCTGGTACCTATAAGAAGACCTTATCTTTGGTCATTGTTGATGGTTTTGCAGTTGAAATCACAGAAACTCAGGTACTTAAAGAAAATTGAAGAATACATATGGGTGTCTGCAATATCAATTTTATTCTATTTTTACACTTTGGGTTGTGTTTATTTATGGTTTTGTTCAATGTAATCAGGCCAATGTGCTTAGATCTGCAAACGGGGTTAGAGTTGTGGAGAAGAATCAAGAGCTTCCTTAGTGGAGATAGCTACGAAGAATATTATATTATATGTTAAAAAGCTTGAAGTTTGTAGAAGATTGATGAACATTTGTACATGTAGGTTAAGTTATCATTGTTCAATAAAATCATTTCTATGGAGATTTAAGTCAATAAATATATCCTTTTCTAATTGCTACTTTTTTATTAGTAGCTCTTTGGTATTACAATTGCTTTATAAACATTTTATGCTTTGAAATCAAAGACCTGCAGCTGGGTTTTAGAGACTGGTGAGAGGGTTAGCTAAGGGAACTTAATTTTTATTTGTGAATCCAAACACAACAAAGAACTAATGCCAATGTCCATAAAGAAACGATCATACTAATGCCAAAGTCCATAAAGAAACGATCATGTCCCCCACATTGGCTGACACAAATGAAGACAGATTCCCTCTTATCCTTTGTAATTTATGTTTAGCTGGTGAGGATGGGACAACTGATTTGATTTGAAACAATTCATATATGTGTGTTAATGTCTTCCCACCCCTTCCACTTTATCCAATTAAGGTTAAAGACAGAAACGCACAGCAAAAACATACTCGAAAACGGTTCAAAATTTCAACATTAATGTTTGAAAGCCTGTCTCTGAATTTGTGGGTCATTCATCACATGCAATATGTTTGTTGCTCTTTGTCCTTTCTCTGCTACCATTTTCTTCAATCAAGAAGCTCTTATACCCAGAGACTGTCATGCATTGTCTTGCATTATAACCTGTAAGAAATGTTTGAGATTACCCTGAAAAAGTGAAAGCAAAGGCAAATAAAAAACATGCTATTCTATATTGTTTTGCTCCATGAAAAACCTAAAAACTTGAGTTTCCAAAGCTTAGATAGAAGACACTTAAATGTATTCGAATTCATTTCCTTTTTCGGTCCAATGTTGATACCAATCGAGAAAAGAATAGTGAACATTGTCCACTCTCTCCCCAAGGGATTCATTTTAAAGCCCTTAAAAAAAGGTAAGCAAATACGGAAGCCCTTGAGGGAGAGTGGGAAACGAGTTCCCATTGAAAATTCCTACGCACAAAGCTATCTTTTTAGCAAGGCAAGTTTTTTTTTCACTCTCCCCAAAGATTTCCAGCATTGCCAGGGCAGTATTCGGTGGCATTGCAGGAAGCCCTTGAGGGAGAGTGAGGAACCAATGCCTTGTAAGATTCAAGGACCTTGCTGATTGGTTTGGCTGATTCACATTGAAGAGAATTGGCTAACAAACACCCTTTTATAGGATTGCTATATGAGTATGGAAATACATGTATCGAATATATATTCATATTTGACATGCAAATAATGAGGTATTTCAAACTTGCTCAGAAAGACACTCACAGTTGACTTCAAAGTCTAATGATCAGGAAAGCTCAAGTGGACGATGGAATATAAACCAATAAAAAATGAGTGATTATAGAGTTCATCCGATCTTGAAACCATTGAAGAATTGCCAAATACAAATGGGAATTTTGGCCTTTAAGAACCCGGACAAGGCATTAAAGATAAAAAAAGAATAAAACTGAAGCAGCTTGGTTAAGTGCTTAGAGTCATTTCATCGTTATCAATGCATGAATATGATTGTTTATCCGTAAATGTCAACGCTAAAATTGATTCCCCATTGACAGTCCTTGCTTTTAATCTCTAATAAAGTCAGTTGCATATCTTGCAAGTTGGACAATAGGCCAATCTTGATCTGGAAATTTCTGCTCGTATTGTTTTCTTTTTCTTTTTCTTTTTTCCATTTACATAATATGGTTTTTTTTTTTTTTTAAATATCTAACTCCCAATCTTTACACATTGTGATTTTTTTTTTTTAGTTTCTCATTTCTATGTGACATAAAGAGTCTGTCTTGAAAAAATGTAATTTATTATATTGGACTTTTAAGTGTTTCTTTTTTTTTTTTGTATATTTTGATAAATTTGTTTTTTAAACTTTTTAGGTGAAAAGGTTATAAACAAAAACAAAACTATAAAAAAATTCAAATTACACAATGCATGTAACAATTCGATTTTTAATGATACCGGAAGGTGGTTTCAAAACCCCATTTCCATAAATTACGTCCGTAAATATTTATATTTAATATTTACGGAGTTGGTATAAAAGAATATTAATGTAAAATTAATTACTTAATTAGGATATAAGGACTAAATTGTAAAATTCTAATTGCTATAGATTTTTAATTGACCAAAAGATTGAGCACTTAAATTGCAATTAGTCAAAGCTCCAAAATGGTAAATAAACTATTTCTAATTATGTGATAGTGGATGACATGGAAAGTCCACAATGTTGGATTTATAGGTTAATTATATTAAGTAAATCATAGTTTAATTAATTAAACAAGGTTAATTAGCATATAATTGTGGTATAAATAGGAAAAGTTAGTGGAAACTTATTATCTTCTTCCCATTCACTACCGTCCACCATAGAAGTAGCTTGAAGAAAATTTTCAAAACAGTTAATCATTCGGCTATAATTTGGTAAGCGGATTTAGGTTATTTTCTTGTAATTATTATAAATTTGAGGTCATAATAGCTTGATTTAGCTAGCTCATGTACCAGTTTGTAAAATTGATAAAGTTTTAGAAAGTTGTCATTGTTAATTTCTTGAATAATTAGGTGTGAAATTGTAACGACCCAAAATTTACGGTTATCGAAAAATATATTTTCGGGTCTCTGTTTTAGTGAAACGGATTCGTAAATATTTTTAAATATTTACGAAGTTAGTTGTGTGGTTAATTAGCTTGAATTGAGGGTAAGTAGGTGTAAGGACTAAATTGAATAAAGGGTGAAAGTTTAATTATAGAATTGAGAAAATTGAAAGGACTAAATTAACAATTAAGCCATAAATGACAAGTATGTGGTAATAGTGAAATACATGTGGTAAAATAAAATACATATATTTAAATAATAATTATCTATTTACTTATTATTTAAGTAAATGTTATAAAATATAATTATATTATATTATATTATATAATTAAAGAATAAAATAAATAAAATAGGAAAGGGAAAGAAACAAATAAACGAAACACAGAAAGAATAGAAAGAAAAAAAAAGGAGAAAGAAAAGAAGGAGAATTAGGGATTGTAGGGTTCAAATTCAAATTGGTAAGTTAATTTAGTCCATTTTCTTGAAATTTTGATGTTTTTAGAATCCTAGAACAAAATACTACTTGATTTATGTTGAAATTTTAGAAGTTAGTGAATTTTTAGAAGTTGATCATGTTGAATAAATTGAAGTGTTAGGGGTTAAATTGATAGAATTTCAAGTTAGAAGTTAAAAAGGGATTGAATTGTAAAACAAATTATAAGTTTTGAAATAATAGGGATTAAATTGTAAAATTTTGAAATTAGGGTTTTATGGTGAAATTAGAGAGTTGAAATTAGTCTAAAGTGGAAATTGAATAAGATGTGGAATTAGTTTTATAAGAAAAAGAGTTAGTTTTGATTTAAGGATTAAATTAAAATTTATGCAAAAGTTGAGAATAAATTTAAATATTCAATGTGAATTGTGTGTATTGATGATTTTAAATTGTTTTAGTTCCGTAGCTAACGTTGAGCCAGATACCTCAGCTAAGAAAGGAAAAGACAAGATTAACGAGGAGTAACTCGAGAATTACGGTTTGTATTTCTATAATCCAAAGCTAATTATTAATTGTCGTATTTATTATATATAGGTGAGTATTAGTATTGAATTGTATTGAATTGAATTATGAGTATATGTGTGATTGTTTGAAATGTGTATTGATTGGAATTGAAAAGTGATTTGAAAACCATATTAACTGTACTGGGCTGAGTCGGATATAATTGGCATGCCATAGGATTGGAAGAGTTCAGGGATAATTCGACTTCGAGTCGATGAGACACTGGGTGTCAAATTATTACTTCGGATAAATTCAATGAGGTACTGCGTACCAACGTACTTCGGCAAGGCCGATGAGACACTGAGTGTCAACTTATTACTTTGAATTATCCGATGAGGCACTGGGTGCCATACTGGTGTGTTTTGGTTGGATCCGTGTATTTGCCAAAGTCCAAGTCCTGTTAATAGGGGTAAATAAATGATTTGGCAATATGAATGATTTTGAACATGAATTTGATTGGAATATTGAATTGAATTATGAATTTGGAATGTATGAACCAATGGGTTCATGAAATGGATATTGATATAGTGAAATGATATGTGTATTCTATAGAGAAAAGTTATTTGAATATCAATTATGAGATTGAAATAGTAAGAGATGAGAATTGAAAGTGTTATGAAATTGATTATTTGTTTGAATGATTTTTTTTTATGTGTGTTTAGATATATAAATATTGTAAATTTTTGTTTAATAAGTATTAGGATTATAGAAATACAACTAAGTGTATCCTCAGCGTACGGTGTGTTTTCCGTGCGCAGGTTAGGTTAAAGTCAGATCATTGAATCAGCATCCAAAGTCGATCCCAAACTCAAAGTGGTGAAGTATATTTCTTTTTGGTAATGACATGCACCTAGGGTGTCATATGTGTGTCATTTTGTGAAATGATTGTACATGATGTTATAAGATGTTACTAGCTACTTATATATAAATATGAACATATGTATGTTATGTTAAGGTATAATATAGCATATTTAAGTTAATATTCAAGTGGATATGAAATATGCAAATCCAAGGTTGAAATGGTATGAAAATTTGGGTTAGCTTAAATAGTGGATTGTTGATCAATATATGTAAAATACCTATAAGGGTACATTGATTAGGTCCTTAGATTGATGATTTTGGCATGAATTAAAGGTATTTAAATATGTTCTAGATTGATTGAACATTTAGTTATTGAGTTGCTTGTGGTTTAAGTTTGCAGGGTTGGTAAAACTTGATGCTAAATGTTCATTTTGAGTCCACACGACCTGGCACACGGGCGTGTGACCAGACCGTGTGAGACGCACGTCTTACACATGGGCGTGTGGATAGGCCGTGTGTCCTCTGCAACTTAAATTTTCAAAATAGAATGCCTAGGTATTACTACATGGGCAGAGATACGGGCGTGTGTCTCAGCCGTGTGAGGAACACGGCCTAGCACATGGGTGTGTGACTTGGCCTCGTGAGGTAAGTCAGGGAGTTACATAAGGTAAAACACGACCTGAGACATGGGCATGTCTCAGGATCACACGGGCGTGTCATTGATTACGCGGGTGTGTGACCCCTGTACCTAGGAAAATTTTTAAAATTTCACGAAAAATTTCCTAAGCACACAATTAAGTCCTGATTTGTTTCTAACACGTGTTTTGGGCCTCAAAGGTTCATAAAGGGACTATATGATTTAATTATGATGTTATGTGTGAATAATTATACATTGCTTGTATTTTATCTGTAATGTCTGGTAATGCTCCGTCGCCCTGTTTCGGTGATGGATAAGGGTTAGGGGGTGTTACAAAATTGATAGATTTTAAGCTTAGATTACGAAAATGACTAGATTGTAATGTTTGATTGCTAGTTTTGTACATAAGGACTAAAGTGATTAAAATTGATTGCTAGTTTTGTACATAAGGACTAAAGTGATTAAAATACAAAATTATTGTGAGATTTTGATAGAAATAGAAAGTTGAGGGTCCCTAATGAATGTACGTGGAGTTGGATTTTAAACTGAAGTTAAGAATTGGAAATTATGGCTATTTCGAATCCATTGACTAAATTGAATAATATGTAAAAATTTAAGGGTATTAAAAAATGAAATTATATTGGTTCATTCATTTCAATGCACAATATGAAAATATTTTATATTGATGGATTGTATAAAATAATTATTTAGATCAAGAACCGAATAAAAGCAAAGTTAATTGAGTAAAAGCTAAAATTGTTAATCAATCCTTAAGAATCAACTTGTTTGGTGTTTTGATCAGGTAAGTTCATATGATATTTGTTTACTTAGGTTGTTATGTAGTTGATTTATATATGTATGTTTGATTGTGAAATATCTAGTTGTGAATTGGTATGAATTGATAGAATTTAACTAATTGAAATGTAAGGTTTATATGTGTAAAAGATGCCCATACGAACTTAGTAAATGTTAGTATATGATTGGCATGCCAATAAGGTATTGTGCACATTTGTATGAGATTTGTTACAGAAGTTACCGAGGTCCAACATTTGTTGTGGATTCTCAAGTGTAACGTGACACAAGTTTAGCTTGGACAAGTAACCTGATGTGTCGTTATAAATGTTTAGCCCGTTGAGTAACCTGATATGTATATACATTCAATTCGAACAAGGAACTGGTGTGGTGTAGATACTCGTGTATTCGAGTCTGTTTACTAAGGTTCATTAGGAGGAACGGTTTAGATGAAATTGATAAATTGAAATGGAATGAAATAACATTTATATTCAAATGGAAAGTTATTGAATGAATTGAAGATGAAAATTTGATTAGAATAACGTCTTTAACATGAACATGATTGTATTATCCCTTGATTAAATGTGTTTTTGAGTTTAGTTACCTAAAGTGACATGATTTGGCATGTTACAATGTCATTGTTTTTGATTGCCATGTCTAGCCAAATATTATGCAAAGCTAAAGTAACTTTAAAATGTTGGGTAATAATGTGGTAAGTTTTGTATGATACATGTGAATTTATTAAGCATCCTATATACTCGCCTTGTTTGTTTTCCTTTTCTTGTTGACCGTCACATTGCAAAATTCATCAAGCCAAATCATTCCAAAGCTCACACTATCACCGAATCGATAGTTATACTATCATTTCAAGTCAAGGGTTGTGACATGTATACAATTTTTTTTGCTGAGAACCTTAGCATGTAAAAGTATCTATGCTTAGCATGCATAACATAGTCGTTTTGTGTAATGTCTTCCCTTGGTGATTTGGTACATATTTGGTGTTGGCTATATGTTATCCTAAAGTAAGTTTGGCCTGTACCTACATGTTTGGCTTGTAGAATGACATAAATTGAAGTAGAAATGGTAGCTTGTTTAATGAGTGAAATTAATTAATATTTGAAAATTGATACTTTAGAGTATGCTTATAATAAATAATTTATTATTGATGATTGGTTTTCATGCTTAAGGCCTATAAGCCAGTAATGTGTATAATGTGCATAAGTGTATGCAATTGAAGTGGAATGACATGTTTCAATGTGGTATGGCATAGGTGAAGATTGGTATTTGAATGCATGTAATGTCATGATTTGATTTTGATTAGTTTGAGATCATGTTTTTGAGTTGGTAAAAGTGAATTTGAATATTTGGATTTGTTTGGCATATTTTGATGTGTTTTGAATCACGTGGAAGTGGAAATTAAGTGTTAGAGTTGTGTGGCCTGAATCTCGTCACTTGTTAAAAAAATAAAATAGAGAGGCAAAATAGGAAGATCTGTGAGGATGAAGACCGGGGGTGCGGAATCCCCGTGGTACAGACCATGCCGTACAAGTTGAATCCATATAGGACTATACTTTTTCTATTAGACATTGATTATAACAGGGTTGTTTAACCCTTAAAATAGATGTAGTCGAACTCCTCTTGTATTGTGTGTTTTTCAACATAATGATTTTCTTTTCCTCTAGTCGTGGTTTTTCCCGATAAGAGTTTTCCATGTAGACTTAGTGTATTCTATTTTTATTTCCCATTGCTTTGCGATTATTCTTTTGTAATTATTAATGTTTATTATAACATTAGGGAATAGGTACCAAAATATGCATTTTGCCAAAAACATTGCCTACATATTAACGACCAACATCTCTCATCGCAAAGTAGACTGACAGTAAGTGATGTCGCAACGTCAAATGGTGTGAAGTTGTGACGTGACTTACTGTGTTGGCGATGTCATGATGTGAAAGTGACAGTCACAACGTCAAATCTAAAATTTTAAAACTTTGCAAATTTAGTCTTATTCCATACTCAAGTTTACAAAAGAGCTTTCATAAATTCATATAGAACTCGAAAATAATTATTTAAAATAAATTGAATGTAATTGATGTTTAATTGCATGTGTGAATGATTAATTATTATATAATTGATTGTAGTTGCTCCGAGATATTGGGTTAAGCGAGGGTGTTACAATGCATAAATGTTGAAAAAAAAGAATTTGTAATAATCCAACAAATCCCTAAAATTTAGAGCCGTGTGTTACGCCCACCCTCCATTAAAAGCCCAAAAGGCTCTGAAATGATGTTAGGTGACTTGTTGGTGAAGCTTGGGGAGTTCTTCGAAGTGGCGG
Organism: Gossypium australe; assembly: GCA_005393395.2. Taxonomy (NCBI): domain Eukaryota; kingdom Viridiplantae; phylum Streptophyta; class Magnoliopsida; order Malvales; family Malvaceae; genus Gossypium; species Gossypium australe. Next base: position 2,275,687 of record CM016624.1, on the reverse strand, counting down.
GAAACTAAAGTAGTATTTGGCGCCAAGGGAAACTCCATTTTATGTTTGATAGGTTTTCCAAATTCCAACTCATTTGAGAACAAGCCCAAAAGATCGAATTATTTGTTCAAATTGTGGGGAAAAAAGGAAGTGAAATCAATGACTTCTTCACCGCCTTCAAAGCGAAGGCGAAAAGGGCAAATCGTCGACACAGAATCACCGTCAAAATCAACGTTGACCCAAGACAATTCATCCCCTTTGATAGTCTTCGCTCATGGCGCTGGTGCTCCTTCCTCTTCTGATTGGATGATCAGGTCCCTCTTCTCTCCTTCAAAATATTACATGGTTCCCCCCCCATTATATGGTTATATGGTTAAGTGAGTGGAATTTATGCAGATGGAAAGAAATGCTAAAGAAGGCTTTGAATGCTGTTGAAGTAGTGACATTTGATTACCCTTGTAAGTTCACTTCTCAGTTAAATTCGTTTTCTCTTAAAATTATTTTAAGTTGGATTTCTTTTTTTCTTTTTCTTTGTAATGTAAAATTTAATGGATTGTTTTGGTATTTACAGATATGTCCGAGGGAAAAAGAAGATCTCCACCCAAGGCAGAAAAATTGGTAGATTTTCACACAAATGTTGTTAAAAATGCAGTTTCTAAATATCCTGGGCATCCTTTGATTTTGGCTGGCAAATCAATGGGTTCAAGGTACAATACTATTTGTATTTGCTAATGTCTGTGTGCTTAGAGTAGTCTTTTAAGGTTGCTTGATATATTACTTTATAGCAATAACACTATTTTAAAATTTAAATGTATGTTGATGATTTTATTCATCATTTTCAACGTATTGAAGGAAGATATTACTATAAACTTGGGATACTCATTAGCAGCATTCTTAGTATTCTGCCATTTTCTGCTTTTAAGGAATTAAGGGTCACAAATCCTGGTTCTTTAAGATTGTGTAGATTTCATTGATGCTTGCTAGTATGTCCTGTTTTAAAGTCACGTTCCTTTTGTAGAATCAGCTGCATGGTGGCTGGAAGGGAAGACATTTCTCCATTGTTAATTGTTTGCCTAGGATACCCGCTTAAGGTTTGTCATTTTTCACACTTTGGTTTTGAAATTCATAGACAATATCCACTGTTTCTTTTCAAGTTTCTTATGAAGAAATCCCATGGTTCTCTTCGTTTATACTGGTCCTATCCCATCTAATGTGCCTGTTTACAGCTGTTTGTCTTCTGTTGTAGTTTTCTCAAGGTTAACTCATCTAATTGTTATGCTTTATTTATTGTATCTTTGTAAAGGAGTCTTTTGCTACTTATGAACATAGTATTAATTATTTCTTGAATCTTAACATGTCTTTCTTTAGAAAATCTGATTCAGTGAAGAGATTTTTTGTTTTTGTTTTCCCATTTATTTCATTAAAAGATCATATCTTACACAAACTAATGCATTTGTTGAAATTTTCCCCTTACTTTGATACTGGCGAATGTCGTTATTGAGATAGTGAATAGTTGAATAAAGAATGAACTGAATGTTGGCATTTTAAATGTGGTTCGGATGCTCCTATAGGATAGTAGCAGAAACCAAGGACTTGTACCTGAGGAGTGGTACTTTTATCCTTTGTGATGTAGCTTGGAAACACAGTCATTTATTATAATACAGTTTCTTGCTTAAATATATATCAGGGTATGAATGGAGCAGTGAGAGATGAAACTCTACTTCAACTTAAAGTTCCTGTGATGTTTGTGCAGGTACTTTTCTCATCTTAATACATGGTTTTTTGTATTAATGGATGTGGTCTTCATATTTTTATCTTTTGTCTGTAAAAAAGATTGGGCATTTCCCATAACTGGCTGATAAATTTATGTTGCTGTATGCTGATGGTCTAGATATTGATTAAATTTCTACTAGCTTGATACTATTTTTATGTAGAAACCTTTTGAAGGTTATGTAGTTCTTATAATGCTATTAGCTACTCATTTTGACTTTGAACTTTAGGGTACCAAAGATGGTCTCTGCCCCTTGGAAAAACTAGAAGCTGTTAGGAAGAAAATGAAGACAACGAGTGGGTTGCACGAGATCGAGAGTGGTGATCACTCGTTCAAGATTTCAAAAAAGCATCTCCAAACCAAGGGATCAACCCAAGAGGAAGCTGAAGATGCAGCTGTTCAGGCCATTGCATCATTTTTCACCAGGTCTCTGAGATGAAGGTGAATCAGAGCCTTAATCCTTTTTTGTCTAAGTTTGTTTAATGCCTTTAGCCTTTGTTTGTTCTAAGGATTGCTAAGGCCCAAGGTTCAAATGCTCCCTTTTTCCCTTGGCCCTCTACTATTGGCGGAGCAAGTTCTCATTCACATCTACTATATCCTCCCTACACTGTTTATGGATGTGAACTGAGAAGCTTATCATTCTTGTAAGTATCTGTACCCAAGTACTTTTTAATGTATAGCTAAACGCGAATGTGTGAGTGAATCTAATTTAAGCTGCGCATGTTTCTGCTAGGTTGAATCTTTTATCAAGTAAAAGATTACACCATCCATTATAAAAAAACAAAACCATGATATATCCATAAAAATATATCTATTTTCCCTTATATTTAATAGGAGATATGATAATTTATAGTCTTACATTGCACGAGACACCATATTAGACTGCTGGTGAGACTGCACATAGTTTTATTTAGTGTAGTGCAGCACGCTATACGTGCCAGGGCCAGCCATCTATTTAGTCGCTGTCACTGCTACTGTCGTCTTTGCTCTTCTTGTGCTTACTCTTCTCCTTCTCGGGCTTCTTCTTGCTCTCGGTCTTCTTTTCCTTCTTTTCTTTCTTTTCCTTCCTGTCCTTGTCTTTCTCCTTCTTGTCTTTCATCTTCTTTTCCTTCTTTCCATGGCAAGTTGTGGGCACGGCCGTGCCTTGAGCCACATGTTGTTGAGCATGGGCACCATGGCTCACGGTCTTGGACTCGGCATGTGTTTTGGTTGTATCATGGCTCAGTTGGTTGTGCCCATGTGATTGACTCACACCCTTACTCTCCTTATGAACCTGAGTTTGGCCACTGCTCGGATGGTGTTCGTGTTTCCCTTCGTGTAGGGTTTTTTCAACAGGGCGCACACATTGTTCAGTAGCCATAGCAATAGATAAGATTTAGAGTCAGCCTTGAGCTTCTCTTAGGTTGCCTGCTGAATTTAGCAATGTAAATGCAGCCATTAATATATAGGCATATAGAAAAGTGAGATTCCTCTTGCATTATGTTACATCACCCTTTGAATCTACTTTCTCATATCGACCAACTTCATTTCGTAAAGAAATTCTATCAACTTATTCAAGTGAGAGCATGCGTTCGAGATTTGTTGTATACAATTCTTTTTAAGTATTGTAATGTTTAGGCACATATTCGGAACATGAAAATGGGTATAAATGAATAATCAGCCAAAGAATGAGTTCCTTGATGGCAATATCCATTTTACATGTTTCTTTGCTTCTGCTTCGTTGATTATTGTTGATGAGAATCAAAGTGCTTGCCCACCAAGCAAATGCATGCAATCATGTTGAAGCATATTATCGGAAAAGAATGTTAAATTTTATTTTTTTAATATTTACAAATTATGTAATGGAGAATAATACATAAATCCTCCCGTTATCTTAAGCTATTATGGAAGTGAGATTTTATTGGAAAAATTCAATGGTGAAATTAAACATTTTCAAATGATAATGGTTTAGCTCAGATTGATTTTTGACAAAAAATAATGTCTATCTTATATAGTATTGAATTGAATATTAAAGATAATTCGTAATATTTTTGTTTCTAAAAATCAAAATCAAAATGAAATAAAATTGAATGTTGATTTTAGATTAATTTTTAGTATATGAACTAATCAATTTTTTTTTTAAGAGTTGTAGATTAGGTTTTGTCTCATTTATTTAAAAAATGGGTATATTAGTGGAAAATTTTTTATTATAAAAAATTGACGTGATTAAAAGAGTAATCGGAAAATTACATGTAATGTGTCACATGTAACTTGTTCTAATGTACATATGTATTAAATTTTAATAAGATGAATGAATCAAGTTCTTAATAGAATAAATTAATTTGTTCTTTGATTTGATATATAGGAAGTAATTTGTTTTAAATTAACTAATATTTTGGGGTTGATTTAAACAATGCTGAAAAAAAATAAAATTTGACCAAGTATATTGTTCTTTTGGAAATTTATTGATATATGTTGTTTTTGGAAGAAAAAAAATATATTCTACAGGATGTATTTTTACTAATGTGATAATGAAAACACGTACTATAGAACGTATTTTTTTTCTCTCTGAAAATGTATCTTTGAAGGCACGTTTTTATTTTGTTAAAATAGTAGTCGCAATTAGTCGAATTGTTACGATGCAAGAGGTTTTTTTCTAAAGACGACGGGATCAATCGGTGGGCATTTGGAGTTGGGAGTTGAATCCCCAAGAGTAACAACAACGATGGTCACAACGGGGGATGCAGGAACGGCTAGAGGAACAACGGGGATTGAGGCAGAGGGAATGATTATGATTGGATAATATCAACATGTATTTAAAACTAGTTTTGTAATAAAAATAAAAAATTCCAAATGGCATACATAAAAGAATCAATCTTGATTAAAGTGATTCAGCTAATAATCATATAATTTAAACATGAAAAATAATTGTATGAAATAGATACATTATATTATTTATATATATTTTAATAATTTAAAGTCACATTAATTTATAAAATATATTATCTCTTTGTTTCTCTATGTCCAAATAAGCTCTCCTAAAGATTTACTAAAAGGCTTAACTTCAATTCTAAAAACAGAATTTTGTGGTTATACTAATAAAAAAGATCAGGATAGCCAATCCAACTATATCTTGTCAAAAGTAAAATTATGTGATATTAGATATTTAGAAGAATTTTCTAAAAAATTTCTTCATGAATATCAAAAGTTAAAAAATGATAGTATAGACTTTTGGAAAAACCAATATTTTCATAAATTATCACCACCTTGGGATGAGATTTGCATAAATAAATATGCTTCTTTCATAATAAAACATAGTAATGATAATGGTATAGATGTAGCAAATATAGATACTATAGGAAATATAATTAATTTTGCTAAAGAAAGAATTATATTACATTGCTTACAGAGTAAGGCGACTAAACAAGTCAAAAATAAATTAAGTCATAAATATTGTACAAAGATGTTAGAAGGAGAATGGGAGTTTGGATGTTAACTCTATACGTCCAAAAACCTATAAAAAGTATCAAAAATATAGATTAGCTAGATGGAAACCTAGTAATAAAAATAGTAATAATAAAAAGAACAAATTTGTTAGAAGAAAAACTTCTAATAATACTAAAAAACAAATTTGTAAATGTTTTATTTGTGATGAAGAAGGTCATATAGCAACAAATTGTCCTAACAAAGATAAAAATGCTAGAAAAATGATTAAAAATCTTGAAGAACAAGATTTAGAAATATGTTTTAGTGAGGAAATAAATCCTACTGAAATATTATATGAGTTAATATCAGAAACAGAGTCTGATACAGATTTTGATGAATATATTTTTATGTTAGGAAGTAGTTCTAAAAACAAGTTAGAAGAAATTTCTAATTCTGAACAACAGGATATTAAATTAAGAAATTTAATCGGAGAAGAAACAAACTTTTCTGATTATATAATAGAAAAGATTAATAAAAATCATATTTCTAAAGAAGAAATATATAAAATATCTAAGTTTAAAATATGGTCACAAAGACACATAGAAAAAATTAGCGGTAACACAGTCGCTAAAGATACTAAAGGAGGATTAACAGAAATCCTATTATTTACCAAAGAAAAGATAAAACGTATTGGGAAAAAAAATCCTCAAGTTAGATATATACATTTAGGAGTCATTATGATAACAATTAGAGCTTTATTCAGAAGAGGTCATGATGTTCCTATTTTAGCAGTATTATTAGATAAAAGATTTGAAAATCCAATAAAAGCACTTATTGGAGGAATTCAGTCTAATTTACATACAGGAGTTATAGGATTTAAAGTTAAACCAAATTACTTTATATCCATAACAGACCCTCTAATAGAAGAGTGTCTATGTCCTAGAATTCAGACAAAAAATTCTGATATTAGTGATTTAGTAGAAGATTTAGCAATAAGCTGGACTTCTATTAATGAATATACTAATACGGCAAAGGTATAAATAAAAGAAATAAATAATAAAATAATTGAGCTTTTTGAGCGCAATAAGTTTACTACGGAAATTCAACCAAAATTATTACATTTAAAAGACCTATCAATTCCAAAAGACTGGATGATAGAAAAGACAAATAATGCTAGTATTTCTAAACCAGTAAGTACTATAGAATATATGTCATCTGGCGATAAGTTATATTTTTAAAAATAATCTAATAACCAATACAGATGATAATTTAGTATTACCTTCTAGTTCTCAACCAGAGGAAGAAGAAGATAATATAAGTACTTCTACACCGATAGGTATGAAAATAGTTCATATTCTTATTTTTCCTACTACACCTAGTAGAAATTCTAGAAACACTAGAATGGAAGATATACATTATTCAATAGAAGATATTACAAATTTCAATAAATATATTGAAATTACATTACATAGTAAAGATTATAAAAAATATTCTTTACATGCTTTATTAGATACAGGTGCTACAACCAGTAGTTGTAAAAAGAATGCCATTCCTGAAGAATATTGGAAACCTGTAAAAAAGATAATAAATATTAATGGAATAAATGGTAGCAAAACTACTGTTTATTATAAAGCAAAAAATATTCCAATCTATATTAATAATGTTAAATTTATAATTCCAAAATTATTATGTTTACCTGATATGCATGGTAATATATTATTAGGAAATAATTTTATAAATCAATATCTACCATTTACTATTAATAAAAAATCGGTTATGTTATCTATAGAAAACACTTCTATAGAAATACCATTAGTAGAAAACTCTAAATTTATTTTTACTAATGATTGCTGATTTCTTAGCAGGCCTTATGGATAGAGGTAAAAAACCTCTAGAAAAAGTTGGAGAATGGACAACTGTCCATAAAAAACCCAACAAAGGGAAAACAGGAAGTCCTAAACCAGGATTTATTACTGTACCTACTCAAGTACCATTTTATCCTAATCAAGGATATTATGTACCTTATCCAATGGTAAGCCAACCATTTGGAACACAATCACCAAACCCGGTGAATGATTTTACTTGGTCACAAGATCCTTATTCAATATATCAAAAAAGCTATGCTGAAATTATAAATGAAACAGAAAATTTGTTGAAAAAACAACAAATTGCTGATGTAACATCCCGAAATAGTGCCTAAACGGAACAGTGGTTGCGAGACCACACATTCAAGTATGAAAAATATTTTAAATATTATTTTTCGTGTTAATTATGTGTGAATTATTATGTGTGAAATTTTCGTGATTTAATTTTATTGTTTGGGTGTTGAATTATTAAAAAGGGCTTAATCGCGTGAATTGAAAATTTAATAGTTTAATGTGTAACGGCTAAATTGTTGATGTCTTTTTAAATAGAAGCATTAAAGTTGTAATTTGCCCAACTTTAACTATAGTGGATGGCATGATTATGCTTCAGTGACTATATTATATGAAATTATATATTATAAATGTTATTATTATTAATTATACATTATATTAAGCTTATAATAATAAAACATAATGGGAAAGAGAAAGATTACTCATTCTTTCATCTTTAATGGCCGAATGTAAGAAAGAAAAAGAAAGAAGTGAGCAAACAAGGGTTCGGCCATGTCTAAGCTAAATTAAGGTAAGTGTTTTGTTCGGTTTTTTATAATTTTTACGTTTTTGAGATCGTTGCTTCGAGTGCTACAAAACCCATGTTTGAATTTTGAATTTTGATGAATATTTTGAGTTATGCCATTGATGAGAACTTGTGATTTTTGTTGTTTGATGGTAGAAATAAAAGATATGTGTTAGATTAACAAGTTTTGTCTTTGGATTTTTTGATGAATTTAAGTAGTTTGGGCTAATTAGTAAAAGTTATAAATTGGTCATAAGTGTGTGAATTAGTGAGAATTTGATGTTTCCATAGAAAGGAAAAATGTTCAGCATGTTATAAAACATAAGAATAAGGGCTGAAGTTTAATTTTCGAGCCTAGGGGCAAAATCATAATTATGTAAAAGTTTAGGGGCAAAATTGTAATTTTACAAAAGTTAGAGTTAAGAATTGTTTTAGTAAATGTGAGTATTAAATAAGCTAAATTTGCTATTATAGATAAAGAAGAACGAAATCTAGAGTTAGATCGGGGAAAGAAAAAGATAGTGGACTAAATCAATATAGTTTATCGTATTTTGTTTCGAGGTAAGTTTGCAGTAAATAAATGCAATATTCTATTATTTTACATTTAATATTATTAAATTCCAGCATTTACATATTTATTCTGTAAATTTATTATTTAAAGACTCAAGTATGAATTGACGGAAAAGCTATCTCAGAAAGTTCCGGTTGAACTTTAGGAATGTGTAGGATACAAATGTCATGACATAAGGGTTTAAGGAAATCATGTAATACCATGTCAAGACATGGCATTGATAAGTTACTGTAAGGCAAAGGTCCCATGTAAGACCATGCCAAGGCATGACATTGGTGAATTTATAAGGCAAAGGTCCCATGTAAGACCATGCCAAGGCATAGCATTGGTGGGTTTATAAGGCAAGGATACCACGTAAGACCATGTCAAGACATGGCAATGGTTAAGTTTCATAAGGAAATGTAACACCCCTTACCCGTATTCGACACCGGAATAGGGTACGAGGCATTACCGGAATTACAAATTTATTTATCAAACATTTTATATCATTTAGCATTTATTTTTGAAACCAATCAAAAATCAAACATATTATCCCTTAAAACATATTTATTTTTCTCATTTCATGACTTACTTGAATTTATTTCTCGTCTCAACATATTTAATTACCTTTTATTTACATATTACAGATAATCACATATTGACATGCCATGATAAATATCATTCTCTTGCCGTTTATTCATAAACATAAATTAGTTAATTCATTATATCAATATTTCACGTACTATCAACTTATAGTTCCTTATATCACATATTTAAAGTTACACGAACTTACCTGGCTAAATTTGCAGAAATACCAAGATTTAAGGGCATTTTGGTAATTTTCCATTTACATCGATTTTTCAGCCGATCTTAATCTAATTAATAATTTCATTCAATTTTGCAATTTTCAATAATAAAATAATCCATTCCATGTAAATTGGTCATCTCCAACATTTTTACATAAAGTTTTACATAAAGTTTTACTTTTATTCAATTTAGTCCCTGAGCCTAAAACATTACAAATTAGCCATGCTAGCTGAATATTCATACATATTTTCCTCCTCCTCCTCTCCATTCCACATCCTTAATGTATATAACATGCTATAAGTAACATTGTCAATAATTTCATTAATTACTCATAAGTATATTTAAAACTGTCCATTTGAGTTATAGTCACTAAATTATTTATTTCCAGAGCTACAGAACTCCAAATGAAGAACCGTTAATTTTTCCTAAAACTAGACTCACATATCTTCTTACCATAAAATTTTCAGAATTTTTGATTTAGCCAATTAGTACAGTTTATTCTTTAAAGTCACCCCTGTTCTGCTGTCTGGCAGTTCCGACCCTTCTTCACTAAAATTAATTATCTTTCTATATAGAATTCAGATGATGTTATAGTTTATTTCTTCTAAAACTAGACTAATTAAGGAATCTAACCATATAAATTATGTTTCCAAATTATTTTTATACAATTTTTGATGATTTTTCCAAGTCAGAACAGAGCATCTCGAAATTACTCTGAACCAGTCTTACCAAAATCTAAATATCTCAGAATACAGAATTCCTTTGCTTTCCTTGTTTCTTTCATATGAAAATAGACTCAACAAGCTTTAATTTCATATCTCATTCAGATTCTAATTCCATTTCTATGATTTTTAGTGATTTTTCAAAGTTAGTCTACTGCTGCTGTCCCAAAGCTGTTTAGTGCAAACTGTTTATTACCATTTTTCCCCTAAGCTTTCTATAAATGATAATTTCGTCCCTGCTCAATTAACTTCTCAATTGAGCTGATTTTTCTCAATAAACACTTTATTCTATCACTTTAAACTACTTTATAATCTTTGGAAATCAGAATTCCAATAATAGACTTTAATTCCAAACATTTTCACAATTTAATCCTTAAAATCCATTCCTAACTAGATATTTCATTAATTAAACCCCTAATTCACCAATTTGATCCACAAAACTCATGTTCAAAAATCTAAGAATTTCCAGAATTTCAATCTTAATTCAACAAAACTTTGTTCTAAAACTTATAAAACATCAAAATTAGAAGAAAAGGGCTAAATTGACTTACCAATTAAACATTCAAGCTTTAAATCATCAATTCCTCCTTTTTCTTTCTTTCCCTTTTTCTTCCCCTGCTTTCGTCTTGTTCTCTGGTTCTTTTCTGTTTCCCTTCTCTCCTTGCCTTCTTTTTTGTTTTGTTTCTATATATATAATAATATAATAATATAATAATATAATATAATAATATAATAATATACTTAAAAAAAAAATCTCAGATTTTCTTCACTATAACCGCCTCAATTAAACAAAATGGCTTAATTACCATTTTGGTCCTTTATACTTTCTTTAATCTATAATGAAACTTTTACACCTTTTTCAATTTAGTCTTTTTCATTTAATTACATATCCAAACGTTAAAATTTTCTAACGAAAGCTTAATAATAACTTAATGACATTCCATAAATATTTTTAGAAATATTTATGGCTCACTTTATGAGTTTGAGGTCTCAATACCTCGTTTTTGGCCCAATTTTTCTAATTAATTCTTTCAGTTCACAAAATTCACTAATTTTAAAATATTTCTAAAATCACACTTAACTTATAATTATCGATTAACAAAATTTTCTAACTTTTCGTCAAATTTAGTGATCTCGAATCACTGTTCCGACACTATTAAAATTGGGCTGTTACAAGGAAAGGTACCCGCGTATCCTTAGTATTCCAAAGTGGTTCAACGGAAAAATTCAAAGAGTATACCAAAGTAAAGGTAAGACAAGTTCAAGCTAAAAAGTAAAGGTAAGACAAGTTCAAGCTAAAAAGGTAAGGTAAGATAAATTCATGTTAAAAGGTAAGATAAGAATACAAGTTTAAGTATATTGAGTTAAAAGCTTAAGTGATCTTGATAAGAAAAGCATAAGATAATTCATTAAGAATGTTGTCATCTATTTACATGTAAACTTACTAAGCTTTATGCTTACTCCCATTATTTATTTTTTTTATAGCATTACAAGCGAACTCGGGGATCGAAAGGACGTCAGAGATCGTTACACACTATCAAAAGAATTATATTGGTATTTTGTGACTCGAACGTTTTAAGTTATGGCATGTATAGGGACTTAGCCATTTTGTACGTTTGACCTTATGATATGGCTTAATATTGGCTTGTAAATGCTTGGTAATGATTAGCCATTAAAATGGTTAATTAAGAACATGTTTTGGATGTTATGAAATGCCTACTTGATAGTTATTTTAAAGAAATTATGTAATTATATGCAGGGGAATAGTTTGGACAGCAGCAGTGACGTGATTTTGAAAAATCACCAAAAATAGTAGAAATGAAATTAAGTTGTCCATGAGATATAGATTTAAATATTATTGAGTCTATTTTTATATAAAGAAAACAGTGTAGGAAAAAGAGTTGTATATTATGAGATAATTGATTTTTAGTGAAGAGAGGTCAGAACTGTCAAACTGTGTAATAAGGGAAACTTTAACTAATAAACTGTACTAATTGGCCACACCAAAAATTCTGGAAAAATTACAGTAAGAAGATACATGAGTCTAGTTTCAAGGAAAATTTACAGATCTAGACTTCGAGTTTTGTAACTCAAGTTATAATTAATTTAGTGAACATGACGCAGACAGACAGTTTCAATTTTTATACCCCGAACTAGTAAGTTAAGTCTAGTAATGCCTCGTGCTCGACTCCGGCAACGGTCTCGGGTAAGGGGTGTTACATTTATTGGTATCAGAGCAAGAGTTTAGTCGGTTCTCGGAATATTCAGTATGAGTAAGAGTCTAACTGTACATGCCATACTTATATTTTGATAGTGTGACGACTCCTGACAATTTTAAAAATGTTTTTCTTTTATAGTAATGGATCCCGAAAGAGATGGTGCAGATGATGTAGAGAGTAATGCGCCCGCTCCCACTGAAGGGACGGTGCCACCAGATAGTCATGAAAGGCCCGTTACAGTGAGTCAGGGAGGAGGGGATCGAGAAGCCTTCTTCCAAGCTATGAATGAATGGTTTGCTGAGTTTGTTCGTACGAACTCGGCCGTTAGACCTCCACCCCCTCATGATCCTCAGACCACCCATGTAGCTTCCCCAGTTATAAATACCGTTAGAAGAGAGAAACCACCCGTTGACAAGATCAGAAAACAAGGGGCTGAAGAGTTTCGGGCTACCAAAGATGATGATGCAGAGAAAGTTGAATTTTGGCTCGAGAACACTATCAGAGTCTTTGATGAGTTATCCTGCACACCAGAAGAATGTATTAAATGTGTGGTGTCACTTCTTAGAGATTCGGCCTACCAGTGGTGGAAGACACTTGTGTCAGTAGTACCGAAAGAAAGAGTTACTTGGGATTTCTTTCAAGAGGAGTTCCGTAAGAAGTACATCAGTCAGAGGTTTATTAACCAGAAAAGAAAAGAGTTCCTTGAATTAAAACAGGGTAAGATGACGGTGACCGATTATGAACGTGAATTTGTTCGACTCAGCAATTATGCTCGAGAGTGTGTGTCTACAGAAGCTATCATGTGTAAAAGATTTGAGGATGGGCTCAATGATGATATCCGACTGTCAGTTGGTGTTTTAGAGATAAAAGAGTTTGTTGCTTTAGTTGAACGAACCTGTAAGGCAGAAGAGTTATTAAAAAGAAAAGGTAAAGTTGAAATTGAGATGCAAGACACGAAGAAAAGACAGATGAGCAAGTCATTTCAGTCTACATCCAAGAGGTCTAGAGAGTTTTCTACGAGATCTAATTTTTCAGCCGGGTATTCTAGCCGAAACAGAGGTGGAAGATTTATGGATTCAAAAGCTCAAACCACTTCGATTGCGAGTGTTGGCAGTATTCAGCCTGATAGACCCGAGTGTCCTCAATGTGGTCGACGTCATCTAGGTCAATGTCGAGCAACTGAGACTGGTTGTTTCTGATGTGGTGCACCAGATCATTTCATTCGGGAGTGTCCCGAAATGGTTAAAAAAGAAGTAATACCGAGTGCAAGATCAGGTAATGCCTCTGTTAGAGGCAGACCTCAGAGAAATTCGAGAGTAGGGGCAGGTAGAGGTACATTTAGAGATACAGCAACAAGATCAGATGTTAGAGCACCCACAAGGACTTATGCTACCCGTGCTCGTGAAGAGGCATCTTCCCCCGACGTAATTACCGGTACATTTTCTCTTCATGATGTTAATGTTATTGCTTTGATTGATCCGGGTTCAACCCATTCCTATGTTTGCATGAAATTAATGCCTAGTGTGAACATGCCCATAGAGTTTACGGAATTTGTGATTAAAGTATCGAACCCATTAGGTCAGCATGTGTTAGTAAACAAAGTATGTAAAAAATGCCCTTTGATGATTAGAGGTTACTGCTTTCCGGCTGATCTCATGCTATTGCCATTTGATGAGTTTGATGTGATTCTTGGTATGGATTGGTTAACTGCACATGATGTGATAATGAATTGTGGAAAGAGATTCATTGAGTTGAAATGTGAAAATGGTGAGTTCCTTCGGGTTAATTCAGATGAGTCAAATAGTTCAATTTCCATGATTTCTGTTATGTCTGCTCAGAAATTTTTAAGGAAAGGATGTGAAGCCTATCTTGCTTTTGTGTTGAATACTAAAGACCCAGAGTTGAAAATTGAATCAGTGCCAGTGGTAAATGAGTTTCCTGATGTGTTTCCGGAAGAACTACCAGGTTTGCCTCCTATCAGAGAAGTTGAGTTTGGTATTGAATTGATTCCAGGTACCACACCTATTTCTATTGCTCCTTATAGAATGACTTCAATAGAATTGAAAGAATTGAAAGCTCAACTATAAGAATTAATTGATAATGGCTTTGTAAGACCTAGTTATTCACCATGGGGCGCGCCAGTGTTATTTGTGAAAAAGAAAGACGGTTCCATGAGATTGTGCATAGACTATCGACAGCTTAACAAGGTAACCATCAAGAACAAATATCCATTACCTAGAATAGATGATTTGTTTGATCAATTGAAGGGAGCCACTGTGTTCTCTAAGATAGATTTGAGATCCGGATACTATCAGTTGCGAGTTAAAGAGTTAGATGTTCCAAAGACTACTTTCCGAACTAGGTATGGTCACTATGAGTTTCTTGTGATGCCATTTGGCTTAACTAATGCTACTGCTATTTTCATGGATTTAATGATCCGAATTTTTAGACCTTATTTGGCAAGTTTGTAGTCGTGTTCATTGATGACATCCTGATTTATTCTCATGATAAGACTGAGCATATAGAGCATTTGAGAACAGTTTTACAGATTTTGAGAGATAATATGCTTTATGCCGAGTTTAGCAAAAGTGAGTTATGGTTACGGGAAGTTTGTTTTCTGGGACATATTGTCTCAGGTGAATGTATTAGAGTTGATCCGAGTAAGATTTCAGCAATTGTTGATTGGAAGCCTCCCAGAAATGTATCAGAGGTCAGAAGTTTTCTTGGTCTTGCCGATTATTATAGATGATTTGTAGAGGGATTTTCCAAGATAGCTACTCCATTGACAAGATTGTTACATAAAGCTGTCAAGTTTGAATGGACTGAGAAGTGTCAACAGAGTTTCGACAAGTTAAAAGTATTGTTGACTAAAGCTCCTGTCTTAGTACAACCAGAACCGGGTAAAGAGTTTGTGATTTACTATGATGCATCCTTAAATGGACTAGGCTGTGTACTTATGCAGGAAGGAAGGGTAATTGCTTATGCCTCTAGACAGTTAAAGCCACATGAGAAAAACTATCCGACACATGATTTAGAGCTAGCTGCTATTATATTTGTATTGAAAATCTGGAGACATCACTTATATGGTAAGAAATGCCGAATATTCACTAATCACAAAAGTTCGAAGTACTTGATGAATCAGAAAGATCTGAACTTGAGGCAAAGAAGATGGCTAGAGTTGATTAAAGATTATGAGCTAGTGATCGATTATCACCCGGGTAAGGCAAATGTTGTTGCTGATGCTTTGAGTAGAAAATCGTTATCTGCATTGAGAGCTTTGCATATTAGTTTGGCATTATCAGATGATGGTTCTATCTTAGCTGAGTTGAGAGCTAAATCGACGTTTCTTGAAGAAATTTGTGAAGCTCAGAAAGATGATAGTGAGTTGTAAGCCAAAAGAGTTCAGTGCGAGTCAGGTGTAGAGTCTGATTTTCAGAGCGGTTCTGACGGTTGTTTGTTGTTCAGAGACAGAGTATGTGTACCAAAGAATGATGAGCTTATTAGGAAAATCTTACAGGAAGCACATAGCAGTTCTTTGTCTATTCACCCAGGTAGTTAAAGATGTATAATGATTTGAGGAAAATGTATTGGTGGACAGGAATGAAAAGAGATATATCAGAGTTTGTTTCTAGATGCTTGATATGTCAGCAGGTAAAGGCCGAACATCAGGTACCTTCAGGTTTATTGCAGCCTGTATTAGTTCTCGAGTAGAAATGGGAGTCCGAAGAGATTATGCGAAAACAGTACCCAAATCTCTTTACAGGTAAGATTTTCGGGGACGAAAATCCCTAAAGGGTGGAGAAATGTAACATCCCGAAATAGGGCCTAAACAGAACAGTGGTTGCGAGACCACAAATTTGAGTATGAAAAATATTTTAAATATTATTTTCCGTGTTAATTATGTGTGAATTATTATGTGTGAAATTTTCGTGATTTAATTTTATTGTTTGGGTGTTGAATTATTAAAAAGGGCTTAATCGCGTGAATTGAAAATTTGATAGTTTAATGTGTAACGGCTAAATTGTTGATGGCTTTTTAAATAGAAGCATTAAAGTTGTAATTTTTCCAACTTTAACTATAGTGGATAGCATGATTATGCTTCAGTGACTATATTATATGAAATTATATATTATAAATGTTATTATTATTAATTATACATTATATTAAGCTTATAATAATAAGACATAATGGGAAAGAGAAAGATTACTCATTCTTTCATCTTTAATGGCTGAATGTAAGAAAGAAAAAGAAAGAAGTGAGCAAACAAGGGTTCGGCCATGTCTAAGCTAAATTAAGGTAAGTGTTTTGTTCGGTTTTTATAATTTTTACGTTTTTGAGATCGTTGCTTCGAGTGCTACAAAACCCATGTTTGAATTTTGAATTTTGATGAATATTTTGAGTTATGCCATTGATGAGAACTTGTGATTTTTGTTGTTTGATGGTAGAAAATAAAAGATATGTGTTAGATTAACAAGTTTTGTCTTTGGATTTTTTGATGAATTTAAGTAGTTTGGGCTAATTAGTAAAAGTTATAAATTGGTCATAAGTGTGTGAATTAGTGAGAATTTGATATTTCCATAGAAGGGAAAAATGTTCAGCATGTTATAAAACATAAGAACAAGGGCTGAAGTTTAATTTTCGAGCCTAGGGGCAAAATCATAATTATGTAAAAGTTTAGGGGCAAAATTGTAATTTTATAAAAGTTAGAGTTAAGGATTGTTTTAGTAAATGTGAGTATTAAATAAGCTAAATTTGCTATTATAGATAAAGAAGAACGAAATCCAGGGTTAGATCGGGGAAAGAAAAAGATAGTGGACTAAATCAATATAGTTTATCGTATTTTGTTTCGAGGTAAGTTTGCAGTAAATAAATGCAATATTCTATTATTTTACATTTAATATTATTAAATTCCAGCATTTACATATTTATTCTGTAAATTTATTATTTAAAGACTCAAGTATGAATTGACGGAAAAGCTATCTCAGAAAGTTCCGGTTGAACTTTAGGAATGTGTAGGATACAAATGTCATGACATAAGGGTTTAAGGAAATCATGTAATACCATGTCAAGACATGGCATTGATAAGTTACTATAAGGCAAAGGTCCCATGTAAGACCATGCCAAGGCATGGCATTGGTGAATTTATAAGGTAAAGGTCCCATGTAAGACCATGCCAAGGCATGACATTGGTGAGTTTATAAGGCAAGGATACCATGTAAGACCATGTCAAGGCATAGCATTGGTGAGTTTATAAGGCAAGGATACCACGTAAGACCATGTCAAGACATGGCAATGGTTAAGTTTCATAAGGAAAGGTACCCGCGTATCCTTAGTATTCCAAAGTGGTTCAACGGAAAAATTCAAAGAGTATACCAAAGTAAAGGTAAGACAAGTTCAAGCTAAAAAGTAAAGGTAAGACAAGTTCAAGCTAAAAAGGTAAGGTAAGATAAATTCATGTTAAAAGGTAAGATAAGAATACAAGTTTAAGTATATTGAGTTAAAAGCTTAAGTGATCTTGATAAGAAAAGCATAAGATAATTCATTAAGAATGGTGTCATCTATTTACATGTAAACTTACTAAGCTTTATGCTTACTCCCATTATTTATTTTTTTTATAGCATTACAAGCGAACTCGGGGATCGAAAGGACGTCAGAGATCGTTTCACACTATCAAAAGAATTATATTGGTATTTTGTGACTCGAACGTTTTAAGTTATGGCATGTATAGGGACTTAGCCATTTTGTACGTATGACCTTATGATATGGCTTAATATTGGCTTGTAAATGCTTGGTAATGATTATCCATTAAAATGGTTAATTAAGAACATGTTTTGGATGTTATGAAATGACTACTTGATAGTTATTTTAAAGAAATTATGTAATTATATGCAGGGGAACAGTTTGGACAGCAGCAGTGATGTGATTTTGAAAAATCACCAAAAATAGTAGAAATGGAATTAGATTGTCCATGAGATATAGAATTAAATCTTATTGAGTCTATTTTTATATAAAGAAAACATGTAGGAAAAAGAGTTGTATATTATGAGATAATTGATTTTTAGTGAAGAGAGGTCAGAACTTTCAAACTGTGTAATAAGGGAAACTTTAACTAATAAACTGTACTAATTGGCCACACCAAAAATTCTGAAAAAATTACAGTAAGAAGATACATGAGTCTAGTTTCAAGGAAAATTTACGGATCTAGATTTCGAGTTTCGTAACTCAAGTTATAATTAATTTAGTGAACATGACGTAGACAGACAGTTTCAATTTTTATTCCCCGAACTAGTAAGTTAAGTCTAGTAATGCCTCGTGCTCGACTTCGGCAACGGTCTCGGGTAAGGGGTGTTACACCTGAATTTCCTGAATTAAAAGATTTTTATAATCCAGGATTACCTATAGAATATTATAATTTTATAAACAAAATATGGAAAACCCATATTACCGATCAAAGAGCAAACTTTAGAAGAGCTCTTACACAGTTTTCAGAATTCTTAGTTGAAAAAACAACTAAAGAAAAAGAATCTCATGATTTATTACTTAAATCTGTTTTATACAGAGATTGGGATGAAATCCTAATCGAATATACAGATATTAAGGAGATAAACAATCTTCTTGATATATTCCAATATTTTATTAATAAAGGAACAAACAGTCCTATTATTAATAAAATGTTTAGAATATGTCTATATAACAAATGTAGACAAATTCTACCACCAGGTATATTTTCAAAAATAGATAGAGCTATTTGTAACCAGCAAGCTTAATTTACAGAAACTTTTTCAAAATATTATTTACAAGCTTATGTTTTTACTAATGATATAGGAGAACAATTTCCTAGTATCAAATTTAGGCTTAATCATGAACCATTTGATATAACTAGTATTGAAAGGGGATTTGTTAAAGAAATAACAGTCCAAAATCTTTCTTTTTATTTATTAAAAGATTTTCCTGCTATAGTAAAGTCTAGATTAACAAATTTTGTTGATTTAGATGATTTTGTCTACTATTTTCATATAGAAATATGTAGTTTTATTGGTATTACTGAAAAAGAAAAATTTTATCAGCCATATCAAACTTGGAATATTCGTACTTTGTTTTCGGGAAAAGCCCTTTCAGCAGTAGAAGAAGACCAACAACACTTGGCAAAAGCCATTGACAAGTGTTATAATAATTTTACCAATTATCAAATCCAAGCCGGAATTGATATGATAACCATGGCCGAACATCTTCTTCATCAAGAAACTTATTTGTTTTGGACCGATGGTAAAAGAATTTTAGCATATGACACTGGAAGAACCCAGGAAGACAGAAATAGAGAAGCCGTTCAGTTATTAACAAAGATAGCTGACATGGAGATAGATGATTATCTGTTAGCAGCGGAGATCAAAGACACGTGGGAAAACTGGAATACACCAGTTCCTTCACCAGAGTCATTATACCTTGATGAAATTGAGGAGATGAATCTCGGAAATATCCAAGAAGGATAAAAACAAAACACAACACGTGGAAGAATGATATCCAAAAAAGGAGAAGCATTCAATTTTAGCGGTGGCTTAAAAAGAAGGAAACCACCATAAAAGGACAAGGATGATGTCAGGCATGATGGAAGCAACCATTAATGCAATTGAAACGTGGAAGCGACCACAACAATTTTGATAGAAGACGGTAAAAGCAACCATCAAATCAAGAAGGCTACGTGAAAAAATCATGAAGCCAACATTTAAGTTATCCTTATCAGGATACTGTTCGGACTTCAATTGTAAATGAATTTGAGTTTAGAAATTGTTTTATAAATAGGAAATGTTGTAGCCTAAACAAGGCATCTTGATCAAATCTAATAACAATTTTAGTTTTCTCTTGTATACTCTTTTGTTTAAGAAATCAAGAAATCTTTCTTGATCTTTCCTTTTGTAAATTCTCTTTGTAAATTATTTACCTTTCTTCTTGTAAAATAAAATCCTACGATATTATAATAGCCTTCCGTTTGTGCATCCACCTCCCTCCCCCCCTAATTGGTATCGAACAAAGAGATAATATATTTTATTTCATACCATCTTTTCTTATTTGGACATAGAGAAACAAAAACATCCGACTCACAAATTTGATAACATATCTTTCTTTATTCATAAATATATTAGTACGTAAGACATGATAATTTATAATTAAGCAGTTGTTTAGAGTTTAACAACCCACGAGTTTATAATCTGAGTCGAACAAAACCCTCCTAAATCAACGTCGGAGACTTCCCGTATCTCACTGTGCCTGTCTTGTCGCAAACAACGTAATGCTCTTTGTTCGATCTTTTTTTCCGGCAACAAAACAGACGAACAACTGCAAATTGGTCTGAACTTGAACGTGGATTTGAATAGTTTCTCAATGGAACGAGAGAGCTTCGACGGTGGCGGCGGAGGAGGAGCGCAGTGTACTAAATGAGGATTGGAAATGGTCGGTACACGCGGTATAACAAAACGTGTAGGTTCTGAGTTACTACGATCCAGAGAAATCCTGATTGCCATCACTGTCTGTCCCCATTCATATGCAGATAACATAAAATATGAGAGAGAAAATTCGCATTAAATTTACTCGAGGAGAGGGAAATATTGAATTAAAACTTGAAAGAAATATTAGATTGCAGCCAGAAAATGTTAATCAAATCATCATCAAAAGGATTGATGTTCAAACAAAACACTTAAACATCAACATTAAAAAAGTCTTTCACTAGTGCAGCTGCTCCATCTCCTCTGCAAATTTGTTGTATTGTTCCATTTGTTTCTTGTATATTTCCATGGCTTCACTCGCTTTCGCATTCCAAACATCCCTTTCTTCTTCACTAAGCTCCTAATAAATCCAAACCCAAAAAAAATCAACACAAACCCAATATCAATTAAACAAAAAAAGTTTAAAACTTGCAAAAATGGTGATTTTAGGATGATAACATACCTTCCATTTCACTGAAATCAGGGCATTAAGTGTAGAGTTGTTGATTCCTTGTCGTTCTTGTACCAGAGTTTTCCTTGTTTCTTTGCTGAACAGAAGGAAAGAAGATGCAGGCTTTTTAGGTTTATTAGGATCTGAATTCTGCTGCTTCTTTTGTTGACGTTTCTCTTTGGTTTTTTTAATGATATGATCAGTTTTCTCTTTCTTTTTAAGCAATTGAAGTGCTTCTTGTTTCTGTAGTTTCATCATCTCTTCTTCTTGTTTTTTAACATTCAATGCTTCTTCTTCCTTTTTCTGCTTGTAAACCTCCATTTCTTCCATGTATTTTTCCTTGTTCTTCTTTGCTATCTACAAAAATCCGTAACAAAAAATGAGATTACGTACTCTTAAAGTTAAAGAAAAACATGGGATATGTTCATTTTATTCATTTTTACCTCTTCATAAGGCTTTTTTTGTTCTTCAGTCATGTTCTTCCATTCTTCGCCCGCGATTTTCGCCGCTTCCAAAACGTTCTTGTTTCCGGTATCGGCGAGTAAAGCCGCCCTTCTCTCGTTGGAGAACAAAAAGAAAGCCGACATGGGTTGCTTAGGCTTCAAGGGATCCCTTTCTTTCTTGGTTTTTTTCTTGGTTTCTTTCTCAGCTTCTTCCTTGAACTGCAAGTATTGTTCCAATAACTCCATTGCTGTCTTTTGTTTATGTTCATCTTCAAAGAGTTTCATGGCTTCCGTCTCGCGTTTCTCTTTCGCAATCGCCTGCAAATACACTTCCTTTTCGGCTCGATATATCTCTTCGTAAGGCTTCTTTTCTTCGGCCGTGATCGTCTTCCATTTCGCACCCAAAATATTCGAAACTTCTTTGAAATCAGCCTCGGGATTCTCTTTCTTTATCTCTTTCCATTGATCTTTGCACCACAAAATGTAAGGTGGAGATGGCCTTTTCTTTTCAAGTCCTCCTCCTTTGTTCATCGAAATTGCGAAATTCTGAGATAAAACCCAAAATTTAAATCACTAAAAAGGAATATAAAGCACAACCCAATGTAAAAAAAAAAAAAAAAAAAAGAAGACATTTTACCATATTAGGCTTGAATTCCTTCATTTTCTGCAATTTCTTCAGCTCCATTTGCAATTTCTCTTGCTCTTTACCTTTATTCTCAATCTCTTCATCCTTCATCTTCAACATCTCATCTTTCTCTTTCAATAACTCTTCGGTCTTTTCTTTCTCTATCCTTAGCTTTTGAAGCATATCTTGCATTTCTTGCAAGTCCTTCTCGAAAGATTTCTTGCTCTGTTTCCCTTTGCCCGCGGCTTTTCCTTTGAGAGATTGAGAGAGTCCGTCGTGGTTCTCTTTCGACGGATCGGATTTCATCGGAGAAGGAGCCTGTGTTGGGGAAAGCTGCTGTGAGAGCTTTTGTGCCAAAATATTGGCTTCATTTGTTGATAATGATGATGATGATGATGATGGGTTCTTTTGTTTCAAGGCTTTTCTTCCATTGTTTCTTGATTTCCTTGGCACATCAACAACAACAGCTGTATCCGCCATTTTTTGGGGGAAGGGAAAAAATTTTAAGCTACAGAAATGAGTCTCTTGATTTTGAGATAAATGAAGAAAAGCGGCGGTGGGTTTTTTAAAGAGGGGCTGACGGGGTGAGCAACGGTCTGGTTTTTCAAAATTCAAAATATAAGATGAACGTTGAACGGTCTGATTTTTCAAAATTCAAATTTAAGATGAACGTTGAATGGCTATTGAAGGGAAGATGGACTAAATTGAGCAAGTTTATTTTTTTTTTTTTAAGCAGGTAATTGAACTCAAATTAAATATGGCTGGTAAAAGTAAAGCGTAGTCTGATTACATAAAAAGAAAAAACGCAAATCGACTCTTCTATGTTGTATGGTTCAATATTTGTTTGACTCGTGTTTTAGGGAAAAATGATATTAAGTACTTAATTGGAAAATCAAAACCCAAAATACAAAATTTTATATTAAAATTAAGGGTAAATTACACCATTAGTCACTCAACTATTTGTAAATTTTCGTTTTAGTCATTTGATTAAACCAAGTTACAATTTAATCACTACCGTTTTCAATTTTTTTGTCACCCTACTCTTTAAGTGAAATTTTTTAGCTGGTATGGTAATTTTAGTCCCCGATTTTTACATTTTATATCAATTTTACCTTAATTCTATATAAAATTATAAAAAAAACTCGAAATTATTTAAAAATATAAGATTTTATATAAAAATTTTAGAAAAATAAAATTTCGAAAATGATGTTGTTGAAGAACTAATATGTATAGGAAATAAAGAAAATTATCATTCAATAGAGTTCAATAACTAATTGAAAATAACATAGAAAAAAAAAAAGTTGCATCATTATGTGCTTCCTCAGTGTTTCTTAAAGGCTTTAATCACTATTTGGCCCTTGCATTATACTCAATTTTTTCAAATTGATACCTAAACTTTTTTGTCCTATTTTGGTACCTAAACTATAGTTCCATTACACTTTTTTACCCCTTTTGTTAACAATGTTAAAAGGAATAGCAACAAATTAGAACACGCCACATGTCCCTATTGACTACTGATGTGGATGATGATGTAGCTGTTGAACAGCATTGACCGGACCCAAAAAATATAAAAGAACATTAAAAATCGTAAATAAAAATAAAAATTCTAAAAATGAAATTAAATATTGTAAATAATTAACAAATCAAATAATTCTTCTTCTTCAATTTTCTCTACAAATTTCAAAAGAATAAGAGGAGATTTTTTATGTTGTCACCTACTTTCTTTTCTTGATTTATTTTGGCATTACTGTTTTTAGATTCGTAGTCTTGAAATAGTAACAACATATGGTTTGATTAAAAAATTGTAAAAATATCTTAAAATTATGAAATTGTCGCTTAAATGCAACTGATTCATAAGTTTTAAATAAGTTTTACAAATTTTTAATAATTATTTGCAACTTTAAATATTATTTTATAATTTTCAATAACATCTTTACAATTTTAACAATATCCAATAATTATTTACAATAATTATTTTTATAATTTTTTACAATATTTTGTCTAGTCAATGCACAATCAATGCGCTCAACAACCAAGTCATCATCTACATCAGCAGTCAAGGGGGGCACGTGGTGTGTTTTGATTGATTGTTTTTTTAACACTGTTAATGACAAGGGCCAAAACGTGTAACGGAATTATAGTTTAAATACCAAAATTGGACAAAAAAAGTTTAAGTTGGTATATGAGGAAAAGGATATAATTCAGGGCAAAATAGTGAATAAAATTTTTCTCGAAATCAAATTAATAATATCATCAAGTTAAGTTTCATACCCTTAAAAGAACATTCGGAACTCATATTATAGAGGCTTGTAAAATAAACTCTAATATCTTTTTTTAACAAAAAAAAATTTACAAAATATACTACAATTTTTTGCTTTTCATTTAAATTGTTTTTGAAAACTCAAATGTATACTCTACTTTATTTTTTCTTTTCTTATAAAAAATGCTACGTGAAGGAACTTAATATTTTTATTTTCTTTAATGTTATTCTAAAGAGCGAGTATTGAATATTTTTATGCAAACAATACAGAAAGATTTGGAGGATTTAAATACAATTTTTCTTAATTTTCTCACTGTCTATTTTTGAAAATTTTATTTAATTTTTTAAATTTTCAAAATTTTTAAAAATTATTTTTTAACTTTATATATATAATCAAGATCAAATTGACAAAAAAATATAAAAATTGTAATTTTTTTAATTAACAATAAAAACGAAAATTTACCCTAATTTAATAACTACCAGAATAATTTACCTTAAAAATAAACTTAGATAGCAAGAAGTATATTATCTCTTTAAAAAATAAAATAAAAGAATGCAATTTATTTCAAAATCAAGATAAAATTTTAAAATGAAATTCCATCAAGCACTTGGAACTTAATTCTATCCTGTTAAAAACCGAGACTATATAATGCTCGTACTTATATTTTGGTACAGAAAATCTAACACAGTCACAAGTAGCAATAGCAATGAATTAGAGTCTTGATTCCAGTGATCATAGATCAATCTCAGTGTAACCTAAGATTTCTAAAAGAATACTAAACTCATTTCATATTACAAGAGATCTTCTCCCATAACAGTTCCCTTCAAAAGCTTGTTTTCCAAAACACAGATACAGCAGAACAAAATCCAGGCACTAAAGAATTATGCAGTTAAGCTGGGCATATGCTGTATACATTTGAAAGTGCAACAAAAGAAAGGGTTACAATACACATATCATCATCCTACTCATCATCTGAAGTAATCTTTTGTTTTTTCCATTTGTATGCAGCTTCCAAAATCTTGAGGTTCGTCGCCTGGTTTTCTTCAGGGAATACATAATCGAAGTATTCTTCATACCTGCCAAGCCAGATGATTCAACATTTAGTGTTGCAGCAAAACTCAGATATGCGTGTCAGATTGCATTTTGCCCACTTTACTAAAAATATTTGGACAAATTAATCCCTGTTAAAAACTGGCGTCCAACGAAAGAACCAAACAGTTACACGTGGTATGTCGTGTGTACCTCGTGCTGACGTACAAGGACCAGTTTTTAACATAAAAAATGAATGAAATTTTTAATAGAAAGACCGGATGCTCTTTAGCCTAATGTACAAAGACTACTTTGTCCATTTTCCTAATGGAGGGTAATTTTGTTTGAATGGGGGCTTATAATTGTGAAATCAGAAAAAAATAATAATTAATGGAAATGAGAAAAATACAAATAGACCCTTTATGGTAGTAGACAAAACAAAGAAAAAGAAACTTTCAATTTAAGGGGCTAGGGAACACGAAAATTCTTCCCTGAAGTGCACACACAAATATCTAATTTTTACCAAAACATTTAACATTTTTTGTTAAAAATATTGGTATTGCGTGCACAAAAATAGTTCACTTTTTTAGATATATTCGTATTGGTATAAATTAGAAATATTGGTAAAAGGTTAAATTGCTGGGTACACTCCCTGAGTGTACAGCAGAATTGTCCTATGAAACATAGGGAAACTATGTTGACTTGCATGCTCAATGGTTTTATACCACGGTTCCTAATTGTTTGATTCAAGAAAACAACTAAAGATGCAGGGAAAGCACAAAACAGTAACATGAGAGATCCAAGCAACTTGCAGAAGAAAATAAGTAAATGATAAGGAGTTACATACCCGGTAACACCACCATCTTCACTCGTAATTTGCTTCCTCTTTTTGAGTTTTTTAGGCAACTTAGACTGGACTACGCTAATGTCACCAAGCTCACCGAAACTGCTTTCTGTTTTAAGCCACTCTTCCAGGAGCATAGCACGCTCTTCTTTCAGTTCTGGTGCTGACGTTCTATAATAGTTAACAGCTCTTTCAAAGATTCCTGATAAAAATAGACAAATAAAAGGTAAGAATTGGTTATACTAATACATAATCAAAGTATATGTATAACAGGCAGCAAAAATTGGATTGGTCCGAACTCACTTCTTGCACGCTGAACGCATTCCTTCTTTGCTTCATGATTATATTCCTGAACCCCATCTTGTGGCAAGTCCGAACTCTCATCATTCTCCTCCATTGCAGAGGCTTCAAAGTTTGCATAACTAATCCACACCTTCAAGTGCCTTGTGCGATCTAATAGTCTCTCGTACAGTCCTCTAGTTCGTTCATATTCACCTTCAGAAATTTCAAAATCTATGTATGCCTGTCAACGAAGAATATGAAGCATTGCCACATAACATCATTAGAATTGAATATTATTTAAGACTAAAAACTGTCAGTCAAGAAAGATACAACGAGAAAATGGAGAAATCACTCTTAAAGAGACCCCATCACTGTCCAAATTTTAGTACCATTTATATATCTACTAGCAAACATGCAACTAGTTATAAACTGAAGTTTTCACCAGAAAATCATCAGCCATTTCACTAGAGAAACATTAATCATGAGATGAGAAATACTTATTGGATGAATTATGAAGCAATAAGACAAAATTATCGAGCATTACCAACAAAAAGACAAGTAATTCACCCTCCAAACCCAGAACTTGTTGTAATAGTTTCTGCCTTAATAGGGTAAATACAATCACAAAGATAAACAACATAAAACAGTTGCTCATAGGGTAAATACCTTCCACAATAACTCCGGCATGTCCAAAGCTGGTTGTGTGATGGCAAGCTCAAAAATAGCTCTTGCCCGCTCTGTTTCAGCTAATGATCTTTCTAACTCAGCATATTTGCTCCATGCATAGCAGTTCTCAGGTGTCCACTCCAGATACTTCTCATACAGTTTTCGGCAACGGTCAATATTACCAAGTTGCAGCTCAATTTCAATATACTTCTTAAAGATCTGAATTTGAACAAAACAACATAATGAGAAAAGTTCATGTTAAAAGTAGTCAAATTTATAAACTTTCAGCATAAGCCGGACATTTACCTTATCTTTAGGTGCCTTTCCAATAGCATTTCCCAAAATTTGCCGCGCACCCTTGAGATTGAGCTGTCTTATTTCAAACTGTGCAGCAAGAAGCCAGATCTTTGCAAAAGAAAACTTCTCGTGTGGAATAAGCTTAAGGCACTCCCTGGAAAATTTTTAAATTAATGAGGAACTATTCAATGTCTATTATAACCAACCACAAATATGAATGGTGAAAAACACCCAAAAACTGAATGATTCTTTAGAATACACCATATGTCTATGGATGAGGGAGACAATATAAAAATCAAAATAACATTTGATGTATGCTATAAATGTAACAATAATTCACCACCATATAATCACAAGATAATACATTAACTCATGTCAAAGAGAAACAAAGCAAATGCTGAAATGCGTTCTTTTTATTTTAAACATCATTTCTCATGACATTTCAGATATAATGAGCTGTCTTACAAATAAACCAGAAGAGAGGTACCAATGCAAAACAAGGAAATATGGAACAAAAACACTACCATGAAACAAACGACGATACTGATAATACAAAGAAATAGAACACTCAAAAAAGGTGCAACAAACGTCGAAAGTTAAATTTTAGATTTTCTTCTTTCCTTTTCCCTTTTTATCGGCACATTACAGGGTAATGAGATGGACTGTTAGCAGAACATGAAACCAAAACATGCAAACATTCAAATAGTAGGCAACTGGCAAATTTCTTGCAGAGTTCAGTTGACAAGATTTATTAGTAAAGCAATTATTTCACTTGCAATTTAGCAACAGTAGCAACCAACAGAACCATAAATCCATTGCAAGAACATAAAGATACCTGTACACATCTCTCGTCCGCTCCATATCCCCAGCATCAAGCTCCTCATATAAAGCATAATTAATCCTAAATTACAAGTAAACCATAAGTTGGTTAGTACAGAACTATAATATTAAACCAAGCATACAACCATTAGACACACAAAAACTCACCACAAATAAATATATCTCTGCCAATATCGCTTCTCCTCAGCTGGAGGAACATTAGCAATAGCTCTCTCATAAAC
The DNA here is from genome assembly GCA_005393395.2 of Gossypium australe. Taxonomy (NCBI): domain Eukaryota; kingdom Viridiplantae; phylum Streptophyta; class Magnoliopsida; order Malvales; family Malvaceae; genus Gossypium; species Gossypium australe. Next base: position 2,247,134 of record CM016624.1, on the reverse strand, counting down.
CTCCCTAATCCTCCCCTTATTGCCTACACTCTCTTCCAACCTTATATAATCAAACCAACCATCATAGTTCAATGGATTCTTCCTGACTTCATCCTCATACTGAAACCTCCTCTTCCCCACAATGGCATCCTCAATCCCTTCCTTATCTCCATATTGCTTCTCAAAAGCCACAAACTTTCTATATAAATCCTCTGCGCTACCTTTGGGTATATGATCGAGAGCAAACTTGTAAATACAACGAGCCCGTTCCGTTTCCTTACACCGTTCCTCAAATTCGGCGAATGCAACGAATAACTGCTCTGCATCTTCTTCATCCGCCAGCTTCTCCACCGCACGTTCGTACACATTCCTAGCCCGTACAATCTCCCCATTCTTCATCTCGAATTTGGCATATCTAATCCAAGCTCCGACTTTGGGGTGGCACTGAACGAACCGTTCGTAAATTGCACGGGCGCGTTCGACTTCGTTGTAACGGAGCTCGAATTTGATGTAGGAAAGCCAACCTTGTTGGTCAGGCATCCACGACATCCAGCGTTCGAAAATCTGGCGAGCTCCGGCGACGTTCCCTAACATCTCTTCCATGTGGATGTACTTGTACCAAAGCTGGTCCACGCGCGGGAGGAGCGTAACGGCACGGTCCCAAACATTCCTCGCGTGGTTGATGAACTTGTTCTTCATCTCCACTTCGGCGTATTTCAACCACAATGTGTGGTTCCGGTAATCGACTTCCAGAGCGCGCTCCCACACGCTCCTCGCTCGATTGAAGTCCTTTTGAGACTCTTCCCATTGGGCGTACTTGATCCAAACACTTTGGTTCCACCGAACGCGGCGAATTAGGTCTTCGAACTCCTTGCGTTTGCGGAGGCGATAGTCAGCGAGTTCAGTTGGGTCCGTAATCTTTTGCTTAGGCGGTCGGATTTCCGCCTCTTGACGTTCTCGAGCTTCTCGGAGGATCTGTTCGGCGGTAATCTGGATTGGTGCCGGAGTTTTATTTTTGACACGGGTCGGTCGTGGGAGTTTGACCTCCGTGTCTTTACGGGTCAAATACCCGAGCGAAGGGTCAGCATCTTTGGATGCCATGCTTCACGATCCGACACGGGATACGAGTGAGATCCGGAAAGAACCAGTGGACACGGCGGTGGGTGAGAACTGAGATGAGGAGAAAGAAAACTGATTTGACACGGCGGTAGGTGAGAACTGAGATGAGAAGGAAAAAAAACTAATCTGCAGAGAGAGCAGGGACGATGGTAGGAGGAAGATGATGATAGACGAAAGAAAAGATTTTTCAAATCAAATGAACAAAAAAATTAGGGTTGTAAATTGTAATTCTAGGAGAGAGAATATTAAATATCCCACTTAAATTTAAAGGTTAAATTCGGTCACTGATAAGTTTTTGTTGTTGACACCATTTTAATTGATATAATAATAATTTTGATCAATATTTTTTATATTGTTTATTAGTTTAAATTTGATTTTATATATAATTTATTGAAAAAACTCGAAAGCGACTGGAAAAACATAACATGTTAATATTTGGTGTTTAAAAATGACTTTTTGAAATTATTTTAATCTAAATTAAGTTGTATTATTTAAATTGTGTTTTAATTAGATTTGTTCATAAGTCGAGTTATTTGTTTTTGTAACACCTCCTACCCGTATTCGTTGTCAGAATAAGGTACGAGGCATTACCAGAATTTACGAATTTTTTTTTAAAAACCGAGACCATTCCAATTCAACATATTTTCAAAATAATTCATGCATATTTATAAGATAACTTAAACACATAAGCCATACCAATGGCTAACCTTACATTCATTTCATATTAACATTTATTTTATTAGCTTATACATGCCATTGATTTCCAAACTAAAGTTTCTTTAAATACCGAAATATTGGGGTTGATAGTGTGATGAGTCTCCCACCGATCCGACCTCCGAGCTCTTAACACTACAAAACAGGGAAAAAGGAAATAGGGTAAGCATTTTGTGCTTAGTAAGCCCATGTAACAAGAATTATACTTACCTAGTATTTTCAATACAAGCGATAAACATTCATATACTCATTCAATGCATTATTACCCTAACATTTACAAACTCAACATTCAAGTTAGTTCAATAATTTCCATGTATCAATAATATATATACTATGATTGATGAGCTCATCAATATCATGATTTCCATTTCCTTGTTATTTTTCCATATTTATCCCGTTGAATTACTCGAAATTTCGATGGATTTTCAGAGGTACACTTTTGTGTACAAATCCGGGTCCGTCAATTCATATTCATGTGCGCACATTTTCATTTCAGAGAGTACACTCCCGCGAACCTCATCTTTACAGCGGGATTACCAGTCCAGGCTAAATCCCCTGTAATATAAACTCATAGAGTATTGTCGGGATTACCAGTCCAGGCTAAATCCCCTGCAACGACAATTACTCTAATGAGCTTGGATCTGAATTACCAGTCCAGGCTAAATTCAGACCCTAATTCGGATTACCCGTCCGGGCTAAATCCATTTTCCACATATTCTTCGGGAGGGCTATATCAGGATAGGATCACCGTCCGGGCTAGATCCTTTTTACCGTCAATTCCTTTTCAGAGATCCATCGAATTTTCCTTTCATTCAACCAGGATTTCATCCCCTTTTTATCAAATATATCAATGTTTCATCAATCTTCATACAATGAACATTCAAATTATATTCACATCAATAACATACATTTCAAGCATTTAAGAATATAATTCAAGTTACACGAACTTACCTCGTTATCAGTTCGTTTACAAAATCTACTAATCCGGAACTTTTTCCTTTCCTCGATCTAGCTTCGTATTTGAGTTTTCTGGATCTAAATAAATAAATTCAATCATCAATTCAATACATTTCATGTTCACATCTAGCATTTTCTATAATTCTATTATTATTTTTAGTTTATTCAAAGCTGTCTACTTGAGTCACAGTCACTAAATTATTTATTTCTCGAGCTACAGAGCTCCAAATGAGGAACCGTTAATTTTCTCTGAAACTAGATTCACATGTCTTCATACCATAAAATTTCCAGAATTTTTGGCCTAGCCAATTAGTACAGTTTATTCATCAAAGTCACCCCTGTTCTACTGTCTGGCAGTTCTGACCCTTCTTTACTAAAAATTAATTATCTCTTTATACAAGATTCAGATGATGTTCTCGTTTATTTCTATTGAAACTAGACTCATTAATAATTCTAAACATATAAATTTAATCCCCTAATTATTTTTATCCAATTTTTGATGATTTTCTAAAGTTAAAACAGGGGAACCCAAATTCATTCTGAACCAGTCTTACAAAAATCTAAATATCACAACATACAGAACTTCTTTTCTTTCCTTGTTTCTTTCATATGAAAATAGACTCAATAAGCTTTAATTTCATATCTCACTCAACTTCTAATTCCACTTCTACGATTTTTGGTGAATTTTCAAATTTACACTACTGCTGCTGTCCCAAAACTGTTTTCTTATAGCTTGTTTTACAATTAAGTCCTTTATCCAATTCTAACTTCAAATTCTTTCAATTAAACCACTAATTCATCATTTTATTCATCATATGCTATATTCAAAAACTCTAAAACTTCAAAAACTTCAACTTAAATTCATCAAAACTTGGTTCTAAAACTTATAAAGTATCAAAATTAAAAGAAAAGGGCTAAATTAACTTACCAAATTAAACTCCAAGCTTCAAACTTAAATTTTCCCTTTTTTCTCTCTTTTCTCTTTTCTTTCTTTCCTTCACGTTTGCTCTCTGTTCTTCCTTTGTTTTTATCCTTTTGTTTCTTTTCTCCTTTCTTTATATATATATATATATATAATAATATAATAATATAATATAATATAAATAATATAATAATATACTAAAAAAAATCTCAGATTTTCTTCAATAAACCGCCTCAATCTAGACAAAATGGCTTAATTGCCATTTTGGTCCTTTATACTTTCTTTTAATTTATAATTAAACTTTTACTTTCATTTCAATTTAGTCCTTTTCATTTAATTACCTACCCAAGCATTAAAATTTTCTAACGAAAGTTTAATACCACATTACTAACATTTTATAAATATTTATAAAATATCTCCTATCATATAAAAACTCATGCAAACATATTGAAATAAATTTCTATTTAAATCGGATTTATGGTTGCGAAACCATTATTCCGATAAATCTTGAATTTAGGCCATTACAACTCTCCCCCCCTTTTTAAGGATTTTCGTCCTCGAAAATCTTACCAGTAAAGAGGTTTGGATATTGTTTCCTCATTGCCTCCTCTGGTTCCCATGTCGCTTCCTCAATCCCGTGTTTTTGCCACAATACTTTCACCAAATTTATTTTTTTATTTCTAAGCTCCTTTGTTTCCCGTGCCAATATCTTGATCGGTTCTTCACTGTAACTCATATCCGGTTGAATCTCCACTTCTATCGGAGAAATAACATGTGAAGGATCTGACTTATATCGTCGTAGCATAGACACATGAAAAACATTATGGATTCTATCAAGTTCTGGTGGTAATGCCAACCGATAAGCGACCGGTCCAATTCTTTCTATGATCTCATATGGCCCGATAAATCTTGGACTCAATTTACCCTTTCGACCGAACCGGAGAACTTTCTTCCAAGGAGACACTTTCAGGAATACTTTGTCACCAACCTGAAATTCAATCTCTTTTCGTTTAAGATCAGCATATGATTTTTGGCGATCAGAAGCTGCTTTTAAACTATCCCGAATAACCTTTACTTTTTCTTCTGTTTCCTGGATCAAATCAACCCCGTGTATCTTCTTTTCACTGAGCTCTGTCCAGTATAATGGTGTTCTACACTTTCTACCATACAAAGCTTCATACGGAGCCATTTTAATACTGGACTGATAACTGTTATTATAAGCAAATTCAATCAAAGGTAGATACCTCTCCCAATTACCTTCAAACTCTAGTATACAACATCGGAGCATATCTTCCAATACTTGAATTACACGCTCAGATTGGTCATCTGTCTGAGGATGAAATGCAGTACTGAAATACAACTGAGTACCCAAAGCTTCTTGCAATTTATCCCAGAAACGAGACGTAAATCGGGGATCTCTATCTGATATAATGGAGACAGGCACTCCATGTAGCCTGACAATCTCAGATATGTACAATTCAGCCAGTTTATCTAAAGAATAATCCATACGTACCGGAATAAAGTGTGCTGACTTTGTCAATCGGTCAACAATCACCCAAATAGTATCCTTTTTCCTCGAAGACAATGGTAACCCCGATACAAAATCCATAGTGATCCTTTCCCATTTCCATTCTGGTATAGTAATTGGCTGAAGTAACCCCGAAGGTACCTGATGTTCTGCTTTGGCCTGTTGACATATCAAACATCTTGATACAAACTCAGAAATATCACATTTCATACCTGGCCACCAGTACATCTTCTTCAAATCATTATACATTTTATTACTTCCCGGATGTACAGACATAGTACCACTGTGAGCCTCGTGTAAAATCTTCTGTATGAGCTCTGAATTCTTAGGTACACATACCCTACCTCTGAATAATAAACAATCATCAATCCCAACTTGAAATTCAGAATCAGTACCTGACTCATATTGTGCCCGTTTAACCTGTAACTTCTCATCATTCTTCTAAGCTTCATATATTTGCTGTAAAAATGTCGGTTTAGCTCTTAATTCAGCTAAGATTGAACCATCATCAACCAAAGACAATTGAGCATTCATAGATCGTAAAGCATACAGAGATTTTCAACTCAAAGCATCAGCCACAATATTAGCCTTACCCGGATGGTAATCAATAATCAAATCATAGTCCTTTATCAATTCAAGCCACCTGCGCTATCTTAAATTTAGATCTTTCTGTGTCATCAAATACTTCAAGCTTTTATGATCAGTATAAATATGACATTTTTCACCGTACATGTAATGCCGTCATATCTTCAATGCAAAAACAATAGCAGCTAACTCAAGATCATGTACCGGATAATTTCTTTCATGTGGTTTAAATTGTCTTGAAGCATAGGCTATTACTTTACCTTCTTGCATCAAGACACAACCTAAACCATTCAATGAGGCATCACTGTAAATAACAAATTCCTTACCCGGTTCAGGCTGCACTAATACTGGTGCTTTCGTTAGTAGATCTTTCAATCGGTTGAAACTCTGCTGACATTCATCAGTCCACTCGAACTTTACATCTTTCTGCAATAATCGAGTTATCGGAGAAGCTATCATAGAGAATCCTTGTACAAATCTCCGATAATAACCAGCTAAACCCAAGAAACTTCTAACTTCAGATACAGTCTTCGGTGGACTCGAATTGAGAATAGCTGAGATTTTACTTGGATCTACCCTGATGCCTTCAGCGGATACAATATGTCAAAGAAAACCCACTTCTCGGAGCCAAAATTCACATTTACTGAATTTAGCATATAACTGTTTCTCTCGCAGAATTTGTAACACAATTCTCAAATGTTCTGTATGTTCTTCTTCATCTCGAGAATAAACCAAAATATCATCAATGAATACTACCACAAATCTGTCTAAGTACGGTCTGAATATTCAATTCATCATATCCATAAATACTGCAGGTGCATTAGTCAACCCAAACGGCATAACCAAAAACTCATAATGCCCGTACCTAGTTCTGAAAGCTGTCTTTAGCACATCTGACTCCTTTACTCGTAACTGATAATAGCCCGATCGGAGATCAATCTTTGAAAATACAGTAGCACCTTTCAGCTGATCAAATAAATCATCAATCCGGGGCAACGGATACTTATTCTTTATAGTTACCTTATTGAGCTATCGATAGTCAATACACAATCTCAAAGACCCATCTTTCTTTTTCACAAACAGAACCGGAGCACCCCAAGGTGAATGACTCGGTCGGACAAAACCTCTATCAACAAGTTCCTGTAACTGTGTCTTTAATTCCTTTAATTCTGTAGGAGCCATTCGGTACGGAGCTATGGAAATCGGAGTAGTTCCCGGAATCAAATCTATAGAAAATTCCACTTCTCTTTCTGGTGGCAACCCTGGTAACTCCTCTGAAAACACATCAGAAAATTCACATACCACTGCACTGCTTGAATCTTCGACTCAGATACCTTGGTATCTAATACATAAGCAAGAAAAGCATCATACCCCTTTTTGACATACCTCTGAGCAGTAATAACTGAAATCACATCAGATAATCCCTCTGTCTGATCGGATTTAACCAGAAGTAATTCACCATTCTGACACTTCAACACAATATATTTCTGTTTACAGTTTACTACTGCATCATGCTGAGTTAACCAATCCATGCCCAATATCACATCAAACTCATCAAATGGCAGTAACATCAAATCAGCCAGGAAACAATAACCTCTTACCATCAGTGGACAATTTTTACAAATTTTATCCACCAAAATAGATTGGCCAAAGGGGTTCGAGACTTTAACCGCAAATTCAGTAAGTTCAACAGATAAATCTTTAACGCATGCAAGTTTTACACATATATATGAATGCGTAGAACCGGGATCAATTAATGCAGTAATATCGGTTTCAAGTAAAGAAAATGTACCAGTAATAACATCGGGTGCTGAGACATCTTCTCTGGTACGCATGACATATGTCCTAGGAGGCACTCGTGTCTCAGGCCTACTTGCAGTATCTTTTGTAGCTCCTCGGCTACCACTGACATTACCGGATGGTCGAGATGGTCTACCCCTCAAAGATGGATTACTTGGCTTCGATATATATTCAGCTTCTTTTTCACTTCTTTCTGGACAATCTCTGAGGAAATGGTCAAAAGAACCACATCGGTAACAAGCCCCGCTCTTAAATCGACATTCACCAAAATGAGCTTTATTACAATACTGGCATCTCGGCTTAGGGGTACCAACACTGCCAACACTGGCCACTGATGGAGTGGAAGGTCTTGAATTAGTGCGCTGTGAACCTCGCACTCTATCTGAATACCCAGTGGTTGAGGTAGAACGATCCTGGTACTTCTTCAATTTCTTTGGAGCAGAAAACTGAGATTTTTCCATTGGTCTTTTACTAAAAATTCGAGTTTCCCTCTCAGCCTGTTTCTTTTCTTTGCTCCATTCTTCTGCTTTATAAGCTCGCTCTGCTAGTGTAGCAAACTCTCGAATTTCAAGAATTCCAATAAGTAGCTTAATTTCTTCATTCAACCCTTCTTCGAATCGTTTGCACATTTCAGCTTCCGACTGTACCCATTCTCGAGCATATTTACTCAACCGAACAAATTCTCTTTCATACTTAGATACTGATCTATTGCCCTGTTTCAGCTTAAGAAATTCTTTTCTTTTCTGATCAAGGAATCTCTGGCTGATATATCTCTTTTTGAACTCGGTCTGGAAGAATTCCCATGTAATTTCTTCTTTCGGAACAACTGAAGCTTTAGTATTCCACCAATGATAAGCTGTGTCTTTTAGCAGTGAAACAGCACATTTCAAACATTCTTCTGGCGTGCAAGATAATTCCTCCAAAACCCGAGTAGTATTTTCTAACCAAAATTCAACTCTTTCAGGATCATCATCAACTGCTGCTCGAAATTCTTCGGCCCCATATTTTTGGATTTTATCGACCGGAGCTTTTCCTTTTCTGACAGATTCAGTGCCTGTACCCTGTGGAATCTCGGGAACCGGTGGAGGAACAGGAGGGGGAGCTTGAGTTTGCTGCACTGTAGGGTTAGTTCTTATGTATTGGGTAAACCATTCATTCATCATTTGAAAGAAGGCTATTTTTGCCTCCTCTCCTTGACCCTCTATACCGGGCCTTCTACTGCTAGTTTTTTCTCTTTGTACTGAAGCCGGAGCATGACTCCCAGCTTCCTCAGATTGAGCTCGGTCAGATGACATTACTATAAGGAAAACACAATTTAAATGGTCAGGAGATATCACACTATCAAAAATAATTTAAATGGCATGTATAGCTAATCCGTATTCGCTATGCCGGTCCTAGAATTGGCTAAACCGTAGCTCTGATCCAGCAAATGTAACACCCCCTACCCGTATTCGTTGTCAGAATAAGGTACGAGGCATTACCAGAATTTATGAATTTTTTTTTTAAAAACCGAGACCATTCCAATTCAACATATTTTCAAAATAATTTATGCATATTTATAAGATAACTTAAACACATAAGCCATACCAATGGCTGGCCTTACATTCATTTCATATTAACATTTATTTTATTAGCTTATACATGCCATTGATTTCCAAACTAAAGTTTCTTTAAATACCGAAATATTGGGGTTGATAGTGTGATGAGTCTCCCACCGATCCGACCTCCGAGCTCTTAACACTACAAAACAGGGAAAAAGGAAATAGGGTAAGCATTTTGTGCTTAGTAAGCCCATGTAACAAGAATTATACTTACCTAGTAATTTCAATACAAGCGATAAACATTCATATACTCATTCAATGCATTATTACCCTAACATTTACAAACTCAACATTCAAGTTAGTTCAATAATTTCCATGTATCAATAATATATATATACTATGATTGATAAGCTCATCAATATCATGATTTCCATTTCCTTGTTATTTTTCCATATTTATCCCGTTGAATTACTCGAAATTTCGATGGATTTTCAGAGGTACACTTTTGTGTACAAATCCGGGTCCGTCAATTCATATTCATGTGCGCACATTTTCATTTCAGAGAGCACACTCCCGCGAACCTCATCTTTACAGCGGGATTACCAGTCCAGGCTAAATCCCCTGCAACGACAATTACTCTAATGAGCTTGGATCTGAATTACCAGTCCAGGCTAAATTCAGACCCTAATTCGAATTACCCGTCCGGGCTAAATCCATTTTCCACATATTCTTCGGGAGGGCTATATCAGGATAGGATCACCCGTCCGGGCTAGATCCTTTTTACCGTCAATTCCTTTTCAGAGATCCATCGAATTTTCCTTTCATTCAACCAGGATTTCATCCCCTTTTTATCAAATATATCAATGTTTCATCAATCTTCATACAATGAACATTCAAATTATATTCACATCAATAACATACATTTCAAGCATTTAAGATATAATTCAAGTTACACGAACTTACCTCGTTATCAGTTCGTTTACAAAATCTACTAATCCGGAACTTTTTCCTTTCCTCGATCTAGCTTCGTATTTGAGTTTTCCGGATCTAAATAAATAAATTCAATCATCAATTCAATACATTTCATGTTCACATCTAGCATTTTCTATAATTCTATTATTATTTTTAGTTTATTCAAAGCTGTCTACTTGAGTCACAGTCACTAAATTATTTATTTCTCGAGCTACAGAGCTCCAAATGAGGAACTGTTAATTTTCTCTGAAACTAGATTCACATGTCTTCATACCATAAAATTTCCAGAATTTTTGGTCTAGCCAATTAGTACAGTTTATTCATCAAAATCACCCCTGTTCTGCTGTCTGGCAGTTCTGACCCTTCTTCACTAAAAATTAATTATCTCTTTATACAAGATTCAGATGATGTTCTCGTTTATTTCTATTGAAACTAGACTCATTAATAATTCTAAACATATAAATTTAATCCCCTAATTATTTTTATCCAATTTTTGATGATTTTCTAAAGTTAAAACAGGGGAACCTGAATTCATTCTGAACCAGTCTTACAAAAATCTAAATATCACAACATACAGAACTTCTTTTCTTTCCTTGTTTCTTTCATATGAAAATAGACTCAATAAGCTTTAATTTCATATCTCACTCAACTTCTAATTCCACTTCTACGATTTTTGGTGAATTTTCAAACTTACTCTACTGCTGCTGTCCCAAAACTGTTTTCTTATAGCTTGTTTTACAATTAAGTCCTTTATCCAATTCTAACTTCAAATTCTTTCAATTAAACCACTAATTCATCATTTATTCATCATATGCTATATTCAAAAACTCTAAAACTTCAAAAACTTCAACTTAAATTCATCAAAACTTGGTTCTAAAACTTATAAAGTATCAAAATTAAAGAAAAGGGCTAAATTAACTTACCAAATTAAACTCCAAGCTTCAAACTTAAATTTTCCCTTTTTTTCTCTCTTTTCTCTTTTTCTTTCTTTCCTTCACGTTTGCTCTCTGTTCTTCCTTTGTTTTTATCCTTTTGTTTCTTTTCTCCTTTCTTTATATATATATATATATAATATAATATAAATATAATATAATAATATACTAAAAAAAATCTCAGATTTTCTTCAATAAACCGCCTCAATCTAGACAAAATGGCTTAATTGCCATTTTGGTCCTTTATACTTTCTTTTAATTTATAATTAAACTTTTACTTTCATTTCAATTTAGTCCTTTTCATTTAATTACCTACCCAAGCATTAAAATTTTCTAACGAAAGTTTAATACCACATTACTAACATTTTATAAATATTTATAAAATATCTCCTATCATATAAAAACTCATGCAAACATATTGAAATAAATTTCTATTTAAATCGGATTTATGGTTGCGAAACCATTATTCCGATAAATCTTGAATTTAGGCCATTACAGTTTTAGTCGGAAGATTTTTCTAAAATTTAAAAGGATTTAGGCAAAAAAGTAGAATCATTTAAAATATCAATTGGGCTCAAGTTCAATCCCGCTCATTTTCAATGTTTATTATGTTATTTTTATATATTAGTTAATTTTTAGTATATAATTTTGTGAAGGTATTTATAACACATAAAATTAAATCTATAATAATACATAATACTATAATGTAAATATTAATAAAATTTTAAGATACATGTATATAAAATTTTAACAAATGAAATTATATATAATTATTAAATTGAGTAAATTAAACTCGATTTTAGAGTGACATTGGATGTAGATTATCCTATTAAATATTAAATTAAAATAATATAAATATTTTTAAAATTTTCAACAGAACGACGTGGACAACTTAAAACAGGCTTGGGCTAATTATTTACTAATAGAATTGTCCATGGGTTGGGTTCGGTCCTAACAAAATTTTAGGCCCAGGCTCGACCCGAAAATGGGCCTAAATTGCTGCTCAAGCCCAACCCAGATAAAAATGCTAATTTTTAAAAAACTTTAATCTTTACATATAAAAAATCTAAAAAATATAATACACCAAATATACTAAAAATATTAAAATAAATGTTTCCTAACAAATTGAAAATAAATTTTAAAAAAAAGTTTATATACTTAAATAACACTAAGATAAGTGCAATCTAACTAGCAAATAACTCTAAAATAGTAGCAAAATTAACAATAAAACAAGTGTTATGTAATATTCAAACATTAACAACAAAATAGTAGCAAATCATAACGAAATGGTAGCAAAACAATGGAAAAAATTGGGAAAACAACAAGGGTTTTTTTATTGCAGATTCGGGTTGGGGCAAGCTAGGCCCAAGCCAAAAACACCTTACTGGAAGCCCAACCCATTTTCTAAACGAACTTTATGTTTTGCCTAAACTCATTTTCCTGTCCTATATTTTTGTCTAAACCCTCTCATTTTCGGGCAAGCATTCGAGTTGAGTCGGGTGGCCCGACCCATAGACAACTCTATTTACAAATATGGGTGGGCTTAGGCAAAATTTTAACCTCATATTTTGGACCGCAACGAGCTTAGGCAAATATAAAGTGTGTTAATGTTATGTTTAAGTCCAACTTGAATTCGGCTCAACCTAATCTGTGAATACCTCTAGGTTTGATTACTAGACTCTAAAAAATTATGATATATCTATCAACTATTGTTAACGGTGCGATTATGTGGTGCTAGTAAAATTTTTGTTATCCAAACATTAATCAAAGCATAAAAAATTTAAATATTATATTTATCATTAATATTTCACATGAGGTGAGTATTTGGTACACTGGTGATGTACTTTTTTTTATTCTACAAGTAATTTTAAAATTTGAACAAGTATTTTTTTATTAATTTTAGCTGTGAGTAATACTTTAAGTAAATTTAAATGAAACTTTCAAAATTTCAAGTAAAATCACAGACGTCGAGATTATATATATATATATAGTATTAAGCAAAATAATTAAATTAGAGACAAAAATATTTTATGTTATAAAAAAAATATATAAGGTTTTATTGAAATGCTAAAATCTTATTAAATATTAGAACGTTTTTGCATAAGATTAAAAAATTAATACTTTAGTTAATATAAATATATTTATTAATTAACTGAAAACATAATAATATATTAAGCTAATAGAATTGATAAGATTTAAACTAAAAATATATCAAATTTATCATAAAAATAGACAAATTCTATAAAAAAAGGAGTCAAATTAAAAACTTTTTGTTGGCAAACATAATTATTATTTTTTAAATATTGATTATAAGGATTAAAATATTATTTTTTTTCTTTTTACAACTTTTTTAGGGCCTAAAATACAACTTGACAAAAATTAAGGGGTCGGGCCCGGTTAATCCTCTCTAGATTCTTTATTGTAATGTCCTACTTGATCGGCTAAGAGCCTGTTTTGCCTTAAAAAAAAATGGAAAAAATATTTTTTATCTTAATATTTTTTTTAAGGAGATTCAAATGGATTCATTAATGAGTTAAGTCAATCTATTCATTCAATTAACTATTCATAAAATATAAAATATTTAATTATTTTTAAAATAATATTTTATATTTTTATAATTAATTAATATGTTTTTTATTATGACCAGAACAAACTAATAAGAAGTATTATGTTTTGTAAGACTTTTTTTCTGATTTTTTTTTTCCGTTTGTATTTTATTTACTTTGTAAATATATATTCGTTAATTATATTTCAATTATTTGTTGATTTTTGTATTATTTTCTAATTGTACTAATTTTATACTTGGAAATAATTGTACAGGTTCTAAAACACAACATTATATTCTAAATTAATTTAGAATTTAAAGGAAAAAAATAAAAAGAAAATATAAAAAAGATTCCAATTTCCAATTTCAAGCAATATAGTATTGTTTTTAATTTCATTTACTTAAGGTAATTTAAACTTTCCAATTTATTTTTCCAGATTAATTTCATTTAGTTAATGTACTTGATAGGTCCTATATTATAGGGATCTGATCAAATTAATCTGACTATTAAAAAAATTAAGTAATGCTGAATTGGAATAGAGTTAATATTTTTAAAGTTTTTTATGGTTCTGTAAATACTTGGAATTGAACTACAATTGAAACAAATTCAAGACATTTTTCATCCCGTAAATGTTTGCTTTTGTTACAAATTAGACTTATTTAATTCTCCTTATCAATATAGAGACTAAATTGATACATTTAATAATAGAGGGACTAATTTGATCTAGTGCCTACAATACAGGGACCTCCTAGGTACTTTAACCTATAATCATATATTATTCTTCCCATATGCAAGCAGATAGGTCCAACTAATGTGACAAGCTGTCACCAAAGAAAAAGAAAAACAAAAATGGGAAGAGACATTGGACTAGTTCTACTTCTTTTATTTATACCGTAATATTATGATTTGCACTCAGATTAATTTATTTTGGGTTAATCTACTATTTAGTATTTGAATATAGCTTTAATATTCAATTTAGTAATTAAGTATTTTTTCCTAATTATACTTGAGTTTAGCTTAAATGTTTTTTTTGGTACTTTGGTACCTAAGCTTTTTTCTGTTCAAGTGAAGTACTTAAATTTAGTTTCAATATTTAATTTGGTATTTGAGTTTTTTTTTTGTGTTTCAAATAATTATTTGTATTATTTTTAGAGCATCTGTGCCAAATATTCATTGGATTAGATGATGCTATTTGATCTAGGTGTCAAATTGAATACTAAAGTCGAAATTAAATACCAAATTAATACAAAAAATCTAGATATTAAATTGAGCGTTAAAACTGAACTCAAGTATTAAATGATATATTAACCATTTTTTGATTTAGTCGCTCAACTTTAAAAATTTATAAAATATTTATTAAATAATTCGAAAGTTTTTATTTTAAGTCAAAGACTTAAAATAAAAATTTTCGAATAATTTAATAACTAAAACATAAACTTAGGTTAATTACATTAAATTAGTTAGCTGTTTTTTATTTTTATATAATTAAAGTATTCATATTATAAAATCATGTTCTTCAACCATTTCTCTCGCCATTCGTTGTCAACATCGTCAAAAGAATCTAATTTCCTTCTCTCTTTCTCTCTCTTTCTACTGCTCAGCCATTTCTCTTTGAGAGAGAGAGAAAAAAAAGCTTAACATTTGAGGCACACCGCAGAGAAAGAGAGAGAGAGCATTTGTTCACTTATAAGGAAGAATGGCAGTTCCCAAGGTTTGTTTCATGGCTGTTTTTGCAGCTCTTGTTTTTGCTATGGCTGTTGATGCCCAGTCTTCTGCTCCCGCCCCTGCTCCCACAAGCGACGGTTAGTTCTTTCTTTAAAAAAAAATTCCTACTGACGTTTTAGATCTGGCTTCCGAGATCAAATGCCATTTTAGATTTTAAATGATTAAGAAAATTTGTATTGTTTTTTTGGGGCGCGACAGGGAATTCAATCGATTTAGGGATTGCGTACGTGTTGATGCTGGTGGCTTTGGTGCTTACTTACCTCATCCACGCTGCTGATTTCTGTTTTAGCTTTTGCTTTTGATTTTTTAATTTTTGCATTTGAACAATTTATGTGAAACAATGGTTGGTTGGTCTCGATTTGAGTCCTAAAAGGGTTGTTTTTGTGACTTTAGATATTAATTGTTGGGATTCGTTGGTGTTAGTCTCTTTAATCTTCTATCATTTGCTAATTCTCTTTTTGCTGCTGTATCTTCCATTTTTCGCCTCTCAAATCCTAACGGATTTAGCTTATTCTGGAAAGCTGTGATGTTGCTAAAAAAAAACAAATAAACATTTGGATTAACTGTATTTCAAAATAAAATTAAATTTTGAACGTTCAATTCACCTTTTTAATAAAATTTTGAAGAAAAGTTATAGAGCCCATTAATTAAGGGTGAGTTCAAGTTCGGCTCTGTTTGTTTGTTTGTTTTTTTTACTAATTTTAGATTTTTGGATTTATTTTAATAGCTTTTCAACATTATTCAGTGAAAAGTTTTAATATTTTTATAAATATTTTTAAAAATAAAATTTCAAGTTAATTAAAAATAATCAATAGCTATTATATAATAATTTTTTGAAAAATATTTTTATTTAGTGTTTTAAAATTATTTTCATTATTTTAAACATAAATATTTATTTATTTTCATAAAAATAAAATTAATTATAAATTAAACAAAAAATACAATTCAATTGAAGTAAACGTGATTTTTTTTATTTATATTCCATAATTCGTTTAAAATGTCGATATTTTCAATTATTCCAACTTTCGTGTTCAACCCTAACGTTAAAGCATGATGGTTTTCTTTTTCTTTTGCGAGGTGAAAATAATAAAAATGTGTTGCATATATTACAAAACAGATTCAGTTTAATCATAATAGCACGACAATATTATATAAATTGAGTTTAAATTTGATTAATATCGTTATAGATATATATTTAATAAAATAGATGTGTTGTAAAAAATTGAAGAATATGAATTCGAATACACTTAAATATATAATGTTTTATACTTTGGCTCATTTAATGTAACTTCTTAAACATAAATAGAAGGGAAATGATTGTATGAAACAGTGACGCTACGTCATCCATATCCCTTTCCAATAGTTTTATGCCACATCAGCATTTTCATCCTGAATTTCAGGATTCTAATTTGGATTTAATTTTTTTTCAAGATAAAAATGCTAAAATTCAGGATGAAAATGTTGATGTGACATAAAACTATTGAAAAAGGATACAGATGACGTGACGTCACTGTTTCATACAATCCTTTCTCTAAATAGAAAAAGAAAGTATGTTTTAGTGTCATAGGCCAAAAATCAAAGTTCATGAAAAATGCACACAGAACATCTCATGCAGGTCAACTGATTAATGAGAGACTCATTTGATCTACTTGAGTTGACTCGATTTATGGAACAAGCTCATTTATTTGAAACATTGGTGACCCAGTGAAACACTCCAATAAAATTCGAGTTATCATGGTAAATATTATAAACCCTAATAAATAAGATAGATAAGCTTTGATCTTAACCGTCAATATGATTTAAAATGTACTTTTAGATTTCGAAAAGCTCAACTATAAATAAAAGATTTCCACCTCATTTGTAATGATTTACTCAAATACTAAGAGCAACTAGTTCTCCAGACAGAAAAAGAAACAAATTGCAAAGAACAAATAAAGTGTTAATATTTAGTACACTAACAATGTACCTACTTTATTCCACAAGCAACTTAAAAAAATTACCATTCACCTTTTTTTTTTAAATAATTGTTATTTTAATATTTTACTATACACTTAATAGGATACTTGTCGACCCTTTTACTAGAGTCTAAAAATTTCATTCATTTTTACTATTATAAATTGGTTCATATATCTCAAAATAAGATACATGTGAAGTGCCATGCATCACAATCTGATTATTTCATCAGCTATACTAGTTATTAACAGTAAAAATGAATGGAAGTTTTAATAAAAATAAATCAATTTACTCTTTGATCTATCTAGCAAGAACTAAATTGCCTATTTTTTAATAGGAAGGACAAAAACTCAATCGAACTCCTAGTACAAAAGTCTCTATGCTTTTACCTTTTCAAACTCTATTTACTTCTTTGCACCATATCCAAAGGACATTTTTAATCAGAATCTCACAACGTGTGCTAGA
This sequence comes from Gossypium australe, assembly GCA_005393395.2. Lineage (NCBI taxonomy): Eukaryota > Viridiplantae > Streptophyta > Magnoliopsida > Malvales > Malvaceae > Gossypium > Gossypium australe. Next base: position 2,229,396 of record CM016624.1, on the reverse strand, counting down.
ATTGTGAAACTCAACAAGACAGTAACAAACAACACCTTACAGGCTGCTGTTAACTGTAACACGACGGAGTTGAAGTCGGAGTTTAGCAGCTGATCTGATCAGCTTTTATTTTTTTTTTCCAGAAGATTGAAAACAGGGGGGGGGGGTTATTAGAAAAGTGGGGACTTTCAAAGTTTGAAACATAATTTCCATACAAACAATTAAGGCAACAAATGTGTTTTAAGGAGGGCTTGGTCCAGTACATAAGTTGAAGAGACAGATCACACATACTGTTTCATTGATTCATACATATTAAAGTGAAGATCAAAGCCACATAGAATAAAGCCCTCCTATTATATGCATATTAGCACACTAACCCATAGCATACTTCTGGGTCCAGCTCCGAGCGGTTGTCTCGTACTTAGCTCTGTCGGTCTTGTACATGTGGGCAATCTCTGGCACCAAGGGATCATCGGGATTTGGGTCCGTCAAAAGTGAGCAGATTGAGAGCAATACCTAGAATCAAAATACAAATAAGAACACATTCCCCACACTTCAAATACCAGTAAAACCAAAGCAACCAAAAGATGCATGCTGCAAAGCAAACTACTTGGGCAGTAGATGAAATACTAGGGTTGCTCTAACCTTCATTTTTAAACCAGTGCAATTTTTTAATGGTTTCATGAAGAATTGCTAATAGGTGACATAACAGAGAAATGTATTATTATTCAAATTAAGAGATGTATATGCTTCAAGACATGTTGAACAATAACCTTGGATATGGTGAGGGCAGGGCTCCACTGCTCCTTCAAAATATCGAGGCAAATGCTGCCATTGCTGTTAATATTAGGGTGAAAGACCTTTGTCCTGAATGCAACCTGAATTCAAGGGGAAAATATAATAATAAAAATAATAAGTACAAAAGAAGAAAAAAGGATAACCAAACAAAACTAAATGAGAAACTTGCTAGTCATGAATCAGCTGCTAAACAAGTATGTTATAAGGCCATTAAGGCGGAAAAAGAGTATGAAATAACACCACCATCTAATTACGAGAATTAGCATAAGCCTAGCTCAGGATTGACAAGCCATTATCAATAGCATACAAATATATTTCTCTAAAAGAATTTCATGTATTCTATCTTAAATTATATGAGCGACATCATTGTTGGATAAAATTATAAATATTCCTATGGTGTCAATGCACAGTAGATTTGTTTAACCAAAAAGTACATAGTAAATGTGAGGAGCCATAATGAAACATCTATCTGCATGTAACAGAGAAGGCTTACCTGAGACTGTTTACAAAAGTTAAAAATAACAATAGATCATGTAAACTTTGGCACTGAAAACCACCTAATAATAGCCTTTCACATATAAACTAAACCATTAGACACCTAGCATGCATATGCATGCACCACTGTGCATGCATACATGCCAAAAGGAAAATAATTGTGTAACAGAATAAGCTAACAAAAGCTACAAAGAATTAGCTTTTACTCATTTCAATGCCAAGCAATGTTTGCACAAGCCATTTACCCTGTAAAGACACCATGGTCACAGAGTATTTACAGTAAGGAATTAGCTAAATAACATGAAGGCTTTAAAACATTTATGCTCAAACATATCCCTCCAAAGGTTGAAACGTAGAATGGGGGATGTAGGAACATCGGTCAATTAAAAGAACAGTCACGTATACAAGACTTGCATGGAAAAAGAACTTGCAGTATATAGAGGGCTATGCAATTTTGTCTCTAGACACATAAAATGGCATGTTTCTAAAACGTAAAAGAAAGTCAGTTACAGTTATATACACAGTCAAGAAAAGTAGACATACAATATACAGTTAATCCAGAAATAATGTAAAATAGAAGGCTAAGGAATAAGATTTAAGTGCCTTGGGTGGCTTAAATGGATAGTCCGGAGGGAAATGAATGGTGACTAGAAACACTCCACCGGCATATGGACTGTCAGGTGGACCCATAATAGTCGCTTGCCAATGAAACATGTCTTCAGCAACAGGGCCTTATTTCAATGATAAAATGAAGTAAAACATCAGCTAGATGCAAAAACCAAAACAGCAAGTAACAATTAACTGAAATAATGATACAAAAATAAGTTCTGATATGCAATATTTTTAAAAAAAAAAAAAAAGTTTCTTCTCCAAGACATGACCATTTCCTCACAAATTAACCTATAATAACATGAAAATGAATAGCAATCAATAAGGCACCAAAAAGAAAACCATTAACAATTTAGAATGAAACAGAATCCAATGATGTGAATCTAAAACTTTAATCAATGGAATCATGATGATCAACATCATATCCCTAATAAAAACTATAGATCCATCATATACATAAATAATTATCTCATGTCATGATTTAAAAAAATTAAAAAAGAAGTGAAGTGTCATGAAAACAAAACTAAAAAAGGATGATAAGAATAAACAACAAGAAGTAAAGAAATTGAAGCTAGAAAAAAGAGAAAAGAAAGAAGAAATTGAACCTGCACTGCAAGAGGTAGGAGGATCTTTCTGTAGATCCTTGAGCTCCTTCAAGATCCGCTTTGAAGCCATCGCCTAAACCCTAAAACAAACAAAAAAGTATCTTAAAAGGAAAAAAGAAAAAAAAAATGAAATTCAAATCAAAGCTAGATCGCCTTCAACGAAGATTAACACGGACCAAAAAAAAATCTAAATAAAGAGAAACAAAATAGAAAATTACACAGCTAATTGGAGAAATTTTGAGAGAAAAAGTAGCTGAGAGATCCTCCTGTCCTGGGCTAATTTTTATTTTGTTTAGTAGTCGCTGAAAATAGCTAAAAAAACAAAGTAAAGAGAAAAAATAAAAATAATAAAAAAAGGTTTAAAAAAGAAGAGGACTAGAGGTTTAATAATAATTTTTTGGGTAAAACACACCCAAGGTCACTAAACTATTAGTATGTTCACGTTTTAGTCACTTAACTTTAAAAAGTTACAAAATAGTCATTAAACTATTCAAAAGTTTTATTTAAGTCACTCGGTTGTTAAGGTTTTTTTTTTAAGTCCCACTAGTGAGCTTCAATTGACGATTCAATGACCAATATGATGGATCTGTATTTATCGACAACTAGAACATACCTTAGATCTAAGTCGCTTTAACAATCAATGTCAAAGATCAAAGAAAAAAGTTATTTAGATTTTAGTTCGGATATTCATGATGTTTAAAATTATTTTATAAAAAAAAACTTAATTTGTAAAAGAGAAGGGGAATGAGAGGTTTTGATTGATGTAAGCAATGTGAACAGGGAAAACCATACAAAAGTGATTTTAATAACCCAGTGACTTAAAATAAAACTTTTGAATAGTTTAATGATCATTTTGTAACTTTTTGAAGTTGAGTGATCAAAATATGAACTTATTAATAGTTCAGTGACAATGGGGCATAATTTACCCTTTCTTTTAGAAATATTTAATAAAAAAAAATAGGAGAATTGGGTTGTCTTCTTGCGTTCTCATTGGCTATCTTCGCGGACCACTTGTACCTTTTTTTTGTAATAAAATGTATTTTATTTTATTACTGCTACTGTAATCACTATTATCTCTGCTGAAATTATTTTAATTTATTCTCAATTCTTTTATATTACAAAAATAAATATTTCATTTTTAAATTAGCAATTGAAATATAAAAGTCTTTATTTTTTAAAATTACTCGTCAAATCGATTGATTTTCTATGATATTTAATTTAATTCTTAAAAAAAGATTAATTAGATTTTTTTATGAAAGAATCAAAGCGGACGATAATTAAGTTGAAGAGTTAATTACTTAAAAGGCAAATGAGTGAAAGTGACAGCCGAAAGGATTGGATAATATTTTAGAATTAAATAAAGGTATTTGTAAAATAAAATCAACAATCAGAGTGGCGCAGCGGAAGCGTGGTGGGCCCATAACCCACAGGTCCCAGGATCGAAACCTGGCTCTGATAATAGAGTAGCTTAGCTGGCCTGATAAATTTTGAATATTGGCCAAATTTCCTTTTAAGCCGCTTCACTTATTAAACCTTTCAGGTTCCTGATCGAAGATTACACACTTTTGCTCAACTCCGGACCGTTCTCATTAAAATTTCGATTTCTGACATCTTAAGTTTCTTATTAAAGGGATTTTCATTCTCATACATAAAACCTCATTTTCAATCAATTTAAGTTACTACAAGACGAGCTATATCAGTTTAATGGAAAACCATTAGACTGAGCTTTGATTAATACATACTAAACATGGTTTAGGGTGTCATTAATCAAGTCATTACCATACAAATGAAACCAAGACCAAATGTACAAAGCATCCAATGAAAGTAAAAGATTGTCTGAAATTTTAGTATCGATTGTGGAGCCCTATTCCAACTTTTGTTGATGTCGAACTGCCTGAAAAGGAACAAATTTGAAGTTGAATGTACAAAAATGCCCATTTCAATGGCAGGAAATTTTTTGTTCTTTTACCTAGTCATCTTGATTGTTGAGTACAATACTGTTTTTGTGTTTCCCTTTTCCCTTACATCATCACAATTTTCGAAAATCATAATGATAATATGCATTGAATAGAATTATTCAAAATTCTATGATTCCAAATGTATTTACACATGTTACGTATCAGTAACTGATATAGTAATCTAATGGACTGTATATAATACTATATAAACCTAGCTCAATCTCATTGTCTAACAGTTAGTTCAGCCCTGAGATGGAGGACACCATTTATAAAGTAATTACTATCATCGGCCATGAATGTCGTCCATGGTATACCGAACAGGTTACGATAGCCAACGGCCTTTCCGCCTGTGAATGTGTAGTTACCTTTATACTTGCTTACGTAATCCTCAGCTGGTTTTGACCTTGCTGCAAACTCATAGTCAACGGCAAAAGTGACGGGACCCTTCTCTTGCATTCCCAAAAATAGCCCAAAGCAGTGGAATGAGCTTTGCTGGTGGCAATGTGCGGAGAAGAAAAACCCTTGTCCACCAAGATGGAATGCTTGTGAATAAACTTTACCACCTGGAAACAGATGCGCGCATTCCTCACGCTTCAGGTCCAGGTACACAACGCACTGTTGTCTTGGCTTTTCAAACTCTACAACCTTGACTGGGCGGTACTTGTAAGCCCGTTCAAGAAAGTGGCGATAAGGGGCATTCACCTCCTCTGATGCAAGAGCACGCTGTTTGTGTGGTGTCTCAGCCTTGAAAAAGAGGGCTTCGAGTACAATCTTGGGTGCAATTTCTGCATCAAAGTCATTGCAGGTTAAAACTTTTTTAAGCTTTCTGCAAGTCATATGCGGAAAACGGATTAGTCGGCCAAGGCGTGTAGCGAAAACTCTACGCCTTTCCTCCAGTTTTGGGTAATGAGTCCGAGCCCACTTCAGCAAAAAGTCATAAACAGCATCCTCTGAAGCTACCTGGAGATCATCACTGAAAAAAACTGCCTCTATACCAGCAAGAGGCAAGTTGAGTACCTCATCCTGGAACCTGAAAAAGAACACAGTACAAACTAGTTTATTAAAAGATCTACAAATTGGACCCCCAAAAAAATAGTTAATGAAATGTTGACAGCAACTTCATTAAGTTTGCCACTTCAGACCACCAACATCCAAGCTACTTAATTTTACACTAATGTACCCATGTTATACAAGATTGCAATTATTGCCCTCATAGTTTTCTAAAGAAGAATGACCATAATTTTGAAGGGAAAAACTTTGAAATAAAACCAAAAAATATCAACAAAAGGATGCCAAACATACTGAAACACATATAGTAACAATTAACAAAGAAAGCAACCTTGTTACAGATAGAAATTACTCAAAAATATAAATAAGTATTTAATACTGTAGATAATGACAGCACTCACTTGGTTATATCCTTGTATTTTGCAGCAAGAAATTGCTTTGCTGCATCTGCCAGTGGCTGAACAGCATCTGCCATTAAAACAGTAGAAGGAAGATCCAAATACAGTAAGGCAGCTTCACAGGTCATAGGAAGGTTTCGTAACAATCGACTACAATATCTCATGCATGATGCAACCTCGAATTTGTCAGCCGCCATCAACACATCTAGCAAGGCAGTAGGAGTGGTAGTTGATAGGGTGTTGCTATACATAAAATTAAGGAGGTCCAGGAGAGCTGCTTCTTCTGCTCGGGAGAAAAAAGAAGAGAACAAACAGTACTAGGTCATATTTATGGTTTACCTAGTCAATAAGTAATGACCTAATAAAGAATATAATGGTCTTTTAGATCACAATTAAATGCATGAATCAACTCATAAATACATATCTGATTCCCACATGAAAGCAGTCTTTGTTCATTGGGTTCATATCATAAGGGGCAAACAGAAACAGGAAACTGTAATGGGAATATTTAATATTCTTAACATTTACCAGAAGCATGTACCCGAAGAGTTACATATCGCTGCTCTGACTCTGTCATTCCATTTGAAAACAACTGCAACAAGAGGCACAAACAAGTATGTCAATCAGGAATAAGCCAACCAATGATAAAGGCAGAAACCAACCACAATCCCTTACCTTATAAAAGAATGGACTTTTAGCTGCTAAAATTGGAGAACTTATATGAATGATATTAACTCTTAGAACTGTCAAATGATCCTTATTCAAAGATGAATCATTATCATGAGCTGTATCATTCCCTACAAAAATACCAAACCTGTATCAAGAAGGTTCATTCGTTGCAATCAGATGGTAACTAATATTTTGCTCTCAAATACAAAAAAGCTAAGGAAAAGTTCAAAATTAACGTTCTTGAATAACAGAATCCATGGTTCATTGCGACCCATTTGCTCATTTACAGTCAAAATTTGGCTTAGTGTGATACTTTCTTGTTTTGTTCTTTTAGCAATTTATGAATAAGCAGCCACAAACAACCAAACACACACACACACACACAAAAATGAAGAAACCGTAGTAGTTTGAGTTGTTACAATAAAAAGATCAACTAAAAACAATGCCTTCATGAAATTTACTAGCTACCAATTTGATTGCAGTTCAATCCAACATCAGAAGGCGACCCTTCAATCATTGCCACAGCATCTTCATCTCGATTCTCATATGTTAACCCATCCACAGTGTCCGGCACGTTACAATTCAAGACTTGCTCCTGACGTTGCACGACATCTACAAGAACACCAGAAACCGTCAAAACCTATAAGAAACACAAGTAAAATTATATAAAATAATGTCAATAACAGAAAGAAGAACGAACCAATTTCTTTCTTGAAATCTTCCCTTCGTCTCTTCCTATTACGTGCCCAATCAGCGATGGAAGAACAACAGTCACCGTCGGATTTCGTCTCCGACAAATCCGGAATGATCTCAATCCTCAATACCCGATCGGGAAAGTTGCTGTCGTTAAAAGCGAAACCGAAGTCCGGTTCACTGGTATCTGAACCGAAAGCTCCGCCGGGTGAAAAGTCGGAGACCATAATCGTTGATAGATCGAAAAGATCAGGAACGTTAAGCACTCTCATGCCCAAACCCTAAATTACAAACAGATTATAAGTATACTATAAGCAAAGTTTGAAAAAATTGGGAGTTAGTTGGAAAAATGAAATAAAAATTTCAAAATACTTTAGAACTTGAAACATTCGCTGGTTAGTTTCCGAGTTTAGAGTTGTTTTGTTCGTATCTTATATATGTAAAAAAAAAAAATGGGACTAAAATTTAAATTTCAAAATAAAAAGGTTTATTTATATGTTTACAAAGGTTATACCATCTAATAAGTTTGAATACTTCTCATTATATTTTTATTTCTATAAATTTAATTTTTTATTTTTTGAGTTTCAAAATTCAGATTCAACTATTAACCTTATTAATTTTTTTATTAAATTCAAGAACATTGTAATGACATTCTTTTTATCACATTGCTAATAAATAAGTATTTTTTTTATTTCAAAATGTTATACCATTAAATTTAAAATTAAAAATTAAAAATATTTTTCACCTTAACCCGAGTTTAAGATGATAACATATATATTTTTTTAAACTAAATATAGTTCAAGATTGTAAACTTTTTTCAATGTGAGTGTTTAGAAGTTATCTAATGTGGTTGATAGGAATATCAATCTAATGATAGATAAAAAAAAAATCAATTTACTTGCGAACTGGCATGAATTGGATGAAGCAAACTAAAAAAAAAAAATTAATTGGATCCATTGAACTTTTATTTTTTTTACTTTGAACCATTTAATCGAATTAAGAATTAATAATTTAACAGCCTGATTTTCAGTGGTGTCGGAAACAGTGATTTGGGATCACTAAATCTGACAGATGAGTTCAAAAATTTAATAAATTAATATATTAGTCAAGTGTGATTTTAGAAGTATTTTTGAATTAGTGAATTTTTGTGATTTAAAAGAATTTATTAGGTAAATTGGGTTGAAAACGAGGTATCGAGACCTTGAATTTATACCGAGCCATAAATATTTTTAGAAATATTTATGGAGTGTCATTGAGTTAGTATTAAAGTATCGTCAGAAAATTTTACGTTTCAATAGTCAATTAATTAAAAAGAACTAAATTGAAAAATGTACAAAACTTGCTAAAGTGATTAAATAGCATAATGGTAAATAAAGGAGGACAAAAGGGGAAATGGACCACCTTAAATGGCTGAGGCATCATAACGTGAAAAAAATCAAAGATATTTATGTGATTAGGGATAAAATTAGAATTAAAATAAAGTTTATATGGCCAAATGTTATTTTAATAGTTTCTAAACATTTTCTTCATCAATTTTCTGTCAAAAATAGCTGTTGAAGAAGGTTTGAGCTCCTTGAAATTTTATGTTTTTTGACTTTTACAATTAGGTCCAACTATTGAATTCATTTGTTTTTTATTCCATGCATGATTTTGAAAGTTACCATGAATGAGTGCTGGAAGTTTATGATGAATTATCATGGATTTGAAGCTTTAATTTCACTATATGATAATTTTATCAAGTAATTTCAATAGAAATTAATTTTAGGACCTAATTGTAAAAAAGTTAACAATTAGGGTTTGGTATTAGAATTCTGAATATTAATGGCTGTATGCTAGCCTAAAATAATTAGGTAAATTGTCAATTGAGAAAAATTAGCTCAATTGATGGGTTAATTTTATAGGGACTAAATTGTAAAAACTACAAATAGGGTAAAAGTGTAATTTCAAAAATTAAAGGGTATAAATTGTAAAGTGAATTAGAAATGGAATAGATGCTAATGAATGAGTAATTTTATATTATAGATCAAGAAACTGAAGATAAACGGGGAAAAGAGAAATTAACAGACTAATCCCTGAATTTCTACAAATTCTACTCAGGTAAGTGCGTATGATCGAAAATTGATATTTATGTTGAACTGATGTATGATATTATGTATTTATTTATATTATATGTTAAAAAAATATGGAAAATTTATAAATATGAAGGGTTAACGAAATAAATACATACGGAATTCATGAGAATAACGGTACAGGGAATATTGATTGTTATTGAATTGAATGTATGTGGAATAGTGATATTTGAATATTGGATATATTGAAACGAATAGATTTAATAAGTGATGAATTTATTGAAATTATATTGATTGAGTTGGTATATATATATATATTGATTATATTGACAGACTGAATTGAAATAAATATTGATTATTATTGAAAAGTGAATTGAATTATATTGAATTATGAATATATTTGATTAATTGAAATGTGTATTGATTGGAAACTGAAAAGTGATTTGGAAACCCTATTAACTAATCAGGCTAAGTCGGATATAGTTGGCATGCCATAGGATTTGGAAGTGTTCAGTGTTACTTCAACTTTGAGTTGATAAGACACTGGGTGTCATTATATTACTTCGGATAGATTCGATGAGGTACTGGGTACCAACTTACTTCGACATGGCCGATAAGACATTAGGTGTCAACTTATTGCTTCGAACTATTCGATGAGGCACCGAGTATCGTACTGGTGTGTTTTGGTTTGATTTGTGTATCCGTCCGAGTCCGAGTCGGGTTAGTAGGGGTAAACAAATGATTTGGCCAATTGATTGATATTGAATATCGATTGGAATAGACAACGAAATGAAATATGCAATTGAAATGCATGAAATTGCATGAATCATGGATTCATGAAACGGATATTGATATTGAAATTGAATTGCGTATCCTAATGCGAATGTAACACCCCAAACCCGGCCCACGAGCCTTGACCTGACCTGGTATGTCACGGGGTAAAAACATTTTGAAGGATTTGGATTAACAGTGGAAATTCGAAAATTTGTTGAGGGTATAAAACGGGGTTTGCTAAAACTTAGGTGGATTGATTTGATAAACACGATTGAGTTGAAACCTTTGAAAACATTGGATCATTTAAATTTTTAGAACCATCAAAGTTATTGTTAACTTAGAAAATTTTGTTACCCGATGGTAACATCTTTGAAAACGCATTCGAGTACTTATTAAAAGTGTTACTATTAATCGATTTGCTTAATAGTTTATAAGTTCATTAGTAATATAATAGAAATAAAGTAAAAGCAACTACTTAAGCATACGAAGAATAATAATAAGCGGCCATATTACAACCCAATCGAAATTTAGTAAATAATAAACTTAAAACGGGGCGAAATAAAATTTCAAGTCCACAGAACAAGCATGGCCACCTCGAGTCCTCCCCGGCTCCATCTCCGCGACCTACTCACCTGCAAAATGATATGGGAAGGGGTGAGTCACCAAGACTCAGTGTGTATAAATCCCCAACCCGAAAATGCACATCATACACAAGATATTAGTAAGACATACAATTATGCAACCCAAGCTAGCCATCCATACTCCTTTTTCTACCCCGTGTGGTACCAAACCACTGGTGGTGCCAAACCACTGGTGACCGAAGTCACAAATATCAACTGATGGGGCCAACCCATCGTGTGGTACCAAACCACTGATGACCATAGGTCACAATATCAACATGTGGTGCCAAACCACTGGTGGTGCCAAACCACTGGTGACCGAAGTCACAAATATCAATATGTGGTACCAAACCACTGGTGGTGCCAAACCACTGGGACTTAGTCACAAATTATATCAACGGTGTGGTCAAAACCACTGGTGACAGTCCATAGAGATCATCTCCCCCCTCTCATCAATCCCACCATCATCATGCTCACATAACAAGTATCATAATCCCATATATCATACATTCATATGTAGCATAGCATTTAACAGCATATGTTGGCGTACACATCTTACAACATAGATCAAGTAATAGTGGACTTACCCGAAATCCAAGCTTATGCCCACAAGCCAAAGTTACTACATGAGAGGTTATATATATATACATATCATCATAGTAACAGTTTATTCTAATAAAGTGTGTAAGATTTTACACACCTGATTAAACGTAAGTCTAAGCGAATCCCGAACTACTCAACAACGAAAACCCGAAGAATCGGTCTACCGCACTAGATTTCTAGACCCTACATTCGGCCAAACCATAGGATCATTACCAAGGCCATTCGGCCACACCATTATATCCCGAAGGATTGATTGCACCCAAAACAGAATATGGCCTTAGGCCGAACCTTTATTATTACTTACCAAGGATATTTGAAAACTCGAAAGCCTTCGATTTCCCCTTGGCCGATTTGTCCCTAAAACCATAATGTATACTCGGTTATACAAGGGTACCAAAAATGGCCTTTGGCCGAATATGCTCAACCATTCTTCGTACTTACCGAAATCCCGAAGTTGTCACTTGTCCTGTTGAGATCCCTTGAAGAATTAAACCCCCAAAACGCTCCTCTAGCTCCTTGGTGTTGGCTACACAAATAAATATATATATATTAAAATGGCCCACACCCATTCGGCCGATCCTCCAAGGCCTTAACCCATGCTTTAGGCATACTTTGAGGAAGAGAAAGGAACTCTATTATTAAAAGAATACTCACCTCTATTGGTTCCTTGAAGAGTCTAAGAGTGAAGAGATCCCGGCTATGCCTCCAAAGAGTTGATGAGGATGCTCGGCTACTACAAGATGGAAGGTGAACTTTGAGTAGATGGGGTGGTAGGTTCGGCCAAGTAAAAGCAAAAGAAGGGAGAAATTTTGAAGAATTTTGGGCAATATAGCTAAAGGGAATTCGGCCAAAACAAGTTGGGAAAGGAAAGAACAACAATGCATGAATTTTGGCACCTCCAAACTCTCAAAACCGACCAAGCAAGCCCCCCCAAGAAGTCCCAAAATTCGGCCATGCTTCTCCTTTCATGTGATAATTCATTATTAATTATCACCCATACTCAAAACAATATTTAACCCCTTTTTCCCATCCTTTTATCCCACCTTCCAATAATTTAACAAAAATAAGGTTTTAACCCATACTCCCAATAAATAAAATAAAGGAAATTCAATCCCATACTTCCAATGCAACTAAAAATAAATAAAGCAACCCATAAAGCATCTTCATGCATTAGGTGCCCATGCGCAGTCCATACTAACGCCGGCCAAAAGGAAATTTAAGGCCCCAAGACGCTGCCCCCAGGTCTCGAACCCGAGACCTGAAGCAGCCATTCCTCTCCCCTTGCCACTCTGCCACTGCGCCTTTCATGGCATAACTCGTCGCAGCTTTCTTTTAAGCTCTCCCCCTTTTGCTCCCTTGCTTAAACGCCAAACCAAAAAAGAATGAAAGCGTCCAGCGCTTCCATCAGGACTCGAACACGAGTCCCCCATGTCGCAACCACCCCTCACACCCCTAACCACTCGGCCAAGGCATCTATTTGTGACACAACTCGTCGCGAATTCCTTTTGAATCCTCCTTAACCCCTTAACGCCAACTTGCAAAAAAAACAAAACGTGGTTATGCCGCGCCCAAGACTCGAACCCCATACCTGTTGTGGCATCACTCCCAAGCCTTAAGTGGCGCATGGGAGCCACTTTACCAAGGCATTTCATATGCCATAACCTGCCAAAATATTTTATTTAAAGCCTCCTTTACCTGGCATTTTCCTCTCAAGCACAAAAAGAAATTTTAGCCCTAACCCGACCTAACCCGGGGTTATGACTAGGCCCTATAACAAGCACAACACTCCATCTCTTCAAGCATATACATGAAAATAATTTAATAAAAATTTTACCCCTATCTCGGGATATTACAATTCTACCCCCTTAAAAATAATTTCGTCCTCGAAATTACCTGGATAGAAGAGTTGGGGGTATTGCTGCCGCATCACGTCCTCGGGTTCCCACGTGGCCTCTTCCGTACCATGGTTTCTCCATAAGACCTTCACTAAAGGAACTGATCTAGAATCTGCACAGGTTCCTCTTCCACCGACAAATCTGGACTCACCTCTATTTCCTCTACTGCCACGACATGCGATGGATCAGAACGATAGCGTCTAAGCATGGAGACATGGAACACATTGTGAATCTGACTCAGTTCTGCTGGCAACTCGAGCTGATAAGCTACTGGTCCCACTCGTCTCAACACCTTAAACGGTCCAATGAACCTTGGACTTAACTTGCCTTTCCTCCCAAATCTTAACACTTTCTTCCATGGCGAGATCTTCAGAAAAACTTTGTCTCCCACGGCAAACTCTATATCCCTCCGCTTTAGATCGGCATATGACTTCTGCCTATCGGAAGCTTCCTTCAATCGAGCTTGAATCATCTTCACCTTATCCTCAGTTTCTGCAACTAACTCTGGTCCTAACATCTGACGCTCACCCAACTCTGTCCAACAAGTAGGCGTGCGACACCTCCTACCATACAACGCCTCATATGGTGCCATCTTAATGCTTGCCTGATAGCTATTGTTGTATGCGAACTCAGCTAATGGCAAAAACTCTTCCCAGCTACCTCTGAAGTCCAAAACACAGCCTCTCAACATATCCTCTAAAATCTGAATAACCCTTTCCGACTGCCCGTCAGACTGTGGATGAAATGCGGTACTGAAATCCAACCGCGTACCCAAAGCCTGATGTAGCGCTCTCCAAAACCTCGACGTAAATCTGGGATCTCTGTCTGAGATGATCGACACTGGAACAACGTGCAACCTTACTATCTCCGCCACATACAACTTAGCTAACTTCTGAAGCGAGTAATCCACTCTTACCGGAATGAAATGAGCTGATTTAGTCAGACGATCCACAATCACCCAAATTGAGTCCTTCTTACTAGGTGTAAGAGGTAATCCACTAACAAAATCCATAGTGATCCTCTCCCACTTCTACTATGGGATCTTTACCGGCTGTAACAGCCCCGATGGCAACTGATGCTCAGCCTTAACTTGCTGGCATGTCAGACACTTGCCCACCAACTCGGTTACTTCCCGCTTAAGACCCGGCCACCAAAACTGCTCCCTTAAATCCCGATACATCTTACTGCCTCCCGGATGCATAGCGTACGGGCTGCTATGTGCTTCTTTAAGGATTCGTTGCCTCAAATCATCATCCTTAGGCATACACACTCTCCCCTGAAAACACAACACTCCATCACTACCCAAGCTGAAACCTTCGGCCTCACCACTCTTTATTTGCAACCTCCGAGTACTCAAAACCTCGTCGGTTAACTGCCTCTCTTTAACCTCATTGATCCAAGATGGTTTCACCTGCAATTCTGCTAGAAGACTACCATCCTCAAAGAGACTTAGGTGAGCAACCATTGCTCGCAGATCTGCCACCACTTTACGACTCAAAGCATCAGCGACTACATTAGCTTTGCCCGGATGGTACTCGATAGAGCAATCGTAGTCCTTCAGCAACTCAATCCACCTCTGCTGCCTCAGATTTAAATCCTTTTGAGTCAAGAGGTACTTCAGGCTCTTGTGACCCGAGTACACCACTGACTTCTCCCCATACAAATAGTGCCTCCAAATTTTTAAAGCAAAAACCACGGCAGCTAACTCCAAATCATGTGTCGGATAATTACCTTCGTGAGGCCTCAACTTCCGTGACGCATAAGCGACCACCTTCCCTTCTTGCATCAACACACACCCTAAACCAGTATGTGATGCATCACAATACACTGTGAACTCCTTTCCTGACTCAGGCTGAATCAAGACTGGTGCTTCTGTCAAAAACTTCTTGAGTTTGTCGAAGCTCTCTTGCTGCTTCTCAGACCACACAAACAGAACTCCTTTTCTCAGCAACTTGGTCAACGGGGCTGCGATTAAGGAGAAATTTTCCATGAATCTTCTGTAATATCCAGCCAGCCCCAGAAAACTTCGGACTTCCGTAACCGACTTTGGTGGTTTCCACTCCAATACTGCCTCGATCTTGCTAGGACCCACCCTGATCCCCTCAGCTGAGACAACATGCCCTAAGAAAGTTACCTCCTTAAGCCAGAATTCACACTTGCTGAATTTGGCGTACAACTGTTTCTCCCTTAGAACTTGTAGAACCACATGAAGGTGTGCGTCATGCTCCTCCTCAGACTTCGAGTACACCAAAATGTCGTCTATAAACACTACGACGAACCGATCCAGATAGGGTTGGAAAACCCGGTTCATCAAGTCCATAAACGCGACTGGTGCATTCGTCAAACCAAAAGGCATTACCAAAAACTCGTAGTGCCCATACCGAGTACGGAATGCCGTCTTATGGATATCAGTTTCATTCACCTTCAGCTGATGATACCCCGACCTAAGGTCGATCTTAGAGAAACCGATACACCCTTGAGTTGATCGAACAAATCATCAATCCTGGGTAAGGGATACCGGTTCTTTATTGTCAGCTTGTTCAGCTGTCGATAGTCTATGCACATCCTCATTGTTCCATCCTTCTTCTTGACAAAAAGCACTGGAGCTCCCCAAGGCGATACACTCGGTCGGATGAACCCTCTATCCAACAACTCCTGTATCTGAGCCTTCAACTCCACTAATTCTTTCGGTGTCATCCGATACGAAGCTATAGATACTGGCGCGGTTCCAGGTAACAAATCTATACCAAACTCAACCTCACGATCAGGAGGTAAACCCGGGAGTTTTTCTGGAAACACATCAACATACTCCCTAACAGTCCGCACATCCTTAATAGCTGCATCCTTCGCTTCCAAAGCACAAACATGCACCACAAATGCCTCACAACCCTTCCTAACCATCTTTTCCGCCTTCAATGCAGAAACCAGATTAGATAGGTAATCCCTCCTCTTACCTATCATTACTACCTCATCTCTATCCACGGTCTTTAACACCACGCGTTTAGCTGCGCAATCCAGGCTAGCTTGATACTTTACTAGCCAATCCATCCCGAGAATCAGATCGAACTCCCTAAACGGTAGTTCCATCAAGTCAGTCAAGAACACGTCCCCTTGGAGTTCTAGGGGTACGTCCCTATAGAGTTTATTTACTTCTACAGAGTGACCCACCAGAGGGCTTAACACAGTCATCTTCTTAGAAGTAAGCTCAAAGTCTAAGTTCAGAGTTTCCACTACGCTACTAGCAATGTATGATTGAGTCGAGCCAACATCAATCAAGGTGATATAGGGAACTCCAAAGATCAAAAACATACCGATTATGACGTCCGGTGCATCGCCCTCCTCTTGACGCCTCGCAGCATAAACCAAGCCAGGTTGCCTAGCCTCAGTACCACCGGTACCTCCACTAGATGTCCCACGTCCTCTGCCCACACCATTACCTCCTCTTCCTGCACCACGACCCCTCGGTGGCTGCTGGTTATCCCTCATATTCAATGGACGATCCTGACCCTCAGACTTCAGCCTCGCTGCCTTTTTCGGACAATCCCTAACTCGATGTATCACGGATCCACATTCGAAGCATCCCCGTATATCCTTCCAACACTCTCCCGCGTGAGACTTTCCACACCGAGTACACCTCGGTGGCCATTGAGTATTAACAGCAGCAGCAGCAGGCCTAGCAGCTTGATCTGACCCACCATACCTGGTCCTCTTCTGTTGATTCCCAGAAAACCTCGAGAATTCGGAGTTCCTCTTATTCCAGCTCCTATCTTGATTCCGTCTAAAAGACTGTCTTACCCCTTCAGCAACTTTCGCCTTCTCTACTAGAACAGGGAACTCCCGTTCCTGTTGCGGAGCTATCATCATCTTCAGCTCATTCCGCAGCCCATCTTCGAATCTGACACAGCGTTCATACTCAGTACTCACAATACCACGAGCATACCTATTCAATCGGAGAAATTCAACCTCATACTCGGCCACCGTCTTATTACCCTGAACCAGGTTCAAGAAGGCCTTCCATTGCGCATCCACGTAGCTAGCTCCTATATATTTCCTCTGATAGGCTGCCCTAAAGAATTCCCATGTGAGATCCTCCGCTGTCGCTCCATCCCTTACGGTGAGCCACCACTGGTATGACTCATCCCGAAGTAGCGAGATTATACCCTTCAGTTTTTCCTCAGCTGAAAAATCCAAGTCATCCATGATCCTCTCAGTCGATTCCAGCCAATATTCGGCCGTACTAGGTGCTACACTTGATACACCTCGAAATATCTCCGCCTCATTCGCTGGGAGTCGCTCTGGAACAGATTTCCGAGCTCCTGTACCTCTACCGGCCCCAGCCATCATCTCTAAAACTCGCAGCACAGCCTGCGATACTGACTCGCCCCCCGTCTGATCTTGATGTCCAACACCAAAAGTTGGGGGTGGTGGTGGAGGTGGTATCTCATTATCCGATCCCTGGCCCGACCTAACTGGTTCTGACACAGCCATCCGGCCTCTACCGCGTCCCCGACGGCCGCGTGCTCTAGAACTCATCTCTTATCGCGCGATCTGTCTTAAAAAGTTTTATGAGTTAGTCAAAGTTTCACTGATTATTAGCGAAGAAATTTTATGAACGAAGTTTAGAACTTGTTCCTTCGATCAAACAAGTTTCAAGTCTTCTATTCTAATTCAAAGACACACATTCACTTATTCCATCACCTTTTGCCCAAATTCTACACCGGGGGTATTTTCGTCATTTGCCCTACAGGGGTATTTTGGTAATAAACCGGGGTAATTTTATAAGGTTTCAATAATTCCGAGGCATTTCAAAAGTTGCAAAACTTTGAGGGTTCCTTTTGGAAAATTTGTTCTCCAAATTGGTAGTTTTGTAAAGATTTTGAAAACCAGGGTTATTTTGGTAATTTTGTAAATTAGGGGCAATCTTGTAAATTTCCAAAATCATGGCATTTTTGATTTTTTCAATTTAAGGGTATTGGGTATGTCTGTAAAATAATAAAAAAATTTTTGTCGAATTTGGGGGTAGCTTGGTAATTTTAGAAACCAGGGGCATTTTTGAAATTTTACCGCTAAGGGTATTTTTGTAATTTCCATAAAATTTTTTTTTTTAAAATAATGCTCACAAATTTAAGGGAAATTTTTAAAAGTTTTAAAACTAGAGTTTTTATAAAAAATACGGCTAGTTCCCTTTCAGGTTTTAGTAATTGGGTTTAGCCCATGAACAAGTCCTCATGGTTAGGGTGAACCGAAGATACACACCAGGTAGGATTCCTGCGAAGAGGAGGTGAGTCGCTAAGACTACTTAAATACCAGGCTCTTCCGGATCCAATCCTAGACATGCGCACAAAGGTTTCCACATCCTAACTCGGCGACTTAGTCATAGGTTTGTTTAATTAAGCAATTAAAATCTTATGCGATTGTTGGGGTAAACTAGTCCTAGGGTTCACATGCCTTTCATACTATCCACGTTCCATTTCTACCCCTTTACAGGTAATCATTCACACATAGATTAGAAATACTTACCCGAGCGGATTGGTGCCGGAGACTCGATGCCATGCTGTTTAAAACAAAACCATTTTCATAATATTTCACAAAGACTTATCAAGAAGACATTTTTTTTGGGCTTTGGGCCCCTAAAGCCGAGTTTTGAACCTGGATCTGATACTAATTTTGTAACACCCCAAACCCGGCCCACGAGCCTTGACCGGACCTGGTATGTCACGGGGTAAAAACATTTTGAAGGATTTGGATTAACAGTGGAAATTCGAAAATTTGTTGAGGGTATAAAACGGTGTTTGCTAAAACTTAGGTGGGTTGATTTGATAAACACGATTGAGTTAAAACCTTTGAAAACATTGGATCATTTAAATTTTTAGAACCATCAAAGTTATTGTTAACTTAGAAAATTTTGTTACCTGATGGTAACATCTTTGAAAACGCATTCGAGTACTTATTAAAAACGTTACTATTAACCGATTTGCTTAACAGTTTATAAGTTCTTTAGTAATATAATAGAAATAAAGTAAAAACAACTACTTAAGCATACGAAGAATAATAATAAGCGGCCATATTACAACCCAATCGAAATTTAGTAAATAATAAACTTAAAACGGGGCGAAATAAAATTTCAAGTCCATGGAACAAGCATGGCCTCCTCGAGTCTTCCCCGGCTCCATCTCCGCGACCTACTCACCTGCAAAATGATATGGGAAGGGGTGAGTCACCAAGACTCAGTGTGTATAAATCCCCAACTCGAAAATGCACATCATACACAAGATATTAGTAAGACATACAATTATGCAACCCAAGCTAGCCATCCATACTCCTTTTTCTACCCCGTGTGGTACCAAACCACTGGTGGTGCCAAACCACTGGTGACCGAAGTCACAAATATCAACTGATGGGGCCAACCCATCGTGTGGTACCAAACCACTGATGACCATAGGTCACAATATCAACATGTGGTGCCAAACCACTGGTGGTGCCAAACCACTGGTGACCGAAGTCACAAATATCAATATTTGGTACCAAACCACTGGTGGTGCCAAACCACTGGGACTTAGTCACAAATTATATCAACGGTGTGGTCAAAACCACCGGTGACAGTCCATAGAGATCATCTCCCTCCTCTCATCAATCCCACCATCATCATGCTCACATAACAAGTATCATAATCCCATATATCATACATTCATATGTAGCATAGCATTTAACAGCATATGTTGGCGTACACATCTTACAACATAGATCAAGTAATAGTGGACTTACCCGAAATCCAAGCTTATGCCCACAAGGCAAAGTTACTACATGAGAGGTTATATATATATACATATCATCATAGTAACAGTTTATTCTAATAAAGTGTGTAAGATTTTACACACCTGATTAAACGTAAGTCTAAGCGAATCCCGAACTACTCAACAACGAAAACCTGAAGAATCGGTCTACCGCACTAGATTTCTGGACCCTACATTCGGCCAAACCATAGAATCATTACCAAGGCCATTCGGCCACACCATTATATCCCGAAGGATTGATTGTACCCAAAACAGAATATGGCCTTAGGCCGAACCTTTATTAGTACTTACCAAGGATCCTTGAAAACTCGAAAGCCTCCGATTTCCCCTTGGCCGATTTGTCCCTAAAACCATAATGTATACTCGGTTATACAAGGGTACCAAAAATGGCCTTTGGCCGAATATGCTCAACCATTCTTCGTACTTACCGAAATCCCGAAGTTGTCACTTGTCCTGTTGAGATCCCTTGAAGAATTAAACCCCCAAAACGCTCCTCTAGCTCATTGGTGTTGGCTACACAAATAAATGTATATATATTAAAATGGCCCACACCCATTCGGCCAATCCTCCAAGGCCTTAACCCATGCTTTCGGCATACTTTGAGGAAGAGAAAGGAACTCTATTATTAAAAGAATACTCACCTCTATTGGTTCCTTGAAGAGTCTAAGAGTGAAGAGATCCTGGCTATGCCTCCAAAGAGTTGATGAGGATGCTCGGCTACTACAAGATGGAAGGTGAACTTTGAGTAGATGGGGTGGTAGGTTCGGCCAAGTAAAAGCAAAAGAAGGGAGAAATTTTGAAGAATTTTGGGCAATATAGCTAAAGGGAATTCGGCCAAAACAAGTTGGGAAAGGAAAGAACAACAATGCATGAATTTTGGCACCTCCAAACTCTCAAAACCGACCAAGCAAGCCTCCCAAGAAGTCCCAAAATTCGGCCATGCTTCTCCTTTCATGTGATAATTCATTATTAATTATCACCCATACTCAAAACAATATTTAACCCCTTTTTCCCATCCTTTTATCCCACCTTCCAATAATTTAACAAAAATAAGGTTTTAACCCATACTCCCAATAAATAAAATAAAGGAAATTCAATCCCATACTTCCAATGCAACTAAAAAAAATAAAGCAACCTATAAAGCATCTTCATGCATTAGGTGCCCATGCGCAGTCCATACTAACGCTGGCCAAAAGGAAATTCAAGGCCCCAAGACGCTGCCCCCAGGTCTCGAACCCGAGACCTGAAGCAGCCACTCCTCTCCCCTTGCCACTCTGCCACTGCGCCTTTCATGGCATAACTCGTCGCAACTTTCTTTTAAGCTCTCCCCCTTTTGCTCCCTTGCTTAAACGCCAAACCAAAAAAGAATGAAAGCGTCCAGCGCTTCCATCAGGACTCGAACACGAGTCCCCCATGTCGCAACCACCCCTCACGCCCCTAACCACTCGGCCAAGGCATCTATTTGTGACACAACTCGTCGCGAATTCCTTTTGAATCCTCCTTAACCCCTTAACGCCAACTTGCAAAAAAAACAAAACGTGGTTATGCCGCGCCCAAGACTCGAACCCCTTACCTGTTGTGGCGTCACTCCCAAGCCTTAAGTGGCGTATGAGAGCCACTTTACCAAGGCATTTCATATGCCATAACCTGCCAAAATATTTTATTTAAAGCCTCCTTCACCTGGCATTTTCCTCTCAAGCACAAAAAGAAATTTTAGCCCTAACCCGACCTAACCCGGGGTTATGACTAGGCCCTATAACAAGCACAACACTCCATCTCTTCAAGCATATACATGAAAATAATTTAATAAAAATTTTACCCCTATCTCGGGATATTACAGCGAAAAGCTATTGAATAGCAATTATGAGATTGAAATAATATGATATGAGAATTAAAAGTGTTATGAATGATATATTTATGAAACTATATCTAAAATACTCGGTATTGATATATATTGATATATATTGAAAAGTGTATTGGAAAATGCTATTTACTTGATATATATATATTGAAAAGTGACATATAAATATATGTTAAACTTTAATATGTTGATATAAGAAGATTATGTATACGATGATGAGTATTAAACCCAAGTGTGATATGTCGATAAAATAAGTTTATCAATATTGAATTTATATGTAAGATGTGTAGGTACGCTAACTATTGTTGTCGTTTGATGATTAGGCAAGTGTCAAGTTATTGATTGAATAGTAGTATATTTATTTATTTGAATTACTGAAAATGTAAGTAATTAAGTGAAAGTAAGTTAGTGCTCATGAAACAATGGTAAGGCTTAAATTATGAAATTTCTTATGAAATGACTTATTATGTGTCCAATGTGAAAAAGGCTTGGTTAAATGCACTAACTTGTAACTGTGGTTGAATGACATGCATATGAAATAAGTGTAGAAGAGTTAAAGTTATATAAAATTTTACTAAGCTTGAGGGTATATGTCTATGAGTGATACTATAGATTAGTTCACCTTGTGAATTAGTAAGAACAATTTATAAGTATTACAGTAACAATAATGGGTTATTTTTTATATGTAAAGTTTTATAGTTGAAATAAATTAGTATGATTAAAGATTATACGAGCTTACTAGGCATTCATTGCTTACATGTTTGTTTTATCTATCTGCCTTACAGATTATCGGAAGCTCAAATAGGTTGAAAGCTTATCGGAGCCATATCACACTATCCATTTGTTCTATCGGTAATTATAGATGACTTGATTCTGGTTATAATGGCATGTATAGGTTATTTTGATTAAATGTTAGTCTATAGGTGTTATGTAGATATTGGACATTTATTTGGTTTACGTTTTGGTATTGTAGTATTTGCATGATTTGCCTTATAATACTGATGTGATTGAATGATGAGAGGTAAAATAGTAGTCGAATATGCATAAGAGGTGCATAGAAGTATAATGATTATGTATATCTAAATAAAAGTTAATACAAAGAATCATGAAAGAGTAAAATTAGTATTAAAATAGTTTCTGGATAGCAGCAATGGTTCAACTTTGAAAAATCACCAAAAATTGTGGAAATGGAATTAGAGGTTTAATAAAACATTAAACTAAATTTTTCATAGAAGAAACGGTGTAAGCAATAGGATTGTAAATTATGAGATATAATAAATTTTGTGAGACAATGTCAGAATGATTTCGGGTTTCCTTGTTCTGACTTTGGAAAATCATCAAAAAATAAATAAAAAAAATTAGAGGTTTAAATTTATATGTTTAAATTCTTAATGAGTCTATTTTCAATAGAAACAAACGGAAACATCATACAAATCTCGTACTAAGAGATAATTAATTTTTAGTGAAGAAAGGTCGAAGCTGTCAAACAGCAGAACAGAGATAAATTTGAAGATTTTACTGTACTTATTAGCTAAATTATAAATTCTGAAATTGTTATGGTAGAAAGATATTTAAGTCTAGTTTCAAAAACATTAAGCGGATCTTAATTTAGAATTTTGTAGCTCTAGATATAAATAATTTAGTAACTATGACTCAAGTGGACAGCTTTGATATGAACATAAGTAAATATTAGAATTATTTATAATTTTTCTGTAAACTTCGGTAACATCCCGTAACCCTATTTCGACAACAGATGTGGGTTAGGAGTGTTACAGATAATCTGATCAATTTGAATAACAACCAGATTCAAAAAAACATTGAAATTATCTAATATCCATACTAACGTAAAATAGGGCTAATGTTACAACTAACTCGTGAATTTCACCTAATGTACTATGTGGTATCTAATTTTTTTTTTTTAAATGTCCAATTTGATGCGTATAATATCTTAGTATATATGAATATATCTATGCCATCAATAGAACCCTTCATTGAATTGGTATTGTAAATTAATTGGCTACCAAATCGGTTAAGAAGTTACAGAAATGTCCATTTGTAATTAAAATAAGTCATATTACTTAAGAGTATTTTGATTTTTTTATTTTAATAAAAAAAAAAGAATACATATGGTGGAATTCGAACTTGCGCCAATCAGATTAATAAAATCTTAGAGACTAAATGCTCAAATTGGGCTCAACCTTTTGGGGGGTTGCTCACGTAAGGGTTAAATATGTTTAAATGCTCGTATAAGAAAATAACCTTTACAAAAGTGCTCAAATGAAATCTAAACCTTTCAAGGTACTCAAATAAAAGCCAAAACTTTTTGAAAGTGTTCAAACAAGAACCAAACAGTTTTTAAAGTGTTCAAATAAAACTTTTCAAATGACATATATCATATCTCAAATTATGTTTTTGTTATTTTCTTTTATTTTCATTTTTCAAGCAATATTTTATTCAACCATCATATATTTTATTCTAAATACATTAGAATTCACCTAATTTTTGTTCAATTTGGATTGAAATGCGTGAAAATCCTCAAGAGATTAGGGTTTTATACGAGCATTTTTAAATGTTTGACATTATACAAGTAATCCCTATAAAAGTTAGGCTCTAGTTTGTGCTTTGAGGCAATATTAAATTTGTCACTCAACCAAAACTTTATTTTTAAGACTTTTATACAATTTTTTAATATACACTATTTATTACCTTCACTAGTTGTATATATATACTATTAATAAAACCCTCTATTGAGTTGGCGGTTAGAAAATTACGGAAATATATTTTTATAAATAAAATATGTCATATTATTTGATGGTATTTTAGTCTTTTTATTTTAACAAAAAAATGCATATAATGGAATTTGAACCCATATAAATTGAATTAATAAAATCTTAAATTTATCACTCAACCAAAGCTTCATTTTAAAATTTTTATACATTTTTTAATATGTACGACTTATTATCTCCATCAATTGTATGTATATACTAATAATATAATTAACTCGCATTTTATGACAAAACCATTATAAATAATAGTATTGCATTTAGTATTGTTTATATGATGTATTTAAATTTCGTTTTACTCATAATTTAATCTATTTTTTATTTTAATATCGTACATATTTCATGTGTTATTTTAATCAATTAATTTCAAACCATACGTTCAATATGCACATGCGTGTGATAGAATTTTTAATAGCAATTAACTTTATGTAATATACTTGACGATATCAAATTAATGGACCTTCATCATATTTTTGGTTTTGAACTTTATAGTATATAATAGTTTTTGCTGGTGGATTAAATTATTTGAAAACATTTTATTTATCCTATTTTCAGCAATAAATGAAAGTTTAAGAAAATAAAATTATATTTAAGGTCACTATGTTATTAGTAGTTTTACGTTTTAGTTATTAAATTTTAAAAAGTTATAAAATGGTCATTAAACTACTTGAACGTTTTCATTTAAATCATTTAACTATTTAATTTTTTTATTTAAAGCACTGAGCTGTTAAGTTTTTTTAAAGCCCAGTTAGTGAGCTCCAAGTAATGATTTGATGATCGGTAAAGTAGCTCAATACTCATCGACAAGCAGAGAAACATACCTTAGATCTAAGTCAATCTGATAGTCAGTGTCAATGAGCGAAGAAGAAAGTTGTTTGGATTTTGGTTCTCAAATTCTTGATGTTCAAACCTGTTTTTGAAAAGAAAAAGTAAATTGTAGAAGAGAAGAGGAAATGAAGCTTTTGATTGGTGTAGGCAGTGCGAATGGACAAAACCGTACAACAATAATTTTAATAGCCCAATAACTTAAATAAAATTTTTTGAATAATTCGGTAACCATTTTATAATATTTTAATTTATTTTACATTTTTTTTTTGTTTCTTTCTCTTCGACGTTTTCTCAAGTTTTAAGGATTTTGATGTGGACCGGCAAGCGAAAGAAGCGCAAACCTGTTATCTCGAGGGAGAAACTTCGACTATGTTATTATTATTATTATTTTTTTATATTTGTTTATGTGATAAATTATTTAGGTTAATTTCTGTTATTGGTCCTTATATTTTTGAAAATTGTGAATTAAGTCTCTGTACTTTAATTTAATTGATTTTAGTATATGGGCTTTTCGAATTAGTTAATTTTAGTCCCTATATTTTTTGAAATATGGAAATTGAAATTTTAGTCCTAAATCAAACAGTAAAAGTTAAATCCTTCTGGTTTAATTCAATTACCAGTCACGTACGAAGTGTACACTTGTTAGAATTAGTCTATATTCTCCAACTGAATCATTCTAAGTCCCTATGCTTTTCGGATTTTTAAATTTTTATGTTGACACAAGTGATAGCCGTTAATTCATTAATTGGATTTTTAGTGTGTAATATATAAAATTAATAAATTGACATGACATTACACATGTGACAATATATTTGCCATATCAAATTTTGGAAATACCAAAGTGTAACTTAATGAATTTAACAATTATCGTTTGGTTAAGACTAAAATTTAAAAAAAAAATAAAATATAAAGACTAAAAATAACCAAATTAAAATATAATGACTAAATCCATAACATTTTTAAAGCACAAAGACTAATAGCAGAATTTAAAAAAAGAAAACACTTTACTCTTCCCAACCAGCTATTGATATGGATTAAGGCTTTGAAAAAGAATAATCTAGTACAGATATAAAACAAGACATTTTATTTCTACAAGTAATTATAATATTAATAAAAAGTTTGAGTCAACATCAAATTAAAAAAAAAGTCGATTGAATCTTAATTCAATTTATATTATGTTATTACTATTATATGAGGATATGAGTACGTTTCGAATGGATTATGAATAGTTCATAAAAAAAATATAAATAAATCAACTTGAATTATATCTCTAACTTTTTAAAATTAAAAATTTTAAAAACACTATTTTAAATGTATTAATTCAAAATTAATAAAAAGATTATTATTTAATATTAAAAGGATCTCAAAATTAAGTATAGTTATTATTTTACTAATTTGGGATAAATATTAAAATTATATATGAAATTTGATTTAATGTGTAATTAGATACATCAATTTTAATTTGATGCAATTATATAAATGAAATTTTGATTGTGATTTAAATATACACATAAAACTTTAATTTTGATTCAATCATATATATTTAAAGAAATAAGTACGTCAATATATTTTTATATTGGATAAATATAATTATATATGTATGTAATATATAAACATAAAATGATGATATATCAATAATTGTATTAATAATTTATGAGAATATAATCAAATCAAAATTTTATGTATAAAACTGTACAAAACCAAGACCAAACTACATGGATATAATTGTACATTAAACTAAAGTTCATAATTTTAATGGTACAAATTGGTCTAGTATTTTAAAGAAATTTAAAATTTGTAAATTAATAAAATTATAAAATTATACTTTAAATTCTAAAATGATATATAAAATTATATTTTAATCTTTTAAAAAATTATAATTAAAATTTCACTCCATTAAATAAATAAATTATTTTAATCGAAACCATAGCCAACTAACTTTACCAAGCCACCTAAATTGCATAATATCGTGGATTAAATTGGCTAAATCGAATTTTAACCAACTTTTGCACGCCAAAGGAAATCATGCACACGCACGTACCATAGAAGTCCCAATCAACCCTATTTTAGTCATTTCCGATTAGCCAAAAATTTCAGTTTCAGACAACTCAAGGACAAATAGGTAGCTTTTCCTTCCGACTCGCCTTAACTCGCTCATTTTTCAACTTTTTTTTTTTTTTGTTTTCCGGTTAGAATGGGTAACTGTAACCGTCCTCCCATCGCCAGTAACCGGCTCCGATCAGAACCCGACCCAGGCGGTACCCATCATAATGGCGACAACGTTAAACCTGTTCCCGGCTATTCACCGCCTCCCAAAACCCATTACTACCATTCTTCAACCATTGCCTCCAAAAACCGCCTCGCCACCCCCAACACTCCACCCATCGGTCGTGTGTTCGGCCGTCCCATGGAGGACGTCCGGTCAACTTACGTCGTCGGCCGTGAACTCGGCCGTGGTCAGTTTGGCGTTACCTACTTGGTAACTCATAAGGAAACAAAACAGCATTTCGCTTGTAAATCTATCTCCAGGCGTAAGCTTCTCAACCGTGATGATATCGAAGACGTCCGCCGTGAAGTTCAGATCATGTATCATCTCACCGGCCACAGGTTCCCCCCCCTCCCCCAAAGCAAAACTTATTGTTTATTTTTTTTTATCATTTTAAAGGTTTTTAAGTTAATGGTGTTGTTGATAGGAATATTGTTGAGCTAGAAACAGCTTGTGAGGATCGGCGCTCGGTGAATCTGATTATGGAACTGTGTGCCGGAGGGGAGTTGTTTGATCGGATTTTAGCCAAAGGTCATTATTCAGAAAAGGAAGCGGCTAATTTGTGTAGGCAAATCGTGACGGTGGTTCATAATTGTCATTCAATGGGGGTAATGCACAGAGACTTGAAGCCTGAAAATTTCTTGTTCTTGAGTAAAGACGAGGATTCTCCATTGAAAGCTACAGATTTTGGACTCTCTACATTTTTTAAGCCAGGTGAGTATTTGTGATTCAATGTTACTCGAACTCAGGTGTGAATGTATGTTTAATTTGCCCAATATGTGTCTTAGGACGGACATATCATTGAACCATGTCGGAATATGTATCTAGTGCCTGACTATGGTAGTTAAAGAAAAATGAAGAGTCGAAGCTTGTTAAAATTCCCTATTTGGGTTTGCTTTTCATGGTACATTATATCGAAATGCTACTACTTAAAGTGAATTGTGAACCTTCATATGTTATTCGCAGTTTATCCGATCGAGTAAGGTAACATTCTCTACTAATGCAGGTGACGTTTTTAAGGATTTTGTTGGAACTGCTTTTTATATGGCTCCGGAAGTATTGCACTGGCGATATGGACCTGAAGCCGATATTTGGAGTGCTGGGGTGATTCTTTACGTTCTCCTTAGTGGGTCTCCACCATTCTATGGAGGTAGTACTATTGTTCCTAATTGAAGATTAGCTATTGCTATGCTGTGGATGAGTGAGAGGTCTCTTATTTCTGCTTTTGATTATATGCAGAAACTGAAAAGAGTATCTTCAAGTCCATTCTTCAGGGAAATATCAATTTCTTATCAGATCCATGGCCTTCTGTTTCCGACAGTGCCAAAGATCTCTTGTCGAAGATGCTACGACAAGATCCCAAGGAACGGCTTTCAGCATCTGAAGTCTTGAGTAAGTTTTGGGTGTAAAAATCATATTTTATATTCTTGTTCGTCTCGCTTTAAGTTTTTCTTCGAGTTTCTAGGCAATTCTGTAAAAAAAGGAAATAAACTGCAGATCATATGTGGATGCGGGAAGATGGTGATGCATCTGATAAGCCTCTCGATGTTGCTGTTTTAACTAGAATGAAGCAATTCAGGGCAATGAACAAATTCAAAAAAGTTGCTCTAAAGGTGAATTGCTTTTATCTGATATACCCTTATGAACCATTCATAAGTAAGCATTGCGGCAACATAGTCCTCATCATTGTCCGTTTTCCTTTTTCTCTTTTTCCAGGTAATTGCGGAAAATCTATCAGAAGAAGAAATCGTAGGTTTGAAGGAGATGTTCAAATTGATGGACACTGATAACAGTCGAACAATCACCTTCGATGAGTTAAAAGCTGGCCTTTGTAAACTCGGTACTAATGTTTCCGAGTCTGAAGTGAGGCTGCTAATGGAAGCGGTATGTCTCGATCCTTTTATATATTTATCCTTCCTGATAAACACTGCGCTTTTAAATAATTTACTTAAATTCCAATCTAATGACGTAACCTTGGTCATACGGATTAGTATTAAGTATCTTAATGAGCCTCTAGGACCGAGGAACAGAATAGAAACCAATATCTTTTACAAGGAGCAATGCAGAGTGAGGTCAACATGTAATTTGCCATCAAATTATATAATGCTAAATAGATGACAAGACAGGGACAGTGCACGTCGGAGAAATGCAAGCCCTCCCTCCTGCCGACCTGAAAGATACTCAAAAACCAAGATAACAGCTCACATGTTTTTTAGTTCATTTTAGAATTTTTCTATGAACTGAAAGAAAAGGGTGATGAATATCGTGTTTTGCATGTGTTACATGAAACATATCAAATGTAATTGTAAATCTTGTTAAGCAAAATATACTTCATACTGCTCTAGACCGACATTGACGGAAATGGAACGATTGATTACGTGGAGTTTATAACAGCTACCATGCACATGAATCGAATGGAAAAGGAAAAACGTTTATACACTGCCTTCCAACACTTCGACAAGGACAACAGCGGGTAATCAGTCTTTACCATTTTCTTAGTATATAACGATTTTCTTCCATTCCCGAATCATATGTTCCCATTGTGATATCTGAGCATATTTGTTTCGGCTCGATTTAGGTACATAACAATGGAAGAGCTCAAACAGGCTCTTCAAAAGTATAACACGAGAGATGAAAAAACAATAAACGAGATCCTTGCTGAAGTTGACACTGATAAGGTCTGCTAATGGTGGATACATTTAAACGAAATTATTGCAATTGAGCCATTGTAATGGCATCTTCATGTTTAATGTACCGTGTTGCATCGTACAGGATGGAAGAATTAACTACGATGAGTTCGTTGCCATGATGAGAAAAGGCAGTCCGGAGTTGGTTGGAAACCGGCTACACACTTAACCTGGAGTGCCATAAATTCATGTCTCGACCAGTTTGGTTTTGTTATGACCAAAATCACACCGTCATTGCCTGATCTTGGTTTCCCATCCGAGACCCTGAGCTCGTGTTCGGAAATCATGTTCGCGGTTGGTCTATTTCTGCCCTTTGACATATATATGGGCCAAGTTTTGCCATCAAACTGCGGAAGAGTATTGACTAATATGAACTTTTAACTTAATAGAGGGAGTTTCATGATTTTTAGTTTTTGCTTGTTTGGACATTGTGCTATTGTTAAAATATGATTTTCAATTCCGGGTTGAATGTAAATTAAATCTTTTATCTTTAAATATGGATTTGGCTCAGGGAATTTTGGTAAGAAATCCTTTATATTAATTTAAAATTCTAAAATATAAATTTATTATTTGTTAAATATATATATTTAAAAAAAACTGCATGGCAAACGTATTTTGGATTAAACGTAATTAATAACATGGAAGGACCACAAAGAAAATGCATTATTGTTTAGAAGAAAATTGGGGAAATTACTCGAAATCATTATTAATAAGAAAAGCAAATAAACTATTCTATAGGGTCAAATGGTTGTTGGTTCGCATAATAATAAATTTAATCATTAATATTTGTATTTTTTATTATTAATTTCATCCTTATTCTTTTAGTTATATTTGGCCGTTAATCTTATCGTTTTTTTTAACGGAAATACTGGCTAAAACATTAAGTTTTTAACGAGGTTGGCATGATAACTTGCATGGCAGCTTACATGTACTTCATGCCAAGGGGGAAGCTAGGGTGGCTGATAGGGGGCCGCCCCCCAAGAAAATGGAAAATTTCACTTTGGTAACTTTTACAAGATTTTAATTTAGTAAAAGGTAAAAGTATACTTTGGCCCCCTCAAAATGATTAAATTTTGATTTAATCCTTTAAAAATTATAAAGATATAAACTATTAAATTATGAAATTACATTTTAGTTCTCATAAGAATATACAACTTAATTTCGCCCTTCCAAAAAGAAATTTGGTTTCGCCCCTACTTCATGCTGACACGACACGATTTGTTATATCGTTAACAAATAATTTAAAAATTATAAAATATTTAAAAATAAAAAATAAAAATTCAACAAAAAATATAAATAGTTCATAAAAATTCAAAAAAAAACATAAATTGCACGAGGGTTGCCATGTAAGCTACTATGTTTAAAAAATTAATGTTTTAGTCGGTATTTTCGCTAAAAATAATAATTTAAATCTTTTTAAAATGTTGATAGTCAAATATAATTCTTTTTAAAAGATTGAGAGGTCAATTTAATAAAAATATAAAAATTAAGGGCTAAATTTATTATTATGCCTTAATTGTGAAATAAAAGAACCAATGCATTTAATAAACACGGAAGGGACCACAAAGAAAATTTATTATTTTTCAGAAAGAAAATTGGGGAAAATTCCAGAAATCATAATTAAAAAGAAAAATTAATTCCTTGTTTCCAAACACTCCCTAAAAATCACACTACCTAACTCGAAACGAAAAAGATTCAGAAATTAGGGTTTTGGTTTACAATTCCCAAATTACATGTCAAGTTATGCCTTTTTAATGCAAATTATTAGAGTTCTTGAAATTAGGGCCTCATGTTGAGTTCCTACTGTTCTCACTCTTTCTCTCAGCGCCCAATCCTTGCTCCTGTCTTCAAATTTCAGGTTCCGAATCGACGTTGTACCTTTTCTTTAGCCCGAAGCTCCCGGATCTTTGAATCCAACTCCAAGCTAAAAAAGAATGTAAGTATAAATGCATAAGCATTTTTGTTGTTTGCATTTTGTTTTCTGTTACTTTAATTTCATTTTTATGTTAGAATTTTGGTTTTTAAGAATCTGAAATTGAAAACTTGAAATGGGTTATGTTTGGTTACCAAGAAAATGGAGGAAACTATAATTGGAATTGCATTATAGTTAGTTTTTGACCCTGAAGATGAATTATAGTTAGTTAGGTTTCTTGGTTGCTGAGAAAATGTGGGGAAAAAATTACGTATCAGGAAACTTGATTGATCTACTTAGGCCATGATGTAGAACATTGGCAGCTTTATTAATCAGTTGAGGTTTAGAGTTCAATTGAGAATCTCGTTTATTGTGGTTTTTATTTCCGCAATCATGCTTCATATACTATTACTTTACAAGCATTTCTGGTTTTATTTATCTATTTTTTAATTTGCAGAAATGGAAAATTTCATGCTTTAGGCACGAGGGGTTCTCCCCACAAAACCCAAAATCCGAGTATATCGAGCATTTCCTGCCCGAAGAATTAGTACAACCTGAGTTCCGTACGCCTAGTGCTCGCAAAAGAGATTGGAAATCAACTCTTCAGGAGGTAATATTTTCTGTTAATCGGTTCACTTTAGTGGACCGCTGATGTTTATTTATTTACATGCCACAATAGATGGTATGTTCAGTTTAATCTGCACGTCTGCTATCTATTATTGGCTACTCATTGAGTCTATTGCAATCAGCCTCTTCATAGGATGGACAATCAATTTGTTAGCTAGAGTTTAGTCTGGGATAGTATTTTGCGGGAGAAAATAGATGTTGCTCATTTGTGGACAATCGACCTTATCATGTATAATTCTGGTGATCCTACTTTTGTATCAAGTAATTAAATCGGCAACATGACATTTACCCTTTACATTTTGGTCTCTCTTTTTTTTTTTTTTTTTTTTTTGAAACTCGAAATGAAATATTATTGTAGATAATATTATAGTTTTATGGGATATAAAATTTGAGTGTAGTGCAGAATTGTCTAGTATGTCAACATGTTTGCTGATCTCTTTTTTAAATTTTGTTGGGAACATGATGAAATTAGTTGGTTTGCAGGCTGCAGATGCTGTATTGAGAGCAGTGGGTAGCAGGTGGACTGTACCATGGACAGCAAAGACAATTCTGCAGGTTGGCTTGTTACTCTGTAGAAATATTTGGCATCTTGATTGTGCTTTTAGCTTATGTAGATGTTAAGCATGCTCTATCAATTAATTACACAGATATAAGAGCTTAAGGTCCATGAACTCTATCAATAAACATCCTCTGGGGCGAAGCTGCCAACTGGGAGCTTCAGCCCATAATGGATTCTTTTGAGCCTAAATGAATCTGGGAGAGAAGAGAAAATCAAGAGATCCTTAGGTTTAATACCTGCTGGTAGATCATAGCTGAACTGGGATAAATCTTTGCTTATTGTTTTACATCTAGTAATCGATGATTTATTTGTATAGGAGATTAGTATTGAAAATGAATTTGTGGAAGAATATTTCATAATAGGCTAAAATCAATCAAATCTGACACTATATTATTAGCATTTCAATTTTTCAAGATTACAAACTATAATGATGGATTGAACTGAGGAATGGCCTCTTGTATGCCAATCTCATTCAAACTTTGGATGAATTACAAACGTGTCAGTTAGGTTCATGATAATATTTTCTATGTCACATAGGTTATGCTTCTCTGGGTAGCTGCTTTCTGGTTCATCGGGTCTTGGATGATTCCTTTTGCTGCTCACACGTTGGGGTTCAGCAAGGAATCTCTAACATTCAGAGGACAAGCCTTGTTCAGCCTTGTGACTGATGTAACCGAAGGTCTTGCTGGGATTGCGATACTGCACCGCTGTTTGTCTCAGTTTTATCCCCTTCCATCAGATTGGTTTAAATTTAGTTTGAGAGGGAAGTGGCTTTTCGATGTTATGCTAGGATGTCTCATGTTTCCTGCCATCAACCGATTATCACAGTTCAGCCTCAATTTATTACCCCTTATGCCATCTACACCCGTAACCCTTTCAAGTGTTGAGCAGTCAATTTTAGCAAGGGATCCAGTAGCCATGGCACTATATGCAATAGTAGTTTCGATTTGTGCTCCTGTATGGGAAGAAATAGTTTTCCGTGGTTTCCTACTCCCTTCATTGACCAAATACATGCCCGTTTGGTGTGCAATACTAGTCAGTTCAGTCGCCTTTGCTCTGGCACATTTTAATGTTCGGAGAATGTTGCCACTTATTTTCTTAGGAATGGTGATGGGTGTTGTTTTCGCACGGTCAAGGAATCTATTACCATCCATGCTCCTCCATAGTCTCTGGAATGGCTTTGTGTTCTTGGATTTAATGAGATAACTGGCTTTGTTTTCTCATATCAGCTGTAATATAGGTTCATTCCTATAGAACCAAAAATACGTTTCAGGTCAATTTTCTGGGGCATGCTTTCTTTCTAGGCTTTCGAGTGATTTCTTGATGATCGACAAGCGACCTCTTTGTATCTGCAACACAAATTGAATGCCTAGAAAACTTGTACAAGTCTCATCAACTGAGTGCTAACATGCATAATAGGACATTCAGTTAAATACCAGCATAGCTTAAGAGAATTTGCCTTCACTGATTCTGTCTTGTCTTTGATTTTACCAGGAAACAGTAAAAAAGCAACAAAGAGAATGAAGATTATATATCTTGCATTTTGGCCAAATGCAAATCTTCCATCTTGGAATTGTAGAACTGCATGTTTTAATTTGTTAGGTAAGAAATTATTTCTCATTCTTCATGGTGATATATATATATATATATATATACGGTAATTATTCTATATTCTTCTAGTGGAGTTTTCCGATTTCACAAAGTTGTTATTATTTTAACTTTATCCTACAATCATATGTTATCGTTTGATTTGCTTATGGAGTTTTTTCATTGAACCAAAATTTTTTCATAGATATATAATTTTTTAAATTATATCCTACAATCATATCTCATTATTTTTAACCTTGCTTTTGGAGTTTTTTCATTAAACCAAATAAATTTTCATAAATATATATAATATATTTTTTTCTGGGTGTTTGAAATTCATAGCCAGAAGCTAAAAACAATAGAAAACGAAATTGAGGACTCAATGTTTGGGATATATTGGATGTTTTATAATTTTATTTTGACGCCCACAGATTATTTATTTTGCCCCTACTTGAAAAATGATAGAGAAACTATATTCTAGTAAAATGCACGGTATCAGGCCGGCAGGGTCTTCGCAAATGATAGAGAAAATAATTTATGCATATTAAATGTATGTAAAATATTTTTACACCAGCCGTGATATTGATGGAATATTGGCAGTCAAAGTAGAGGATTGGTAAGTTGACACTGTGGATTATTGGTGTAATTCTTTTTTACTAACTTAGAAATAAAATTTTTATATTATAAAAAATAAAAATCTAACAGAATATGGAATTCAATTTGCTAAGCACTAGTATCATTATACAAGGTTAATTATGGATTTGCTTTTATCAACATTACAAGTTAATGTTACTCCAAATTTACTTTTTTTTAATGGGCCTGATCTTCCCAGTAATTTTCATATTGAGATTTAAACTTTTTTTTTATTCAAGTTAGTCCTTTAACTGAATTAGGAATTTGTTACCACATTGTGGGTTGAACTTTTCTTTTTGTCCGAGTTTATCACTAAATTGTACTAATGCCTGGACCATAAGATTTTCAAGGAAATATCAATAACTAACTTGAACCAAAAAATAAAAAATAAAAATTCAAGCTCTGTTAGAGTAATTGTCAAGTTCAAGCGTCAGAAAGTGATTTGAACTTTTTTTTTTTTTTTTTTGTGTATTTAGATTTTAGAGAGTCCTTCAAAGTTGCTTATATCTATATATGTATGAGATCCAAGTGTTGGATATGATTTTTCAAGAAAAATGATGATCATCCACAAACACAGGGGAAATTGAGAGAATTTTGAACCCAATGTATAATGCACTAATCAACATGAAATATGATAAAATATTATCACAAAAGGCTATTATTTGTAGAAAAAACAAGATTTAAAACAGGATCCCATATTCATCAACATTGTGAACTCGGTGACTACAAAACTAAAAAGTATAAATGAAGGATTCTAATTGATATTAAAATGAAACATAACCTTCATAAAACAGAGCTACCGTATATATATGTCAAAACCTAGCAACAGCAAACATCTCGGCCGGTAAATCTGATCCTTCTTTCCTTTCAACCGTCTCCTCGGAATCTTAGAAATTTTGTATTTAACACTGCACACTGCTTCTTAATCTCATGCATTGCTTTCTCAGCAAATGGATCAACCTTGTCCTCATATTTCTCGTATAGCACGAGTACCGTGTGAAGTAGTATGAAGACTGTTCGCAAAAAAAAAAAAAAAAACCCGAAACCCGAAATGTTTATAAGGTAAAAGGAGGGTGAAGACAACGGCAATACCTATATAGAAAAGTGTCAAGAAGTTGCACCAACTTCCTACAATAGACAAGACCCACAAGCTAGCAATCACCTGAAAAACTCACAATGCCTTTAGGATATATAATCAACGAGTACACTAACAAGAGTTCAGGATAGTGGCAAATGCGTATCTAACCATTATATCACTATCTTAATTACGAGCTTCAGATGAATGAATTGCTTTATGCTCGACCAGAAAGGCAAATGACTAAAAAACATACAGAGAGGAACTTCTTAAGATATCTTCCTGATGCGATATCCTGCAAGACAGAAAAGGCACAGTTGATCTCGAACCTAAGCGATTGGGCACACTCTAAAACAGGGTCTTTAGGTATTTGAACTTCAGGGATACGTGTTGGGGACCTATTCAGAACGATTTCAACATTAGCACAAACAAAAAGGATACCTGAATCCAAATATAACCTCAAAATCAGACGATAAAATCGGTGGCTTAGTAGCTTACTTGTGGATAAAGGTGGTAACATTTGACCACAAGAAAAGTAATGCAAGAGTAAGCATCAACAAGTGACACACTAGAGGGAGAAGGTTGTATTCATTACACAGAGGGTTTGATTTTTTAGAATTAAGATTAAATTGACACAATATATAAATATTGAGGGTTAAAGTTGCTATTATATAAATTTTTTAAAAGCTGCTATTGTCAGCTCGTGACAAAAACATTGAATATATGCCGTGACCATTATGCAACTACTATAGATGACTAAAAAGAAATTTGCGAATACTTGGGCGACTACTAATATAGTTTACCCAAAAAATAATCACAGAAATCCTAAATCCTAACTTCAAATATTCATGCTAAAACGGATAATAAAAGATCAAAAACCATAAATTAAGCACAAGTAGCATCAATCAAAGCAAAAACCCAAGCTCGACCTTAGCCAGGTCTAACTCTTCAACGACCACAAAAAAAATTTCAAAAAAAAAAAAAAGAGAAATTTAAGAAATGAAAAAAAAAGTTTTTGCAACATATGTTTGCCTCCGACGAAAACACGGTGGACGGGTCTTTCTCTCCCAAAGGGACGAAAGACCTTGTATTAGACCGACGTTTTTGATGGCTTATCGTCATCGGAATCAGACGATGAATTATGGCCGTGGATCTTCTCTGCTATCTTCTCCATCAACGATTCCTCGTGCTCCACCATTTTCTTTTGAACCCCAAAGTTCTAAAACCCTTACTACTAATTGTGAAAAACGTTTGAAGATTGAAAACCCCCCAAAGTTCGAAAAGGAAAAAACGAAAATCTGGAGAAATAATTTTGAGTGTTGTTATTTTTTACTTACGAGCTCAGCTCAGCTCCATTTTGTGATAAAATAGTTTTAATCTGGACCGTTTATAATAGGAAGGTTTTGATCTGAACCATTGATAACCCCGTGGGCTTGTAAGAAAACCGGGGAAGATAAATGAATGAGACGTACGTTTTTATAGGTTCGAGGATTCACGGCAGTTTTATTTTTGAAGAACTAATAAACCAATAATATTGCACCACGTGGAGTTCCATAAG
Organism: Gossypium australe; assembly: GCA_005393395.2. NCBI lineage: Eukaryota > Viridiplantae > Streptophyta > Magnoliopsida > Malvales > Malvaceae > Gossypium > Gossypium australe. Next base: position 2,191,053 of record CM016624.1, on the reverse strand, counting down.
CCGTTGGATTTGTATTATACCCATTTGAATTTTAAAGTCATTAATTGTTGGATTTCTAGTTCAGAGTCTGTAACTTTATTATTAAGCCAAAATCTTTTTAGTTACATAGAAAAATTAATTGATATGTTATTACTGAAATTTTTAAACTCCATAAATAAGATTTTAAAAATGAAACATATCTCCCTTATAGCACAATAAAAATAAAAATAAAAAAGGATATGTAATCGTATTTCAGCTTTGTGAAATTAAAATTACTTTATTAATAATGAATTAAATATTAACGTAATTTTATTTATATAAAAAATTATATTTGATATGTTAATGATATATAATTTTTATGCATTAATAAACCAAATCTTAAAAAGTTTAAATAATAACAATACATAAAATTATATATCATCAATGCTTTAAATATTAATTAATATTTTTTAATTCAAATGTATTATTTTATTGATGTCATTTTAATGATGATGTAATTAGGTAGGTATATGAGGAATACTGTTATTCTTATTTAAATTTTTTGCATTCCAAGCTTCTTTTCAAAGATAATTGTTGTATTTGCATATGAGAAATTGTTAAAAATTACTATTTAAAAGTTTAATAAATCATTTGATATTTGAGTTTGACATTTTTTTTAATACGGTACTTGTATTACTTTTTGGTTTAATATAACAGTTGTGTTTGATAAAAGTTATACGTAACGGTATTTATATTTTAGTTTTTAATTCGAGTTTTATGGTTGATTTGATGAAAATTCATAATTAACTAATAATATTAACAATTAGCTTTCATCAATCAACCCTAAAAATAAATAAAAAAATAAAAAAAAATCACGGTCATCCGTCTGCATTTAACAATTTAAATTAATTCACAATTAACACCAAATTTATTCTATTAACAAAATAATGAGAATCCAACCCTAATAATATTAGCAATTAACTTTCATCAAATCAATCCTAAAATTTGAATCAAACACTAAAAGGTCAACATTGTTTTCTTTGAGTGTCAACGTGTATAACTTTTTTTTTTTCAAATAAATAATTCAAGTATCACATTAATTTTTTTGTTTGTCAAACTCAAGTATCAAATAAACCTTATATGAGATCAACAAATATTAGATGCAATATTAAGTTACATTGCACTCTCACGGATAGAATATAAGTTTGAATTTTAGAGATAATATTATTAAGAATAGCAACTACGAACTCCGAAAATATTAATTTTAATGAACCATAAAACAAACATAAAATATACCTCTTTTAATTAATTAAAAAAGCCAATCTTTTGACATTTAAGAAGCCTGCACGACTTTCATGCGTGTCCTAGTTTATTTATAATAAGCCATGGAATAAAATCTCTTCGATATTATGATAAAGACATGGTTGTGTGATTACACAAAATCCTGTACCAGAAACACAAATCTGGTTTGTTTGAAGAAAATAATAAAGTTTTTTGTTTGGTTTTTAGATTCTGGATTGTCTTAATTGACTCACATTGGAATATTTTTCGTAGCTTTGCTTATCCAATTATTAATTTTCATAAACAATGGCTTCCAGTTCTGGTTTTAGGAAATACCATCACAAAAATTAAAAATTAATGGAAGAAAAGAACAGAAGATGAGGTAATATAAGCCTTGGTCGGCCCATTATAAAACAGTTGAGTTCATTCTGTAAAATTGTAATTAAAAAAAAAAAACTTTTGGATTAAGACATAAATGTGAATAAATTTTTAGCTCAATTGATATATGTATTATTGTCAATGCATGAAAATGTGGATCCGAGTATAATAAAATATATTATTATGTAAATTCGAGTGTACTAAAATATATTATTCTCTTATCCTATAATGAATGATGTGGACCAAAGGCATTAGTCTCAATGGTAATTATAATTTAATTACATAATTGTTGCCTTTTGATGCCAAATAATAAAAATCAAATGACCAAACAGCCTTGACCAAACGACTGACTGAATTGCTGGAAAAACAAGATGCCAACTCACCACACTCGCCGTATACTATTTTGTTTTTATTTATTTGACGTCAAGAGAAAGCACCATGACAAATAGCAGTGCCGATGATACCCTATCAATCCCTGAATCTCACATTTTCCCATGACTAACAACAGTGAATTTTTAAACAACATGTGATTAAATTAATCAAATATTTCCCATCAAGATTTTTCTCTGGAAAAAGAGTCATTGACAGGTAAAAGAATTTGTCTCTTTCCACAATTTGCACAAAAATATTAAAACAAATTTCAAATATTTTATACACTTATTTATACTCTACTGTCTACCTTATAAATATACTTTCCCGTCACCATGTTTGCTCCAACATATATGTAAGAATGTCTTTTTTCATGAAATCTTCATCAAGATCGGTACATGAAGAACGACGTTGGTCGGCCGAGTTACCGACGACCCAAAGTGATCTATGCATGTCGCTAACGGTGTGGAGAAAATCGCTTGTAATGAGCTGTAACGGATTCACCGTGATTAATTCCGATGGAAATGTAGTTTATCGAGTCGAAACTTACATAGGACAACGCCCTAAAGAACTTGTTCTTATGGATGGGGTTGGAAATTCCATACTGACAATGCGACGTAACAAGGTACTATAATTTTCATACCTTTCATGTTTCTTCGACTCTTTATTTTTTTATTGAAAATTACGGGGATTAATTTAGCATTTTTTTATGAACAGAACCTTAGATTGTTGGATACTTGGTTTATCTATGGTGGGGAAATAGGTGCTCATTGTATATCAACAAAACGATCAGAGAAGCAACCAATTTTCTACGTAAAGAAATGTATTAACATCTTACATAACAACCCTAATGTACTAGCATACGTATATCGGGGCCGGTCATCGGACGAAAAGTACGTTTATATGATTGAAGGATCGTATTCGCATAGATCGTGTAAAGTGGTGAATGAAGCAAAGAAAGTGGTGGCTGAGATTAAGAGAAAAGATGCAATAATTGGAGGTGTTTCTTTTGGTGTAGAGGTTTTTATGTTGATTGTAGAGGCTGGATTTGATCCTGGTTTGGCAATGGCTTTGGTTCTTTTGTTGGATCAAATGTTTTCTTAGGTTTTCCAGTTTTGTTTTTGTTTACATCACAAGTAAAGGTTGCATATCCAATTATTAGCTATTACTCTAATTTTATATATATACATATATATATATAGGTAAAATTACAATAAAAGCGCTCCTCTCTCTCTCTCTATATATTTTTTAGGTAAAATCACAATAAAAACTCCTTAGATTGTATTTTACCCATTACACTAAATAAAAAATAGATTAATCTCTGTTAAAACTATTTCTACTATTAAAAAATAGTTACAAAGACCAATTTTTAACTAAAAATGGATAAATTTTTTTTATTTTTCAACTTCAAGTACAGAAACTAGTTTACCATTTTTCGAATAAAAAAACAATCTAACTCTTAATATAAAAATTTTTATGATACTTTTACCGGCACACACTTGTAACTGTAAAGTTGAAATATAAGTATGAAATATAATTATCAGAATGTAAAGGACATGAACTTAAACTACGTAAATATGAATGTGGATAAGCCCCTTCTAGAAGTTTAAAAAATGGAACAATACTCCTATCAAACACATACTGGAAGCTGAAAAGCTAAAGTGTGAGAAACTGAAATTTCTATTGCCTCAACAATTGCTCTAAAATATACAAGGCAAAGAATTCCCTTGCAGTATTTCTACAAACTATCACTTGGATGTTACTATTGTAACATTTTGTTTTTCCCTTTCCAGCCAGAGCACAACTATTTCATTCCCACCTACATCGCGATATATATACAAATAAACCAGGAACACCGGTTTAACCTCGTACAGAGGTCGATAAATTTTGCAATAATTGTTGAATGCAAACTTCGACATCGAGAAAAAGAAATAGACGACGACAACTTTTCATTAATCAAGCCTATCTCTTCCCCTCTTCCAGTCTACGGACATTAGTTTCCGCAACTTATGTTGACTGTTGCAAGGCTTATCTAAAACCGTAGGTGGAAGATTCGTACATGGTGGCTTTACTACATTGGCAGTGGTATGCCGTATTTCACTTACTGATTTGCCAGGCGATGATCTACTTGATCTAGGAGTAGACCAAGCTATGGGTCCTTTTCTAACACCGTTTATGTGGTTGAGATCCTTCTTATTCTCAACCACAGAGAGCTTAGGTCTTTTCGAGAGGATTAACTGGTCTGTGTCACATCTCACCGGTTTGTCAGATCCCAATAAAGAAGAGGGTGTTGCATATATTTCGTCCGGTTTCTCAATTGATTTCGTCTTACGAGCTTTCATGGCCTTTTGTGAAGGCTTCTTCGGCCACCTTGTAATACCATCCGGGTTTTGCCTCAAGGGTTTAGTCGCAATGTCACACAATGTTCGAGCTGCAGCCAATATTCTTGGACAGTGCCCAACTATCAACAAAAAGAGAACAATAAATAAGAAATGACAAACAACCGAGATGGCAATAAATTTGTGTACATTAAATTAACCAAAATGACCTATATTTCATCCTAAAATAACTTGGTTCTAAGAATCTAAGGCTAGATAACCAGAACCAGAACAGGTAGATCAGATTCCACTTTGAAAGATTCTATAATTCAGTTCTTTATCCCAGAATGAGAAAAAAATGCTAAAAAGAAGGGATATACATGCTCGGATTCGGTCTGGCAGGACTCCAAAGAAGAATCATGTGAAACAAGTAACTTGATCCAGAAAATAAGTTACCCTTGGAAAACCATGTAAAAAGACTTCTACAAAAATCAGTATATCTATAAACAGGGAAAGACCAAGAAGCTACCCTTCGGGAAAGTACCTTGAGGAAGGTCAAAAGCCTTGGAATAAGTCGTAAGAGGTGATGCACCCTGTTCACATAAACGGAGATTACAAGACGATGATGCTATTTCACCTTCCAAACTACTGCACTTTGGAAGTGAAGGGATTAGGCTTGGATCATAGACAAGTGACTCCAAGTTGGTAAAACATCCAGTTGCAGTCCCAGGCAAACTGGAAGTATTTGGTATTTTTATCCATCGCCCTTGGCACATGCTCTTATTTGATAAAAGCTTAACCGCATCAGGGTTGGTTCTGCACCCATTAATAGTATGTGACCAAGGAAATGGTGGCAAGCTAGCTCGGCGGAGTATTTGCTTGCCTGGACGAGCGTCAGAATTATTCCTTGTGGATGAAGGCTTGGTCGCATCTAGAAGTAGAGAGTCCAGATCTTTTGGTGGAGGCAATGCCAAGCGCTCCAGAATATCTTTCGGTTGACACAACGAAAAATCTGGAGGACTGGAAGGCATTTCAGGCTTACCGGATGAATCCTGGGTTTGGAACAAGATTAAAGTACAAAGTTAATAACTTGTCAGCGCCTATAAAGATTTAAAAACAAAAATAAAACACCCTTCCCAGATGGACCTAAGACTTCAAGGCATAATAACAGGGTGTTCCAGATTTAATCAAGTATCAACAGGTGTCGATTTTTTTACTTAATTTATAATCGATTTCAGGACTAATTATATTAGATTTTAGCTCAAAACGCACCTTGTCACATGGTGATGGGTCTACAGAATAGGTGTCTTCTTTATCACCATTAGCACTACATGCTGGAATAGAAACAGAGCTCAGTGGACACAAGGGCATTTTCTTGTGGGAAGAACTGTCCATATCTGTAACGTTTTGGGACTGAACCCTTCGAAGTGGAAGAACGGAGAACACCTTTTTAACAGAATGTAGAAAATTTTCAGTTGTGTTAGTTGCTTTCCTACCCTTCTCGATGCCTAAAATGGGATGCTCATATATGCCATCAAGGAGTTCATTTAATGATAAATCCTCTACAAGCTCGGTGACATCATGAATATCATCAGACTTCAGACCATATAATCCTGAAATTGATGCCCAAAGGTGAATCATGCAAAAAACAGAAACATACAACCAGTAGCTAATTTTAACTAAATGCATAGATTATATCACATAACCAGTCACCCACAAATTGGTGACCGCTCATATGAAACCTAGCATAATTCTTTTAAAAAAATGCATGTTAACAAAACCCTTTTGGTAACAATGACATACCAAGGAAGTTGTTTCCTCCGGAGGCCATAGTAAAGCTCGCAAAACCTGCCTTCTTGGAGAAAGAATCAAATTTCGGCTTCATAGGGACTTTGAAATTTTTCCTGTCACCTCGCTTGCCACTAAAGCTGTTCTTTTGTCTCGACATTTGTGTTTTATCTGGATTGAATTTTTACAAAAAGGAGCAAACAGACAATCAGCATAATCTCCAGCAAACTGCACAGGCAATCCAGATTCTACTTTTAAATTTCTCTTTCTAATATTATTGTCTTCAGTACATGAAATGCATGGAAACTTCCAACTTTAATTGTGCAGTTCATTTTAACCAGCTTTATAAAACATTATTCTCATAAGACTTGTTTTCCCCAGGATGCTGGTGGCAATCAAAATGATTGCATGATACACACATACATAAGGTTAAAACAAGGATACTTCCCAACACTGTAATTTCAAGCTAAATAAAATTAGTTACCATACCAACTATTTTACTCCAAGAATTCCAACTACAAGAACAGGAGCCACTTATGCAAAAACTAAACATGCAAGGAAACAAGAGCATAAAAAGAAGCAGACAAGCTCTAAGAAGGCAATTAACTATACTGACTGAAACCTAGATTAAATTAATCTACTATTTCCAAACAGGGGAAGAAAAGGTACAACCTGGAAAGTTGGATTTTGTAGTATAACACCCTAGCTTATCATTTATGTCCTTTATGTCATCAACTCCGGTTGAAATCATAGTGTCTTCTAGTTGACTAAAACGTGCTTTCTTAGAATATCCGCTACTATTACTCAGCATTTTTCCAGCTTTTCTTGGTGTGTTAACATAATCGTGACCCGGATTTGGTAAGGGGCAACCGTTGCCCCTGTGATCATGCAGCTCAGACAATTCTTCCATCTGACATCTGGGCAGCTGACTACATGCCTTTAAAGTTCAGCATAAGGAATCTTCCTCCATGAAGCCAACTTCAAAGCAATAAAAATGCCAGTCCCATCTACAAAATCAGATCTTGTTAGAATAGATTTCAAAGAAGAATTTAAGAAGAAAACATTACACACTAATGATCAACAATTTGTAAATAGAGAAGTTGGGATAAGATTCCAACCATGTAAACGCTATGAACGAAATACAATAACCATAATCAATTAATGTAATGCAAGAGCAAGTTACCTAAAGTATTACATCAAGAAAACAACATTCTAAAATTAGCAGCACATTTCCCACCACATAAACAACTACTAGTGTATCACAAGATACAGTTTCCTTTTGGAAAAAATAACATAATAATCAAAGACATTTCTCTGAATGAGAATGTGTTGTTTTCCAGTGTTAGTTTGAGGGGGGAAAGGAGGGTTAATTTAGGGTTATCTTTTGTATGTGTGAGAGTTTGATATGATATCATAAGGAGACTGGTAGTGATCATGAATGGGATGACCACCAGGTAAGTTCAACTGATCGAGGCTCAGAGAAGGCAACTTTGTGCTGCTCCAAGGAAAGCTTATGATATTTTCCTTCCATCAAGATTAGAAGTACAATATTTTCCTCCTTTAGAAAAAAAGAAAAGAACTTAGTAGATTCAAGCTCATGTAACTGGTTGTCAATTCCTTTTGGGTGCATTTTCTCTGCTTTATTAAGAGTAATTTAGTTTATTTTAATCATTGAAAAGGAACATTAACGGTTGCAATCATTTGCAATTGTATACCAAAGTTTCTTTCTCTTTGTAATAAAATTTATTGATCTGAACTTTAAAAGATTCTATTAGCTTGGATGAAGTAATAAATAAACTGACAAACAAACAAATAACAGAAAGGTTGTGACATTTAAAGCGTTTTGAAGTTAAGACTGCTACTCAAATGGTCATTGGAAATACATTGTTCGAGATAACAACCAAAATACTTCCACTATGAAACCCTAAGAATCAAATCATAGATCCAACTTTACTGACTGATTTTATAACAAATTTCCAGAACGATTACATGAGGTTTCATGCCTTAGAAACACTGCATATATCTTAGTAACCTAAAGAAATCAATTACATTTCGGCGCGTTTTCAATTCTAATTTTTCAAAAATTTAGCATTTCTCAACTAAGAAACCAAAAACATCTTTAGACACATCAAACAAAGCAAAAAAAAAAAAAACAGTCAGTCAAACAAAACCATGTAAATCAACATACACACACCTATTATCAAATCTGAAAAGAGTTGCGTTGCCGACTTACCTCCCAAAGGAGTTGTATCACGACAGTCGTTGGCCGGAGGCGGTGACCTAACACGGGAGAGAAATAAGGAGGCTCCGGCGGCGGACGAGCCGGTGGAAATGGAAGACAACAAAGCAGCTATGGTTGAGAAAAAGAGGAGCAAGGAGGCGCGGGTGGGAGATGGAGGGGGAGAGAGAAATTAGGTTAGGGATTAGGATTTTTCAAGTATATATAAATTATGGGTAAAATAGTAAATTAAAGTAAAAACAAATTTAAATTTAAAACACGTATTAATCTGAATCTCATATAATTTGTTGAAATTTTTAAGGCCAATTTATTGATTATTTATGCTTTATATATATACAGTTATGAAATACGGATTACGATATTACCAAAAGAATAGGTTAAAATTTTCTGTTAGTCCCTATATTTTATGAAAGTTGCGGATTCAACCTCAGTACTTTAATTTGTTTATTTTAAGTCCTTATACATTTTGAATTTTAAAATTTTAGTCCTTATCAAGCAATAATTTTCAGTTCAAAACCTGATGTGACAAACATATTACTCATACACGAACAAATAAAAAAGTTAGTTAATAGATTTAATGGTTATCGTTTGTATTAAGATCGAAATTTCAAAATTCAAAAAACATAGCGACTAAGACTGGACTAATAGTAGAATTTAATCAAACAGATTTAGCTACTACCATTTGATCAGGACTAAATTTCAAGATTCAAAATGTACAATAACTAAAATTAAGTGATTCAAAAAGTATAGGGACTAAATTTGATCAAATTAAAGTATATATACTAAGTCAATAACTTATGCAAATAACAAGGTCTAAAAGCAAAATTTGTCCATTCATATGCACTCGCAAGTGCTCGAAGATTTATATGTAATTGCGATGTATTAAAAAATAATCATTTTAAATTAAATTGATCATGTTAAACCCAATTTGCTTATACAATAAATATATATTTATAGTCAAATTCATATGTTTTACCTCAAACCGAAAATTGGCACAGTAAAATATTATTTATACTTTAAGAAATTAATTAAAATATTTGAATCCTAATATCCAACTAGAGTTTAGTTCATAGTCTAGTGATGTTTGGTACCACCAATTCTTATAAAAAATATGAAGTTAGGTTAATTATTCTTTATACCACTAAAGAAATTTTTACACTTTATAAGTAATGTTAAAAAGGATAATGTGTGTCTTATCTATATATTTTAAAAATAATTTTAATTTTATTACAATATCTAGTATTGTAAACACGATTAAGTGATCGAACTGATTAAACCACTAATTATAAATAATAAATGGATTAACAAATGTCATTTGTGTAATGACATGTCAGCTTGTTATTTTCACATATTAATCATTAAAAATTCAATTAATGGATTCACAAATATCATTTGTGTCAAGATTGAAATTTTAAAATTAAAAAAGTATAAGGATTTAAAATGATTTAATTGGAGAATATAGATCAAATTTATAATTGTATGCATAATACAGGAGCAATAATTAAATTTAACCAAGTCAGGACTAAAATTTCATAATACAAAAAAGTATAAGGACTAAAACCGACCAATTCAAAAAACATAGGGACTAAAATTGAGCAAATTAAAGCACAAGGACTAATTCCAAAACTTTCATAAAGTACAGAGACTAATAGAAAATGTTTACCAATAAATTTCCATGAAGTTATTATTTTAATAATAAAACAATTTTTTTAACTAAACCCGGATCCGACATTTTGGATCCCGCCAAAATGATGAGCCTCACAGCATTAATGCTGAGGAATATCGATCCCGCCACTGATCAAGGGGTACCCAAGCTCCAATCCACGAAGGTCGAAGCCATGGCTGAAATCGAAGTTCGAAGAGCAAAAGCTGAAGCCGATGATGATGCTACGAGGTTGCTATGATGTCTGGCTGTTGAGGTACGAGGATTTGGCAATGAAATTGACTTCGTTTGATTGACATATATATATATATATGATCTTTTGAATATGCTCCATTATAATTAAAATTGGGTTTTAAAGTATGGGTCTCAACAGACTTTATATGGGTTTGATACAGATTCATTAATGTGTATTATATTGTATCGTATTTACTCCGATTAGATTACTTTCTTACTGATTCTTTTATGTTTCTATACTTGATCAAGTTTGTAGAAGATGGTTACCCAAATTACCATGGTGAATTTGATAATGCAGGTGCCGTTACGAGCGTGTATGTTTTGGGTTTAAGTCCATTAGGATATATTCAATTTTTTTTTTTATAAGAGTTCTCTTAGAAGATCGTATTCTCATACCCATTCAATTGATGCCACTGAGGGAAAGAGATTCAACCATTTAGTACCAAGATTTCTTTTGCCATTGATGACTGCTTTGAATCAATATCCTTTACAAATCCCCTTCACTTACCAAGTTTTTGCAGGTTTTCAAACACCCCCATATTCCTTGGTTCACTGTAACATTGGTAATGGGCTAGGCAAATGTTTATGTTGTTTAACTTCTGGTTTTGTTCTGTTGTTTCATTTCATAAGTTTTAAGCTTGTCTTGTTCTTGTTCCCTCCCAAGTTTCAAATTCGGGTTCTTTTCTACTGATACTTTTGTTGATTTAGACGAGCAATAGGCTCAATTGCAGCTTAACTGAATTTCCAGCTTGTAAGCTGATAAATTATTTTCAGGGAGGTTGGACATGATAGGCTGGATCAACCAGAAATCGGGTCTGAATGCATGACGGATTCAACCTGTTTCAAGTCATTTTCAATCTACAGGGTAATTTGGATGATGAAATTTCATGCTGCTCATATGATATAGCACTACCTGTTTGATCCCTTGAGGGGTATGGCATGGCTGGTTAATTTCTATCTGTTTTTGTTGTTCATCTTAGATGCATTGCCAAATCAAATGAATAGATGCCTGTTGTATCGAGGAATCGATAAGTGCACACGATACTACTGCATTAGATCAAAGCTATGATGGCTTTGATTCTCTGATAGCAGGCAGTGAATATAACATAGAAAACTCTGTATATCCCTATATCCTATCTCGCGCTCACAGTGGATTGTATGTGCAGAGGCACCTTTCTTGCATCCTATTTGACAATGTCGTCTCTTTCTTACTAGGTGATATATCGTATGATGATCTCAATCCTAATCTGTAAAGAGAAATGCTAAAAAACTTATGCTATATGCCTCACTTTGAACCTCTCACGTTGCTTTCTGTTTGTATTTGAAGAGAGAAATCGACTCGGGTTTATGATATTGTTGTTTTCATTTGGGATTAGCATTAGGAAGAATGATTAGCAATTACATGACATCCATTATTGTTTTGAAATGTTGTTTTTCTTCTATTTAGGTTAATAAAGCTCAGCCTTTGCAATACAGTCCATTTTAAGTGAGACTCGGACCCGAGGTAGGTTCAAAGATCGGAACTTGTTGATACGGGTAAAGAGATGGTGGAAGGGACTGCCAGTTTACCTGTGATAGGCGGAGAATCAGTGTAAGGAAGGAGGACAAGGAGAAGGAGGATGCTCTAGAGTTGATGTGTAATGTTACTAGGGAGAAAAGTCGATATTTGGTCCTTCGTGCACTCAGGCTTATATAGAGGCGTCACCCTTTGTCCTAAAGTGCCACGTAACCAACAGTACAGTGTTCTGCATGGTTGCGTGGGTTAGTCAGGTGGCAGTGCTGTTGCATGTTAGTTGCCGTCGTGGAGTGTACTGTGTGATTTTACTTTGACATTCTCGCCCTTAGGGTCATACATGGTGGTTATGCTTTAATGATTTTAGCAAGTGCCGCGTAACGGACCGCCTATAGGTCCCTTCCATGTGAAGAGTTACTTGCGAACTGTCCCTTGTGAAGTGTCATCCGAAGACCATCCAACAACTTAGGACGTGAAATGAAATGTTACATTTCAACTTTTGGTGTTTTTGTTTGAATTTGATTCATTCTTTTATCTCAAAGTTTTCACACTAAAATTCATGAAATACATGGCTACCATGAAATTCACGTGATTATTTAATAAAGTTTGGTGAGAGTTGCACTCAAATTTTAAAAAATATAATTTTGTTGCATGTAATTGCCCGTCCTAACACGAAAGCTACAAAGCTAATAATACTATGATGTTTCAATTGGACAACTCAGGTTTGAGAATGTTCCCTCAAGTCAAAACTAGCAGACATAAAAAACCATTTTCAGAAACTCTATATGGCTGGCAATTCATGATATTCTAGCTATGATTCTATTTATATTAAATTACATCATTGCACGCTGAAATAAAAAATAATTTGTGTTAATATATATTTATGAGTTATTTTGGGTTTGTAAATTTAATTTTGAAAAATATGATAATATTTATTTTTAAATATTTTTTAATCATTTCTAATTGAATTAATGAGTTATTTTTTTTATTAATTTGTGATATTAATTCAATTAAATATTTAAATATAATTGTTGATACACAGTATCAACGAGGTCAAGATGGAGAGAAAAATGGTGTCCAGGTTCAGGAGTAGAGAAGAAAAAGATCATAAAAAATGAAGTGTTTTCAATACCGTCTCCCGATCATAAAAATAAGCTCATTTTTAATACTTGAATCATGGGTAGAATGGGTCGGATCCAAGTTGGATTATTTTTATTATAATTGTATATAGTGGCATTTTGAGTGGGAGCATCCACTAAAATAAAACTAGAAAAAGTACTTATATTATGCTTCGACCATTTCAAAGATTGGGTTAGGAATTATATTAGCCTTTTAAAATCATCAATAAAGTCAGCATCCTACGCGTTTTAGTTTTAAAAAATAAATAAAATCTAAGTCAAACTTATGACTGGTTACCAATTCGAGTTTATTGAGTTTTGATTTCATTCGGTTTTTATTGATAATTTTTGTTTAAATTTGGGTTGGAAAAAATATTAAGAATTGAGTTTTTATTAAAATTTAGATGATATTTAGATCAAACATAAACCATTAAGGGTGAGTTTGGTTTAATTCAATTAGGCTGTTTATATTATTTAGTTTAATTTAGTTTGGTTGTCGATTTTTTTATATTAATTTTATGTTTTGAGTATTTTATATGTTTTAACAAAATGAACTTTATTTTTATGAGTTTTAGATATTATTATTATTATCTTATTTTGTTTCAAAAGTATTTTTAAATATATATGATATTTATGTTTTTAACTTAAAATTTAATCACATAATTAACATGATTTAATTTTACTAGACTCAATTCAAAAAATTGAGTTGAATTAAAATAATAAAACAAAATTCACCAACTAAATCAACACAGTGAGTCAAAAGCAGGACAAGAAAATAAGCCGACCGGCCACTCCACATGTTGCATGTATTACAGTAGCAGATAAGAAATTTCAAACCTACTGAACCTACTGAACCTACTGTTTAAGGAACCAAATGTTTTGACTGCCTTAAAATAGGAAAACTACAAATCCAGAAAAGTAAGGATCGAATCCCACACTCGAATCAAGCTCGATGAATAAAATTCCTCCATGCCACTTTATATGCCCCACCACTAATTTTTTGACATGTGGATTAATGAATATTGAGTAAATTAATAGAATTTTTTACACCCCACCAAGCTCAGGTCAAATACGACTCCAGATATAATTAAGCTTAAGATTAATAATATGTATTAAGAATAATAATTAAATTTAATAATATAAGATATAAAAAGGTTAGTGAACTATTTGAGTCAAATATTACTAAGTTTGAATTCAATTCAATCCATAGCTCGATTCAGTAATTATCGAATTAAATTTAAATTTTTTTTTCAAATCAAATTTAAACAGGCTGTGATCATCGGTATCTCGTTGACATCTCTAATCACAATTACCCTTTCAATCAGTACCTCAATGCTGGTCTATAATGAAATGATGTCCAATTTATATATAAAAAAGAGTTCCAAAGCGAGTTGAATTATTATAGTGAAAGGGACCATAGCCATTGCAGGTAAGCAGACTAAGACATGGTACTGAATCTGAATATTGATCCGACATTAAAAGATTCTCAAAACTGTCAAAGTGAAACTGAAAGTCGGTCCCTCTTATAAATTTCGATTCCTAATCCATATATTGTCGGTGATCACTGTCGGATTAGCTAGTGTAACAGTTTGCCTCCCTTATGTCGGATTGTCGGTATGCTTACCGCAAAATATAAATACTCTTTTGTGGTTTACAGCCAATGCTCTCAGTGTTTATTCCGCTAATCTTTCATTTAATAATTTGTCGTTGTCGTTGAACTCGTCATGTTTTTGTACAAAAGCAAAGTAACTAACATTAATTAATGAAGATAATCCAGAGGTTTGGGACGAGTTTGTAGCATTTGGTTCTGAATACGTATGATTTTTGAAAAATTCTCATATGTATATCTAACATGCATTCATTTTCAGTGTTTACACTTTGAGTTCAAAAATGGTGCCATGTTTAACATATGAAAAATGGAAGAAAAATGTGGTCGGAGAAGACGAAAAGTTTTACCATGCAAAGTTTAGAGTATTTTATGATCATGTTGTTTGTTGAATTTTTTATGCAATCCCATAATCAACTACTGTAATTCTTTTGAATATGAAAAGAAAAGTGATTATTAACATATACTTGATTATGAGTATTTAAACGGCTAATTCAGTTAATACTCGTAAAAATCTTTAACCGTTAAATAAATTCAAGCTTTTTTCAAATACATTAACTAAATCGAAATATTTCGATTGATTCTGTTAATCACATTAACCAAAATTTATATTTTTTTTGTATTTTAATTAAAATAAGTATTACACATAAAAAAAAACATTGCTAATTGGTTTTTTTAATAGTTCAAAAAACTTCAATAACAAATAACAGATAAGACATTAAAAATACTACATAAATCATGAAAGTTAGTAACCAAACATAAAATTAATAATTATATATATATATATTATTTATTTCGGTTAATTACCTGATTTCAACTGAATTAACCGATAATTGAAATTTCAAAAAATCATTAATCGACATCCGACCGAATTAAATTCGACTATCGACCGATTAATCAAATTATATCGATTCAACTAATTAATTTGATTTAATCCAACTATAAACACTACTATACTCCAAGTGTCATAATTAGTGAAGTAAATATGATAATTATTTTTTCATTAATGTTTAAAATTCTTTAAAACATTGATCAATCCATCTGTGTCACCTAATTTATTTGTCTATTTTAAAAGACAAAAGCAAAATTTTATTTAATTGGTCGGAAACCAAATCACATATTCTTGTCAGAACATACGTGGTACTCTTCCTCTTTTCATCGACCTTTCCTACATGAATAACATAAAAAACACACGCTATAAATTAGCCTTGCAGGCAAACGCACACTACCATCAAACAAAACAAAACCCACAAAAAAAGCTCAAAGATCCCAAATCTCTCTCATCACCAAATACTAATCCACTTCATTTTTTGATCTAAAGATTCTTTGTTTTCGAGATGGCTGCCATATCCAAGATTGCAACAGGTAATGGCCATGGTGAAAACTCAGCTTATTTCGATGGGTGGAAAGCATACGAGATCAATCCTTTTCATCCTACTGATAGACCCGATGGTGTTATTCAAATGGGATTAGCTGAGAATCAAGTAAGTCGAAAAAAAAAAATTTCCATTTATTTATAACTGTGTGTGTCTTTTTTTTGATCGACTCATAACATTTTTGCTCTTTGAACTCTTCAGCTTTGCTTTGATTTCATTGAAAAATGGCTAATGGAACACCCAGAAGCTTCCATATGTACTGCAGAAGGTGTTAGCAAATTCAAAGAGACAGCTCTTTTCCAGGATTATCATGGAATCCCTGAGTTCAGACAAGTATGGCAAATTTATGATCATAATGTGTTTGTGTTTTTGTGTCTGTGTGTTGATTTATTGATTAACTTTGTGTACTTATACACCAGGCTGTAGCAAAATTTATGGGGAAAGTGAGAGGAGATAGAGTAAAATTCGATCCGGACCGGATTGTTATGAGCGGCGGAGCCACTGGAGCTCATGAAATGGTTGCCTTTTGTTTGGCGGATCCCGGTGAAGCTTTTCTGGTTCCCACTCCTTATTATCCAGGGTAATGCATTGCATTTTTTATATATATTTTCTTTTCGGGTGTATTCAAGTTCGGGTTTTAAATAAATTCCATTCATTTACAGATTCGATCGGGACTTAAGGTGGCGAACTGGAGTCGAGCTTGTTCCGGTCGTTTGTGACAGTGCCAACGATTTCAAGATCACCATTGATTCTTTACAATCTGCATACCATAAAGCACAAGAAGCTAACATCAAAATCAAAGGTTTGCTCATAACGAATCCATCTAATCCATTAGGAACATTCATGGATAAGGACACATTGAAGAACATCATAAACTTCGTAAACGAAAAGAACATCCATTTAATCGGCGACGAAATCTACGCGGCCACAGTTTTCATGGAACCCGAATTCGTTAGTATATCAGAAGTCATCGAAGAAGTTGAATGCAACCGTGATTTGATCCATATTGTTTACAGTCTTTCGAAAGACATGGGATTCCCCGGATTCCGAGTTGGCATTGTGTATTCCTACAACGATACGGTCACGAGCTGTGCACGTAAAATGTCGAGTTTTGGATTAGTATCGTCGCAAACACAGCATTTGATCGCGACGATGCTGTCTAACGATGAATTCATCGATAATTTTGTCGCAGAAAGTAGAGAACGGTTGTTCAAACGGCACAAATATTTCACTTGGACGCTTTCACAAATCGGGATTTGTTCATTGAAAAGCAATGCTGGGTTGTTTATATGGATGGATCTACGTAAACTCTTGAAAGAGAAAACATTCGAAGCCGAAATGGATTTATGGCGAGTCATCATCGATGAAGTTAAGCTCAACGTTTCGCCGGGATCGTCGTTCCATTGTCACGAACCGGGTTGGTTTAGGGTTTGCTTTGCTAACATGGATAATTACACCATGGAAATTGCTTTGTCGAGGATTAGGAACTTCATGGTTAAGAACAATGAGACCATGGTTCCACCACGTAACAAATTATTGAGACGAACTAGCCTTAAACTCAGCTTATCCCGAAGCTTATCTCGGAAAATGGATGATTTCATTATGTCACCAAGTATCATGTCTCCTCAATCACCTCTCGTCCAAGCCCGAACTTAAACCGGAGGTGCAACCGAGCTTAAACCGGGATCCAAAGGAACCTTTTTCTTTTTCTATACAAGGATTAGATATCACTATTCTTTTCCATGGAGATAGCCCATACAAGATCCTTTTTTGGTGGGACTCCATGGGTTAATGTGCAAAATAAAGGACTATAATTTCTTGTATTTGTGTTGATAATATTCATGGATAACATATTGTATTTTTTTTATTAAACATAATATTTTTGTGCTACATTGAAACTTTGGTTAGTATATTGAGTAAATTGGTTATTCTTAAAAAAAATTTGGAGCAATTTAATTTTTATCAAATATGAAAATTCATGTTTTCTATCAATTGTATATAATTTTGATTGATTTAATAACAAATTAAACCCTCAATGTTTATATATTCTATCAATTTGGTCTTAATTTTAAAAAATTATGTAACAAAAAGTATAAAATTAAAAAAATTTATAAAAATTTCAAAAAGAATACGTAAAAAGCTTTAACTTCAAAAAAGATAAAAAAAAGTAGAATGTGTAAAGTTTGAGGGCTAAATTTGTTATTATACCAATTAAAATTATGTAAATTTGATGAAAAACATTAACAATGTCATTAATTATCTTTAGATGCTTACTTTTGTAAATGATAGAGATTAAATTACTCTAATTTTTTGGAGAGATCAATCTACTAATATCGAAATTGAGAGGGGCCGAAATTTTTTTTTTTTACTTTAAATCTATTACATTAAAAATTAAGTTAATTACCCATTTTCGAAGCTAACTTTCTAAATTGTAGTGGGTCGATTTTCGAACATAGCCCATCAAAAGTTGCCCAATGGGGCCCCGCTGCCTTGTGTTTGACCGAAACAATTAAAAAGCCCATTTTTAATTGAAAAAAAAGGGGTTGTTTATATGCTCAAGTGGTAGCATAATAACATACCCAGGGTTTAGCAATAAAAACTGCAAATTTGAAAACCGATTTAAATTGAAGTATTTAAACGGTTTATGGGATGCAAGTTTAAAAATCATGACTATCTAAAACTAAATTGAAATCTATTTTTTTATTTATATATAATCAATTTAAATTTTTTTATTAAATGAATATAAATATTTTATATTTAAAATAGTGAAAATAATTTAAAAGTTCTTGAAAATTTATTTTTGTAGAAATATTTATGAAAAATGACTTTAAAACATTTTCAAATAATAGTCAAAAGCATAAAACAAATATTATTTTGTCAAAATAAATCTAAAAACTCAAAACTAAAAATTAATATGAAAAAACAAAAAATCAAATCAAACTAAACAGAATTTTAATTGACGGTTAACAAAATCCAAATTATTTTGACCAAAGCGAACTAATATCACCTCTATGCATGCCTATAAGCATCAGGACATTGCTTCAAGTGACTGTACGCAATGTTCATGTGCTCGTATACATAATGAGGTACTTTCACTTTATATAACCCATTACATTTTTAGGTATTTAAGCTTTCATCGAGATAATATCTAAGAATAATGTCAAAAAATTTAGAGGGTCGGAATTGAATAATTTTTAGAGCATAAACAAGTAATTTTATCAAATAAAAGAGAATTAAAACTCTTATCTACCCTTAATAATATATCCAACTTGTTGGAGAACCTGTTACTTTCAAATAAATGATAACATGTCAACTTTTTCACCACTAAATAAAATCTGTTCTTTCTCAGAAGTTCTAGAGAGAGACCTAGAAAGAATATTAGATGGTGACAACTCTAGTGGAGCATCTTAATGGAGAGTGAAATATGATTATCTATCAAACCTGACACAAGCATTTAAAAAGAGATAATGTTGTTTTCATGCCATGAAAGGACAGTTTGTGAATGGGTAAGAGGAGGAACATAGAGACAAATAAAGCAAAAGGCTATTAACAAAAAAATGTTTGCAATAATTGGTCCCAATAATAATAATACATAATCCAAGTCAATTTCATGAAGTTTCATTTTCACATCGTGGATACCCAGCTAGGGTTTTTCGTACACAAAGAAAACGTGCCTTTCAAACACAACGTTGTTAATTTATTATTTTTAAAACAATTTTTTGGACAAAATTTTAAATAATAGTAAGTAAAAACTTAAAGCCAAGGTTGATGGAAAGCTGGACTGTAATTTCATTTGCAGCTATCACTATATATAGTCGACCAGATTCGTCCCAATATCTTCGTCTTCCTCTCTCTTCTTTTATCACGCAACACAACAAAAAAGAATTTTAATGGGGTTTCCAGTAGGTTTCTCAGCGGTTCTCTTTCCAAAGCTACTTCTCCCTATATTAACTCTCCTCCTTTACCTTCGCGATTTCATTTCCGCTCTCTTCCTTTTTCCGGGTTTCCCCGATTTCCTCGAACCCCACATTCCCCCGACTCACACGGCGGACACCGGCGTCCCCGCCGCGCGCCACCGAGATACCTCGATCACCGCTCTCCTGTTACGGGAATTACTACCCGTCGTCAAGTTCTCTGACCTCGTGGACCCGCCGGACAGTTGCGCCGTCTGTTTTTACGACTTCGAAAGGGAGGATGAGATCAGACGGCTAACGAATTGTCGGCATGTATTCCACCGGAGCTGTTTGGATCGTTGGATGGGGTATGATCGGAAAACATGTCCACTTTGTAGAATGAGCTTCGTTCCCGATGATATGGAAGAGACGTTTAATGAAGGGCTTTGGGCTGCTGCTTCCATCCCCGAATCGTTTGATGATTATTGATTCTTCTCAATTTTACAAAATGGGGATTTTTGTTATATAATTATTTTTATGTATATAAAGTTTAAACGTCAAAAGATCCACGAAATTACAAAAATTTAAAAAAAAAATAAGTTATAGAATGCTGAGTTTTATTTTTGCATACATTCTTTTTTTTTTTAATTATAATAATAGGGTCATATTTGAACAACTGAAGCAACTAGCGCAATTCAAATTTAGACCACACTTGATACCTTTAATTATTAGGCCATCACATTGAATCTACCTTTTTTTTTAATATATATATATATATATATGTATTTATGCATATATATATATATAACATTCACAAAATGACTTTTGAAATTTTTAAATTAATTTATAGGTAAATT
The DNA here is from genome assembly GCA_005393395.2 of Gossypium australe. NCBI lineage: Eukaryota > Viridiplantae > Streptophyta > Magnoliopsida > Malvales > Malvaceae > Gossypium > Gossypium australe. The sequence continues at coordinate 2,170,462 of CM016624.1, read as the reverse complement.
AATTCATATATATTAAATTAAAGAATAAATTTAAAACTAATGTGTATGGCAAAATAATCATATAATTACACATAGTGTGGCACATGTCTTATGTGTACCTCATTATGGCAAAATAATCATATAATTACACATAGTGTGGCATTTGTCTTATGTATACCTCATTCTGACATATATGAAACAATTTATATAAACAAAAATTGACGATTTTTTTTTACAGAAGACTAATTTGCTATTTGATTTAATGTACAAGTACTAATTGGTATTTTTTTAGTAGAAAGGACAAAATGCAATTTGATTTCTTGTATAAAGGTCTCCATGATACTTTTACTCTTCTGGAAGTTTTAAACTCTAAAGGCATTTAGTTTGCTGAATCTTAGATTGTGTTACGTAATAGAATTATAAGAATGTAATATTATGGGAGAAATGTAAGATTATCTTATTTGATTCATTGGGAGTGGAATGTAAGATTACCTAGAAGCACATTTTACTCAATTGGCCTTGTTATAGAATTTGTTTTTTTACAAGTTTAGTTCCTTTAATGTTTTTTAGTCTCAATTTCTCTAAAATTATTATAAATTATTGCAATTCTTACTTTTTTGTTACAATTTATAAACTAATAAGTAAATATATTGTGTTAAAATAAATTTATAAATCATAATTAAAATAATTTATGAAAAGTGATATAATAACACCAACCATAATTGTAGTTGTAATCATAATTAATTTATTAACAAAAATATTTATTAAATAAAATATAACGAATTATAATGCATGATACTTAATGGTTCATTGGAATTTTTTTTTTGTTTTTAATTAGTCTTAAATTTTATTTAAGAAAAAAATCTTAAATCAAATAGAATAATAAAAATAAAGGATAAAATGGTGCAAAAATTAAGATTACATTCGTAATCTAAAATTATTTAAATTAGAATGAGTTGCAATGAAATTACATCATATATTACGGGGATAAGTTAAATAATCAGTGTTAACTGTTGATATAAATTAGTATATGGAGTTATGTTGATGAAATTAGTTAGGTTTTGTAAAATAATAATAATAATAATAATAATAATAAATAATAATAATAATAAATATTATTATTATTGGGATAAGGTGAATGGTTGAGAGTGAGAGAAGATTTGTTGTTGGATAGGATGTGGATAAATTGTTGGTCTTTGAAATGAAATAAAATATTTTACACTCCCTTTTTTAAGGCATTGTATTTTACTCTCAGAGTGGGGTAATGTATCTAATTAACCAAACAATTATACCAATTTGGAATAAAATAAAATAAAACAAAAAAACTCTTGATTTAGGGCGGCTCCAAAGACTGGTAGGGAATAATTAAAAAAAATATAAAAATATAAATTAATTTAATAATAATACTTCATGAATTTTTAATTGGTAAATTTATATTTTAATTTTCATAAATAACCTCCAAAAAAATCTTATATATTCGCACTTACCCAATATTATATATTGACTCCATAAATAAATTGAACTAGATATTGTTTTTATTACTATTATTTTTGTCAATGATGCTTTGGTATTGCTAATAGAAGCTATATTATATTTTGCATGTTTTACCAACAAATAAGTAAATTAGTTATTGTAGGTTTGATTAAAGAGTAAATTGGTCATTTCTATTAAAAATTTCATTCATTTGTACTGTTAAAAACCAACGTGGTTAATCAGATAACTAAACATTGACACGTGGTATGTCGCGTGTACCTCGTGTTGACGTACAATGACCAGTTTTTAACAGCAGAAATGAATAAAATTTTTATTATTCTTTGATTTAACGTACAACGATTAAATTGTCCATTTTTAAGTAGAGAGAGTAAAATGCAATTCAACTCATATTATAAGGACTTTCGTGATGCTTTTACCCAAAATTTAAGATATTTTGTCATTAAATATCCAAATTCGAGTCTCACCTAACCCAACCCAATTATGATGTGTGAAATTTACCCAAATATATTTCGTCTTTTCATATTTTTTAATTTATAAGTATGGTAAACTCTAAAAACAGAAAACATTAAAATTTGATTTTAATAATGATAATTGTACTTAATATTTACGTCAGGATTGGAATACTAAATAAGTCACTCTCCCCTTATAAATTTGATTAAGAAATAAGGCCAACTTTGCTTTCTTAAGTAACAATCTAATTGCATGGACTGAAAATGATTGGTTTTATTTCATATTCAAAACCTCCTTTTCAACTTACTGCGTCCTCCCTCTTCAACTATACAATCTTTATTTTATTTTAAGTATATAATAATAATAATAATAATAATAATAATAATAATAATTTTATTATTATTATTATTATTATTATTATTATTATTATTATTATTATTATGCATCCAAATTTTAAAACATTAAAGAAATAACTGTCCATAAAAAATATATGCATTAAATATCCATAGTAATTCCAATTCTATGAATGTTAACACGTGTCTCTTATTTCTTTTAAGTAATAAGTTTATTGATATAATTATAAATTCATGATGAAAGAAAATATTTCATATAAAAATATATATATTTTTTTAAATTTTATTCAATATTGATTATTTGTATTTCGGCAAAGAACTTGTTTAACTCTATTAAACATATGTTCAGTTAGGGGTGAAGTCAGAAATATTTTTTTTGAGAGATCGAAATTAAATTGTATATTTGTATCATAATAAAAATGTAATTTCACCGTTTTATTAGCTTATATCTTTATAGTTTTTAAAAGATTAAATCAAATTTTTATTATTATTGAGAAGCTAAAGCATAATTTTACTATTACTAATTTAAAATATTATAAATTATAAAAAAAAAGTCTAAATGAAATTTTTTCTATTTGGCTTCACCGTTGTGTTTAGTGCCTAGATATGTTAATTTTAATTATTTTATAATATATTTTAATAATATTTTGGAGTTTTTGATTTAATTGATAAAAGAAACTTGGGTTCGATTCTTAGAAACAGACCACCAAAACCCAGTTCATGTTGAAGTTATGAGGGCCCAATTGGACGAAATAGAGAGAGATATCTATATAAAAGTAATGTCTAAGGATTTTTACGGTCCAGGGCGTGCATTGGTGGCCTTCCCTATTTCATACCGACATTATTTGATGTAATGGTTAAATATCAATCATGGCCCCTCTATTTTCTGAGATCATATAAATTGATAAATTTTAATTTCGGTCTCTATACTATATTTAAATTTGAGATTTAATCTTTATAGTTTAATTTTTTTACATAATTTGATACCCTTACGCAGGGGCGAAGCCAGGACAATTTTTTAGGGGGGGCCGGATGAAATTTTAATTTTTTATAGTTTATATATTTCTAATTTGTAAAGGATTAAATCAAATTTTTTTAATTTTAGGGGGCAAAGTGCAATTTTACCTTTACTAATTTAAAATTTTTAAAAAATTTAAAGGGCCTAAAGAGAAATTTTACCATTTAGGGGGGGTCGGGGCCCATGCCAGCCCCCTGGCTACGCCCCTGCCCTTACGTTAATAATGTCATCGGTTAGTTTAGATGCTTTATTTTGATTAAAATGTACACGCGAATTTTAAGAACTGTTAACATGTTTAAAATTCTTTGTCATATTAAAGTCCATTACAATACTTTTCTTTGGTCACATGGCTATCAAGTGAGTATTTTCTTCTTCTTCTTTTTGAACTTTAGGATGTCAAAACAACAAATTTAATAGAAGAATTTTAACAGTGTTAACAATTAAACTTAAATTTTTAAATTCGAAAAGAATAGGGACTAAATTCTTAAAAATTAAAGCATGGGGCTTAAATTTCAAGTATAATGAGAGTACACAAACTTAAAATAATATTATAACATTTAAATTTAACTCTATAAGTTAATCTAGAAATAATTAACGTACCGCATGGAAAACCATACTAGTAATATAATAAAATTATGGAATTTCTCTTTGTTTTTAATATTCAAATAAGAGATTTTCATCTCAAAGGGACTTTTGGAGGTGAAATTTTGAGGGGAAAGGGCATCAAATTTTGATATATTGAATTAGATAATTAGATTATGATACATTATTAAAAAAATTTAAATTTATATTCATTCAACTTTTTAAATGATATGGCATCATGTAATCTATAATATACAATATATATATATATATATATATGAAATATATTATTTAATCTGAATATAATATGCCGATACTAAATACCGATAAGGAAGAAAAGATGGTGGAGATAAAGTCCAATTCACTCGTGTAAGGTGAAGAGCTAGTGATAAGGAGAAGGAACCTTATTCTCTCATGTGCTTTGGTTTATATAGGGGATCATACTTCGTCTCAGAGCACCATGTAGTGAGTCGTAATGTTGTACGGACAAGTACTCAACGATCAAGTGCCAAACGGGCTCTATTGTTGCAGGTCGATTTTCGTTATGGTACGTGTTGCATGGTACTCCTTGTAACGATTCGATTTTTAGTGGTGTCGAAAATTACAGTTTCGAAAATGTTATTTTCATAAACCGTGTTTGTAAATATTAAATATTAATATTTACGAGTCTAGCATGAAAATATATTAAAATTTGGTCTAGTAATTTTGTTTAATTGGTAGCTAATTAAGGTACAAGTATAATTATGCTAAAGTCAGTGGTGTTAGAAAATATGGTTTCGGGACTCCGTTTTCATAAAACGAGTCCGTAAATATTTCATATTTTATCATCCTAACTCAATGTAAATTTTTTTCAATTCAAACTGAGTTGAGCCAATTAATTTATTTGAGTTAATTTTTTTAAAATAAACACATCGAATTAAAATATTGTTATAATACAACCAATTCCAAGCTACAACATGTAAAAAAATTGAAAATTATCTCTTTTTCCCCCAAGCAGTTTGCTCATCTTTTGTTTTGCCCAGCAGCGATGCTAGCCTCCGGGTTGGCTATTGCCCACCTTTTTCTCCCTCCCACCAACCATTTATTTCTTTATTTTTCTCATTCACTCCACATAATTTCACTTCACATTATTGTTATCTTTACAAGTTGTGATAGATAAAATTACTAAAACTCCACCGGTCACCAGTAGTTTTTCTTGGAAAGTGGGTAGCTATTCGTCAGCTTCTTAATTTGTTTCTACTTTGAGAGTATTTCAGAATAATAAATGATTTCACAAGTTGATTTGGACCATTTTTGTCCTAAGTTTTATATTTTTTTTGTTTGTTTTTCCATTATTTAATAAATTTTTAGTTTTAGAAGTTTTTGTCTGCTATTGTAGCACTTTTTTTTAGTCTTGCTTATACATGTAACTTTAGTTTTACAAATGATTTTAGGAATAGTTTTGTTGTCGTCCTCTCTAGTTTGGTGAATGCTCAACTCTTTTGTCGATTTTTGCTCGCCGCTTTGGACCACTTAGGGTTGATTTTCTTATCATATTAAGTGTTTGCAATCACTCAAGATATGTCATACTTGAGTTGTGACAAAACCAATTGTCAACGCATCATAATGTTCTATTGATGTTGAGGTTAAAGCTTTTGTTCTGTTTACCGAGCTTGTCCTTCACCATCTATGACAAGTGTTTATTATTATTTTTCTCTGAATTGTATGGTTCTATTAATTGAATGAATTTATCTTTCAAAAAAATAATTGAAAATCATACATATTTGAAAAATCTTTCAAAGCAAAATAAGAGGGAAAAAATATAAATTAGAATGATAAATTTAATTCGATAATTTACTTATTTAGTCCTTAAAATTATTATTTTTGAAGTTATAACCATTCAACTCAAATGTCAATCTTATAGTTATGACTTTTATTAATGAAAACTATTTGCTTTCTAACATTCAAAAGAGCCTTCCATTTAATTGTGGGATGTGGATGCATTTTTCAAACTTCATTTTTTCGTCTTTGCTAGAAAAGCACACCACCTCAATTTCATACCAACAAAATGCTAAATACCTTTAAAAAAAATATTTCTGGCTCCAAAAATATTTTTGGTGTTTAATTACTTTTTCACCCTTTTAATAACATAGTACTTTTCTCTTTTATTTTCTTGATGTTTAATTACAAGTGTGTTAAAATCATTAATTAAAATAAAAAAATATTTTTTAAAATACTAATTACAAATATTTTTAATGGTTATATTTAAATATTTAAAATTTAATTTATATATTCTAATTAAATTTTATAAATAATTAATATTTATTGCTTAAAAATATTTAAAATTTATATTTCATATATTAAAATATTAACAACAAGTTATAATATTTTTTTATATTCTTACTAAAATAATAATATTAACTAATTTAAATATTATTTAAATATATATTTATTATTTGATAATAATATATTTAAAATGAATATTTTATTTCTTAAAAGCACTTTTTCACGTCACTTTTTAAAAGAATTATCAAACTAACCCTTAATGGAGTCTTGACCAACCCATAAGACTTCAAAATAACAAAACAAAACCAAGCGGCCTAAACTCCTACCCAATAATGGTGCATGAGCTTACCCATCGTAAAATATGACATAATTTCGTGTTCAAATTTTATAATTTATGTAAAATTATTAACATTTTTAATTTTATTTTGAAAAATTTGCTGATATAATATTTTAAAATAACAATAGTAATGTAATTAAAAAAATAATGTTATAATGAATTCTCTCTTTTAGAGGTGTTCATAGATTAGGTCGGGTTCGGATCAGGTCTAAATATGATATTAACATATTTTTATGATTTGTTCAAGTTCGGCTTAGTTTGGGTCGGGTTTACATTAGAGTAGTATTATATATTTAGTATCCGTTTATTTTTCTAATGTGTTATAAATTACATAATATAAATGATTATAAACCTAAAAATGAGTCGAGTCGGACCAGACTTGGGCCTTGAATGTTTAAGCCCGAGCCTGACTCATATTTTAAACAGGTCTAATTTTTTTTTTCCAACCCCATTTTTCGTACCTAATATTTTTGGCTAAACCCTCTCAAGTTTCGGGAGGGCCTTCGGACCTGAACAGATAACCTGACCCATGAATAGGTCTACTCTCTTTATAACACATCAACTATTTAAATACTATATTAAGCCCTGCTATTTTAAATAACTATTTAAAACAAATTACAAAACACAAATCAAAAAGGTATTCCAAGAAAAAAACTGAAGAACATTTTTCTAGAAAATGGACAAATATTTGATTAAATGACTAGAAAAGGCCTATTTTCAAAAAAAAAAATTTACGGAAATAGGTCGTTTTGTTAAAAAATTATTGGAAAGAACCAATTTCACTAAAACGCACTGAACTTTTTTCCTTAATGACCAGTAAAACACATCCACATTAGCGCCCTTTAGTGAAGCCCCGTGCTCCAACCGCTATTTAAATGACCCAACAGCTAATATATATATATATATATATATAACCCCACGCAATTCTCACAATTCTCTCCTAAATAGATCTAGAATGTTATTAATGAAAACTATTTACTTTTCTAACATTGAAAACTACTTTTTAAAGAAAAAAGGAAATTGAAATGGACATTTGGAATTAGGTTAGATTTAATTTGGGGGACGTGGATGTTTTTCGAACTTACATTTTGGTGACCTCAAATTCAAGTTAGATTTAATACAAAGAAAAATCAAAATAGCATGCATCGAATCGTATTTATTGAAGTTTTGACCAATGTTAAAATATGACATAATTTCGTCTTATTTTTTACGAATTTAAAATTTTATTTTGATAAATTTGTTGATATAATATTTTGAAATAATAATATTAATGTAATTAAAAAATAATATTGTAATGAACCTTTTCTTTTAGAAGCGTTCATGGTTTGGGTCAAGTTCAAGCTGGGCCTAAATATGGTGTTAATATACTTTATGCTTGTTCAAATTCGGTCCAGTTCGAAATATAGGCTTAAAATTTTATCCAAATTCGCTCATATTACATTTTAAATATTATTTAAAAATATTTATATTATATTATTTTAATTTTAATTTTTTAATTTTTTATTAATTATCTTAACATTATTTTAATGTTTACATTAGAGTAATATTATATATTTAGTATATGCTTATTTTTTTAATGTGTTGTTAATTACATAATATATAAAAATAACATAATATAAATTATTATAAACTTAAAAACGGATCAAGTCGGATCGAGCTTGGGCCTTGAATATTCAAACTCGAGCTCAACTCATTATTTTAAATTGGCCTAATTTTTTTTTGTTTAACCCCTTTTTTCGAGCCTAATATTTTTGTCTACCCCATTTGTAACACATCATCAATTTAAATCCTACATTAAGCCCCACTATTTTAAATAATTAGTTAAAAGAAAACTTAATGTAAATAATATTTGACTTGGAAAATACAAACAGAATTTAAAGCAAATTACAAAAAACACGCATATTTCCTTGGAAAAGTGTATTGCAAGAAAATGAGGAAAAACACTTTCATAGAAAATGGATAAATAATATTTGACTTTTTATAGGAAAAAAATAATATTTGACTGTATGTCCAATATAGTAATTTTATTTACTACTTGTCCCTTTATATTCATTCACCCATGTTCCTTTACAAATCTGCTGTACAACAAATAACCAGAGCTTTTTTCATGTCATATAGTGGTTTAATGATGTTACCAAAATCCTTCTTCGACTTTTTTCTTGTAATTCTACTTGTTCCTATACTTAATCTTTTTGTTTATCTTCACAATTCCTTTTCCACTTTCTTTTTCTATTTGGGTCTCCCTTATTTCATCGAACCCGACATCACAGTGGACGCCGATCATGTTTCTTCCTCTTCTTCTCCCGCCACGCTCCGCTGCGATATTCCACTCTCGGCTCTCTTGTTACGTGAATTATTACCCGTCGTGAAGTTTTCCGACCTCGTCGACCCTCCAGATAGTTGCACCGTCTGTTTTAAGGACTTCGAAACGGAGGATGAGGTTTGGCGGCTGACGAATTGTCGACATATATTCCACCGGAGCTGTTTGAACCGTTGGATGGGATATGATCAGAAAACATGTCCACTTTGTAGATTGAGTTTGGTTCCTCGTGATAAGGAAGAGACGTATAATGAGAGACTATGGTGGCTTTGTAACAACTGTCAGCCTTAAGATGACAAAAACACCAAAAATGTTCCAAAATAAATATTACAAACATAATCATTTATTTTTATAAAAAAATCAATGTATTTTTACCCTAATAATATAAAAAATAAAATAAAATACCAAAATGGTATATTGCTAAGATTAAATACCAAAATGGTACATTTAGATGGGTGGAGGGTGTCAGATAGGCGGCACCAGTTGTGCCTATCTGATAGGTGGCACACCAAGTATATTTTCCACCTGGAATTTATTTGGCATGTTTTTTTTATTATTTTGATTTTATTTCTTTAATTTTTTATGTAAGTAAAAAATGAGACCATTGATATGGAATTTGAAATTTATAAGATAAATTAGGAATTAGTTTATATGTTTTAATTTTTTAAGATTTTAAGTTTTTTTAATTTTTTTATGTTTTTATAAATAATAAAAATGAAATTTATTTTGAACTTCTATGAAAAAAATTATATTTTTTTGACAATAGTTAAGTTGGCGTATTATTATATATATATATATATATCATATTTTAAACAAAAAATGTTATTTATTATCATTTTAAAGTAATAATAAAAATATTTGTATTTACTTATTATATTTTTGACAATAATATTCATATTCCCCCCCCACCCCATCCGGCTCGTATAAATTTGGAAAAGAATAACAAAAACATAACATAAACGATACATAATAAATACGAATATTTTTATTATTACTTTAAAATAATAATAAGTAAACATTTTGCTTTAAAATATAATATATATATATATATATATATATATATAACACGCTAACTTAATTATTGTCAAAAATATAATTTTTCATAGAAATTCAAAATAAATTCATTTTTATTATTTATAAAAAACATAAAATCTTAAAAATTAAAATATAAATTAATTCCTAATTTATCTTATAAATTTCAAATTTCATATCAATGGTCTCATCTTTTACCTACATAAAAATAAAAAATTAAAATTAAAATAATAATAATAAATAACATGCCAAATAAATTCCAGGGGAAAATATACTGGGTGTGCCGCCTATCAGATAGGCACACTGGTGCTGCCTATCTGACACCCTCCACTAGTGCCGCCTATCTGACACCCTCCACTAGTGCCGCCTATCTGACACCCTCCACTGGTGCCGCCTATCTGACATCCTCCACCCATCTAAATGTACCATTTTAATATTTAATCTTAGCAACATACCATTTTGGTATTTTATTTTATTTTTTATATTATTAAGATAAAAAAAACCTTAAAAAATCATCAATTTATTTATTTGATTTCAATTTTATAATAGATTTTTTATACTTTAATAAATGTTTAAACTAAAAATTAAAAAAATAATATTAGTGAAAAAATTACATTAGATATAATTCAACTACATTAAAAAAATTATTTACAAAATAAAAAGTTGATTAAAGAAATAGTTTATATTAAATAGATAACTAAACAACTTTACACTTTGGATATTTTCTGAATATTTTTATTATTACGGATATTATATCTCTTACAGCATGTTTGGTTGGGGGAATAGAAATGCAGTCCCCCAAAATTCGTGGGCCCACCACCAAACGTTAGTTTGGTTGGCTGTAATGGTATTACAGCTGAATCCATTCCAGACTCTATTACGGGAAAATGTTGAATAGGCATTCCCTTCCTTCACCACTGAATAGCCATTCCATTCCACGGTATTAATTTTTTTTTTCCCATTTTCATTTTTTGCCCTCAGCTTTATCTTCTCCTTTCCTTTTCATATCTGCGTTTCCCTTTTTTCCTTCTTATTTCCCCACCTGCTGCTACTATTTCTGTTAAGAATATAAAGAATATTATTAATTATATATTATTTTATTAAATTGTATTCAATAATAATTATGTTACAATATGGTTAAATTATTTATGTTTACTTTTATTAAAATATATTTAATAATAATCTTATTAAAAATTTAATAACAATAATTATCTATTTACAAAAATTCTGTTAAGCGTACTTTGGTCATTTAAACATTTTTCCTTATACTATTACAACATCTATTCTATTCAATCAAACACAATAATTCTATTACAGCTCTATTCCATTCCATTCAACTAAACAGTTAAATTACTGATTATAGCTCTATTCTATTTCAGCTCTATTTAATTACAACCCTATTCCATTAGAGTGAACAAACGTACCCTTATATTCTACCCGCATATGTAGTTTTATATTTTTCACATTTTTTTTCAGTAAATATGAATAATTATTAATTAAAAATTGTTTGTTCATCGAACAAAATGTGTTTGATGTTCATGTCATTTTTTCAGTGAAGAAAAAGAGCTTTGTCATGTCATACGGTGGTTCAATGGTGTTACCAAAACGCTACTTTGAAATTCTTCCTGTAATTCTACTTGTCCTTATACTTTATCTTCACGATTCCATTCTACCACCTTTTTCTATTCACGTCTCCCTTATTTCATTGAACCTGACATCACGGAGGACGCTGATCATGTTTTTCCTCTACTTAAACCGCCACGCGCCGCCGCAATATCCCACTCTTGGCTCTCTTGTTACGTCAACTATTACGCGTCGTGGAGTTTTCCAACCTCGTCGACTCTCCAAATAGTTCTGCTGTCTGTTTTAAGTACTTCGAAGCGGAGGATGAAATTTGGCGGTTGATGAATTGTAGACATATATTCTACCGGAGCTGTTTGGACCGTTGGATGGGATATAATCAGAAGACGTGTCCACTTTGTGTTGTGCGGAAGCGTATAAAAGAGTAAAATTATTGTACTGAAAAATCACACTGAGTTCAATTCCCAGGAAAGAGAGGTGGATCACGAGGATCGCTTAAGTACCAGATCTTTCCTAGCCAGAATATCCCTCTATCGTAATTTAATAGCACAATAAATAACTACAATCACACTCACAAGATATGAAAAACAAATAATAAAGAACACCAGAATTTTAACGAGGTTCGGCAAATTTCGCTTACGTCCTCGGGCACTACCAAATATATTTCACTCCAAAATTACAAGTGAGAATATACAAATAGGGAGAGAGAACAATGCCTTAAGTAGAGAATGGCAAATTGTGGGATGAAGAAAATGAGAAATGGTTAGGCCTATTTATAGTTGAGGTTCAGGGATCAACTTGCAAAGTACCTATACAAATAGGGACCAAAAGTTGCAATTATCCCAAACCAAAATTAGTGCCATCCATTATCTTTGAATTATTCCCACCCTTTAGTTACCCACTATCAATTATCCTAATTTAACTTTTTGTTAAAAAAAAAAGAAAAAGAAAGAATAACACATGCATAATTTAAGGGTTTCCCACATAGGGAACCCTTACCCAACAAATCTCCCCCTCCAACTATGTGGGAATGCCTCCATACCGGATATCAAACAACATGCTTCAAATTTTCCTCTTGGCAAAGCTTTCGTCAACATATCAGTACCATTATCATCAGTATGTATCTTCTCAAGCTCTAACAGCTTAGCTTTAAGAACATCTCGTATCCAATGGTACCTCACATCAACATGCTTAGATCTAGCATGAAAAGTTGGGTTCTTACCAAGATGAATAGCACTCTGGCTATCACAATACAGGACATACTTCTCCTGAGTAAAACCAAGCTCATGCATAAACTTCTTCATCCAAAGCATCTCCTTGCATGCTTCGGTTGCTGCAATGAACTCTGATTCGGTGGTGGACAATGCAACACACTTTTGCAATCTCGATTGCCATGCCACAGCTCCCCCTGCATAAGTGATCAAGTAACCTGAAGTAGATCTCCTCGAGTCAATATCTCCGGCCATGTCTGAATCTGTATAACCAACAAGAACAGGTTTCTCATTGCCGAAACAAAGTTTCATGTTGGAAGTGCCACAAAGATATCTCATAATCCACTTCACTGCATTCCAATGCTCTCTGCCTAGATTAGAAAGAAAACGACTGACTGTACCAACGGTATAAGCCAAGTCTGGCCTCGTACAAACCATTGCATACATTAGACTCCCCACGGCTGAAGAGTAAGGAATTTTCTGTATCTCTTCCTTCTCCTTTTCTGTGGAAGGACTATGCTTAATACTCAATCTGAAGTGCGTAGCAAAGGGAGTGCTCACCGCTTTAGCTTTGTCCATGCTAAACCTTTGAAGTATTTTCTCGATGTACCTCTCTTGTGATAACCATAATTTATTGGCCTTTCTATCACGAGTCAACTTTATGCCAAGAATTTGCTTTGCTGGCCTCAAATCCTTCATTGCAAAGGATTTACTCAACTCTTGCTTCAACTTCTCAATTCTAGAAGCATTCTGACCAACAATAAGCATGTCATCAACATAGAGCAAAAGAATTATAAAATCATTACCAGAGAATCTCTTAACAAATACACAATGATCAGAAGTAGTCTTCTTGTAGCCTTGCTCCCCCATAACAGACTCGAACTTCTTGTACCATTGCCTTGGAGCTTGCTTCAAACCATACAAGCTCTTATTCAATCTGCACACATAGTCTTCTTTCCCTTGTGCAACAAACCCTTCTGGCTGCTCCATGTAAAATTCTTTTTCCAAGTCACCATGAAGAAAAGCAGTTTTCACATCCATTTGTTCAACCTCTAAGTCATAACAGGCTGCCAAACTCAGTATAGTTCTAATAGAGGATATCTTCACAACCGGAGAAAATATTTCTTCAAAATCAACCCCCTTTTTCTGAGTATAACCCTTGACGACCAATCTAGCCTTGTATCGTGGAAATGAAGACTCTCTTCTTGCTTCAACCTGTAAACCCACCGATTTTTCAAGGCTCTTTTGCCTTTGGGCAATTTCACCAACTCAAAGGTATGGTTCTCATGCAAAGATTGAAGTTCATCTTTCATCGCTTCAACCCACTGATCTTTGCATTCACTCTCCATAGCCTCTTCATAACATTCAGGTTCTCCCTCGTCAGTCAAAAGAACAAATTCATCAGAGGAATACCTGACAGAAGATCGTCGATCTCTGGAAGACCTTCGAAGTGGAACTGTTGGTGGAGCTATAGGTGCTTGTTGTTGATCATTCACAACATCATCCATGGGAGCATCAAAGTCACCTATATCCTGATGGTCATCAGTAACATCACCATGCACATCATCCTGGATAGGACCTGGTGAAGAGTTTAGGGGAACCGGATTCACATCGATCAAATCACCACTGTCTTGTGAATTCGCTTTCTCCGTCTTATCAATGTCATCAATGGTCTGATCCTCAATGAAGACAACATCTCTGCTTCTCACGAGTTTCTTCTGAACTGGATCATAGAGTCTATAACCAAACTCACCATCTAGACCATAACCAATGAAGATGCATTGTCGAGTTTTGGCGTCCAACTTGGATCTTTCATCCTTTGGAACATGAACAAATGCTTTACAACCGAACACACGTAGGTGATCATATGACACGTCTTTGCTAAACCAAACTCTATCTGGCACATCACCTCGCAAAGGAACACTAGGAGACAGATTTATCACATGTGTCACTGTCTTCAAAGCTTCAGCCCAAAATGGTCCTGGTAGCTTTGAATCTGACAACAAACATCTGACTCTCTCGATCAGTATTCGGTTCATTCTTTCAGCTAACCCATTTAACTGTGGAGTTTTTTGTGGTGTTCTCTGATGTCTGATTCTCTGTCGCAGACAATACTCATGAAACGGCCCTGTGTACTCGCCACTATTATCAGTACGAATGCACTTTAACTTCTTCCCTGTTTCTCTTTCAACTGATGCATAAAACTGTTTAAACACCTCAAAGACTTGATTTTTAGACTTCAAAGTGTAAACCCATAGCTTTCTCGAACAATCATCAATGAAAGTCACAAAATAAAGTGCACCGCCAAGTGACCTTACTTTTATCGGACCACAGACATCTGAATGGACCAATTCTAGCAACTCTGATCTTCTATGAGGAGGATGGCTCCTAAATGAAACTCTTCTCTGCTTTCCTGCTAGACAATGAGCACAATCCTTCAGTGAAGCATTCTTCAAACCTGAAAGTTGATTCTTCCTCGCTAAACAGTTAAGCCCCTTTTCACTCATGTGACTGAGTCTTTTATGCCACAACTCAGTTGAGCTGTCATTCACTGTCACATTCACCGTCTCTCGAGAAATTGAAGCTTGCATCAAGTATAAATTTGAGCTTTTCTTTCCTCGAGCCACAACCAAGGAGCCTTTAGTAAGCTTCCACTGCCCCTCACTGAAGGTGTTATAGAATCCCTCATCATCAAGCTTTCCAGCAGAAATCAAATTCAAACGGATATCCGGTGCATGTCTGACACCCTTGAGAGTTAACTTTGTTCCATTGTTACTCACCAAGCTAACATCTCTCATACCAACAACCGGAACCAAACCGTCATTACCCATCTTCAATACCCCAAAATCACCAGGAGTATAAGATGTGAAGAAATCCTTCCTCGACGTGACATGAAGTGATGCACCAGTATCAATCACCCAACTGGTCTCGTTACATGCTAGGTTGACCAAATTCTCATCATAAATGACCAACAGATCTTCACGAGTAGCAGTAGTAACACGTTCGGATTTTTCATCATCATTCCGATCGTGGTTATCACCACCACCTTTATTCTTTTTCTTCCACTTGAAGCAATATTTTTTGATATGGCCTTTCTTGCCACAATGATTGCACTCAAGATTCTTGTATCTTGGTCTTGACTTGCTTCGGCTTTTATCTCTACCCTTTCCATTATTGTCTCTGCTCCTCCCTCTGTTCTCGGTAACCAACACCTCGGACTGTGATGTAGAACCCTGAGATCGTCTTCTAACTTCTTCATTCAACACACCACTCTTAGCCAAATCCAAGGTAATAATACCCTTTGGGGCAGAATTAATGAGCGAAACCCGGAAAGTCTCCCAAGAGTCTGGTAGAGTAGCAAGCAACCAAAGCCCTAAAATCTCGTCATCAAATTGGACACCCATACCAAGCAATTGATTCATCACACTCTGAAATTCACTAACATGGTCAGCTATAGACGTTCCTTCTTTGTATTTCAACGCCATCATTTTCTTCAGCAAAAACAACTTGTTATTGCCCGACCTCGAAGCATACAAGCTTTCAAGCTTCTCACACAATGTTCGAGCATGTGTCTCCTGATCAATGTGGTTGTAAACATTTTCTTCAACAAATTGCCGAATAAAGCCACACACTTGTTGATGCTCAAATTCCCATTCTTCATCACTTTTCGAATCGGGTTTTTGAGTAGCAAAGACCGGAAGATGTAGAGCCTTCACAAAAAACAAGTCCATATTTATTTGTGCCATTCAACATAATCATTTTGCTCGTATTGATTTCCATATTTATTTGACAGAATAACCGAGCTCTGCTATTTTTCTCCTCAATTCCAACTACTGTATACGTGAACAGTACCGTATACGTGAATAATGCCACAAACAATTGTACTCCCCAAGTACGAATCTAGCTCTGATACCAATTGTTGTGCGGAAGCGTGTAAAAGAGTAAAATTATTGTACTGAAAAATCACACTGAGTTCAATTCCCAGGAAAGAGAGGTGGATCATGAGGATCGCTTAAGTACCAGATCTTTCCTAGCCAGAATATCCCTCTATCGTAATTTAATAGCACAATAAATAACTACAATCACACTCACAAGATATGAAAAATAAATAATAAAGAACACCAGAATTTTAACGAGGTTCGGCAAATTTCGCCTACGTCCTCGGGCACTACCAAATATATTTCACTCCAAAATTACAAGTGAAAATATACAAATAGGGAGAGAGAACAATGCCTTAAGTAGAGAATGGCAAATTGTGGGATGAAGAAAATGAGAAATGGTTAGGGCTATTTATAGTTGAGGTTCAGGGATCAACTTGCAAAGTACCTATACAAATAGGGACCAAAAGTTGCAATTATCCCAAACCAAAATTAGTGTCATCCATTATCTTTGAATTATTCCCACCCTTTAGTTACCCACTATCAATTATCCTAATTTAACTTTTTGTTAAAAAAAAAAAAGAAAAACAAAGAATAACACATGCATAATTTAAGGGTTTCCCACATAGGGGACCCTTACCCAACACTTTGTAAATTGAGTTTTACTCCCCTTATATGCAAGATTCTATAACGGGTGAAATGAAAATTACGTATTTAAAATATAAAAATTAAAAATTAGCCACTGACAGAATAATTAAATAATATTATATGATGTGTGATTTGTGTCTTATGTTAATATATAAGTATTAATTTTTAAAAATAAAATATATAAAATTTTAAATAAAAATTAATTTATTATTTAATTTAAGGAATAAAAATTAATTTATTTACTTTTAAATTAGAGGAGATAAAAATGGTCCTCTATGGTAAATTTAACCTCGTATATAATATGTCATTTGAAAAACAATAGCCTTTGTCTTGTTCTTCCATGCAATGTCAAACGCTGTAATAAACAAACTCAGTTCTTCAGTGTGTCACTTTGTGCTTTCTGTCTGTTTCACAGCCGAATAACCAAAAAAAAAAACAAACACCAATTTGTCTTTGGTCTTTTTATTGCGTTTTTGGGTTTTAATTTCAATCAAAACTTGGTTCATTTTGGTTTCAAAAATGTCTTATAATCTTTCATCAATTTCTGATTACTCTTGCTTCAACTATAAAATTCCCGAAATGGTTTCCACTGAAACAATAGATTATAACGTATTGTCTGATCTTCCCAGTTATGATCTTCAAGCTCTGTTGAACAACAAGGGAAACGAACAAAACCCAAACCAGCTTGAAAATCTGTGTCTTTATCGAACAACCCAGTTTCAATCTCTGTCTTCTAGTCGAAATCCAGACAAAGGGTATGAAAATTTCGATTTTGCTTACAACGATGAAAATGTAGCAAAGTTCTTACAAAGAAGCTGCTTTAATGGCCATTCTTTTCGAAATTTTCAAGGTCCTGACAACAGCTTTTTTGAGGTTCGCTTCATTTCTTTGTTACCTTAAGTCCCTGTTTTATTTTTTTGTACTCTTTTTTTTTTTTCTGAAATTTTATAACTCTTTTGGGCATTGAAGAACTCGTTAATGGAGGAACCAGGCTTTAAAATAGGACGTTACAACCCAGAAGAGAGACAAGAGAGGATTTCAAAGTATAGAGCTAAACGTAATCAAAGGAACTTCAACAAAACAGTTAAGGTTTGTAATTATCCTTTTTTGTCTTTTTGTTTGATTTTGATTATGTACTGAACTTCTAAAACATGTTTTTTTTTAATGGTGATGCAAAAGTATGCTTGCCGGAAAACACTAGCCGACAACCGTCCTCGTATACGTGGCCGATTTGCACGTAACGATGAAACTGTCGAGATTCAGAAAGCTCCATGTTCAACCAGACATGAAGACGAATTTGAATTATGGGTACTATTTTAATTCAATGTCGTATATATATATACACACACATATATGTTATTAAAGAATTGTGTTTGCAGGCGTTGCATGAGGTGGAAGATGAAACAATGGCCAAAGGGACATTTATGAACAGTTTCAGTTTACATCAGTTTCAATACAGCCGCCATGACCGCTTCTGAAGCTTTTCTTTTAGTTATGGCAGTCTCATAGAGCCCAAAAAAACAGGGGAAAATTGTAATTATAATGAGTAATGATAATAAAAAAGGGTCAAATTTTAATGTCGTTGTAATAAAAAATAAGGTGATCAATGATAAATATTTGACCTCGAATCTTTGACCTTGTGTAAAGATCCACTCAATTTTGTTTGTAATGGAATTATGCTTTCGTTCCTGAAGTGCTCGTACTTTAATATTAAAAAATGAACTTTATGCCATTATTTTGGTCTCACAAATTAAAAATTAAAGATAAATTATAAAAATAGTCATTTTTGTTTGTCTCAAAATTAAATTTTAGTCATTTATTTTGAAATATTATGTTTTAGTCACGTACATTATCGTTTTGTTACGAAGTGGTCACTTTACTGTTAAACTCTACTACCTCCTTAATGACAGTCCTACGTGGCAGTCCAAATTAATTTTAAATGCCAACTTAGATGTCCAGTTGGGATGAAAATAAGTTTTTAATTAAATAAATTTAATTTAAACTGCCACGTAGGACATCCAAGTTGGTATTTAAAGCTCATTTGATCTGCCACGTAGGATTGTCGTTAGGGAGGTAACGAAGTTTAATGGTAGACTGGCTACTTTGTAACAAAACGATAACGTGGTGATTAAAATATAACGATTCAAACATAAGTGGCTAAAATGCAATCTAAAACAAATAAAAATAACTATTTTTATAATTTACCTAAAAAATAATTTTTTTTTGTATTTTTAATAAAATATTCGTATTTATTTTTAATAAAAATGAACATATTGGGAATAAGGAAATTGATTTTAGTTGAGCAGTATATATGTATTATGTGAAGTGACACTTTCGACAGCACTTTGAAAAAAATTATATATATGATCATGACAGCCGACTTTACTTGTTAAATGCCATGGATAAATTACTAAGTTATTAGTAGGTGTAAGTTTTAATCATTCAACTACAAAAACTTACAAAATAATCATTTAAATGAAAACTTTTAAATAATTTAGTGATTATTTTATAATTTTTTAAAATTAAGCGATCAGAGCATAAATTTATTAATAGTTTAGAGACCTTAAGTGTAATTTACCGTATATTTTAAAAATGAAATTAGAGAAAAGGAACAAAGATGGAAGTATGGATTTCAATATATAATCGGATTGATTGGACTGAGAATTGATTGGGATACCGGTTCGGGCAAAATATTTAGATCGGTTGATTAGTAAATCAATGACTGAACTAGTTTTTTTTTTTTTTATGTTTAATAATTTTTTATTAAATTTCAAGAATAATTTATTTAATTAAATCGAATGAATCATAACTAGTGATTTGAATGGTTTAATAATCAATATGATTCTGAAAACCTTGATTAGTAGAACTTGGCTTGGAAAGCAAGATGGGTCAATTCTACAATAATTGGTCGTAACTTGAAACAATTAAAATTTTTCCTGTATTGGTGAAAATTTTGAAATGTGTCACTTATACCTTTTATTCAAATCCATACTTCCGAACAATGCAAAACCTACTTAAATTATAAATGTATTTAAGTGAATCTTTAAAAAAAAGGTCGAATTAAAGTTCTTTAATGAATATATTGACAAAAATGTTAAAAATTTAAATACGCAATCTACGTGTATTTCATGCTAATTTTTTAAAACTTTTATTATTTTTTTGAATATTTTATAATTTTAAATTATTTATTGACGTGACATGTAAAATAAAAAAAGCCATGTTAGCATGAAGTGCAAGTGGACTACCACGCACAAGGGTGAAGTTAGGAAATTGCTTTAGGGGCATAGATGAACCATGGGGCCAAAGTGTAAATTTATTATTATACTAACTTGTATCTTGTAAAATTTTGAAGGAGTTACAAGGGAATTTTACCAATTTTTGGGGTAAAACAATTACTTGCCCCTATCTACCCCTAACAACATGGATTGTTACACAAATATTATTAAAAAAATAATTCAATATTTTTATTAAAAAATAAATTATTTTTTTAAAAGGTTATTCGTCAAATTTAACTAAAAAAATAAATTAAAAAAATATAAATATTGAGGAATAAATTTATTATTATTCTTTAATTTAATTAGTTGAAAACGGTTGTAATCAACTTGGCAAAGCATTTTGTTTGGTACTACAAAATTCCAACGAGAAGGTATTTTATTTGGCAAATTGAAGGAAAAAGGAATGTAAAGCCTTTTCGGCTTTGCCTTTTATAATGATGAGACCGTACGTACATATGAAATACGTCCTTAGTTCAATTAATCGAGACATTGGTCGTGATAGATATAAACAAACAACATTTAGTTTTCGATGTCTTAATTAGATAGATTTGGACAGCCAATATTTTGGTGGAACATCTAATCCCATGTCCGAAAGGCGATAAAAAAAGAACAATTTCCAGATTTAGTTCTTGCTTTTTTAAGAAATTGACACCCAATAGAATACCACTCTTAATTTTTATTTTATTTTTTATAATTATAAGTGCTTTTATCTATTTTACCAACTTCGAACTTTAGTTTAATAGATAAAAAATATAGGATAATAATGTGCATATATTGAAGGAAATTTTAATTAGAAGTGATCATGAGTCGGGTTGTATCTCAATAAAATAATAGGCCTAAAATTTTACTCAAACCCAGTCTAGCTAAAAATGATAAAACTCAACCCCGGTGTAACCTGTCCATATTAATTTTTTATATTATTATGTTTATATAAAAATAAATTTAAAAAATATAATACATCAAATACACTAAAATATTAAAATAAATATTTCCCAACAACTTAAAAATAAATTTAAAAAATTATTTATATTTAAATTAACATTAAGATAGGTACATCTTAGCAAGTAAATACCTTTAAAATAATAACAAATTAGCAATAAAACAAGAGTTATATAATATCTAAACAGTAACAATATAACAGTAATATAATAGCAAAACGACACCAAAGCAGTAACAAAGCAGCAGTAAAAGCAACAATTTCTTTTTTCTTTTTACATATTTGGATCAGGTCAGGACTGAGCCAAAAAAAGCTTATTCAAGGTCTGATCAATTTAGAAAACGAATCTCGTGTTTTTACTCAAACTCATTTTTAAATTTATATTTTTATTCAAACCTTTTTAGGTAGAATTAAGTTACTAGGACCTGTCCAGGTCTAGCGCCTCTAATTATGAAGCAAGAAGATTCAAAAAAACTTATTCAAGGCCTGATCAATTTAGAAAACGAATCTCGTGTTTTTACTCAAACTCATTTTTAGATTTATATTTTTATTCAAACCTTTTTAAGCAGAATTAAGTTACTCAGACCTGTCCAGGTCTAGCTCCTCTAATTATGAAGCAAGAAGATTCTAAAACTGCCTTTTGACCAGCTCGCAAATAATTATTCTTTGTAATCTATTTCCATACAAAAATTATTAAAGAATTGTGTTTCAAGTACGGCTTAATGATAAGAATCATATGATTGAGATTTGAGAATTTTTAAACTTTATGTTCCGAGTTTTATTCAGCACTAACCCAATTTTTAAATTATTTAGTTTTGATGATTATACTTTAAAAAAAATTATAAAACATTATCAAATTATTCGAATGTTTTTATTTTTATCACTGAATTGTTAATATTACTATTATATAATTTTTCTCTATTTGCATTGCTTGTATCAATTGAAAACTCTTATTCCATTTTCTCTTCTATAGTTTAATTTTTTTATGAAATAACTTTTACTGTAAAAAACCTACTAATCAAAATTCAAGTATCTTTCTTACGATTCTTTGATAATGATTGTCAAATTGAGTTGGATCTAAGGCATCGATAAATTCTGTTTCATCATATCAATCGTCGAATCGTCGTTTAGAACTTATTAACAAGATTTTTTTAAAAAAACCTAATCAACTCAATAACTTAAATAAAAACTATCAAATAGTTCAATTACTTAAATAAAAACCTTCGAATAATTCAGTAATTATTTTATAACTTTTTAAAATCAAATGACCAAAGCATAATCTTACTAATAATAAAATGACCTTAAGTATAATTTACCATTTTTTTAATCTACATTCAAATAAATTTACAATTATTAATCTAATTTGTTATAATTATTCCGATGTATTAATTGATTTATTCTTGAATTTGCATTCTCTTTAAAAATGAAAACTTAATCCCAACGAGTTACAATTCGAATTTAAATATAATTTAAGCGGTTAAACATGTACACGAGTGGGACATGATTGTCAACAGACCAGCGATGTTTTTCTTACAGGGATTACTAAATTTTAAGAATTTAAGTGTTCCAGAAATTCTAATTAAATATGCCTGCTTGGATTACTTCAATCTATTGTGATTACTTTTCATACAAAATTTACAAATACTTCATAACACATTCATATATTTTCTTTCTTTAACAAGAAAATCCAACGTTCGGTTTTTGCTCAGGTCGGTTTCCCAGCTCAACCATAGCGTTTCTTGAACAAATGATGACGCTTTGATGGATCTTTCGGCTTTCTCTTGTTCTGGCCCTGCCCTATGAGTTTATGCTTTCCGGTGCTGCAAAGACGAGATTCATATATAGATTGTTAAATGGTGATCTTAAAAGCATTCTATAAAAGCAAAACTCGGGGAAGAACGCGACACCATACCTGTATTCCATGTAAACCATTCCGTTCGCACCCGACAGTGAGCTCATGGATCCCATAGTGCGACGAGCTTTATGAAGAGCTATATCATCTGCATCTTCTTCCAATTGCTCTAAACCGACCACGTCATCGCCAGCAGTCAGGACCTGATAAACAGAAGACCTGTAAGCAACTGCAAGTTCGATGATCTCTTGGAACATTAGAAGAAAGAAGGATGATAAGCACTTTTCCGAGTAGGGCCAATTGCTCGTCGAGATGGTAGTAACTCAACTCAGGACCAGCATCGGGAGGAGGCAAACTTGTTATCACCTATAGAAAAGAGCAACAAAGCACATAAGCTTGTTATTCAGACTCGGGTGTATTTGGACGAGTACTTTCAAAAAATGAAAACCTGGGGCAACAAAAATAATAAATGATATACCTTAAAGCTGTAACCTTGATCAATTAAAAACTGTTGCCGTTTAGTTGAGTAGTACATTTCCTGGAATGAGAACCGGTTAAACATCTATTCGAGTTCGTTTACACTATGATAAGAATAATCATTGTTCTTGTACAGAAAAATATATTTGTATACCTGCGTATCTGTCGAAACAAGGGAATAGAAAAACGCGTTA
This sequence comes from Gossypium australe, assembly GCA_005393395.2. NCBI lineage: Eukaryota > Viridiplantae > Streptophyta > Magnoliopsida > Malvales > Malvaceae > Gossypium > Gossypium australe. The sequence continues at coordinate 2,146,579 of CM016624.1, read as the reverse complement.
AACTCCTCTTTGCCACCTGCCATCCTATCTTCGAGTCTACCCTGTCAATCCTTATAAAATTTCAGCAACTAGAGAAACAAAGACGAAAAATTTTAAGATGCAAGATAAAATCACAACACTAACCTTCGCCCTAAGAATACGTCCTAATCGCTGGGCTTCTTGACGTCTAGAACCAGCATGCGATGAAATCTGAATGATCACATTTGCCTCGGGGATATCTATAGAGTTATCACCGACCTGTGTATTGTAAAAATGACGTGAGATCATTTTCATAGGACACAAACAAAAGATTCATGTAACTGAAACTCGGGGTTGTTTGGTCCCAAAGGCTGTTAGGTCCCAAATACAAGCAAGCAAAACAATGAAAAAGAGAATTTAGAACACATCACAGAACAACAGAATCAGACTCATTACCTTAAATTCGACATGAACAATACCTTTGAGAGAAAAATAGTGTTCACATTACGGCTAGTTTTGAAAGCCTGGAGAATTTTTGTCCTCTCAAGATGGCTGCACATCGCAAGGGCAGATTGCTGCTCAATAATTTAAGACAAGACAAAAAAGGCGAGAACCATAACAAGCTCGTTTTATGGTTTGAAAACAACCTGGTAGCACCATAGATCATAGGCTTGCGTAGTTTCATTGCATACTCGGTCAATGCGAAAAGATTGTCTGCAAAAACAATTATCTTATCGCCGCGCTCTTGTTCATGGAATCGAATGAGAAACTCACATGCCCTGAACTTATTAGGATTCATCACATAAAGTGCCTGAAAATGCAAGAAGCAACCATTACAGAACGTCAAAGGTAAGCCAATGTCTCGGCTTTCGTATTAAAAAGATAAAGCAAACCTGTTTCTTTTTGGAATTTTCTTTCTTCAAATATTCAGCAAAAAACTCCTTTGTCATAGGGCACCATACTTCGGCACACTGAACATTTGCTATAAACCCTCCTTTTACTAAATCGAGCCAATTTGCTTCGTATAACTTGGGACCAATAAGGAAGTTCAAATCCGTAATTCTTTCATCCTCTCTCACGAGTGTAGCTACAGATAGGATTTACGTATTTAAGTACGAGGCAACTGAGAGCTAACTATGAATCGAAGAAAAAAGAAACCAGAAGTACCAGTAAGCCCGAGTTTGCAGTGGGATTTAGTGAGACTGATGACTTTCCGAAACATGTGAGCAGGAACCACGTGCACCTGCTCGGAGGAGAATGCTTTCCCTTATTGCATACAAAGTCGAAAAATAGAGACGACATGAATAATGGGAATTTTATAATTACCTCGTCCATTAGCAACAGTCCCCATTCTCTGTTTCTTATCTCTTCGATAATCTTTTCGGATTCTTCAGATCGCTTACCACCAAAAGCAACCATATTGTACGTTGTCACAACAACTCCGGCATTGCCACGGAATCTCTCTTTGCTGTCAGATGTAAAACGACAAATCTGATCATCCCGAATGGTTGACCAAAGCTTAAACTGAAAGGCCCACTGATCCACTGACACTGCATTTGTTGCTAAACAAAGGCAACTTTTCCTTATCCGGCTTGCTGCAGAAACACCGACTAGAGACTTTCCGGCACCACAAGGTAGCACAATAATGCCAGATCTTGCTCTACCTACATTACCGTATTGAATTTCAACATGCTCTTTAAAGTCGCATAAATAGATTGATGGATGAAATATACGTAATCTCACCATTTCCAAACATTTTACTAAGACTCTTTTCCTGATATGGCCGTGGCTGTGCATGAGGCTTCAGTTCCATGTCTAGGTCGGGATTGACCTATAGGTCAAAGGAACAACAAAATAAACAAAAGATAATATCAGGATCCGTATAATATGAACCGAGTTTCAACAATTTATTGGAAGCTACTTTATTAGGGTCAAAAAATGTTACAGTGTCGTTTCTAAAATCATACTCCTCTAACATTGGATAATTTAGAGCATTTGGCAAGCATCGTTGCTTTACGTTTTCAACCTGTCAATACACACATTACAAGGTGAAATAGTTTAACATACCAACAATTGTATCCTCAAAAGAGATCATGCAATAAAAAGGAACTTAAAATAAGAAGTCGAACAATAAAAAACAAAATACCTGTGCAGGGTCGATTTCAAAGGCATGGGTTTCTTTCTCCTCAGCAGCAGCTGCCAATTCTGCTTCGTTAAGCAAACCGTCATGACCTGTTTCCATTTCACCCGCGGTTTTGCTAATAGTAAATCCGTCACTTCCGGGTGCATTCTATACAGCACCAAGATGGATCGATTATAAACACGAACCAGAATGGGACAATATAATAAGAAAGAAGAGAGCATCTTCAAATTACGTAACAAACCTCTGAAACAATCCGCGCTCGAGCTATAACCTCATCTTGAAGAAGTTTCTTTAGTACCTGCAAGGATCAACATCACAAAAGAATGCATATCAAAATAACACATACATTCTAATAAACCATATAATTATCAAAAAACGAAATACAACAACCAACTTGCCTCCGGAAATGGGGATTCGATAAAGTAACGATTCTTCTTGAGTACAAGCTTCACTTTGCCATAATTAGCAGTAGAGGCATGTATGAAATCAATCATTTCTTTAGGAAGTTTAGTCTTGGACAATTTATTCAACACAGCGATAATAGTTTCCGTTTCCAGCCCCACGGATACGGCGGCATACAAGGAATGCGGCGTCAGATTGTACTCGTGCATCGACTCCGGTCTATGCAAATCAGAAATCACATTCATAAAACATATAAAGATACAATCCAACTAAGCAAAAAACAACAAAAGTCAATACCTGCAAACAGGTTCGGCTATAGCAATGAGGAAATCATAAGCTTGCTTGTACAAAGGAGAGAATGTCTCCAAGAAAATACGCCCATCAGCACAAGCCCATAACGGCCTATTCGCATGGTCCGGTTTTAGTTCTAATTTGCTAAAATCTTTATTCTTTCCTTCTTTCTCACCTTCAAATTAATCACAAAACATCACTCGAATTCAATACACAAGCATACAAAAAAACCCTTGTCACTTTGGCCCTCGACCTTCAAAACATAATCAAATTACATTTTAGTAAATGAAAAATCATGAAAATTTTTACGGGACTAATGTGACAATTTGTGTGGCAATTCATCTATACTTCATAAAAATTCAAAAAATAATAACAATTATTAAAGAATTCGGAAATTTTCAACAATTCATAAAAAATTATCAATATCAACACTGTCATACGAGCTGCCACAGTTGAGTAAACTCTTCCAAAACAAAGCAATTAAAGTAAAATTTAAAGATTAAGGGCCAAAGTGGCAACATGGATAAACTTTAGGGGATAAACTTATCATTATGCCAAAAGAAAACAAGCAAATGGTTACCATCACGAGAATCATCATCCCCTTCATCAGTATAAAACGAATTTTCATCTTCAACAGCTGAGCTCTTATGATTATTATCCTGCAAAATTTTTTAAAATAAAAGCTTTTTTGAAAGAAAAAAACCATAAATTTTCACTAAAAAGAGCTAGAGAATTTGGATTACCTTGGCGGCAAGTTTAAGCTTTTTGCTAGGTCTACCTCTTTCTCCTGAGAATCAATCAAAAACGTTAAAAACCCTAACAATATCGACAGACAAACAATGAAAAAGTTTAAGAATTTTTGTAGTGTTTAATTACCGTGTCCCATGTTTGCGTTTCGATCAACTGGTTTTTTTTTTTTTGGTTTTTCCTTTTTTCTGGTTTTTAGTGTTTCGTTTTACTAATACTCTCGTTGCCTGAAAAAGATAATATTGTTCACAAACGCCGAGTTTTATTTTAAGACCAACCGCCACGCCTCCTTTTTTTGTGGTGGTCCTAAGCCGGCTGAAACTCTAAACGCAGCGTTTGGAAGTGGGTGTTTTGTTACTATTGGCCCAGTATGGGTTTAGATTTTGGGTCTCGTTATTGGCCCAATAAGCACCGTTTATGCCGGTTATTCAAAATGAATTTACTACCCATTAACTCCAACTTTATTTTCGATTCAAGTTTGGGTTGAGAGTATGATTATTTAACTTTATTTTCCTTCCTTTTATTTTTTATGTTTTATTTTTTATATTTATATTATTTATTATTATGATGTGTTTAATTGAATTTGTATTATCTAGTAATTGAATTTCAAATCAGTTTAAAAAATACAAAAGAAAAGAAATACTATTTGAAGGTACTTATATTTTTTATATCTTGATAAATTTAGAAAAAATAAGTAAACATGATCGGAATTATGAAATTTGAACTAAAAATATCATAATCTTTCCTAGTTTAATTTTACCATTTCAATAAAAAACGCATTCAGTTTTTCCATTGTTTTCATAACGAAACCAATTATCTCGAGAATCAACTGGGGTATTGGTTGACTCGCAAACCGGTTAAACTAACAGTTGGCCCAGTTAAACATGTTTTCTCTATTTTTAAAATTCTATTTTTTTTATGATTTTTAATCTATTGTTTGGATTGAGAATAGATAGTTTGGTTGGACCATCGATTTACTACCAATTCATTATATTTTTTCACCCATTGTGAATGTGTTGTATTATGTGTTCAAAAATTAAATTATTTTTTCGAACACTTTGAATTGGTTTAGATTTGAATAAAAACTCTAATTCAAAAGCATATTAATATTTAATGTAATTTTTTAAATAGGAAATGAGATCGCACAGTTTGAATCTTTATTAAATACGTGTTTAACAAAAGTTTTAACTCGATTCAAATATTTGATAGATAATAAATTGAAAGGTTAAAATAAATATTGAAATTGAATTGAGATGATAATAATGAATAAATAAAACTAAAATCTCTAATTAGATTTCCATTCTCTTAAATATTAAAGTTTTGATGATAGTTTTTATAACATAAAAACAACAAATGATTATGATTATGATAATTATTTGTCTAATAGTTATAAATAACAAACAAATAAATGAAGACAAATGAGACTAAGAGTGGGTTTGGATGGGCGATTGAGTGCGGTGCGGTGCGTTTAGCTTACTTTTTGTCTCACGCTACAGTATTGCTATAGTATCTAATCTCACCGCCGCCGCTATTTTTACACTAATTGCAGGTAAACGCACCGCCCATCCAAACCCACCCTAAGTCAGACAATGGGTGACTTTAGCAGAGGCTTCAATTTTTATTCTACTAGACTTGCTTTAGGGAAGCATTAATAATGGATTTTTTTACTATAAATAAAATATTTATTTTTTTTAGAAAATATTAGAAGTAAAATATTTGAAAATAATTTATATATTAGTGAGTACGAAGAGTCACTTGACTAATGGTTTGAAGAAGTCCGGGTCAAATTTGAATAAAGTATAAATGGTGATTAAAGTTATTCATAGATCGAACTACAATTTAATATTTTTAAACTCATTTTACTATTCACAATATTAATGAAAAATAAAAATATATTTTTATAATTATTTAATTATTTAAATCGAATTCGGGTTAAACTGAATTGACTTAGACATGAAATTATTATCTAAATATAGAGTAAATATTTTAAAAATAAACATACTTTATATTTTATATTGAGTAAATACATTTATTTATTTACTCAATAAATAAGTGTATAATATGGAAATTAAATCGAGATAAAAGATATATCATGTAACTTTTTTTTTTTTTGGAAAATTTACAGTCTGGTAAAGTAAAAAAAAAAAAGAAAAGAAAAGAAAAGAAAAGGGGAGTCACTGACGGTAAAACAGTAGTGCGGTGGCTGCACATATAAACTCCTGGATTCACTCATTGATGCCTGAACAACTTTTCTGGGGTTGCTTTTCCTTGTGAAGAAATCTCAAAGTTTCCTCTTTATTTTTATTTTTATTTTTCCTCTCTAAAATTAACCCAAAAAACAAAGAAAAGAAAAGGGGAAAAAGAGATGTCTTCTCCAAGCAAACGCCGAGAGATGGACTTGATGAAACTGTAAAATTTGTTTTTTTTACCCAAATTTATATCTAATAGAAATTCTTAATATTGTCTTTGTTTTTGGTTTTAATTTTATTTATTTTTTGGGGGCTTATTTTTACTAGGATGATGAGTGACTACAAGGTGGAGATGATCAATGATGGCATGCAAGAATTTTATGTTGAATTCAATGGACCAAAAGACAGTAAAAAAAAATCCCTTCTTTAAACCCTCTTTTAATTTTCATTTATTTTCATGATCTATCTCTTTACTTTTGCTCAAACTTAATTTTATTGGGTTTTTCTCATTCATCTCAAAAGTTATCTTCTTTTTTTCGCGTGGAAAGTATGTTGACCGTCTTGTTATTGTTACTGGGTTTGAATATTAATGTTTATCTGTATATTTGTGTTTTTTGTTCTTATTTGAGCTGCCCCGTTTTTTATTTCTTTGAAATTTGTGAATGAGAATAGAAATTTTTGATAGATTTTGCGTCTGGGTATTTGATATGGAAATATAACAGGTCCTTATCATGGTGGTGTATGGAAGATTAGGGTGGAACTCCCAGATGCTTATCCTTATAAATCTCCATCAATTGGCTTTATAAACAAGATCTATCACCCGAATGTTGATGAAATGTAAGGTTTTTTGGATGTTGAAATGTTCTAAATTTGGCTTTTAAATGCTCGGTTATTGTTTAATATGTCTTTGAACTATGAGTTTCAGGTCTGGTTCAGTTTGTTTGGATGTCATCAATCAGACTTGGAGCCCTATGTTCGGTAAGCATTGTACACTATATTTGGTTTTCTTGATTCTTTCTTGTTTTAATGCTGTTAATATTACTCTTGGAACTCGACAATCGAATTAACTTGTTTATTTTTTCAACTCTTCTGTTCGATTTTTAGATCTGGTAAATGTCTTTGAAGTGTTTCTTCCTCAACTTCTTTTATATCCCAACCCATCGGATCCATTGAATGGAGAAGCTGCTGCTCTTATGATGCGTGATCGTGCTGCCTATGAACAAAGAGTTAAAGGTGAGCATTTTTGCTCAAGCTTTTCTATGAGTTAACAGTCCTGTAGCAGTGAGCTTACAAGAAATTTTTGTGGCCATTCATGTTGTTAAAAGAACTCACATGAGGCCACGAGTCTCACATGTTGGGAGCCGGAAAATTGTTTCTATAACATTTGACCACTTACCCTATTTAACTTATATTCGATTAGCTAATGAGTAATGCCCATCTTATTGAGTAGTCGAGAATCTTGAACTTTATCAAAAGTCTAAACTAGGTAGCACCAATCTAAACTAGTTCCGGTTTTAGTCTTTAAATGCCTTGGCATTATATTTTTGTACCATTACATGTTTTATTCCATTTAGATGAAAAGGTTGATAATGGTATTTTAGTCCTTGAAGTTTGAAAATCATGTTGCTTGAACTCTTCATTTTGCTTGAAGTATCCATATGTAACACTCGTGTCTGACATATATGTGGACCTGGGTATGGGAATATGATATTCCAAGGGCCTTTCAAATACATGGAAATTTTTTTGAATATACCCATATGGGACACTTGTATCCAACACTGACACCCGAGTCCAAACAACTTGGGTGAGAATTGCTTAGCCTTTTTTGTTTATGTTTGTACCATTTGAGGGGATACTCGTGAATCATTTGCATTTTTCTGTAAGTTATCATATTTAGCTGTGAGTACAAGCCGATTTCGTTTCTATTTGGTGTTATATCATTTACCTGCAAGTTGCTTTAGAGTAGTCATCATGCTTTACAGAAATCAAGTGGAATGTTTTTATCTTTGGCTCTTTCTATGTTTCGATTTTAAAGAATATAATTCATGCATTGTAAACCTTGTGGTATTTTGATTGAACCAAGAAGAAAGATTTTCTTAGAGATAATGCAATTAGCAGGTATATTTATCGGCCTAGCTATGTGAAAGCATGGCGAGACGAGTTTCTTTTCTAGTGAATATGAAAATGAGATCTTGTTGATTGCAAATACTATAATTTCATTTATTGCTCGAGGAAAGATTTTATTGTATGTTTCTTCGCAGAGGTTTTACCGTACGAAATAAATGACAGTATTTTAGTTGCTTAAAATTCATTGTTGCCATTCCATGTTTCCTTTCCTCGGTCACTGGTAATAAGCTATGGTAACGTTTATGATCCTCGACAAGATCTGGCATTGTATATTGTTCTTTCATTGCCATTTCACTTCTGTAGCAACATTCTTCAATTTAAGGAATCTGATCGTTTTGCAATGCTTACGACTGTTTATTGTTTTTTGGATTTCCAGAGTATTGTGAGAAATATGCCAAACCCGAAGACATTGGAGCAAAGGCGGAAGAGAAGTCGAGCGACGAAGAGCTGAGTGAAGATGAATATGCTGCCTCCGATGATGAGGAAATTGCCGGAAAACCCGATCCTTAAGCCAACATAAGATTACCCTTTTTTTTTACTAGAGAAAAAATTGTGTGTTGTACATTGATATTTTCAGGTCCAGGAAAATTTGAAGTTGAACAAAAACTATGGGGGGGACTTAATGGAAAAAATTTCCAACCCCTTGTTTTTCTGTCTATTTTCCATGGATGTTGTGTAAATTAAAATAAACTGTTTACTTAAATATTTTCAAACTTCCATCCTCTCTGTTTTAAGACTTAAAAAGCTGCGGTTTGCTTATGCTACTGTTCTTCATGTGATTGCATATGTGCACGGGAAATCGCCATGGCTGCACAGCAAAAATAGGTTCTCCTTCTTTTTTAAGTTACTAAATCTCTGGTGGATCTTACTATACTGATCTGCTCAGTTTCTGACAGAACTGAGCTCTGAATTAAAAAAAAAAACTGCAGAAATGTCCAAAACAGTAACATTACAGACGGTACTTAAATCCTGACGAACACTGCCTCAACATCCTCTTTTCTCTTCTTTTTTGCCTCTTTTTTTACAGCCTACTGCTTTTCTCTCTTGTGAATGAGAGCAATGGAACCTTGGAACTAGCAATTATTAGCGACAAGACAATGAGGTGGGCACGTTTTAATGTTGGAAGATCCAGTCCAGTTCTGGTCCTGCAAATCAACATGGCCGGTCCATTACTATGGGGTTTTAGGTGGGTTTATGCTTAAAATAAACCACACCTTATCTATCTATATAACCAGGTTACAGGTAGTCTGGATTTTTATAACGGTTTATTATTCTCGCCTGTATCCGACTCGTATAAGACCCCAAGTCTTTGAATACGAGCATGACCTCTCTGCTTCCAATAAAGAAATCTAGTCCAGCTCCTAACATGAATCAGCAGCTGCATGTGAACATTGTTTTTTAAACGATTCGGTGATCGAATTAATTAGACCACCAGTTTTTAAACGATTCGGTGATCGAATTAATTAGACCACCAGTTTATCTAAATAAAAAAAATTATTAGAAATATAAAAATGAAAAATTCAGTTCAATTAATTCAATTGTCAATTTAATCATTTTAACTGGTTTATATCGAATCTCAAACTAATCAATTTAAAATTATTCTCCAATCTATTACATCGATCAACTCCTGATTCGACCGATGAGTCGGATCTTGTTCAAACATCCTTAGATTTCTATGCTCTTACCTATGTAAACCTATTTCTCACAAAAGGAGTTCTTGTCCATGCCATCATGTCTCTTTGTCTGCTCAAAAACCATTTCCTTTCTCTTGATTCAATGTATATGATAGTTAGGTTTATGTCATTTTCCATATTATTTGCAAATAACCATTCAATTTTTTTTTTCATTAGTAATTAATTTGCTATTTTTAAAATTAGCATAATAGTAATTTTAACTCTCAATATTTATACATTATGTCAATTTAATCTTGATTCTAAAAAATTTAACCCTCAACATTTTACACGTGTATTTTGATCTTATATGTACTTTTGCTTTTCTTTGTGGCTTTTTCACCTAAAAAGCTAAAAAAATAAATTTATCAACTAAATTTGATTAAAAACATACAAAAATCTAAGATAATATTTTTAAAAAAAAAATTAACCTTTAATGCCACAAAGAAATCAAAATTGCAAAAAAAATAAAATAAAATTACATAATGTGTAAAGATTGAGGGTTAAATTATTTTAAAATCAAGATTAAATTGACATAATTTATAAATGTCAAGGATTAAAATTATTATTATACCAATTTAAAAAACTATAAGTGACATATGTAATATTACTAATGATTCACTGGATTTGTGGTGTCAAACCATTTTCCTTTCGATTCATAATCTCCCCGACATCACTTTTCTTCTTCACCAATCACTCTAAGCATTAGTGGTAATGGTTGCCATTTTTGTCATTTCATAATTACCACACTCAATGGTGTTTAACCGGTGCCCCCTTACCTTTTTACTTAACCTTAATCATTTCCCTAATGTGCTACCATGTTTATCTGCAAACCATAACATGATCTTCCTCCCTCTATATCCCTATATCTAACCAACCTATACCATTCCTACACACTGCAACCCCAGTATCTATCTTGTCTTGTATGGTTTCTTTTTTTAATGATGTCTGAACTTGAAGAAGATTCTTTAAAGCTTCCAGTACTTGATCTAACCCAACCTGATAATATTGAATCCTCTTTCTTGTCTTCTCTCTTAAAAGCTTGTCAAGAATGGGGTTTCTTTTATGTTACCAACCATGGCATCCCCATTAATCTATTTACCAAAATTCGTGAATTTTCGAACCATATATTTAGTCTTGGTTCAGACACTAAGCTCAAGCTTGGTCCATCATCTTGTCTTAAAACATATACTCCCCATTTCATTGCTTCTCCTTATTTCGAAAGCTTAAGAGTAAGTGGACCGGATTTCTTTGATTCGTCTAAAGCTTCCATTGACGAACTCTTTGGCCAACACAAGCCTGAATTTAGGTAACAATTTTGTTCATTGCATTCGGTTTTGGTGATAACGGTTTGGTTTTTAAGGGTAAATATAAATTTTAGTCGATTAAACAGAATTTTTTTTGTCTACTATCTAGATTCATTTTAGTCACTTCTTTTTTTTTTTTTTAAGGATGTGACAATTTCAGGTAAAAGTATTATGAGGCCTTTGTATTAAGAGTTTGTATTTTGCCCCCTTTACTTATAAAAGGACAAATTAATCTTTGTACATTAAATTAAAAAGGTAAATCAGTCTTTTTGTTAAAAATTTAATTTATTTCTACTGTTAAAAATTGATTATTGTATGTTAATATGATGTACACATGGCATGCCATGTATCACTTTCTGATTATTCCATTAGCCATGTCAGTTTTTAACAATACAAATAGATGAAAATTTTCATAGAAAAAACCAATATTTTCTTTGAACAAACAAACATGAACTAATTTATCCATTTTTTGAGTAGATGAGACAAAATGCAATTTGAGTATTAGTACAAGGGCCTTCATGTTACTTTTACCTACAATTTTAAAGTATTACCTTACCAAACTTTTATATTTTGTCAAGTTTAACGACCAAAATAGACTTAACTATCAAGTTCAATTACTAAAATAAATAAAAATATATATAGATATTAAAACGTGCCTAATTGCGAAGTTATTATATTATAATAATATAATAGCAATTATGAGTTTAGGTAAACAATTGAATTTAATAAAAATACTTAAATTTAATTGATATAAATTGGATGGTATCATTAGACTTTTAAATTAAAAAATACAGTTTATACAATATTTTAAGTTATATCACTAATTTAAATATATTTTTATATTATAAAAGATTATAAATTAATTAAAATATATAGAATTCAATTCAATTAGAGTAATTATTAGATTTTAATTTATTGTCGGCAACCTCTTAGTCTAGTGGTAAGAGAATTATATTGTATATATTGTAGGCATTAGAGCTTAAATTCGATCTCAAATAACTCCATTCCCCTTATTCAATTATAAAAAATTAATTTATTCATGTGCATTAATTGTTGATTTACTCAGTGAGATATTACAAGAGTATGGGAACCATATGATGAAGTTGTCAAAAAGGATAATTGAGATTATATTAAAGAGTTTAGGAATCGGTTACGAAAAAAGGTTCCTTGATTCAGAATTCGGGAACTGTCACGGATACATGAGGATAGTGAACTACACACCACCAAGCAACGTTGAAGAAAACCAAGTCGAAGGGCTTGGAATGCATACCGACATGAGTTGCATAACGATCGTGTTTCAAGATGAGCTCGGCGGCTTACAGATGAGATCGAAAGATGATAAGTGGTTAAACATACATCCATGCAAGAATTCATTAGTAGTTAACATAGGAGACCTAATGCAGGCATGGAGCAACGGACGATTACGATCGTCCGAACACCGGGTTGTTTTGAGACGATCCCGAAACCGGTTTTCGTTAGCGTTCTTTTGGTGCTTTGAAGATGAAAAGGAAGTTATTGCACCAAATGAAATTGTGGGAAATGGTAACCCTAGAATTTACCAACCATTTGTTTGCTTGAAATATATAAAGTTTAGGGAAAGTAATGAGGTTGGTAATTTTGAGAAAATTGGCTACACTGTAAAAGATTTTGCTGGGTTAAATGTTTAACCATTGCATTTACCTTTGAATGTCTGTAAATTTTACATCATTTGTAATCCACTAGCAGTAAAAATATTTGTAATGCATTTTATCACTGAATCTTTGTTTCTTATTATAGTAAAAGACAAAAAGTTTGTCTAAATTTTATACATTAAATATGAATTAACTATTAAATCTAACTGATTAGACATAAATTTATGTAGAATGTGGAATTAAATTATATTTTGTCTCTTTTATTTAAAAAATAAATAAATTAGTCTTAAATTAAAAAGCAAACATATCCGGTTAAAATAGTAATCTATTTCTAATATTAATTTATTTAAATATTTTTTAACAATTTTCTTTTAAAAAAACAAATTTAATCATATCCATTGACAATTACGATATACGCTTGAATTATAAATAAAAAAAATAACCCAAATCATAATAATCTAAATATAAATAAAAACAAACATATTTAAGGACCGACATATCAATAAGTGGAAGATTTGAGTGGATTGATGTCAATCATCATTATTACCTATTAAGAAACCCTACAAAGTTCCTTCATTTCAAGCCCCACACTCTTTTAATTATTGATTTAGGGTATAATTAATGAACAAAAAAATATTGGACTTTCTTTTTGTTTTGTTTAAAGGACTTTTATTTGAAATTTTAAATAAATTACACTCCTAATCATAAAATATAAAAAGAAATTATAAAATAATCACTTAATTATTTAATTTTATATACTAAAAGATTGATATAATAACATATCATATCTTTTTACAAACTTTGTCAGCTTTTTTATCTTTTATTTTTATTTCCATTTAAAGAACTCAGCTCCTTTTTATGCATTTTTTGACTTTCAGCCCAAATCTCTTGGCCTATCTGGAATAATTTATAAAAATTAATACAATTCGAACCAATTTTCCATTGTTCTTTTTCTGGAAGGTGGAAGGTGGGTATCAATTGCTTTCTTTAAATCCATTAGATAATCAAAATAATAAGGTTTCTTGCATTGCACGGAAACTGATTTTTTTTTTTCTGAAATGTTGCACAAAGTTCAAAAGATTGAATAACTTGGGGTTTTTTCAGAACTTACAAGGGCTATATAAACTAGGCTAAATTTCCCTTCAATCGAACTGAAATATTACACAAAGGTTAAAGATTGAACCTTTTGTAATAATGCTTGCTTGATTGTCCCTGGTTTTGCAACACTTGATCCTTTGTACTGCAATCAATGTCCCAAAAAGAAATCATTAACGGTAACAGACTTGGTTTCTTAAACATGTTCTTATAAAAGCATAAGCTAAAAAGATTGTTCTACCTTTGATTTTATAGTCACAGAAAGAATCCCTTCGACGGTAGACGATTGAACAGAGTGGCAATCCAAATCAAGTACGCTTAGTGCATCCATTATCTCGAACAGAATTCCATCCCGCCATCGACACTTAAACTCGATTGTTAAATCCTTGTTGTTCGTATTAACGGTTAGATTATCAGTCGAGCCGTCTTTAGATGCAACATGGTCGATATCCTGTTTTGTTTCCTCGATATCGTACGCTTTCCTTTTATTTGAGGAAGCCGATTTGTTTCCGTTGGTTACTTTGTTACTGGATGTTCGCTCAGCACGATCCCGATGATGTTTCCATTTCGTTTTAGTCTCGGACTCGGTTAATTCTCTGCAACATTCCAATTCTTCAACTCTTCTTTCGAGGTCTTGTAGGTACTCTATCGTATCATCTAATATAGAAACTTTATCAGCCTGCATTGTGAAAGTTAAAATTAGTGAAGGCCCTGTTATGAATAACAAAGGGGAATGGGGTATTAAGCTACCTTGCTATTCGTAGGGACCAATGATTTGAGGATCGTAAGTCGCTCGTTTATTTTTTCCCGACGCCTCCTCTCTGATAAGACGTGGCTTTTACAAAGTTCATCCGCTTCTGGTCTCCAAACCGCATCTCCAACACCATCACCGCCTTCTGGAGATTGAAGCAATCCTTTATCATGCATCCTAGGGACTTCAAACAACATCTTCTTCAATAACTTTTGAGAGGTTTCAACCTTTGCTTTCCGATATTTCACCGAGCTATTCATCTTCCAGCTAATGAACCCAGATTCCTTGTTCGAGTTTCCTAAATGCGGTCCCAGAATAAACTGGTGCGAGCTCTTTAATAGGACAGACACGACAGTTCGGTAGTGCATATCATTGCTTATAGGATCAAAAGCTGCCCGGTTTAAACGATCACACTCTTCGACATCTCGGAAATCATTGTCATTATCATTTTCACCCTGGCACAGAGGAACAACATCTTCATGATCAGCAAAGGTTTGAGATATGCAGTCACTTGTATTCAAGGAATGATGGTCATCCATGAATTGCCAACTTTGCACCTGAGAAGCCCCACCATTCACGAACGGATCTTCTGCTAGTTGGTTAGGCTCAAAACCATCCGAAATCTCGTTTGGAGAACATCTTTCTAGTTGTTCACAGCCTAAAAAGGGACTCAATTCGGACTCAATTTCGTTCGGACCAAGACCTGGACAAGCAACATCATTGATGTTCCCTGTTATCTTCTCAGGAGCATCCAACAACAAACTTTTAACACGATGAATAAGACCGAGGTCTTTCGGTACCTACAGAACTCAATCCAAACATAGGACTTAAAATTCGAAATAAATCCACATTAAAAACCAAATTATGTCCAAAAAAAGTTACCAAATCAGTCACACCAAGCTCAATCACACCTCCTGCATATGGAAAGCATACTACTGTCTGAATAGACGCGCTCTAATAGAACCAATCGACAACATTTCCGAGCCATGGAAACAGAAACCAAACTGTCAATTTACTATTTTATTAACCGATCTGGAAACTTAACCAAACCATTAAAAGCACATGAATGAACCAACCTTAGCAACCAGTGAACGACTAAACACTTTACTATCTGCATATTGAGCATTACATAGCCAAATAGGTTGACCAATTGATAATGTTCTTCCAGGCAATCTATCAAACACTTCAAACCCAAATAAGTTGACTAAAATGCTAACAAAACATGGGGAAAAATGGGGAAAAAAAATATTTTACCCTTGGTCAATGTTGAATACAAATGACATACAGACCAAATAATACCATTCAGTAGCAGTGAGATCTTCAGGGGATAATGCAACTGAAGGTCTTTTAGTATGAGGACTAGTTTCACCAGCTGAAAGTGATTCAAATAGTTCTCTTAATTGCTCACTTCTTTGTAAACCTAGCTGGTCATCAGCTTTAGGTTCAAAAGATTGAACTGTTTTCCTAGTCTTTATATCTCCATTGTAATAACCATCACCCCATTCCAGGACCCTGCAAGTGTGTTGTTTAAGAGACAAAGAAGAACATAAAAATGGGGGCAAAAAAAAATGGAACATGTTATGTTACCCTGGCTGTTTAGCTGAAATGGACCAGAAAATCCCATAGCTCCATTGAATGTTTCTAACAGCAAGAGCAAGTAGTTTCTTCAAGTTCATTGGGACCTTTCCTTGATTTTGAACCCCGGTAGTAGCCATTTGAAGGTTTATCTATGTTTAATAACTATATATATTTATATATACATATATGAACAGAAACATGTGCTATATAGCTGAAGATGATGATTCTTTTTAACCCCAAAAACAGCAAAACATAGATGGGTTTTTATCAAACTATAATGACAGTTTTTGCCTAAACCAGAAACAACTCAGAGCTCAAAACCCAACATGTTTTTTTTTTCAATGGGTAAGACCTAAAAGGTGGTGTTTTGGCCTTTTGGGGAGGTAGCTATGAAGCTCAAAAAACCAGATGAAAATGGGGTAAGAGAAAGAAAATTGGCAATGCTTCTTAACAGAATCAAGTAGGTCAAGTTGCAATTAAGTTACTATTACAGTACAGAGCTAAATTATTAGTAAAAAACACACACACTTTAATGGACAAAGAAACAAAAATGATGTATGAAAGAAAAAAAAAAAAAACTCACTTTGATTTTAAGTTTGAAACACAAAAAAATCAAAAGATAAAATATTAATATATTAAGGAAAAATTACATTAATAGTCACTCAACTATTAGTAAATTTTAATTTTAATGATAAATTGCATTAATAGTCACTCAATTATTAGTAAATTCTAATTTTAATCACTCAACTATAAAAAGTTATAAATTTGTCGCACAATTGTTCAATTTGTTTTTTTTTCTTGTTTTTTTGTCACAAGCTAGCTAATGTTGATAGTTTCTAAAATTAGCGTAATAGCTATTTTAACTCTCAACATTTATATATTATGTTAATTTAATCTTAATTTTAAAAAAATATAACTTACACGTGTATTTTTTTGTAATTTTATTTTTTTATCACCTATTTATCTAAAAAACTAAAAAATGAATTTATAAATTAAATTTGATTCAGAATATAAAAAGATAATGATTTTCTTTTGGGTGGGATTTGGTGAGGAAAGATAAAGAACAGAAAAAATATATTTTATTATATAATGTGGATACCATAATCTAAATTTGCGTCAATTTTCTATTATCCAATGATTCCACATCTTTGAATGCTTGAAAAAAGTGAGCTATCATGTTTAAAATATTTTTATTTAAAAAAAAAGAAAATTAGAATTAACTTGGAGTTATTATTAATTTGAAGTTAAAGAGCATGAAGTAATTAGTATTAGTCTTGGAATGAAACATGTGCAAGAAATAGATTCGTTAAATACTAAGAGACGGGAACACAGTCAGAGACAGAGACAAAAGGTCACTGTTTATAGTCAAGCTCATCGGAGAGTGCAAAATAAATAAATTTCACTCTTTTCCCTGCATTGATGTCATGATTTCAACCTTAATTAATGTGTGTTTATTAGTAAGTATAATTTTTAGGGCTTAATATAACATTTTGTATTTAAATTTGATATATTTTTTTAATTTGGTACTTAAATTTTATTTTGGCTTAATTCGATACTTGAATTTGATACTTTTTCCTAATTTGATACTTAAATATTTTTTGCCTAATTTGATACCTGAACTTGACATTTTTTCCTAATTTGGTACTTAAATTTTATTTTGGCTCAATTCGGTACCTGAACTTGACACTTTTTCCTAATTTGGTGCTTAAAATTTTTTTGGGCACAATTTGGTACCTGAACTTGACATTTTTTTCTAATTTGGTACCTAAGCTTTTTTTTAGGTTCAATTTGGTACCTAAATTTATTAAATGTTATACAAATTACACAAAACACTAACAGTGTTAAAAAAATAGATATTGAGCTATACTTAACAAATTAATATTACATAAGAAAAAAAAGGAATTTTTTAAAATCCTAAAGTAAAAGAAATTCATTATTTTCAATTAATAAAATAAAACTAAAAGTATTTGAACATATAAAATAAAAAATATATATCATATCATTTATCATATGTCACTCATATATTGATTATTTTAGCTACTTCATAAAAAAATAACATTATTAGTATATTGGAGTAATTTATAAAACGTTTGACAAGTACCAAATCGAACAAAAAAATTTAGGTACTAAATTAGGAAAAAGAGTCAAGTTTAGGTATCAGATTGGACCCCAAACAGTTTAAGTACCAACTTAAGAAAAAAATATCTAGCTTAAGTACCAAATTAAGAAAAAAGTATCAACTTCAGGAACAACAGTTATATTAAACCATTTTTTAAATAGTTATTCAATTATTCGAATTTTTTTAATTTATTGGATTGTTAAGTTTTTTTTTAAGTTTAATTATAGTGTTCAAAGCGATGATACGACTATCGGTACAATGGATTGTTAAGTTTATTTTTTTTTAAGTTTAATTATTAGATCCAAGTTGATTTGACTATTAGTGTCGGATATTGGAGAAGAAATATGTTTGTATTTGATTCGCAGATTTGTGATGTTCAAAGTTATTTTATGAAAAAAGTTGAATCGTAGATAGTAAGAAAAATAGAGCTTTCAATTGGTGTAGGGGGTGCAAATAGAGAATATCATACAACAACAATTTTAACAATCCGGTGACTTAAATGAAAAAAAATTGAATAATTCAATGATTATTTTATAACTTTTTAAAGTTAAATGACCAAAACACAAATTTACTAATAATTTAATGACATTGACTTTATTTACATTAGAATAATTTTTAATAAACTCTTGTAAGTAAAATAACTTAAATTTTTTTAAATGTAGTTAAAAATTTTAATTTATATTTTAATTCTGAATTTGATAATTTCTAATTAGTTAGTACTTAAAATTATTTTGTTAAATAAGTTGGCATTTTCTTTTTAGGTTTATGGAGGCCATTAACTTTTGTTTAGACTATTTTGGATGTGTATATTTTTAAATATTTTTATTTTATAATTTAAAAATAAAATTATTAAAAAATAATATTTTAAAAATAATTTCAAGGATTTATAGAAAAAATTCAGGCTTTTTTGGGATTTTTTTATATTTTAGAATTTATTTTATTGGTTTTTTATATTTTATAAAATTTTAATATTTTTAATTTAATATTTTTAAATATTTTTTATTTTCAAATAACACTATGACATGTAGGGGTGTTCGGTTAAAACCGAATTAATCGATCTAATTCGAGTCGATTAATGATTTTTAAAAGTTCAATTATTGATTAATTCGGTTCAAAATCAGATAATTAATCGAATTAACCAAACTTAATAATTAATAATACAAATTATATGTTGTTTTAATTCGGTTAGTTCAATTAAATGAACATTATCAATTTATTTTTTTAATATGTTTGTTTTAACCAAAAAAATAAAATATATAAATTTCGGTTAATTCAGTTAACCGAAATATTTCAGTTCAGTTAATTTTTTTTTGAAAAGAATTTGGTTCAGATAACTGTTAAAGGATTAAAATGTTCTGTCAATTCAGTTAATATTAGTTTGGTTCAGTTAATTGTTTGAACATCACTAATGACGTGACCTAAATTGAGGTTTGTCGCATAACATTATGTCATTCGCTATGGATGTGAAATCATAAAAAAATTGATGTAGTTAGATATAGGTACCTAAAAAAGATTATCAACTTAGTTTACGGTTTCGATTAAGATATATTTTTTAAGTATTTAGTTAACTCCATCAATTTTTTGATGATTTGACATTGGTAACCAATATCACATGATAATCTCAAAATAGGAAACCAACAATTTTTAGTTGAAAAATAAAAGTTTAAAAAGAATTGAAAATCATAAAATAATTGTAAAATAATAATAGATATAAAAATAAAAACATCAAAATATTATAAAACTTCAAAAATAGATATTTTATGAAAAGTCTAAAAGTTTTATTGAAATTATAAAAATATAAAATTAACAAAATGCATATCTAGAAAAAATTTGGACAATTTGACGTCTAAATTCATGGACATGCATTTGTCCAAATTAATTTAAATTTCAACATTCATTTCTTTGAATTCTTAATAAAATAGAAAATTCTCTAGAAATTATATTTTTTATTTGTTTTTTTTTTCAAAATTTTAAGACACATGCTATTATTTTATTGGTTGCCGGTGCAAATATTAACAGTGTCATCCATGTAATTAATAAAAGTATACGTTTTTCAATTTCAAAAATAAAACTAAATACCAACTAAATAAAAATTATCAAATTTAGAAACTAAAATATACATTAACAAAAAATCTAATATATATATATATATATATATATATACATCAATGTTCTAAAAATTGATTTGATTGTCAAACCATTCAAACAAACTGTTTCCAATTTGATTGTGGGTTTAATAATAATTAAAAAAATTATAAATATTAAAAATAATATTAAAATTTTATAATTCTGTTCAATTTATTTAATATTTTTTATTTTAAATTTTTATCGATTTCGAGAGCTCCTTCATTCAAATTAATACACTGATATATTCTAACAACAGTGATAGACATTGAAAACGCTATAAAGGCAAATTATACATTTTGGAGATCTGCAATGACTAGAAGTACGAATTGTCTGCTTTTACTACATCGGGGCATCGGGTGCTTTTGACAGACACTGTAAGGGTATGTGTACTGCCGGCCATCATATATTATTGTCCTTTATTTCCTTTTAAATTTTATTTGTGTATAAAACACTTTTGTTGAACATAAATATGATTTGATGTATGACTTTACAGGTTTCCCATTTTATCTCTATGATTGTTTTTTTTTCTACCTTTAAATAGTTTGTAAAAGCATGAAAATTTTACCATATGCTCCAAAGAATCATATAAAGTTTCAGTATCAAGCATTAATGCTTATAGAAATATAAATCAATGGAAGTGGTATGAGCACTTGCCAAGTGTCAAGGTTATTGTGTGTTAATACAAGACACGTCATGGTCATAAACTATCAAGGTCAGACACTAGAATTGATGATACATTGCATCCGTCATTGATGAGTGTAGATTGGGGATTGAGTATGGTGCGTTGTGTTTATCTTATTTTTTGTCTCACGTTACAGTATCTAATCTCACCGTCATTGCTATTTTTACACTAACCGCAGGTAAACGCACCGCCCCATCTAAACCCAACATTTGTCTTCATTGAATTTTTGTTTAAGATTTAAGAAAATATTGAATCTCTTTTATCTAACGTAAACAAAAAAAAAACAAACTTGAGAGAACATGAATTTTTACTTATTTACAAACTTTTTATGTAGAAAGAGTTCATTTACGTTTAAATTCGAATGGATTTTAAGAGTGAACAATTATAGAAGTTCAATATTTTTATATTTAATTTTATTATCAACGGCGTATCGTTGTTATTATTTTATAATAAGATGATATATTATATTTAGACCTGTTTATGAGTCGGGCCACCCGGCCCAACTCAAATGTTTGCCCGAAAAGTGAGAGGGTTTGGGCAAAAAATTAATGCCCGTTTAAAAAACAAACAGGGCCTCGGGTAAGACATTTTTGGCTCGAGCCCGACCTGAATTCACTAAATTATAAAAAAAAAAGAGTTTTTTTAATGTTATTTTAATGATATTTTATTCTTGTTTTTTTTCCCTAATTTGTTATCATTCCCCTATTATATTGCTATTATTTTTTTGTTATTGTTTGGATATTGTATAACATTTGCTTTATTGCTAATTTTGTTATTATTTTAGAGACATTTGCTTGTTAAGTTGCATCTATATTAGTGTTATTTAAGTATGCATATTTTTTAAATTTTATTTCTAATATGTTCGGAAATATTAATTTTAATGTTTTTAGTATTTTTGATGTATTATATATATTTAAAAATTATGTAAAAATTTTAATATGGGTTGGCCGAGTTGGGCCCGGGGTTTAGTATTTTTATTCGGGCTGAGTTTGAGCAAAATTTTAAGCCCATTTTTCGGGACGAGTTGAGTCTAGACCTGGCAAACGGGCCTAAATTTTTGCTTGGGGCATGCTCGAACCATGAGCACCTATAGTCATATCTAGTTTACGTCTTTTTAGATAGGCAATGCGTTTACATATGATTAGTGTAAAAATAGTGACAATAATGAGATTAAATATTATAACATCTAACAAAAAAAACTAAACACACCATACTAAAAGCAAACGTCCATTCAAAAGGACTCGTCTAAAATTACATACTATATACCTGTGTATAAATATTTTGTTATATATAGAGAGCCGAAGTTGAATAAAATAGATTTTATTTATTTAATTATAAAATGTATTCAAAATTATGGGTAAGTATGATATGTCACGTCTAAATATTAAAAATAAATAAATATATTTTTATAAAAATTATATTCATTTATAAATTTTTAATATTTGTTGACTGCAACTAGTAAAATTTTAGTGTTGCGATCAATCACGTCAACATTTGTCAATGATAAAACTCACCAACAACAATTTCTTTTCAATCGATTTAAACTATTAATAGTATGAAATTTATCATAAAAGAAATTCAAATTAACACAAAAACTCCGAGGGAGCATAAAATAAATTTGTCATGATTTTAGATTTTTGTTACGAAAGCTAAAATGGAATCAGAAATTATATTTTTTTTAAAATTAAAAAACATAACATAAATTATCATATTTCTAAATAGATTAAAATATATGATAAATTTATATACTCTTAATAAATTTGAAATTTAATTATGGTAATTTTATTTTCGAGTTAGTCCACTTACTTTTTTAATTAAATTAATTTGTATAATATTTTAAAATAATAATAATAAAGTCGCTTAATAATCATACAATTAAATAATAACGTTAGACTTAAATTCACAAAATGATTTTAACAACCAGTTTAAAATATAAAAATTAAATTCTAAAAAATATGAATTTACGAATAATATAAATATTTCCAATATATTTTAACCTTTTAAATATTTAAAATACAGTTTAAGAAATTCAGGAAAAAGAAAATAAAAGTGATGGTCCTGCAGACCCCTTAACGCCGCCCCCGGTCATTTACTTTTTCTCTTGTCAAAGCTTTTATTGGTTTTTGTTTTGGTCACATGTCCGACAATCCCGTGAACTTACTGGCGTTTGGTCTGTTTTACTTGGGTTCTCTTCTCCGTGCATGGGGGACCTTTAAAACCCTTCAACTATTTAATCTCCATTGTTGGAACTAAGAAATCCATCTAAAATCAACTCTAAAATAGTTGAGAATTTGGTAAAATTACTGCAAAGAAGTTAGATTACATTTTTGTACCCTCTATTTATAAAAGGGTAAATTAATCCCTATACATTAGATCAAAAAGTAAATTTATCATTCTACTAAATCATCAATTTCTACTATTAAAATTTGATTCATATACATCACAATGAGATACACATAGCGTGTTATTCTGTTAGCCACGCCAGCTTTTTACAATAAAAATGAATGAATTTTTAACAAAAAATACCATATTGCTCTTTGATCTAATATACAACGACTAATTTGTCTTCTTTTTTTAAATAAAAGAAGCAAAATACAATTTGAATCCTAGTTCAGGGGCCTCCATGATACTTTTACCTTGAGAATTTTTATTTTGGTATAATCAAATACAATCCTTGAAAATTAATCATTTCGAGGTTTATGTCTATTGCTTTTACCAATGTTGTCCCCATAAAGAACCCACGTATTCATTATTACTTATTTTTTAGCAAATAAAAGCCTGCGAAACATATTTTCACTGACGGTTTCAGACCGACTGTTTACCTAACAGAGTTACTTTATTTATTTATACCCGTAATTTCAATACATTCAAACTCACATCTTACTGAAATAGTAATAATGTTAATGCAAGAGGAACTAAGACTCAATCAACATTTAATATATAATTTTATTTTCAATTAAACTCGAAAATGATAATTTATAATCTATAATACATATAAAAAGTATAACATGATAAAAACATCCTTTTATGTGAAAATTAACAAGATTGTACATAAAATGAAATTTAAAATTTTTTTGTTGAACAATCTCAGTATAAGTTCTGATTATATCCGTTATTTTTGTCACAATATCTAGAACTACCCATGGTCTCTCCTCCCCAACCCATTAATGAGAGGATAATATGCTTCAACGCACTGGAACCTATGTCCTCTTGTCACAAGTCGATCAAACATTAACCGAATTGAAAAAATGATTAAAAACTCATTATTTTTTTTATTTAAAATAAGTTATATTATTACGATAGTTTTATCTTTTTAAAGTATTTTTATATAAAATTAATAAAATTCCATATAAAAATTTTATTTAATTATTATATAAAATTTTAATAAATATGTTTGATTACATTCTTTTCCCTCTTGTTAATTAAAGTTCTAATAACATCAGTTAAGATGATGTTATTTACATAAATAAAAATATAATATATAGGAATCTTTTAACTCAATAAAAATAATACATTCTATATGTAAAGTCAGACATCATTAATTAGGATAAGATAAAATAAATAAATGTGAGAAAGACAAAAAAAAATTTAAATTTCACCTTCCAATAAAAATATTATTATTCTATCAATGAAAAACTGAAATTTCTCTTTAAAAATTAATAAATTTATTTTCATTCAACAATTAAAATAGATTTTTTTTATTGAGTACAAGAGATATGCATTTTTATAATGTAAGGTTCCAATCCAACCACACCAACCCAAAGATATTAGCTGCCCTACTAGTCAAACTCTGCCTACTTCTTTACATTATATATATATATATATACACACACACATACTTTTTCTATTACATAATATATATTGATTTGCACTAAAAATAGCATATTTTGATATAAACTAGAATGTTTTGCCCGCTATGGGTAAATTTCAAATTTAATGAATTTTTATTCAATATATAATTTGATATACAGATTTTGATTTAGTGTAATTATGTACGTGAGATTTTAATTGTGGTTCAAACGTATATATTGTAACATCCTGGAAAGGGCCTATGCATTTTCGGTTTAATTGTACGAAATGACAAGTTTCAAGTACTACGAATAAATTTTTGATACTTTTGGAAATCTAGAAATGCATGAAAATGGAAAGGAAAATGAAAATGGAAATGGAAATGGAAATGGAAATGAACATTTTTGGAAACTTAGACATTTTTGGAAACTTAGACATTTTTGGAAACCTAAACATTTTTGGAAATGATCCAAAAATGGAAACTTGAACATTTTGGGAAACTTGGATATGTAAGAGAAATAAAGGAGTTTTATTCACATAAATATGTGAACAATAAGAGATAAATAAAGGAGTTTTATTCACATAAATATGTGAATAATAAGAGATAAATAAAGGAGTTTTATTCACATAAATATGTGAATAATAAGAGATAAATAAAGGAGTTTTATTCACATAAATATGTGAATAATAAGAGAGAAATAAAGGAGTTTTATTCACATAAATATGTGAATAATAAGAGATAAATAAAGGATTATTTTTTTAATGAGATAATTGAGGAGATAATTGATGGATTAAAGGCTTTTATCTTTTAAATAAAAGAGATAATATTATCAAAAAGAGGAGTGGTGGCCAAGTAAAGGACTCCTAGGCTGATAACTTTGGCTATAAAAGGAGGACAGGAGGGCTACTCATCAACATTTGCTCCCTCTTCCTCTCTGCCGAATTTTCCTAGTTCTCTCCCCCTCTCTGCCGTATTTTTCTTTAAGAAAAATCCATCTTTTCTTCTTCTATTTTCTTCTCTGTTTCTACTGTCAAAGCCGAATCTTTGTTGATTCTAAGTAAAGGAGCAATCAACTACAACATCAAAAGGGTTTCTTCAACTGTCGAATACAAGGATCAAGGATCTAAGGTAAGATAAATTTATTTGATTAAAGGTTATGATGTATATGTTAGATTAGATCTAACATGAAGATTTCGACAGACATATAGGGCAAGGAATCCTCTTCAGATTTGGAATTTGTATAGTAAGTGATATTCGGCCAAGGCTTAATTTTGGTATTTGGAATTATTTTTCATTATTTCAAAAGCCGAAAACTCACATGGTTACATGAATTAGTGTTAGCCGATTCCAAGGAAAAGGGATACTAGCAATTTTGGGATTTGATCTACAATCATCCAAATCGGCAAACAAGGTGAGTATTAGTAACACAAATCCTACTAGGTTTTGGTTTTCTTTAAGCCAAATAGATTATTAATATGCTATGGCCGAATATAGGAGTTAAAGATCTAGATCGGAAGATCGCTCCTCGGGATTTCAAGGAATCCAATAAGCGAATCAGGTGTGTACTCTTACTAACTTTCAATAAATTGCATGGCAATCATTAGATATGTAAATATGTAACAGTATGTGAATGTGGCTAAGCACCACAAATGTGGTAAGGAGTACCCAGGTACGTTTCCTACTTTTGATAGGATTGTGAATGTGATATATTTGAACATGTGATTAGTAACATGAATGAAAATTTAGTATGTGAAATATGTTATGAAATAATTGGGGCATTCGGGATATTTGTGGAGGAAGAAAGTGAAGGTGATGACTACGGTCTCACCAACGTAAAGTGGTGACTACGGTCACATAAAGTGAAAAGTGGTAACTTCGGTTACATCCAGTGAATACAGTGTCTAATGACACAACATAAGTGGGCGATGAGCACGTCGACTGCAGCGACTGCCTTCGATGGTGTGTAGCGGATGGAGGGTCGACTTAGTAGTCCCCGCGGTGTACAGGTTGGTACGGGTGGTGTGTAGCGGATGGACAAATAGGTTTGGGTTTGGGTTGCATCATCCTTTATTTTGTATGAACATGATATTGATATGACTTGTATGCCTGATTTGTTGGAAATTAGTACTATGTACACATTGAGTCTGTTGACTCATCCCGTTGGGGAATTATTTTTCAGGTGATGAGCAGTAATGGACCGGGTCGGCAGGAGCTAAAGGTGGCCATGCATCGCTTGAAGAAATTATTTGGAATTTGGACTTTATGAAATTTTAGTACTTTAAACTTTATTTTGGGTTTGAATGATGTAATAAGGCCATAAGGCCCAGTTGGATTTTCTTTATTTCTGTTTATTTTTATTTGAATATGATACAATTTATGTTTGATTAAAGATAAGTAAATTTATTTCTTTTAAAATAATAAACCTAAAAATTATTTTGTCACCTTATTTAAGTTGGATTTCCAGAATTTATTAAATAGGTTTCAAATTAAGCCCAACCCAAAACAAATTTTTAAAATTTCACAAATTTTCTCTAAGTCATTTAGAACATTGAAAACCGATTTATTTAAGGAACATACCAGATCCGGTTCAGGCTCGTGGGCCGGGTGTGGGGTGTTTCATATATAAAATTTTATTTTTAATTCAATCGTGTAAACATTTAAAAAAATAAATATATCAATTTATTTTTTATATTGGATAAATATAATTATTTGTTATGTAATATATAAACATTATATCAATAATATGTGAGAATTGGATCAAATCAAAATTTTACGTTTAAAATTACACAAAATCAAAATTAAAGTACAAAATTATACATTAGGCCAAAATTCATGTGCAATTTTGAGATTTATCCCATTATAATATAATTATTTATTAAATGTTTATTAAAATTGCGATACATATTTAAGAAAATAATTAATATAGACTAAATCTGAAACTTTAGATAAATAGAGGAATCAATATTAAAAATTTATCGTTATCTTATAGGGAAAAAAAAAGACACCTATGATGAGAGAATCGCTCAGGACATTCTTTTTATATAAATAACTAAGGAAATTACAAAACATTGAGGTACCGAATAATGTACAAGAATAAAGTATAGAGATTAAATATAAAATTCGAACATAGTATAAGGATCAAAATTAAAATTTAACCATTTTTATGCCATCAAAATAAAATGAAGGGAGCTGAATTGAAATTCAACTTTATGTTTATAATAAAATAAAATAAAAAGAAAAAAGAAAAGCCTTATGAGATGGCAAAAAGGAAGGTAGGTTCCCTTTCTATATAGCAGTATAGAGAGAGGGATATTTTATTTATGGTTAAATTATGCTATAGGTCCTTGTATTCTGCATAAATTATGAATTTAGTCCCTATGGTTTAATTTAGGCATTTTTCCTCTCTCTACGTTTAGAATTTTGAAATTTTAGTTCTAACCAAATGGTAGCTATTAAATTCATTAAGCTTTGATATTTTTAAAATTTGATGCGACAAACATATTATCACATACGTAATATCATTCTTGTTTGCCATTTTCACGTATTACTGAAAAAAATCGATTGTTTGCATTGAGATTGAAGATATTGCGACTAAGAATCATCTAGTTGGAAAATATTGAATAAATCTATGACTTTATATATAATATAAGACTAATAATAAAATTTAATCAAATAAGGACTAAATTTTGAAAAATGGAAATGGAAAACTAGGGGAAATGAAAATAAAACATGAGAATAAATTTGATTCCTGCGACAACGAATGGGACAAATTTTAAAGATATGTACATATTAATCATGTCTGCTCTCTATCAAATTGGCTAATAGGAGGTTGGGGTCCATTTTGATCATTTCCAAAGTTTCAAATCTACAGTCATTCAAAAAGAAAAAATCAAGAAGGGAAAAACGTTTAATTAATGTTTTGTTTGTTCGTTATTGATTATTTTTTTAAAATAATACGTTTGGGGTAAATTAGACCCAAGGTTACTATCTATTCACCTTGAATAAGTTAATCAAATAAATGATATAGGAGAAAGTAAAGAAGAGACTGCACGCTTTGTGGTTACCATTGAGCTTATAGATAGATTAGGTGAAGGAGGCGAAGGACGTGTGTTTTTTACACATTAAAATTCCTTGAAGCAGGCATGGTTGTACCATAAGTCAATTTCTTTATTATGAAAAACACTGCATGCGTTTTAGATTTCTTTTTTTATATGCTTCGGATCTCGAAAATAATATTTTAGTCCTTTTTTTCAAACTTTATTTTAAAATTTATTTGACTTGTTAGTTCTGTCACATTGATTGTTTTCAGCATTAAATTGTTATTGAATTAATTCAACCAACAACCACAACTTCAATTAGCATTATAAAATTGAAAAGTAAATATCATATTATATTTATAATTATATTTATCCAATACAAACAAAAATTCTTTAAATATGTATGATTAAATCAAAATTAAAGTTTCAATCATGTATTTAAACCACAATTAGAGTTTCATGTGTATAATTAAACCAAATTAAAGTTTATATATACAATTGCACATTAAATCAAAATTCATGTATCTCATTGTAAAACTAAAGAAAAATTGACGCGGAAAGAAAATAGATATCGAATCCAATAAAAAATAATTAAAAAACCGTTTGAATTAAATTTAACCTAATTTAGATATTTAATTTTATTGATATAATTTAAATGTTTATATTATTAGGGTCAGATCAAGATTAGAACTTTGACAAAAATTCCCATAGGAGTTTGAAGTTTTTTTTAGTTTAAGTTAATCTTATAACTTTGGACTAAATTAAATATTTATTCTCACCTTAAAATTTAAATATTTTTTACTCAAAAAAACTTTTAATTAAAAGTAATTATTAAGTTCAAAAGTTAATTTGAACTAAAAAAATTTCAAACCCCAATATAGTATTACGTTTAGACCTCAAAAATTTAACCTTTATTATTATTGTTATTTATTTGTAATCTTTTATGATTTTTCTTATTTTAAAAATTTTTTATTTAAAAAAAAGATATTTTATAACAGTCGAACTAATTCAACCGAAAATTGATCCAATTTTTAGAATAGACCCAAATCACTATACATTTATTATTAAAAAATATTTTATAATTTCAAATTGACGATGCTGGAATATTCTCTTTAAGACCCTACATAATGAGATTAGCTTATTCAAACTAGAAATTAAATGATAACCAGAAATAGTATGAAGAAGCAAAATGCCTTCCCATAATCCATTTCTAGGTAAAAATGGATTTCATTTTAAAGCATAATGCAAAATATCAGTCTATCCAAATGAACTGCTAAAGGACTTTTTTGTAAATAGATTTCGGGGTGTAATGTGACTTCAAGAACTAACTGAACTAAATTCCGATATTTAAAAGTAATACTAGCTAAATCATGGCGTATGCTTGAGAATAAACCAATAATTTTTGCTGGAATCTCAGTACTAACCTAACCTTAATATATATAGATGTATACATATATGACTAAGTCTAACTGACAAGCAAACACTCAACTGTACAAAGGTCAATTTTGCTCCTTACTCCGCATTTTTTGTAGATTCTGATTCACGGGGGCTAACCGACTTCTTCTCGGGAATTTCAGGCTTCGCCATGGCTGGTTGTCCCAAACCAGCACCCTTGGCAGAACTTGATGATGGCTCTATTGTAAGTGAAGATGCCTCGTCTCTAGAAGCATACCAGGAATTTCCACATGCAATACATTCCAACTGAAAACACAAAGGGGAAGTTTTAAGGTTTAATGGTTAAAGATGAAAATGAATATCTGACTGTATATTCCAACAACAAATATACATATGCCTATCAAACACAATCAGACATTCACATATGCAGAAGCATGATACATGTTTATCCATTTTAGACAAAGATTTATAATACCATCTTCAATAAAAGTACCATGGAGGTCCTTGTACTAGGAGTTGGATTGCATTTTCCCCCCTCTACTAAAAAACTGGGCAAATTAGTCCATGTACATTGCATCAAATGGATTCCATCCATTTTCTGTTAAAATCTGCTCTATACATCAACATGAGGTGAATGTGGCATGCTGTCACATGTAACCGTCCGGTAATGCTAGTTTTTAACAGTAGAAATGGATGGAAGTTTTAATAAAAAGGACCAGTTTGCTCTTTGATCTAACATATGGGGACTAATTTGCCTATTTTTAGGTAAAAAGGGCAAAATGCAATCTGACTCCTAGTTTAGGGGCCTCCATGGTACTACTTTTACCTACCATCTTCTAAGTACTTGTGTCAATATTATGCCTTTATAAAATCTAATTTCTACGAAAAAGTATATTGTTCTCTTGCTCAACACAGTTAGTGAACTTCTAGTCATTGTCTGAAATCTTGTACAAAGACAGATCTTTCTCTGCAGTTGCAGTTATTGGTCTCTCCTACATAAACAAGTTCGACATTTGTGCATGTACATGTCTAACTAGGGTGAATCACAATATATAGACACACACTAGCTTAATCAACTTAGTAACATCATAATAATCCAAGCTTATTCTTGATGATGGAAATGGAGAAGAAAATATGAGATAACCTGGTAGCGATCTCCATGTCCTGCTTGGATAATGTCCCTTAGACAGACTTTAAATTCATTGCATCTTGAGCACCGAGCATCAGTCATCTGCTTAAAGAGTAATCGAACAATCGATGAGCATATGTCAACCAAGTTAAAAAGAAAATTGTAATCAGATTTATTCTTCAACAAAAATTAGGTGAAGAGAATGACCTGCATGCGCTCTGATTCGTCGGGCTCTTTTTTTGCTGTCTCTTCAGCAGTTAAACCCTCCTACATAGAAATCATTAATCACAAAACAATGCCACTTGCAATAAACAAAAGCCCTAAGGAGATATATATAATGAAGTGGGGGATCAATATTTGCAGTTAAAATTAGTTACAAAGAATTGTAAGCTTAAAATTTTTCTAAGCCCTTGAGATATTGAAACCAAAATGACAAAAAGATAACCAAGTTCAAGAGTTGAACACATTTCCACCTACATGAGCTAGCTATCGCTCTCTTAAACCGACACAAAAGAAGAGAACTCAAGGCCCTTATAGACTATACCTTTAACTCAGCAGGTGTCATGTTAAGTATTGTTGAAGGTTCCAATTCTCCATTTAATAGACGTCGAGCGAGCAATGGATTGTTCTATAAAAAAGAAACAAGAATCAACATCATCTTAAAGTGAAACAAGGGAATATATATCTATATAGGCTTATAAGCAGAATGCTCTTGACCTTCAGGTTGAACATAAGTTGCCGTAACTTCTGGTTATATTTCATGTCAGGTGAAAAAGCATCATGTGAGGCATTCTCGAGTGCAGTTACAGCAGCAACAGCAGCATCTGGCCACTGAAAAGACTTGCCAGCCTGCAAATCAAGAAGGGCAACAAATATTATGCAAATCATCGGATCAATTACCATTCAATAATACCTATTTCTACTGATCATCACATGGGGAAAAAAAAAAAGAAGAAAGATATCCCTACTATAAAA
Organism: Gossypium australe; assembly: GCA_005393395.2. NCBI lineage: Eukaryota > Viridiplantae > Streptophyta > Magnoliopsida > Malvales > Malvaceae > Gossypium > Gossypium australe. The sequence continues at coordinate 2,114,436 of CM016624.1, read as the reverse complement.
GCTAAACATAGGTAAAAAGTCACTGCACACATTTGAACTCTTCTCTTGTGATCCATTTGCAGTTCCTGAACTCTTAGCGCCTCTTTCAGGTTCCAAGCTATCAGAACCACCTTTTACTTTGTCATCATTATGCACGCTATCAGGAGAACTACACATGTATTGAACTGCTTGGAGAAGCCTCTCCATCCACTTATCACGATGGGTTACTCCAGTTAGCACGTTAGCTTTTGACAAAATAGTGTAGTATTCAGTGGTATTACTTGTACAGCTTCCAGGAGTTTCAGCTTTCATATGTTGATCAGACCTTGTAGTTCCTTCATCATTCCTCGTAACATCAAGAGGTGAAATGTTCTTTTTCCTGAGTGTTCTTTTCGCTTTCAATTGCTCTTCCTGATCAACAACTGCAGCAGCAGCATCAATCTCAAGGTCAGGGAGATCTCCCAAACGGGATAAAGTTTTCTGAACAAGTAGATCAATCTCATGCTGTTTACTATCCTCATAATCTTTATCAGTTAGCTTCCAAAGTTTCCGCTCTACAGTGTCATAAACTCTTTGCACAATAAAACCTGGATGCTGTTTACGGTTTGGATGTTGCTTATGTATGGGAACAAAGTGCACGACACACTTGTGCATCACAGATTCAGCTGGAACCTCATCCCTATGGAAACTATAAAACAGCTCTCTGGTATCACGTGATTGCCAGCTTCCACCACCTTTTTTCTCAGCCTCTTCAGGGCGATAAAACCACTGGCCAGTAACCATAATGCTCCCATCCTTAGTCTGACTAATGTCCTATCATTGATAAAAGCTCCATTATTTGAGAATAAGCGACTAAGAAGTAAGTCGAAGGTAACAAAACTAAAAATGCGATACCAGGCAATGCAATTACCTTAATGATTGCCACATAAGGCTTCTGCTCCTGATCTTCGGGAACTAAAAGAACTGGATCCTCCTGTAGAGGAACACTAGGAAACATAAATAATGACACAAAGGTGAAAAGTTATAAATTAACAAAAGAGACCCCAAATTACTGCTGCAAACAAAATAAAAATAGAATGCCACAAAAATGGGCCACTTAAATCTGGAGTAATAACTTTTGACAAAGCAGTTCTACAAGCATAACCATTTTTAACATTCACAAATGATTAGTTCTAATTCCTACCCGCATCCACAAAGACACTCTTTTCTGTCGCTGCTATTATGAGCGCCATATTTACGGACCAAAAGAGCAACAAATAAACATAATACATAACAACTATACTTATTTAAAAGGGTGACTGAAAAACATAAACGTAAAATCAGTAGTAGAACTCATTTATACCAGGAATCAGTATCTCATTTCAGCTTTCTTTGACCACAATTCCTGAGAAGCTAAAGAAAGTATTATCACTCTTCACAAACATGGAAACATCTAAAAAAGCCTCTTTTTTCCCCCAATTACAACTGAAAATAACAGAAAATCTTAATTTCTCATAAAAGATAACTTAAAATTAAGATAAAAGAAAATGACCCAGAAAAAGCAGCTTCAGCCACTCAAAGAAGGGAAAAAAAAGGCACTTGATAAATCCATTAAAATGATTGAAATCAACTAACAGATCTGACATTTATAGAACAACCAGAAAACCAGACCATAAATCCACATAAACACAAGTAAAAATTTTCAAGCCAAAAAAGTTCAAAAACCCTAAATTCCAGCAAAACCTATCAAACAATGCCGCACAACAAAAAAGAACACAAGCCCTAACAATCAGAAACCCCTAAATTCAGAATCCGAACACTCGGAAACAGATTAACAAAGAGCAAAAAACCCTAAAAAATCCAAAATGCAACTAAAGAACTCACGAGATCATATCGATTGCCATCAAACTCAAAAGCTTCATAATGACTCCTCCTTCCTCTTCCTTTCCCAGAAACCCTAACAGCTTCCCCTATTGGCTTCGCATCCTCTTGAACTCCTTCTTCCTCTGGTTCCTCTTCTTCCTCTGGTTCTTCTTCTTCTTCTTCCTCCGTGTCGTCATCTCGCTTTTTCTTATTCTTCTTCGTTTTCTTCAATGCCCTCTCTTCTTCCTCTTCATCATCCTCTTCTAGTAGCTTCATTTTCTTCCTTTTCCTTTCTTGCTTGGTATCTTCCGGTCGGGACCGTCGGGTACGTATCGGAACTTCGTCCTCATCGTCGCTAGTGGATACCTGAGCGAACCTTCGGTTTCCCATTTCGGACAAAGGCTGTTTTTTTTTTTTTCGGGTGTTTTTCAAGAGGTTTTTAAATGAGATTAAAATTACTTTAAAATTGAAAAAAAAAAGAAGTTTCTCCCATAACTGTAGCTGCTCTTTATATGTTTTGGAGGTTCACATAATAAATATTACACCTCATCATGGTTGTAGACTCGTCCGAAATTCAAGAGGTTAGATAAAAATATAGTTTTAAAAAATAAGTTTAAATAAAAAATAAGATTCAAATTTAAATGATGAGTTTTGAGTAAAAAAAAATTTTTCGAGTTTGATCTGGTTCAAATATTGTTATTATTATTATTATTATTTTGATATAATTTTATTATTATATTGCTATTATTATTTGAATATTGTATAATCTTTAATTAATTGTTAATTTTGTTATAATTTTAGATGTGTTTGTCTGTTAACTAGAGGTGTGCAAATTTCAATTCGATTAAAAAAACTCAATAAAAAATTTAAAGTTTAAATTAAATAGTTCAATTTATTCGGATCAACTCGAATAAAAAAAATTAAGTTTTTCGGTTTAACTCGAATATGAATTACACAATTTGAGTTACTTGAAAATCCGAATAAGAAAAGATAAATGTTTACCTTTTATAAAATTAAAAGTCAAAATCATTAAGTTAGACAAAACTGCATCTTTTTTATAAATATTTATCCATTAAGTTAAAAAACAAAACCATTATATTGTTTATATAGTTAAATAATCTTGTACTTCATCTACTTGTAACACCCCAAACCCGGCCCACGAGCCTTGACCGGATCTGGTATGTCACTGCGGAAAACGTTTGAAAAATATTTTGACTTAAAGTAAAAACATAAAAAAAAAAATTTGCTTGTTTGTAAAATCTTGGTATTTTAAAATTCCAAATAAAACTAAGTTATTACAAAATATCCGGGTTTAAACTTTAATACATATTTTTAAAATTTAAGTTGCTAAAAATAAACATTTCCAGATGATAATATAATTGACAATCCAACTTAAAACATAATAATAATCCGTAAATACTTTAAAAGGCCATTATTACAGTAAATAACCTTTCATAAATAAAATGTGTAAAACAAATAAATTTATCATCTGCATGGGCCACCTCGTATTCACTCCAACCCGGTCTAAGCACTATGCGTCACCTGCGATGTTGGTAAAAATTGGGTGAGTCATACAGACTCAGTGTGTAATTAGACCACTGAATTCCATCCACATGTCAAACCATATAATAACCCATATAACAGATATTAAGATAATTTAATCACATGCTTTCACTTATTGGGCTTGGCCCACAACCACATCACATTCTTATAATGGTGTAATCAACCACATGTTTCCACATACTGGGCTTGGCCCATTTCCACATTAATTCACATAGTAGACAGATTTATGCAAAATGCACCCAACCCAGCCTAGGGTCCATCCTTTACACCTACCTTGGCAGACCCTCTGCCCAAGGCCGTGGCTAATCCACCGATCACATAGTGATCCACATATCTTACCTTGGCAGACTTGCTGCTCAATGCCGTGGCTAGGCCACCGATCACATAAGTGATCCCACATATCAATCAATCTACGGTGATGCACACAGCTATCAACCGCCGAGATGTGGCACCTAGCCAACACCTCCCTTGATGAAGCACATAGCTAACATCAAGCGCTAATGTAGCACAAGGCTAACATTAGACCACGTACATAATGTACACCCTTTCTTCTTTCACATTCAGATCCCATCCCATGCACATGCAACATATGATAATGTCATAACATAATAAAATGATGCATGCACATGCTATTCGGCATACAAACATATTCTCATTGGCATATTCACATTCTTAATATTTAACACTGACCTGATTTTCGATATACCCCTTAAGGGTATTCATTCATAATTGTCACTGCACACATTAGCATTTACACCACACATACAATATAACATAAACCCAGAAAACAGTGGGTTAATCCACACCTTACTATTTAGCGAAATCCTTAGCTACTTGAATTTAACACGATCCCGGTACTTCCTTATGCCTGTCGATTTACCCTTAAAAACCAAAATACACAATCGGTCACCACTTATACCAAATATGGCCTATGTAGCAAATATAACATTTGGCCCATATAGCAATTATAACATTTTGGCCCATAAAGGGTATTTTCGTAGTTTGGCCCATAGGGACATTTCGTAATTCGGCCCATTAGGGCATTTTCGTAATTCAGTACTCGTACCCACTAAGGGTAATTCGATAATTTACTCTCTAAGGGTAATTCGGTAATTTACCCTACAAGGGTAATTCGGTAATTTCATATTTAACGGTATTTTCGAAGATTCACTATCGCCTCGAGTGATACAGAACTCTATTTGGGTCTCTACGGGACTATTGGGTCAAAAATCCATTTTAAGCCCAAACGGGGTAATTTCGCAATTAAAACTTAACTAGTAATTTGGGGCATACAAATTTAAACTGTCCATTTGCGTCATACTGACTAAATTGCATATAACTCGAGTTAGAAAACTCGAAATCTAGATCCGTAAAATTTCCTTGAAACTAGACTCATGTATCTTCTTACTGAAATTTTTCCAGAATTTTTGATCTAGCCATTTAGTACAGTTTATTCCTTAAAGTTTCCCTTGTTTCACTGTCCAATGATTCTGACCTCTCTTAACTTAATTTCAAATATCTCACTATACAGTTTTCATATACTGTTCCAACTTGTTTCTCTTGAAAATAGACTCACTAAGGAATCCATACATATAAATTATAACCAATAATTCATTTTGTACAATTTTATATGATTTTTCCAAAACAGATCAGTGAACCCCGAAGTTAATCAGAACCAGTATAACTAAAATCAAGATATCTTAGAATGTAAAATTCCTTTTCCTTCTCCGTTTCTTCCATATTAAAATAGACACAGTAAGATTTAATTTGATATCTTATTCACTTTCTAATTCCTTTTCTCCTATTTTTAGTAATTTTTCAAAAACACGTCACTGCTTCTAACCGAAATTGTTTTATTACAAAACATGATTATCACTACCATCAAACGCACGTCCGACTGATCACGGATACCGGTTATCAATTTTCTTCGATATTTCTACCGAATCACAGAATATTTCATGTAAACTTTCAGAGAGATGTGAGATTTTCTCACCATTTCAAACATATTTTCGGAAGAGTATGAGATTACACACCTTATTCGGAATCCGTAACGGGATGCTCTCCGCGGCACCAAAAATCCGAGTCACTTATAACGAGGGATAGGTTTTCGATTGAACCTTTGATAAAGTACTTCGAGACCTTGCAACCAGCATAAATTCTCTCATGGCAAGTCCCTAGACTCTCAACCATATTACAAATTAGTTCCCTCATTAGCTAGCTTAAGCTTTGGGGCTCCAAAAATACAAAAATTATCAACTAAAGTCATCAAAATCACTTACTTGCTAAAGGATTTGTTTGCTGAAATTTTTGAGCTCTCCAACCCTTGTTTGCTACCAATTTTAGGTGGTGATGAAGAGAAGAAAAGATGATACTTCTCTTTTCTTTATTTTCATAAGCCCCTTTTTTTTTATCTCTTCTTTCTTTCTTTCTTTCTTTTTATCTCTCTTTTTTTTATCCACCTACTCCACTCCACAAATTCTTTTATATCTTTTTCATCCACCTACTCCACTCTCCAAATTCTTTTATTTTTTTTATTTCCTTTTTTTTTTCTTTTTCCTTATTTTCCTCCTTACCATACTTTTCCACAATTTAATAAGTCCACCTTACCATAATTTAAAAATCCAATTTTGCCATATTTACAAGCTTGGCCGAAATTTAGGGAAATAGTACAAAAATAATAGTCAAAATTTGCACACAATGGGATTTGAACCTCTTCCCTCAAGGTACTTCACTTGATGCCATAACCTCCTTGCCATATGCTCATTTATGCTAGCAATTTACTCTTTTATTTCCATAAGCCTTAATGCCACTTACTATCTCTCCTTATTAGGCTTAAACACAAAATTTTACTAAGGCCCAACTTGAACTCGAAACTTCATAGAATCCGGTAACTTTCTAAAATCATCTTCATAATAAGTCCAACTTGAAATAATGTCATTCTCTTGTTCTCAAAAATTTTAAACACTCCTATGCCCAAGGCCCATTGGGCCCATTCCTACTAGGCCCAATTTCGGGATGTTACATACTAGTTAAATAATTGGTCTATGTAAACGCAACATTGAGTATAAATAATAGAATTCGTTAACTTGACTCGAAATTTCTTTACTCTATTCGATTTGATTTGAAAAAAAAATCAAATTAAGTTTAGGTGCTAAAATAGGTTTCATCAACTCGACTAACTTGAAAATTTTTTACTCGATTCGACTCGATCCGATCGAATACTCACCTCTAGTTGTAACTATCTTGGTGTTATTTAAGTATAAATATTTATTTTAATGTATTTTTAATTTGTTGGGAAATTTTATTTTAGTATTTTTAGTGTATTTGTTGTATTACATTTTTAATTTTATTTTTATATAAAAAACTTAATACGATCGGATATGGCCAGACTCGGGTTTAGTATTTTTTTATTTGAGCCAAACTCAGGTTTAGTATTTATTTTATTTGAGCCAGACTTATATAAAATTTCGAACCTATTTTTCAAGTCAAGCCCGAATATAGAAAATAGATCTGGATTCGATCCATGGTCAGGGAATAGACTTTGCTTTTTCTATTTTCCTTTATTACATTACCTTTGCTGAATCCTTAAATTGTATGTATATCTTTTTTTTATATTTCATTTTCATCTTAGTTTATCTAAAAATAAATTATTAACAATATGATTCTCGAAATATATGAAGAAAAAAAACCATTAAAAATTTAAACATATCCATGTCAACACATATTCATATATTAGTTATGGGCCAATCATTGCTTATGATCCATCATAGTACCAATAGATAAGATGTGATTATATATATTCTTATCCTACACTCACGGGGCTCGGAGTATAAAAAAACAGGTAAAATAAGAATAATACTTCATCATCCATTACTATAGCATCTATTGTTCTTCAAAAGAAAGAAGAGCAAAGATTAAAACGCCACAAGTTCTAATGATACATACTGGTAATGCAGTTTTTCATTTGTCAAATTCTTGAATGCAAAGTTCTTTTCATGTCAGATCCGCCACCTTCGTTATTCGCTCCCTTCATCCGCGGATTTTGCAGTTTTTCTTTGGCTTTCATTAGGATCTTATGCACTTCATCGAAGTGAGGATTTGTAGCATTTCTTGTGTTTTCGATCCACTGCTGAACTTCCTTGTAAGGACCCAATAACCTGTTTCGTTCCGTTTCACCCAAAAGCTATGTCGAAGAAATTGTTATCAATCTTAATGTCTCTTCAGATAATTTCATTTTCTAAGCACTCATGCATGTGCAAGCCAAGAAGGAAAACGAAAAAATAAATACGAGTATGTTTTGAGAAGAAACGCAGATAAATCTATGGGGGCAAGGGTGAACTTTCATAGAATATTATGTTCCACCAGAGAAGTAATGCTAATGACAGTCAGAAAGAAATGAAATGTGGACAAATATACCTCGAGTTGCATTATGTCACAAACGAGGCTAAGATCGGCTATAGATGGTTGGTTCCCGCCAAGCAAAAAACGGCCATTACCCTTGAGCCAAACGGACTCTATCTTCGACAGAGATGCAGACAGAAATTTCTCACCTTCAGCAGCTGCTTCTGGATTCAATGGACGGCCAAGCACAGGTGCTAGGACAGTATGCCGAACAATTGTGGCTGGAAAACAGAAGCATAGAGTTCAAAAGCCATACCTCACCAATCAAAAGGGAGCATTGATACACATAACCACAACACAACTATATGTAGATGGAAGGTAACATATCGGCATAGATGAACCAAAAAGGATTCGTGTTTAGAGACAAGCACAGATATAGCATCGGTCCACCAAGGGAAATAACATGACATAAAACAATATGTCATAAAAAGGATTCATGTTTGGAGACAAGCACACGCATATAGCATCGGTGATTGGTCCACGAAGGGAAAAAATATTATCCCTATGAATATGCAAACATTATCCTACAACATCAGTGCACCAATCACTATGAATATGCAAGAAAACTCAAAAAGAGTTCAATCCATTTCGGCGTTAATTACATACTTGGACCACAGCGTAAGTTGGAGTGATGCCAATCCAACACCGAGTGTATCTTACTTCTCTTGAAAACATCAGCCGGGTACCTTGAAACAAGGAAAACGGACACTCGTTATAATAACAGTGGCATATCTGAACTGAACATGAAATGCACCAAATTTATATTGATAATCCCATGATTGAACCGCGTAAGTTTCGGTAAGACAGTAGCCTACAGCAAACAAACATCGGCACATAAATAAGTTAATCCTTCCGATAGTAACATCATAGAACACCAAGACATTGACATATAGTTGAAGTTGTCCAACCATCCACCATGTAATAACTAACAAGTAATCCTACAAAGAAAAACGTAATTGCACTCACCAATGATCTGCAACTCCAGGAAATGAAGAAGCAAGATAGACAAGAATGGCATGGCTGCAACAACAACAAAAAAACTAATAGTAATGAATATACATATTTAATATGGAACGTATGAACTAAGGGGAAAAAAGGGGTCTTTATTTACCTCTCAAACAGCTTAAATCTTCCATCAACAATGGCGGGCAGCTGCTTCATGGGATTAATTTCTGCAACAAAATAATTCTTAATTTATAAATCTCATAATAATAAACACAAATCAAATGGTTAATAACAAATTGGTGCATAATTTGAATACCTGCGTATTCAGGAGTTAAATGTTGACGCTTAGCGATATCAACTCTAATCTCCTCAAAGTCTATACCATTTTTCCTAATTTACCAAAGAAAGAATATGAAACATGAAGAAAATTTTCAAAGCAGAAGAAAACCCAGATAATAGTTCATCAGAAGATGGGAAAAAAATTACTTGCAGAAGATGATGACAGCTCGAACAGGCTGAGACATGCGATCTGCATATAGTTTGAGCTTCATATTTATCCGTTCTGATCTTTCTACTTCCGTCTCTGTTTTCGGTATTTTTCCCTTAATTTATCCTCCGCCACTATTTATTTATTTTGTTCAAACACCTTTGTTTTGTTGACTTTGCTTCCTTTTATCTCATTTCTTCAACCGCGAATTGACTAGGGCAGGTACTATACACGTGTGATTTCTTCTGGGTAAACCACAAAATTACTAAACTATTATATATAAATAATTAAAAATTAAAATATTAAATATATCCATTTTCCTCATCTCGAAATTGGAGTAAAATAGCTAACCAGAGGACTCACAGTACAACGAAACAATTAAGTAAAACAGAGTGAAACTCTTATATATAAGCCAATATTTACTCATCATCCATTACAATACCACAGCATCTGTTTATATAAACATAACCCCCTGTTCTTAGTGACTGAAAACATACCACACGCTCTAATTATACATACTGATACTATAGTAATGCAGTTCTTCATTTCTCAGATTCTTGAATGCAAAGACTCCACCACCTTCCTTATTTGCTAAACCCTTTTAATTGCTAATTTTGCAGTTTTTCTTTGAGTTCCTTCAGGACCTTATGCAGTTCATCAAAGTGAGGATTTGTAGCATTTCTTGTGTTCTCGATCCATTGCTGAACTTTCTTGTAAGGACCCAATAATCTGTTCCAATCCGTCTCACCCACAAGCTACATCGAAGAAATTGTCATGGATACGTGATTTAATTTTAAAGCACGAAACATTAAGCATACGGGGCACCGCGGAGATGACGAAAAAGATTGATTCATAAAAAACATACCTTAACTTGCATTATGTCACAAACGAGGCTAAGATCGGCTATTGATGGTTGGTTCTCACTGAGCAAAAAAGGCCTATTGTCGTCGAGCCAAAAAGATTCGATCTTCGACAGAGCTGCGGACAGAATTTTCTCGCCTTCAGCAACTGCTTCTGGATTCAATGGACGGCGAAACACAGGCGCTAGAATAGAATTCTGAACAATTGTGACTGAAACAAATGGAAGCATCAAGTTTCAAAAGGAACCGCAACACAAGCATATCTAGATAGAAGGTAACATATCGGCATAGATAAACTGAAAAGGATTCATGTTCAGAGACAAGCACACGCATATAGCATCGGTGATTGGTCCACGAAGGGAAACATGTCATAAGATACGAAGCAAACATTATCCTACAACATCAGTGCACCAGTCACTATGAACAAGCACAGAAAAAAAGTGTTCGATCCATTTCGGCGTTAATTACATACTTGGACCACGACGTAAGTTGGAGTGATGCCAATCCAACACCGAGTGTATCTTACTTCTCTTGTAAACATCAGCCGGATACCTCAAAAGGAAGTAACAAAAACTCAGTTATAATTGGTGTGGTATATCTTACAGCTGTTCATGAATCGGGCTATCTGTTCAGTTCTGAAGATCTGCCCGAAATTTGAGATAGTTTAGATAAAAATATTAAGCCCAAAAAATGAGTTTGAGCAAGAAATTAACCTTGTTTAAAATATGTGTCGAGCTCGGGCTTGAACAGGCCCAAGCTTAACCCATTTTTAAGTTTATAATATTTTATATTATGTAATTTAGGAAATAATATAATATAAATATATATTTTTTAAATTTTAAAAAATAATATAAGCGAGCTTAAAATGAGCTTAATTAATCTTTTGCAAATATGGACGGATTCGGACAAAATTTTAAACCCATATTTTGGGTCGGATCAAGCTTAAGTAAGAATAAAATATATCAATATCATGCTTAAACCTGACCCGACCCTAACCTGGCCCGTCCATAAGCACCTCTATTATATCCAAACAGAATGGGAAATGTGTCTAATTATATCAATAATCCCGTGATTGAACTGCCTAAAAGTTTCAGTAAGGCATTGGCAGATAAGTTAGTTAATCCTTCCAACGTTAACATCACAAGAACATTAGCCATCGACATACCATGGAAGTTTGTCTTTTGGCCCCACTAAAATGTAAAATTTAATTATGGCCTCTCCAAAAGTGTAAAGGTTATAATTTAATCTCTTGAAAAATTTTAAAATTTTAGTGACGGAATTACATTTTTAGCTCTCCCAAAAACTTATGAATCAAATCTAGTCCTTCCAACAAAAAATTCTGGCTTCACCCTGTTTATATGATTATACTTCTTTCAAAAATGTTAGTGAAACTATCTATTTTTTTAAAAAAGAAGATTAACCATGGTTTTATTTTCACCCACTCGGACAATATCTAATGGCTTATAATATTGTTCAATGAATTATTTTTTTTTTTGTGAAAAAAATAACAAATAATCTGCCAAAAAAATAAAAGCAAATTGCACCTACCAATGATCAGCAACTTCAGGAAATGAAGAAGCAAGATAGATAAGAATAGCATGGCTGCAACAAATAAATTTTAATCAATAAATATATCGATTCATTGAACTAAGAGTAAAAAAAAAAAAAAAACACTTTGATTACCTTTCAAACAGCTTAAATGTTCCATGAACAATGGCCGGCAGCTGTTGCATGGGATTTATTTCTACAACAAAATAATTCGAAATTTATAAATCTAGTAAAATAAATAAGGTAAAAATAGCTCTCCAGTCCATCTCGATTTCAATATTGAGCAAATTGGTCCCTTTCAAAAAAAATTACAATTATTTAATCTTTGTGAATTTCAAAAGTAATAAAATAATAACAATTAATTAAAATATCAAACACCTGCGAATAACAAATAACAAATTGGAGTAGAATTCGAATAGTGAAATTAGAAGGGGAAGAATGAATACCTGCGAATTCAGGAGTTAAATGTTCACGATTTGCGATATCTACTTTGATTTCCTCATAGTCTATTCCATTTACCCTAATTTACCAAAAAAAAAAGGAGATTAAAGAAAATTTCAAAAAAAAGGAGAGAGAAGAAAAACCAGATAATAGCTCAAGAAAAGGCGAGGAAAAAATTACTTGCAGAAGATGATTACAGCTCGAACTGGCTGAGACAAGCGATCTGCGTATACCTTAAGCTTCATCGTTTTCTGTATTTTCCCTTAATCTTACGCCTTTGCTTTGCTTTTCCCTTTGTTTGTTTATGTAATCTCTTCATCTGCACGTTGAAAATGGCGGATAGCATACACGTGGATTTGTTCTTTTTTCTCATGGCCAGAGGATCAGAGAGAATATATTTGGTCTAATTGATGAAAAATATATATGTTTGTTTTGATTTCTTCTCAATTTTTTTCTTTTGTTCAGTGGAACTGAAAAGTGTCAAGAAGACACAAAGCATCAGCTACAGAATGAAAAGGTAGTGGGAGTATTATTAATAAATAAATGTTAAAAGTAAGTTCATGGTCCTTTTTCTCAATTAATCCCTATAATTAGATTAAAGCGTAAATTAGTCATTTTTTATAAAATTTTTATCTATTTTTATTGTTACAAATTGGCTTGACTGATAGAATAATCAGACAAAAACACATGACATGTCATGTATCTTCATATTGATATATAGGGACTAATTTTTAATACTAGAAATAGATAATTTTTTAACAATAAGATAAGTTTGCTCTTTAATCTAAAATTTAAGGATTAATTTATCCATTTTCTAAATAAAAGAGAATACAATATAATTTAATTCTTTATGTAAGGACCTCTATGATATTTTTACCTGAATAAATAAACAAAATACTTAAACAATAAAAAGCATAAAAGCTTTTAAGGATGCCTTGATTTGATTAATTTGGACAAAAATAAGGCGACTGTTATTATCAATATTAGAAAATAATTAAAGTATCAAAAGGATATTATATAATATAAAAAATAATATAAATACGACATTGTAATATTAGAACTACATCGCCTCAGTAAGGGTTGTTCACAAAGCCTTTGTCTCAAAACATGTTACTACGTTTGTTTATGGTTACGTCACAAGGTTTGCTCAAAAGGTGAGAGGATTTAAATAAAAAAAAATTTTAAAATAGGTTTGGGTAAAAAATTAGCCCGTTTAGGAAGTGAGTCGAGCTTCGAGTAAGAATTTTTTGGTCCTAACTCAGTTTGATCCGAATTTGCAAAAAAAAAAAAAATTGGTATTTTCTTACTATTTTTTACTTGTTGTTTTCTCACTATTTTATTACTATTTCACTATTATATTACTACTATTTTTTTATTATTATTTAGATATTATATAACTATTGTTTTATTGCTAATTTTATTACTATTTTAGAGACACTTATTTGTTAAGTTACATTTATTTTAGTATTATTTAAATATACATATATGTTAATTTATTTTTAATTTGTTGAGAAACATTTATTTTAATGTTTTAGTATTTTTGATCTATTATATATTTTAAAAATTGTATAAAAAAATTAATATAGACTGGCCGGGCTTGAGCCAAATTTTAGACCTATTTTTCGAGCCGAGCCCGTACCTAAGATTTTGGTTGAGTCTAGTCCGAACCCGACCTATGAACACCTCTAATTATTACTTTTACACAATTTGAATTTTAGTTTTTGCAATTTAAAAAGTGAAAATCATTAATACTATTAGTATTTTGACGTATTAATATTTTTCAAACAAAATTTATCAATTTTTCATCAATTAGATATTGTATTTTATAAATACTTTCTAATTAATACTTTAAGTAGATAAACTTTGATAAAAAAATATTTATTATATTAATGAATTGACCAAAATTTTTAAATAAAAAATAAAATAACTTAATTTTTTAATTATTGAAGTGTAAAAATTATATAAAAATAGGACACTCAAATTTTTTAAAGAAATAGTTATGTTTTGACATTTGTGTTTCACGTATGTTTTCTTTTTTATAATTATAGATAGGTTTGTACATGGGTAGTCTGGTCTAAAAGTTCGCTTGAAAAATAAGAGAGTTTCTATAAAAATATAGGTCCGAAAAATAGGTTTGGGCAAAAATCTAAACGAACCAAGCCTCGGGCGAGATTTTTTGGCCCTGCTCGACCTGGATTTTTAATAAAAAAAGACCTTACTGTTTTTTCATGTTTTGTTACTGTTTTCTCACTTTTTGTCACTATTTTGATATCATTTCACTATTATGTTACTATCATTTCAATATTTTGTTGTTACGTTTGAATATTGTATAACACTTGTTTTATCGTTAATATTATTTTAGAGACATTTGTTTGTTAAGTTGCATTTATTTTAATATTATTTAAGTATAAAGACTATTTTTTTATTTATTTTTAAATTGTTGGGAAACATATATTTTAATATTTTTTAAAAAAATTATATAAAAAAATTAATATGGACTAGGCTCGGATTTTAACATTTTTATCGAAGTCGAGTTTAGGTAAAAATCTAGGCTTATTTTTCAAGCTGGCCTGAACCTAACAATGAGGCCTGAAATTTAGTTATGGTCCAGCCCAATCATGAACAACTCTAATTACAAGTGTTCTAATCTAATTTAACCTAATTCAATTTGGACCGATTAAAACTTATTCTGAATGTCTAAAAAAAATTGTGATTAATATATGATTGTTTCAAATATATAGGAAAAATGGTTACTCATCACTCTGGAAAACTTGGTCAACAAAACTTTGAATCTACCATAAAAACATGAATCTCTCCTATTCTAAGTGTGTTACCTAAGGATGGAGCTTTAATTACGTATCCTTAACAAGCGCCAATTCACATAATTTTTAACTTATAAACTGTGTCTGTTCTTAACATTTGCTAATTAAAGTAGAGTCTTGAATTGGATGGTTTTTCTATATCAATGCTTTGAGACAGACATTAGAAACTCACTCTTGTTGTCTTCCATTGAATTAAACCTCCATTTTCTTTTCTTTTTTTTTTTTTCCTTGTTTTCTTATTGCCATTTGTGCCTCTCTTTTTTTTCATTACAAGAAAATGGCATTCAGTGGGACGACAGAGAAATGCAGGTCTTGTGATAAGACTGTTCATTTCATTGAAATGGTATCTGTTGATGGTGTACCTTATCATAAGACTTGTTTTAGATGCAGCCATTGCAAAGGCCTTCTTGTGGTACCTTTTCTGTATTTACCATAATATTTTTTTTTTAAATCATAATATTGTGAAATTCACTATCAAACTTTGCTCCAGAAGACGTTAAAATTAGATTAGACTGGTTGAATTAATAAAAAAATAAATTGGACCGATGGTTGAATTAATGTTTTTTAATCGAACTGGTCAGATCGACAAATCGATGACCTAATCAGTTTGATCACCAGTTCAATTTAAAAACCGTTGTTTGAAAATACTACTATTTTCATAGATGTTAGATACTTCCATCTTCACTTTACTCGTTGTCTTGTGCATTGCTTTAATTTAATTTTTATATTTTGTTTTTCATTTTCATCCTAGATGGGCAGCCATTGTCAAAGGGAAGGAAACCTTTATTGCAAGCCTCACTTTGAGCAATTCTTTAGGGGAACCGGGAGTTACACTTCCAAAGGTGACATCTTTTATATATATATATATATATATTTCGAGATTAAGCTTTTCAAACTAAACTAACTATTACTTTGGTTCATTTTTATTTTCATTTTGGCTAACAATGGTTTGTTTTAATGGATTTTCAGACAAGCCAAATGGACTGGTAAACTCCAGCCATGCCTTAAAAACATTATATTATTTTTTTGATATATAAATTTCGTACATTCATATTATATTTTTTAATTACACAGCAAAGGGCACCAAGCAAAGTTGCATCCCTTTTCTCTGGCACACAAGACAAATGTGGAGTCTGTAAGAAAACTTGTTATCCTTTAGAAAAGGTATTGTTTTCATTTTCAATTTTTTAGGACATATTTTCAAACATAAGTACGAGAATATACCATCCAACCTGTAAATTACAGGTGACTGTGGAAGGTGAAATATACCATAAAAACTGCTTTAGGTGTGCACATGGAGGTTGTTTTCTTACAACATCGTCATATGCCGCATTGGACGGTTTCCTGTATTGCAAGCACCATTTCGCTCAATTGTTCAAGGAAAAAGGCAGTTACAGTCATCTAACTAAGACATCTTCGATGAAGAGAAGCCCCTCGGGAGGGAAATTCGATGCCGAATCCGATTCGGAACCGAAATCGGAAGATAACAAAACCGGAACCGAAGCTCAACCTGATCAATGAAGGAGATATACTTTGATTTGAACCTTCATGGGACAATATTTGTGGTTTAAAATCTCAGTATATTTTTGGTGTTTGATATTTATATATAGATATATGCATGTGTCTTGATTTAGTCCCATGAAGATGTTCAATGTGGGGTCTAAAGGTGTTGTTCGATATTTTATTAAAAATTAATTGTTGTTTTAAATTATGTGAAAAATTTTATCAAAGGGGAATTAAAATGTTACCTTTTATTTAATTGCCCAGTTGGACAATCGTTAGATTATTTTTAATGTATTATTAATTTGGTATTTTTGAGTTAATTTAATTATTAAATTATAAAAATTTAAAATTAAAAAAATATTAAATTTCATATAAAAAAGTATGAAATATACGTAGTTTATCACACGGGTTATCATATTTTAAAATTTTAATATTTTAGTCAATATTTTTACTAAAAAAATTAATTCAAATTTTTTCAAAAGATTAATAATAAAATTTGACTTTTTTAAAAAAAATAAAACTAAATTTAATTAAAAAATAAAAATTAAATTAATAAAGTTTAGGGGTTAAATTTAACTTTATACTTAAAAATTTCTCTCATTTATACATAAGAAATGGTTACTAACTTATTCCAAAGCAAACTGGCGACAGATGTCTATAATAATTATTTAAACATAATAATTAAATAAACAAAAATGGGTTGTGGAAAATATTCAACCGTCGAGCATGCTTTGACCTTTAACTAGTTTACGTACACGGTTTTAAAATTTCCTCTCAAATTATTGCCTTTTTTTGAGTTTTTGACCGACTAATATGAATCACACCTTGAATATAGATATATGTTTAATATAATTTTAAATTTTTTTTTATATATTTAAAGAAGGGTAAATTGCATTCAAGGTCACTAAGTTATTAGTAACTTCATGTTTTAGTTACTTAACTTAAAAAAGTTACAGAACAGTCACTAAACTATTCAAAGTTTTTATTTAAGTCACCAAACTGTTAAAATCGTTGATGTATGATCTTCTTTGTTCGTATCGCCTGCACCAATCAAAAGATTTTTTTTCCTTTTTTCTTCTGCAATTCATTTGTTTTCATGAAATAACTTTCTTTTTCGATCTCTGACATTGCTGTCAAGTCACTCTAGATTTAGGTATGTTCTTCTACTCATCAATGGGTATTGATCTACCATACTAATTGTTGAATTGTTATTTGGAGTTAAATGGCTAGACTTTTTAAGAATAAAAACTTAACATCACAATAACTTAAATGAAAACTTTCGAATAATTTAATAATTATTTTGTAATTTTTAAAAATTAAATGACTAAAATATAAAATTAATAATAATTTAGTGACCCTTTAAAGCATTTTTGGGATTGCATATGAACATATTAGTGGCCTTAACCGTACAAAAAAGTGGAGACGATATTTATATTGGGTTCCTACACATATCTAGACTTAATCAATAACACGTTTTAGCAGT
The DNA here is from genome assembly GCA_005393395.2 of Gossypium australe. Classification (NCBI taxonomy): domain Eukaryota; kingdom Viridiplantae; phylum Streptophyta; class Magnoliopsida; order Malvales; family Malvaceae; genus Gossypium; species Gossypium australe. Next base: position 2,096,562 of record CM016624.1, on the reverse strand, counting down.
AAACGAATAAACCAATCTTTTCATAATCTTCAAAACCAATATAAAATAATCAAAGCATTGACTTCCAGTATCTACCTCCCAACATTTGTATGCTTTCAGACTACGAAAAATATTTAATCTAAGGTAATAATTGAAAACAAAATATAAAAATGTGGTGACGACTTTGTGTTCAGGCAGACCAGAAACCAAGACATAATTTCCCAATATGTAATGATGTTTTTTACAACACATTTCAACTTATGCAGCTCAATGATTCTTCAACAACCATCATAAACATGAAAAAACAGTGTAAATCCTAAACTTCATACTTAAATCCGATTCGGATCCATCTGATTATGGCCTATGAATTTTGGACCATGTTATTTTTATTTGAAGAAATATAGTGTATATGAATATATATTCGATATGATTATTGTTCATAAGAGGTTGACTCTTTTAAGAAAGTGTTTGAAGTGTTATTTATTGAAAGTTGATGATTTTCTCAACGAATTTGATATTGTTCTTTGTCTAAATTTTATATTTCAACTTTGATAAAAACTCGAATAATTAAAGTTATTTAAAGAGATGACAAATTCAACAGAAAAAAATACCTCATCGGATGAGACCTTGTGTGATCCATGATCACCTATCAAGAAAACGTGGACATTTGAATTTGGTAGGGTTTAAACGGTCCTATATGGAATAACTATGATTAGTATCACATCACACGTATGAATTCCTTGGAAGCAATTACATTGCATGTTATGAAGAAAACGGAACGGTAATGGTGCCTGCCATTTGTCTTGGACAGCTTCGGGCACATGTCAATGAATTCATTCACCTCAAGAAAAAAGAACCATCAATAATAATTAATTAATATTGAGCCTTGAAATAAATTTTATATATATTTAAAAAAACAAATTGGCATTAACATCGATCCAAACGAGTGTAAAGTCAACGCTTACAACAGCGTCTTAGAAACGGTTTTTCAACTTAGCACTCCACCAGATCCAAAAGGACCGATTTACCCTGTCCTCTCTTTCTCTTGCTAGTTTTTCACTATGGTTTTGGTTAGGCAGTATAATTAATAACACAACGAGCAACTTCAGCCACGTTTAAAGGGCATTTCCGCCATTACAACATAATTAATAGTAGCAAGTATTTGACTTTATATCTCATCATGATCTCCCATTAAATACACTCGACCTCTCTTTTCTTTAAAACCCAATTTCCATAAACCATATCTTCTCATTTCCATCATATCTGATCATCGTCATCATGATCATCATTTGTAACCCCAAATTCATATTCATCTTCTTCACCATCATTTTTCCCACCATCAACCTCTCAAGTTGCCGCCGCTACACCCTCAAAACTATAAACCCTGAAGAACCAACCACCATGGCGGCGGAGCTCTCAACAACTTGGTTCCATTTCCCAGCAGCTAAGTCTCCACAGCCATCTGTTGCAGAAAAGAGTAGTCGACCGATTTATGAAGTTTCATATCGAATAGTTCCAGGCGGACCAAACCCCCTCCACAACTGATTTTATTTTATATTTTTATTTATTTATTTTTGCAGATCTTGAATATGTATAATTAAGTTATACAAAAAAATTTCCTCAATCTTAGCGCAGAGCAATTCTTATTTATTTGTTTATTTTTTCTTTCTTTGGAAGTCATGTATATGTATACCAGATACAGTTTGAGATAATGAACGTTGTGTATCAATTGTTGTTTATGGTCACGATATTCGGATCATTTAAACTATAGAAATTGATTTTATAGTTAAGTGTTGTATTTTTTCCTTCAAACCAACGGAAAATTGAGAGATTTAGAGGGTATAGGGGCAATGAACGGAAGTCGATATTACCCATAAGATTGTAGCATCTATTCATTGACATCAGCACATTTCTAAATAAATGAAAAATGTGCACTCGAGCGTGGCAATTGCATTCAGCGGATGTTGGATTTTGTGAGAGATTCTCGAAGTGCCTCTTCAACTAGTTAAGCTTCACCCACTGATCTTTGTAAGGTTAGTACTTGTTCCCAACACTCGAACAAAAATCTCTTGTAGATTAAATTTAGAGCTTCCCGTTACAATACATTTGTCCACTGATAACTTCGTCGGCAGTGCAACATATTATAATGTTATTGTGGCTTTCTGCATGAAAAATGAAACATATGAGTCTCTGATCTCCAACGTTTAATTAGAGAAGATAGGAATGTTAAAGCGCTAGTAATTCTTTCAATTTGCCTTGCGTGATGAGAACAGATGTCCCATAATTGGGGAATGATTATCTCATCGGACATGCCTATACAAATAATGTTGTGAAGCCAAGCCATAAGAGAATACTACAATGATGCTGCACAGCCCTAAAAACATGTCCTTGTTCGGATCTTAACGAGTTAATAACCATTATAGTATGATTGAAAATTATAACTTAAAGACACTTAACTATGTACGGTTTACGATAGAATTTAGGAAAGCATTCATTTTTGGATGGCTATGGAAAACTAAAATCTTTAAACCTTATTTACATATATATATATATATATATATATATATATTTTAGTAGTGAAGGAAGGGTGGACACTCACAAGTGTCAACTTCAACCTATTTTTTTTTTTTTGTTAAAATTAAGATTAGGTCATTCATTATTTTAAATTTATGTTAATAACTCGAGATTTAGGGTTTAAGCTTATCCACATTGATTTCAAAATTAAATTATATTGTTATCGTATAATTTCAAACTTTACACCATGAATTCGAAATTTATAGGTGTCAACGTGCCCTAATTATATCATAATAATTAATTTAAAAAATAGCCTCTCCTCCTTAATTAGTGATCGAGAGTTCAATCTTCGTTCTGGGTATAAAATTTTAAAACTTATTGCAAACGCTTACAATAATAATATTAGAATTAGATTGATTTTTTCGATTGATTAAACAAATAACTAATAATTTGATTGGTAGTATACATTTGGGTCTGATAAAAAAAATTAAATATAAGAATAATTAACAATTGAATCGAGTTTATGAATTCTTTTAAGAATTTTTCTACTCCTATTAAATTTTTATAATTTTTATTTAATTACCAATTAGAGTGAAAACTAGTGAATTTTACAACATCTACTCCTAGAATATCACTATGGTTTTGGTTGGGAGTATAATTAATAAAGATGATGATGGGCAAATTCAGCCACGTTTGATTGGGTATTTCCGCCGTTACAACATAATTAATAGTAACATGTATTTGACTTGGATTTCACCACTGGTTTGCTCCTATTAACAACACCTCTTTTCTTTAAAACCCAATTTCCATTAACCATCTTTGCATTTTCTTCGTTTCATCATCAAAAATCATGATCATCATTTCTAGTCCCAAATTCTTATTCATCTTCTTCACCATCATCCTTTCCAGCATCAACCTCTCAAGTTGCCGCCGCTACACCCTTAAAACTCTAAAACCTCAAGAACCAACACCCATGGCCGCGGCGGAGCAGCATTTCCCACAGCCATCTGTTGCAGAAAAGGGTCAACCAATTTATGAAGTTTCATATCGAGCAGTTCCAGGCGGACCAGACCCCCTCCACAACTGATTAATCTCTCTCTCTCTCTTGCAGATCTTGAATATGTATAATTAAGTTAAACAAAATTTTTCATCCTTAATCATAGTGCAGAACAGTTCTTATGTTTTCCCCCCTTCGTTTGCAGTAATGTATATGTATAACAGATACAATTTGAGATAAAAGAATATATTTCTTTCATTCTCATCTACTACATATCTTTGTTCTGCAAATAAGAATCAAACTTCATGCCGAGTTCTCTTCTTCGCTTCCATTTATCAATTGAGTTTCTTTATGTCGTACCGCAACACAAATTAAATTATACATTTTTATAATATTATAAAAATAATTTCATTATTTTAATAGTTTATATTTTTATAATTTTAAAAAATTAGATTAAATATTTATCATTTTTAAGAGATTAAAATATAATTTGATAGTTATTAATTTAAAATTTTATAAATTATAAAATATCTAAACAAATAATTTTTCATTTTAAGGGTTGATGATGTAGAAGAAAAAAGGGTCACCGACTAAAAAAAATTATATACTTTGAGAGAAAAAAACGGATGAAATGATTCTGAATCTGGTAAATTTAAATATTTATTTATTTTAATGTGTGAATGGTGGCTTTTGCATTCAGTAAAAAGGAAGAAAAAAAGAAATTATTAACAATGGGAACAATATTTTAATGGTTCTCCTTGTTGTTTTAAAGGTCAAACCCCACATTTATTGGTGGCTTTCTTTGATGTTACTTCCATGATTACAAAACAAAACAAGGCAATAGGAACATCAAAAGTTTTTACCTTTTATATTGTATATATCAATAAGATCAAGTTCTATATTTTATCACATATAGAAAGAGTTTGTGTTACCAAGCAAATGTGGTCCCTCCAATTCTATACATTTGGTTAAATTATGCTATTAGTTTTTATACTTTGCAGAAGTTATAAGTTTAGTCCCTGTACTTTTTTATTTGGTCAAATTTAGTTTTTGCATTTTTCAAAATTTAAAATTTTAGTCTTGACCCAGACAGTAGCAGTTAAATTTGTTTGGTTAAACTCAATTACTAGTCATGTATTGAGTGTATTATTGTAGATTTAGTTTGTATTCTCAAATTGAATCATTCTAAGTCCCTAAACTTTTTGAATTTTAAAAAATCAATATTGACGCAAATGATAGTTGTTAACTCATTAACTAGATTTTTAATGAGTAATATGTGAAAATACTAAATTATCATGGCATTACACGTATGGTAATATGTTTGTCGTATCAGATTTTTTAAAATATCAGAATTTAACAATTATCGATGAATTTCAAATCAAAAGTACCGAAAAAGAAAGCAATTTATATAGATTACTCAAAGTGGAGTGTTAAATACAACATCGTGTTTTACGTTAAGGTGCCAACCATGAACATTTAATAAAAACGAAGTATTAGAGCAAACGGGTGAATATATAGATATATGTTTATGTAGGTTAAGGTAGTTCGGAGGTCTTTGTATTATAAGGACTGGATCAAATTAGTCTCTCTGAAATAATTTAATTTTTATATTATTAAAAAATTAAATAAGTCCAAATATTCAAATAGAATTATCATTTACGGTATAAAAATGTATTGATATTTTTTTTCAATTATTATTTAATTCCAAACAAAAAAATTCATTTATAAAATCATAAAATATTAAAATATTAACTCTATTAAACAATAAATGATTTATTTTAATAATACATAAATTAAATTGATTCATCTAAAATTAAAAGGATTAACTTAATCGGATCATTATAATAGAGGGACCACTCTAATATATTCACTTCATTAAATTGTTAAAAAAAAAAATGATTTTCGTACAAGAATTTTGGAGAAGAGACGTATCAAGTAACCGGCCTCGTTAAAGTGTTCCAATCATGTGCAATTAGTTTAAGACAAAAAACTGAACATTGAATAATCTAATTTCTACTGAAACACAACTATCATGCTAGCTGTTTCTGGGTTTACAACATGTTGGGGAGTTTAAATTTATCAATGGGCACAAGGAAGAATCTTCACTCACTGAATTAAATAAAAAATAAAAAAAAGGACAGAACACGGTTTCCGTGAACAAGCAATGCAACAATGGAAGTACATATGATCTCAGATTTTGTGGGACTTCTGAATTATGGGCAGTATATATTTAATGTATGGGTAAATTTCATTAATAATAACTCAACTATTAATTTTTTTTTGTCATCCAAGTATGAAAAATTACAAAATGATTATTCAACTCTTAGTAAATTTCTTTATTTATCACCCAATGATTTCAATTTTGTCTTTTTTGTCACCAACAGGTTAACAATGACAACTTTTAAAATTAACATAATATTAAATTTAACCCTCAATATTTATAAATTATATCAATTTAGTCTCGATTCTAAAAAAATTTAACTCGCCACATTTACATATTATGTAATTTGTTCTTTTTTTTTGTTCTCTTTGTAACATTTGGGGTTAAATTTAAAAGAGTGATGAAAATTGTCACATTGGATTTTAGGGTATTTTCATTTTTTTCATATATTCTCAATGAAATTTAACTAATAATTTTTTTGTAAATCAAGACTAAATTGACATAATATATAAATATTGAGAGTTAAATTTATTATTATACCAATTTTAAAAACCACCACTACGTCGATAATCGAAAAAAGAATTTACTAATAGTTGAGCAACTATTTTAAATTTCATAGTTAGGTGATCAAAATGAACCAATCAGTAAGAAAATGAAATTACTGTTATTATTACAAGAGAAGTAACCATTGGATCAACTTATGTTACTACATACAAAAAAACAAGAATAGCTCGTTTCGTCTATGTGTGAGACCCCGTTTTCCGGGTTCAAGAATTCTTGAGATTCTGGAAAAGTTCAGGAAGATGTGCATTTGTTAGCTTAGCCTTCTTGGAGAACTCCTTGTTTTTCTGTTTAGGCTTTGGCTTGGCGGAAATGCCCTGCACTTGCGCAGCAGCTCTTCTTTTTGCTGTGTTCGTGGCGGGTTTCATTCCATTCTTCTGCAGATCTTTCTCAATGTCGAGCATGTCTCGTGGCAATTCAATTGAACGAAATAACTCTTTAAGGTCATCATCTACCTTAATAGGTACCCTGGGATCATTCGGGAAGGCTATGTCTTCCTGAGAATCAAAATTTGATAGCAGCCAAATCTGACCTGCAGCTTTCAGAGCCTACAGATATAACAATAACCAGAATTTTCGCGTTTACCAAACGTATATCGTATTCGTGTCATGCATTCATATCATATCCAGGTAAAGTATTACGGCACTAAAGACTTTGATAAATCAAAATCTGATAGGTAAAAGTATCATGGAGGCGCCTGTACTAGGAGTCATATTGCATTTTGCCCTCTCTACCAAAAACTGGGCAAATTATTCCCCGTATGTTAAATCAAAGAGCAAATTGGTCCTTTTATTAAAAAAATCATCCATCCATTTGTACTGCTAAAATATTGGCATAGATGACAAAATAACCAAACAATGACACGTGGCGTGCCACATGTACATTGTGCTGATGTACAGGGACCAGTTTTTAATAGTTTCTGTCCTACAGGAACTAATTAGCCTATTTTTTGAGTACAGGGGGCAAAATGCAATCTGACTCCTAGTATAGGGGCTTCTATGGTACTTTTACCAATCTGATATGGTAAGTGAAGGAAAATATCAACTTAATTATACCTGCAAGTCTTCCATCACATTCGGGTATGCATCCTTGAGATCGATAACAGCAATGCCTTCTATAAATTTCCGAATCAAAACAAGAAGTTCATTCTTGTTTTTTACATCATGCTTAGCCTGTAAGAATAACAAATACAAAATTGCAATCCTTTAAGAAAGACACTAAGCAATAGGGGCAATGCTTATTATAAAAAATAGAAGAAGTAAACGTCACCTTGTAAGAGAAGCGCTTTCCGTCATAGTACACTTTTGGATTTTTCCTCAAGCCCTCAAAAACATCTCTATTGCCATTCACATCGACATAACATGCTTCATTGATCTGTTCCAGTGTGAAAGCTTGCCTTGTCTGCAGCCATGAATATATAGCATACAGCATTGAAATAGTTAAAAGTTTTCAGCTCCTTGTGAAGCACGAGAAGAAACAAAGAAACATGAAAAGTCCATAGTAACGTCAACTAACAGTTTTTTACGAGATCTCAAAAAGTGAATACCGTATAACATTTCAAGCTCCCCACCATTCTTTGATGTAAAATCAAACCATCAAGATATTAACTACTCGACGATCAATGATTTAGTAGAATCCCAAACCTACAGTCTTTTACCAGACACTTGAAATAATGTTAGAATACAGAACGGAAACCCTATCATTTTCGACTTAAAAATGCTACAAAAGCATACAACAGCAGTCCCGTAAGGACCTAAGGGTTGCTATCCCGAACTCTAACATCCAATTACTTGAATCAACTACTCTAAAAGTTATCTAAAACATTATAGAAATTTGCTGCATAACAGATCCATCCTTACAACGATAAATATCATTTACATATGTTAACAACGAATAATATCAATTATTTGCATCAACCACATAAAGATTGAATTAAAAAGGGCTAAAGAACCTGAAAAAGAATGTCGATAACACGTTTCATCTGAGCTCCAACAGGAGATTTCCTGATGCTATTAATATGTTGAAGCCTCTCGGTATCATTTGAGAATTTGACAGGAGCAGAAGGCCTTGCACCAGAAAAAGGCGGTGCAGGTGCCGGTTTTGGAGCCGCGGCTGCCCTAGATGATGATGATTTCGCGGCGATGTTGGAGAGCATCGACTGACACTTCTCCTGCTGCTTATTAAATCTATCCAACTTCTCTTGCAATGCCATTACTGAAGAATTTCTTAACCTTCACAACTCTCAAAACCTGGAGATACACCAATTGCAAAAACAATGCTGAAAATCTAAAATAAAAGCTAATTCACCATATGTGATGATTGGATCATAAATCAAACATGAAAGATATATATATATATATATATATATATATTCAGAATCCAAAAAAGTTCCAATCTGATATGTTACAAAGGTACCATGGGCAAAAATTCCATAAGCCAACAAGAATATTCATTTCAAAACAAAAAAACGAAGATTGGATCCTAAACCCTAATTTAATAAATGGTTAAATCTTGAATATTGCTTTAACTTCATCTAATTTCGTCTTAAAAACACATCAATGGATGAATCTTCCAAACCCATATCTAATTTGAACCAAAATTTAGAAACCCAATCTTTGCATTCCATAATTAATCAAATTATCAACATGACAATATATAGAAAGAAATGATTTTGACAATTGAGAGTCAAAATGGAGATTTGAAAACAATCGGTTCATTAAAGAAATTTATTCAATGAATTGAAGATAGTAAAAGGGGGAAAAAGCGAAAACCTTTGCGTTTGTCGGGCTTTTCTCTTCTCTCGCTCTATTGGGGCTTCAATTTCCCTTTGGCTTTTCTGAACCCCAAAAGAAATTAAAATATTACCCCCTTTGTTTGACCGTAGTTTGGAAGGAAGACTGAGGTCCTTGAAAATGAATAAGCAAAACTTCAGGGATATGTCCCCAAAAAACCCTTTTCACAGCGAAGAACTCAGCTGCTTTCTCCAAGGTAACACCATCAGTTTTTATCCAGCTAAAATTATATTTTAAATAGGGTTAATATCTAGTTTGTCATTAAATTTGTTAAAAAGTATTTAGTTGGTATTCAATCATTCAAGTTTGTATTTTTGTTCTAGTATTTTTAGTTTGTGCTAATGTGGCATCGATAGTTAATCTAGTAGTGACACGTGATAGCTTATCAGTATATCATGTGATAAATAAAAATCTTTATTAATAAACAAATTAATAGAAAATAGTATACTTTTTTGTCGAGGTTCATTCTTGAAGCAAAAGAAAGTATAATTTTTTAAAGTTTTTATTTTAAATTTTTAAAAGTTATAAATACCACATGGTATATTGAGAGGCTACCATATGACATCAAGAGATTGGTTATCAATGCTATATAACTTAGTAGCGTTAGTGCAGAACTACCAATTTAAATGACGAACTACAAGTTCATTTACCAACTAAAGTTAAAATTTTAATTTATTTAGAAGGTTTTATATAGAAAATGAAAATATATAATTATTATTGTAAACATATTTATTACTTAACTAAAAATAAGTTTTTATTTTACTTTTTTTTAATTTAATTGGTTTTCACTTAATTTTTTTATAATAAATACTTAACTATTAGTAGAGGTAATATTTATTTTTGGATAATAAATCTATTTTATAGGTATCATATATTCTTATTGTATATAAATATGAAATAAATATAAATAGTCCCCTCATATTTATTTATTTTATCATTTTAACCCTTATTTTTAGGTTAATCTCAGCTTTTATTAAAATAAATTGTTTACTTTTTGATGAAAAACGAACTAAATTGTTAAACTATTAATGATATTCACGTGACAACTTACATTAAATTTTGCTTATATTTTATTGTTAATATGGAATTCTTTTTTAAAGTTTTTTATTAACTTTTTAAAATTTGTTTATTTTTTAAATATTTTATTATTTTTTTGAATTTTTATAAATTACACATAGTCTATCTCGTTAGTGGTCACATCAATATTATTAAAATTTAAATAGTTCAATCAATTTTTTTTTCCATTCAAAAGCGAGCAATTTCACTAATATTTAAAGATTGAGGATCAAAATGACAAAAAAAGCCAAAATGATAAAATAAAAAAACGTTGGGTTAAAATTATCATTATTCCTTTAAATATTTATAATACGTAAAAAATAAAACGAATTGAATTGCCTTTTAGGAATCTTTAAAAATAATAGTCCACGTGCTGGTTTTCGACTTACACGTCGTTGTCTTTTTTGTCGTTCAGTTGACAATTTCATTTCTCAGACAAACTCCCAATGTTCAAAGCTCAGTCAAAAACCTCACGAAAACAAGTCTTCTTCACTACTCCTCCTCTAATTCAAAAATAAATAAAACAAAAAAAAAATACATTTGATTGCCGGAAATCTAATTTCCGGAGATAATGACGGAAGAAACTTCACCGGACTGGCTTCCCGCTGGCTGGACCCAAGAGTTCAGATTCCAAAAGACCGGTCGCAGAATCACGGTTTGTTAACTATCACCGAGCTAGTATCGTTTTTTCTAGGTTTTTCTTTTTACTTTTATTTGGTTTGATGTTTTAGTTTAACGGAAAATTAGCTGTTTTTTCGAAGAATTTTAGTGAATTAAGAGTGATGTGGACTGATCAAGTTTTAAGATTAAGATTATGAAGCTTGTATTGGCCGATGACCCGTTTTTTTATTTGCATGTGAATGAAATGTTGTTAAATGATATACCTAGATTTGTGCATGTTGAATGTGAAGGTTAATGAAATAAATGAGGGTTCCATTTTGTTGAATTATAAGTTTTTGGAGGCTAAACAGTGAGGGATTAAGGCTTGATTCTGTTGATTTTGCATTTTAGGATACATTGCATGAAAATAGTTCTTTGAATAGTTAGTACTTGGCACTTGGCAGTAAATGTGTGTGTAACGCGTACCGACAAGTCGATTTTGTTCTGTATGAAGAGTTTTTAAGACATTGGAATGTTTGTCTTTGTCGTCTTTCGGTCGGAAGACGTTACGTGGCACCGAAACATTGATTTCGATATTTCTTGTTCTCTTTTGTAGCATTATGTAAACCTGGCAACTGGTCAAAAATTCTTTACCAAGGATGATCTTATTCGCTACACCAAAACCGAAACCAAAACGGAAAGCGAACAATGTGATGACAGGTTGCCAACTTTAAAGCAAATTACAAAACCGTCAACGAACAGCCAAGTGAATGTATGTGTGGATGATTAATTAATTGTACTTTTATACATTTGTATTCTTTTATTCAGTCATCATATAGATTGCTTTCCTTGTTGCGGATATATGTTAATCCATCAACTGGATTTAGATTCTATTCCAAAAGTATAGAGCTTAAAAGTAGTATATATAAAACTAAGAACGAACTATTGTATCTTGTACAATCAATTATGGTAACATTTCAAACAAGTTGATAGTCTCCACCTGTTTCTTCACGGTGTAACCAATAGATTACTGTTAAATTATCCAAAATCCATTTTAGCATCCTGTAGCAACTAAATTTAAATCTTTTCCTTTCTCCTTAACAAACTCATGTTATGTGAAAGAAACATTTGCAGTCTTATCTTTGCATCCTGTGTTAAGTTAAAATGCCCTCTGCAAATGGTCACATAAATGTGAGTTTGCTGCCCTTTTTCCCCTTAACTTTTACTTTTTAATTATTTGATCATTGTATAGGCTGCTGTAAAAGAAAATGAATGTCCGGAATGGTTACCTAAGAATTGGTTCGTGGAGGTAAAAACCCATAAGAGTGGTGAATTCATTGGAAAGCAAGTCAAGGTATGAAATTTGTTTTTCCTTTTTTGAATAGGAATCATGGTGCTTTTTCTATCTTCTAGTACCACGTGGAATTTGTAATATTATATTATCGTGCATTAGCTTTTGCATAACTAACCCATTGCTGGTTCGGCATTAATGGCTACTTTGTCAATGAGCATGCATGGCTTGTCCTATGTCTCCACTGATATCCAAATTAGATCATTTATACAGACACATACACGAATTAGATTTCTAATTAAAAAGTTCTTTTATGACCATGCATTTACTAACATAAGGAACTTTAAGCTTGTTTTGTCTCTTTGTAATATTTCAATTTTATCTTTATTGAGCTGCTTTCTTGTTGCAGATATATGTTGATCCATCAACTGGATTGAGATTCTATTCCAAGCCAGCGGTATTTCGATTTCTTAAACAAGCAGAGCAGAGAAATAGAAAAACTAACAAAAAGAAACGAGCCGCCCACTCTAGAAAGAAAGTTAGTTCTCGAAAATCTTTTTGCTATTATTTGCTTATACTAAAATACATAAAAGTTGTACTATATTTAGGATACCTTTTATGAGATATAGTTTATTTTTATTTTTACTGCTACTGAATGAGATATGCTGTCTTGGATTTCGTAAAACTTAGGTTGTAATTGAGAAATCAACAGTGGATGATTTACCAGCAGGATGGATTAAGGAAATCAAGATCCGAAGGAATGCAAATGGAGTCCGAAAAGATCCGGTATGAAGTTACTCTCCAATTCTTGCAGTTCCCCCTAGCCTAATCTTTCATACATGGACAAATCCGACTCATTCATTCATTCCTTGATTTTCATGCATGCATACCAAAAATATTTGCCACAAGTCTTGTGCTCATGTTGCTTCAAACTACAGCATGGCAGTATAATGAACTAACTGTTGCTTGTTGATGGAGTTATAAACCTATGGTTCCTTTAAACATGCCTAGTATTTGCAAATGTTGATCTGTAATAATTATGAATGCTACAGTATTACACTGATCCAGTTAGCGGATATGTTTTTCGCTCGAAAAAGGCTGTTCTTCACTATCTAGAAACTGGAGAGATTGCTAGAAGTGCTTTTTTGCCACCAAAGTCCAATGATGATCAAAATTTAACTGATGAAGATGGATCAGTAAGTTTGGACTTACCTTCTGCGTTTTCTTGCTATGTTTATCATGGTTCACTTGCTTGATTTATCAAACAATTTACATGATGCATACCGTGTCAAAACTAAAATACCATTATCATTTATTGAATGGCATAGTGTAAGATCATGTTTTCTGGACAAGTCTATCTGCTGGACAGGGTAAGACACGTAGGCTAATATTAGAAACAGAATATATTTCAGAGACATATATTACATTTTAATTTAGATGAGTGAGTTTATCCTGCCTTCTGTGTATATTAGCAACTCCCGGAAGCTAAAAGTCAGAAAGTGAAGCTTCTTGCCACCAAGCAGCATCTTGTAACAGGTAAAGGGTGGAAAATTTATAATCCCTTTTAATCCTGAACAACCAACTTGAGTATTTGAGTTGGGCAGGTTGGCTTATGTGAGAAACATATGTGAATTTTTGGCTGCAGGTGGGGAAACATCTGACTTATCTGGTCTAGAAACCGAGATCTCTGAGAAAGGCCAAATTGACAAGGACTGTGCTGAAACTGGGCTTGCTACAGAAAGGAATCCCAAGACTGCAGAGAAATCCAGTCAGAGCAGCTTGATAGCTCATAAAGCTTCCAATGGAGAGCAGGGTAAAATAGTCTCCGCTGATAACATGCTTGCTTCAACCGCTGCTGATGATGAAAAGGAGAAAAGCAATATAAGCTCTAGTAATTCTGGCAAGTCAAAGAATAAGAAAGAGCTTGATTTGCCTCATGGGTCTTCAAATCGACTTGATCAGCTTGAACCTGAGCAGGTGGCTCCTGGCCTTGAACGTGTGAACCCTTGCCAAAAGAATGCCAATAGTCCATGTGTTTTAGAGAAGGAATCACCTCTGCAGTTAAATGTTTCCTCCAATCCAGAGGTGGCAAAGCAACCCTCTGCTTATCCAAAAGTTAAACTGCGCCGTGTATTAGCGAAGACCATAAAGCCCATTGAAGATGAAGATGTTCTCAGAAAGCAACCACAAATGTTGGAGATTGAGAAGACTAGTGACACTAAATCAGAAGTACAGCCTATGTTTTCTTCAGACCCGTGCCTAGAGTTTAGGGTGAATACTCCTAGAGGTGGGGTACCACATGAGGATGCTTCCGCTGAAGGCCTTGTTTCAACTGCAGCTTCCAGTGTCCTGCAAGAGAAGAATCTAGGGAAAACAAGGATGGAAAGCAAGAGAAGAAATTTAGAAAATAAGAACTCAAGCAACGTCAAGAAGATGAAAGAGCTTGACTTGCCTTGTCGCATTTCAAAACGACTTGCTGGGCTTGAACATGAGCCGGTTGGCAATGGAGTGTCTGCTGAAGTAGCTATCCAGAATACAACCAGAAAGTCTGGAAAAACCGAAGCAAAACCACCATGTGTTTTGGCGGATAAAGCAACTCAGCAGCTAAATGTTGGCCTTGATGCCACGGTCTCGAATCAAGCTTCTCCAGCAGTTCTTGGTACAGAAATCAATAACATAAGTCCCCATGAAGATAGAACAATTCTTGCAGAGCAACCACAAATGTTGGGAACCCAGGACAGTGACATCAAGTCAGACCTACACCCTTTCTTTTGTTCTGACCCGTGCCTGGAATTTGCAATCAAAACTCTTACAGGTGCAATACCATTAGAGGATGCTATCAACGAAGGACTTGTTTCAGCGCCTATTGCTAATATCCAGCCACGGAAGAATCTAGCTGAAACTACAACTGAAAACAGCTGCTGTAGAAAAACTCTTATTAACACAATTAGGTCTAAGAAGAAGGATGCCGGTTCGCAACAGCGGTCTTCAAAACGACTTGCTGGACATGCACCTGAGCTGATGGCAAATTCTTTGTCCAATGAACAATTTCTCAACTTGGCAGCTCAAAAGTCTTACGATAGCGAAGCCAGAAATGTGAATTTGCCTTCAGCGAATCTGACGGAGAAATCATCTCAACAACTCGTGTTTGGACCAAGAGTGGCCCTTGAACATCAAGACTTTACATACCGAACCAATTCATCTCACAACGAGTCATCAAACAAGAGCAAAGAGCCTCATCAAAACCAAACCATTCCTACAGGACTGAACAATGAGAATCCGGGGGGGCTGCCATCTGCAATTCCATTCGGTAGCCTGTGCTCTGATCCATACTTCAAGTTCCCATTCAATACTCTTACAGGTTCTACTGCTGCAGAGGACAGTTTTACTTTTCAGAGAAACTTTGCACTGCCAGATTACGGCTTCCCCAACATTTTCCAAAGCGATATCCCGTCGCAAGTATTTCCCGTGGAACAACCTGTTCTGCAACAACAACAACAACAGTTCCCTTCCAATCCTCCATTCCTTTCCCCCGGAAACGTAAGCTTACCCAACAGTGGTACAATCAATGCTCAAAAATCTTACAGGACCGGCAAAACGAATTACCAGACAAGGTAAAATCCTATACATAGCTTTACTAAAGGAAGCAAGGCAAGTTCAGGTTAGATACTTCTTTTTGAAACTGGCATCTTTTTTGGGTTTTTTTTGACTTGGCGGTGTTGTAGCTTTTTGTATTCTGGCATGCTTTCTTTAGAAGAAAACAAAATATAGGGTAAATGGCTTAGTGTAAAAGTACATCAGCTGTTAATCTAAAGACATTACACCTTGAACTCTTAATCTTATGTTAAAGATACTGTAGGTCTTGCTTTAAAATCCAAGGTGGTGTTAGCTTCTTGGTTTTCCCTTGAATCAGTTTTGGGTGTTCATTAGATTTTAAAGGACAGTAATCTGCCTGATAAGCGTCTCCTGATTGTTGAATGATTTGAAATTGAAATTAAGATTTTAATTGTCATTGAAGTTTATAAAATTTAGGGTAAAGTACATGAATAGTCATCCATCTATTCGGTTCTTTTTATTTTAGTCACTAAATTATTAATTTTTTTCATTTTAGTTACTCAACTATTAAATATTAATATTTAACTTTTCAAAAAACTGAGCGACTAAAACAAAAAATATTAATAGTTGGGTTGAGTGATTAAAATAGAACGAATTGAATTACTGAGTGACTTTTCTTTGTACTTTGTCTAAAAATTTAAAATTCTAGTCTAATCATTATCGTAATTAACTTTAACATGTTTATATTTATTGACGACACATTACATGAGGGCAAGTTAATCATTGACAAATTTTCACAAAAATATTAACAATTATTGGGACTTTTATTTAAATTAGTTTGAAGACTTAATTTCTAACCAAATCTCGAATTGTCAAAGTACAGGGACTAACAGTATGTTTTTTAACCTATGTGTTTTCTTTTCGTGTCCAAAATTTACGGGCTTACTTAAAAACCAACCAAACCATATCTCTTGCTCAAATCCAAGAACCAACATGTTACTAAATCTCCAGAGTACAAATTTGGCAAACATTTCAATCAGTGATAATTTCCCAGTGTCACAATTAACCGCAGTAAAAAGACAACATGGTAATAACATCCAACCAAACATGGTCCGAAAAATCAAACTTAATAGTTACTTCTTGAAACGGGAATTAAGGTTGAAAACTATAAGTGGCCTGCCTAATCAGTGTATGAAGACTGCTTCCACCCTCCAAAAGATTCTTCAACTTCAAAATCCCTGCTTTCACGTTCCTGTTTTGAACCAATTCAAGTTCTTGCATTTTAGTTTGCTGAAAATAATCAATCCAAAAACCACTTCAAATTTGTGAAAAAAAAAATTACCTCGGGGGTGAAAGTGAGACCAAGTTTAATTTCCCCACGATATTCTCCATCCTTGACAACAGTATATGCAGTAAGGGGAATGTTTCTTTCGATAAATACAGGCTCCAGTGGTATACTGAAAAGCATCAAAAAAAGCTCTTCTTCAGAAGCCATTTTACTACATATATATTGGAATTTGTCTAAGTTAATAATATTCATTTTATTTTTCATTTTTCTTACTGTATTGTATTCGTGTCTAACACTTAATAATTTTGGTTGAGTATAGCATATGACCCTTCAAATACATGCAAAAAATTAAAAAAAGAGAAACCCGTCCAGTATATATCTATCCATATATGACACTCACGCTACTTCTCCCACGAAATCATCCTGAGAACCAGTATCACTGTCCATTATTTTCAGTGCGAGTTCCGAAGCACCTTCGAAGATGTTGAATATGAAATCCTCGTTCCATTCTGGTTCTGATCCTTTTCCTGAGAAAATTTATTGTTTCAAAAACTCTATCAAATATGAGCAAAGTTTGAATCGTGATAGTTGATCCATCGATCAACAAGATGAATAAATTTGTTGAGAATTTAGATTGATCTATAAAGCTCCCAAACCTGATGCAACACTGCTTTTCTGCTCCTGGGTTCGGCAAGTAAGAAGCACGTAAGGATCCATGTTACCTGCTCGTTTCCAAAATTTAATTTCTCAGAAACATTACAGCATATTCTTTCGAGTATTCGTTTCCAATACTTACGGAGATGCAATGTTTCAATATACATAAATATATATAATTCGAAAATAGCACGCTAGTGTCAACACGTTATGCAACTATATAGCGGAAAAACGAAAACTAAACGATTGTAAATTATCACTTCCAAGTAATAAAACTACAAGCAATTCTTTCCGCCGTTCATTAATGCAATTCAGATCAGATCTATCGTATGATCAAAAATTTAGTTTAGATTGGCTAAACGTTCTTGATCTGATCAAAAATTGTCATGAGATCATAACAGAAACATCTAAAAGCAATCGAATGTACTCAGATCTTAACAGATAAGTTCGAAATTAAGATTAAACAAAAAAAAAAAAACAAATGACAATCAGATTTCAAATTAACGAGAAAAAGGAAAAGAAAAGCGGAACTCACAGAGAAAATCTGTGTTCTCGAGACCTTTGGCACTAACAAGGACAACTTGAAGCTTTCCCTGAGGCATGATGTTTTGGAGAGTAGAAACCGAGAAAAAGAAAGAAAGAAAACTGTGTCAAAAAAATTCAGATCCCAGAGACCAATATATATAAAGGAGAATGATTTTGCTTTCTCTCTCTTTGGATTCTCTTTCTGCTTTTTACAAAGATACCGTAAAAGGGGCTTTTTATTAAAATAATCTAAAAAATTAATTAATTATCAAAATGACTCACCTTTTTAATTAAATACGAAAATAACTTAAAATCTACTATAAAAGTTGGTGGAGCCAAATTATATAGCGCCACCAACTTGCCACATCTGCAAGGGGTATAAAAAATATTTTTTTGGTGGAGCAAAGTTGAATGGCGCTACCTGTATAAAATATAAGAGAAATACTGTAAAATCTAAATAATTGAGGAGTTTTTAAAACAATTTTCTATTTTTAGTGGAGCCATTTTAAATGGCGTCACCACCTGACACCCTCTACCCGTTTCAGTTTTTTTTAACTTTTTTTTTAAATTTTGTCTATTTTTTTTTACTTTTTTGAAGTTTTATATCTTTTTCTTATTTAATTTTGTTTATTTATTTTATTATTAATTTTAAAAAATTTGAAATGTTTATATATATATTTTTTAAAATTTTAAATATATACTTTTGAAATTATTTTTATAAATTTTAAAAATATTTTTTTCAAATTAATTTTTTAAATTTAAATATTATTTTTTAAATATTCCATATTTTTAATAATATAAAACATTTAAACATTTAAAATATTTAAATACAATTTTTTAAATACATTTAAAAAATCATAATTTAAAAAATTATGAAAAGATAGGGGCTTTTAAAACAATTTTCCATTTTTGGTGGACCATGCATGTTTAATTTTTTTTTACTTTTTTTAAATTTTTGAAAAGTTTGAAGGCCCTTAAAAATAATTTCCCATTTTTTGGTAGACTCATTTCAAATTGCGCCACCGGAGCTGACACATGCAATTTACCTTTTTTTTTCTAAACTTTTTTATTAAATTTTGTCTTTTTCTTTAATTTTTATTTGAAGTTTTATATTATTTTCGTATTTTATTTTGTTTATTTAAAATGTTTTATAATATATTTTTAAAAATTTTAAATATTATTTTTAAATTATTTTTAACTTTAGATATATATTTTGAAATTATTTTTATAATTTTAAATGTATTATTTAAAAATATAAATCTAAAGTTAAAAAAATAATTTAAAAATAATATTAAAATTTTAAAAAATATTACAAAATATTTTAAATATACATTACAAATTTTTTAAAATTAATAATATAAATTAAATAAATTAAATAAAAAAATAATATAAGAAAATAATATAAAACTTCAAAAAGAAAAAAATTAAAGAAAAAGACAAAATTTTTAAAAAAAATTAAAAAAAAAAAAGAAGAAAAGGGCAGATGGTGGTAGGTGGTGGCGCCATTTAAAATTGCTCCACCAGAACTGAGAAATTGTTTTAAAAGCCTCTCATTTTTTCATAATTTTTTAAATTATGATTTTTTAATTGTATTTAAAATTTTAAATCTTTAAATGTTTTTATTATTAAAAAATGATTAATATTAAAAAATAATATTTAAAATTTAAAAAACTAATTTGAAAAATATATTTTTTAAATTTATAAAAAATAATTTCAAAAATATATATCTAAAATTTAAAAAATATATATTATAAACATTTCAAATATACATTTCAAATTTTTTAAAATTAATAATAAATAAAATAAAATAAGAAAAAAATATAAAACTTCAAAAAAGTAAAAAAAGAAGAAGAAAAAGACAACATTTTAAAAAAAATTAAAAAAAAAAAACTGAAACGAGCAGGGGTGTCAGGTGGTGACGCCATTTAAAATGGCTCCACCAAAAATAAAAAATTATTTTAAAAGCCCCTCAATTTTCCAGGTTTTATAGTATTTCCCTTATATTTTATACAGATGGCGCCATTCAACATGGCTCTACCAATTTTTACTGTAGATTTTGGATTATTTTCGTATTTAATTAAAAAGGTGGGTCATTTTGATAATTAATTAATTTTTTTGGGTTATTTTAATAAAAAAAGCCTGTAAAAGGAGTTATCGACGTGCGGACAAACTAGTAGTGTTTTCCATGGGTCACCCAACCACGCCTGAAGATTCGTCTAAAAAATCAAAGAGTTTAGATAAAATTATAAGTTCAAAATATGAGCTTAGACAAAAAAAAATCCATTTTTTACCCAAGTCCAGCCCGGATACATGTCTTTTTAACATTTGTTAAGAAATATTTATTTCAATGTTTTTAATATATTTTCAATTTGTTAAGAAATATTTGTTTTAATATTTGTAGTATATTTGATATATTATTTTTTTAAATTTGTTTTATATAATAAAAAATATATATTTTAAATTTAATATAGGTCGAATCTGGGTTTAGCATCTATAAGCTTGTTAAGGCTTGAGTAAAAATTTAACCTCATTTTTAGACTACGCCGAGCCCGAGCCTAAATTTTGTTAGGGCCCGACCCATGGACAACTCTACAAACTAGTCAATTTAACTACACAACCACCATGTGTGAAAATAAGGAGGGTAAACTACACCAATAGTCACTAAACTAGTAATAAATTTATGTTTTGGTCACTCAACTTCATAAAGTTACAAAATAATCACTTAACTATTTAAAAGTTTTCATTTAAGTCATTAAACTCTTCGAAAGTCTTTATTTATGGCATTGGGTTATTTTTTTTTTTGGAAAGTCCAACTACCAAGCTCCAAGCAACAACTCGATAATCGGTATGGTAGATCAATACCTATTGACGAGTAAAAGAACATATCTTAGATCTAACGATCAATGTCGAAGATCGAAGAAAAAAGTTGTTTGGATTTTGGTTTGTAAATTCTTAACGTTCAAAGTTATTTCATGAAAAATAATTGAACTTTAGAAGAGAAGGTAAATGGGAGCTTTCGATTAGTGTCAACAGAGCGAACACAGAAGGCCATGTAACAACAAAATTAACAACTCAATGACTCAAATGAACACATTTGAATAGTTTAGTGGGTACTTTGTAACTTTTTAAAGTTAAGTGACCAAAACATAAATTTACTAATAGTTTAGTGACCTTGGGCATAGTTAACCCTTGTTTTAAACTACAAAATCGATCATTTTTGTTCGAATAAGTTTTCATTTATGTCAACCAACTTTAAAGGATTACTATATGACTACTATCATCGATATATTATGTTATAGTCACCCAGCTATTAACTTGGGTCAAAATTGTACAACTAATTCTAGTATTTTTTTGGGTTAAGTTTTGCTTTAGTTCCTATATTTTGTGGAAGTTATGGATTTAGTTATTGTACTTCAAAATTGATCGATTTTAGTTATTGTACTTTTTGAATTGGTCAATTATAATCATTGTAATTTTTGAAATTTGAAATTTTAGTCCTGACTCAAACAATAATAGTTAAATATGTTTGTTTAAATTCAATTACCAATCATGTATTATGCATAGAATTGTATATTTAATTCATATTCTCCAATTGGATCATTCTAAGTTCTTATACTTTTTGAATTTTGAAATTTCAATTTTGATGCAAATTATAGTCGTTAATCCATTAGCTACTTAATGAGTAATATGTGGGAATAAGAAGTTGACATGGTATTACGCATATAATAACATGTTTGCTGCGTAATATTTATGAAATACTTTAACTTAATTAATTTAATAATTATCGTTTTGTAATTACTGAAAATTTGAAGTTTAAAAAATACAGGACTAAAAATAATCAAATTAAAATATAGGAATTAAATTCATAACATTTGCAAAATTCAGGGACTATTGAAAAATTTTAACCATTTTTTACTTTATTACCAAATTTAATATATGTATTTTCTTTTCTTTTAAATTTCCTTTTCCATTTCTATTTATTTATTTTCTTTTTCTTCTTCTTTCCCCCTCTCTTCAATGGGCTATTATTTTGTTTCCCCACTAAAGACCCGTTTTTCTTTCGGCCGAAAAAAAGAAACCCTTTTTTAGAACGAGGAGATTCCCTTGTAAACCAGGTATAATAATCTCTAGTTAAAATATGTCATCGACCTATAATCTTCCCAAATTTAGAAGTTAGTCCCTATACTTTTATTTTCAAGAATTATTTTCTCTACTTTCAAATTTTAAAATTTTAAGAATTATTTTCTCTACTTTCAAATTTCAAAATTTCAAGTTCAATTGTTAATAAAGTTATCGCTAAATTTATTGATGTGACATTTTGATTTAAAAAATACTCACTTGATAGCCATATAACTAAAAATAATGTTGTAATGAACTTGAATTTAACAAAATAATTTTAACAGTATTAATAGTTGAACTTGAATTTTGAAATTTGAAAAGTAGAGGAATTGAATTCCTTTAAAACAAAAGTGGAATTTATTAAGACTACAAGGAGTTTTGGCATACTTTAAACCATAATTTGTCGATCATCCTTTAACCAATCTTATGATCCTCACTGTATAACATTGACCCTGCCTTGTATCCTTGGAAATAGGTGTGAAACTAAAATTTTTAATAAGGAGGTCGGAATATTTATATAAAATATATATATTCGAAGTAGGCCCGGACCTACTTTGAACAAAGTATTTTTAAATTTGTGATAATCTTGATGACTAAAATTTAGGAAAAACAAAATAAGTTAAATGTTCATTTTGTATTAGATATTTAAATTCATTTTTACCTAATTAATATTTAGATATTACTTATACTTAGATGTTGCAATTATTAAACTTTATTTTTACTAAATTAATAGTTAGATACTATTTTGTATTAATTTACCAAATTAAACTAAAAATGTTATTAAAATGATCATTTAAAAATTATAAATTCTATAAAAAATCGAAAAACCTTGGGGTGAAACACAAATTTATCCTTTTTTTAGACACTACACTATAATATCAAAACAAAAAAAATTTAAAATTCAAAATGGCTTAAAAAGAAAATTTAGGTGCTGGCCCCTTGCCAGCGCTTCCTAAATTCGTCTCTGCCTGCAAACCCGTAAAAGATTGACAACATGTTTGGTTGGATGGAATTGCTATTCCATTCCTGCCCTATTCCGCGCACTACAGTAGTTCACAACTTTGGTTCACCGTTTAGGTGATTCCACAGCTTTGCTATTACACCCATATTCCCTCAGCTGTTGTATTAGGTATTCAGGGTGGGGGCTCTGAATTGCTATTCAACACCACACGCCAAATACATTTTCACATTTTGGGACCAAAATAGCTTGCTTTCTTCTCCCCAAAATTCTGCTCTAGATTTCTTCCAACATTTATCCCCAAATCAAGCATCCATTCGCCCTTCATCTTTATCTCCCCAAAGGGTACGTTTTCTTTTTTTATGATAAGCTCCTAAAACAAGATTCTATTTCTCCTTCCTCATAAATTCATAATTCTTTTTGTATGAGAACGACCTTTGAATGTGAAGAACGACTTTTGTTGTCTGCGTTTCAAAGTTGAGACCTTTGTTTAGTCTTCTTTTGGCATGTAGCGTGTCACACCTTAGATCCAAGAAGGGAACACCTTAGATTCTGCTACCACGAGTTCTTGAACTAAGCCTGTAGCATGTCTTCATCAGTTTTGTTATATATATATTTTTTTCTATTTCCAATTCATGACGAGGCAAAGCTTGTTATTTGTTTGACAGGAAAGTATTGCAGCAGAATTTTTGGACAGGCTTGTGAAATGGAGTGAGAAAATTAAAATTTCAGATCCCTTGGAAGAAGGTTGCAAGCTTGGCCCCATTGTTAGTAGAGGGCATGTAACAGCCCAAATTTGGGTCTAGTCGGAACAGTAGTTTCGAGACCACAAATTCGACGAGTAAAATTCTATTTTTATTATATTTTTATGGTCTACAATTTTACAGAGAAGATTTCGTTAAAATTTCGTTCAAAAATTTTGACGTTTGAGCACTCAATTTAGTCAAAAGGACTAAATTGTAAAAAGTGCAAAAGTTGAGTTCTATATATTAGAGGTGTCAAATTGCTATGAGTTTTAAATTGGAGGCCCTTAAAAGGTAATTAGACCATTGAATAACTTGATGGACAAAAATGGGCATGAATAGGACAAAAGTGAAAGAAAAGTCTTAAGGGTATTTTAGTCATTTAGTGTTTTAAATGAATAAAAAGACAAAATACAAGAAAAAATTCTGCTCATCTTCTTCAAGTTGCTGCCGAAAATTTCTAGACTCCATGGCTAAGGGTTTCAAGCTTTTCAAGCTTCATAGTAAGTGTTTTTGAGCCCCGTTTTTAATGTTCATCGTATTTTTGAAATCCCGGTAACTTAGTCTAGCTATTTCTACCATTATTTTGAGCTAGATTTTAATTTTAAAAATTGACCCATGTTGAATAATTGTGAATTTTGATGAAATATGGTAGATTATGCATGTCTCTGATTAGAGAAACGAGTTTTATTAGATGATTTTCGATGAAATCGTATAAAAGGGGTTAAATTGTAAAAGTTATAAATTGGTCATAAGTGTGTGAACTAGTGAGAATTTGATGTTGTCATAGAAGAGAAAAATGATCAGCATGTAATAAAACATAAGAATAAGGGCTGAAGTTTAATTTTCGAGTATTGGGGCAAAAGTGTAAATATGTAAAAGTTTAGGGGCAAATTTGTAATTTTGAAAAAGTTGAGTTAATGATTGTTTTGAACAGTACATTAATTAAATAAGTGAAATGTGATGTTTTAGACTCCGAAAAATGAGATTTGGACCTAGAATGGGAGGAAAATTGAAAATCGGGAAAGTTGGTAAAATGGTCGTTTTGGTATCGAGGTAAGTTCTTATGTTTAATAAGCATTTAATGATGCAAGTTTGAATGTTAGATTGAAATTTTAGTTATTAATACTTTAGTATTTATTTTCCAATATAATTATAATGTTCGATATTGACTCGACATTTTAATGAAAATTGGTATAAATTGCATGTAAAATCAAATTAGAAAGATGGCTTTGTGTAATATCAAGAAAGTATTGAATAGAATAATTTGGGAAGGATAAGTTAAATTGATGATGTGATGAGATTGAGAATGTAATTATGTAAGTTATCTGTAAATAATAGTGATATATTTTTATATAAAATGGTGAATTAATATTGAATGTGGAAGAAAAAATTGTTCATGAATTATTCAAGTGCTAAAGTGTTTAAAATAAGTGTTAAGAGTAAATTCCCGGTTGAACATAGGAATAGAAGTGGATACTGGAGACCAATGTTATAGTGTTACAGTGAGTCCCGGGTGCTGGGTGATCTACCATGTGTTGCAGACACCTGACAGCTTGTGTGAGCAGGCCTGTGGACATTTCCAGTGTTATCGACCAGTGAAAAGTGGTAGCTCTAGCTACCTGATCAGTGAAAAGTGGTAGCTCTGGCTACCTGATCAGTGAAAAGTGGTAGCTTCGACTACCTGATCAGTGAATAGTGGTAGCTTCGGCTACATTACAGTGGTAGCTCCGGCTACATTATAGTGGTAGCTTCGACTACATTATAGTGGTAGCTTCGGCTACATATCAGTGTGGCACTTATGTGCTAATTCTCTACGTATCCGTGTATATTCCGAGTGTTCAACGGGAAAATCGATTAAGTGAAATTATGTGTGACTTTGTAGTGATAAGTGTAGTTATATACCTGTGTAACATATGAGCAATATGCCCGATGTGTAATCGGAAATTAGAAAGATTGTTATAAGTAAGTAATGGATACAACTAAAGGGAGAAAGAGAGAGAGAGAGCAAAAATTTACAATAAAACTGTTTTGGACAGCAGCAGTGACGTGAATTTGAAAAATCACAAAAAATAGTAGAAATTGAATTATAAGTTGAATGAGATATTGATTTAAAGATTATTGAGTCTATTTTCATATAAAAGAAACAGAGAAAACAAAGGATTTTTATATTTTGAGATACTTAAATTCTTGTGAGATTAGTTCAGAATGATTATGTGATCCCCTGTTCTACGCTGGAAAAATCATTAAAAATTGTACAAAAATAATTATGGGATATAAGTTATATGCTTGAAATCCTTAATGAGTCTAGTTTTAGATGAAACAAATTATAATATCATTTTAATTCTGTACATGGAGAAAATTGATTCGTAGTGAAAAGTGGTCAGAATAGTCGAACAGTGAAACAGGGGAAATTTTAATGAATAAACTGTACTAATTGGCTAAGCCAAAAATTCTGGAAATTTTATGGTATGAATATATGTGAGTCTAGTTTTAGGGAAAATTAACGGATCTTAATTTTGAGTTTTGTAGCTCAAGACATAAATAATTTAGTGACTATGACTCAAGTAGACAGCTTAAGATGAACATGAGAAAATGGTGGAACTATGTATAATTATGATTGCATTATCTTGAGAACTTGTTGTGAGGATTTGTCATGTTGAGGCTTTGATAAGGCTACAAATAAGTTGGGAAAGTAAGAACTTAGCATTATTTGTGCAAGTTATGACAGCTTAGTAGTAAGCTAAATTCATTGCTAATGCTTATTATTATTACATGTGAACTTACTAAGCTTTATAAGCTTATTCCCTTTTCTTTCCCATGTTACAGAGTCCTACTAAACAAGCTCGGGTTTGAGGTCGTCGGAGATTGCTTCACACTATCAAGCTATCTATGGGTATCTTTATTTATAAATGATTTAAGTTATGGCATGTATAGGGGCTTGACTAAGTCATTTTGTATATGTGTTAATTAATTTGACCAAATGTATTGTTAAGTCTGGTAATGCCTCGTACTTGGTTCCGACATAGGATACGGGTAAGGGGTGTTACAGGGCAGGTATTATTTCAATTTTGTTGTTTGATTTTAGGTGCTTTAAAGATTGTATTTTTGATTTTTTTTGTTTCTCAGATTCTTAATTTTGTCGTTTTTGTCCATGTAAACGCGTTAGTTTCTTCTGATAGTTTCGTGTTATCTTCAACTATGAGCAGAAGGCCTAAACATTAGTTTTTTGTCGCAATTGAATCGCTCTTCATAATCATCTCTATTTATTTGAGTTTGACTGTTTCCTTAGAAAGAAGGAATGAATTAGTAATAGTGAGGATTCTGAAAGAAGTTGTTTATCCATTTATGGGTTTTTGATTTCTAATGTGTAAAATGTAAAAAAGTAAAAACTTTTGGCCCAGTTTAACAACTATTTGGCATTGTAAGAAAAAGGGTATTCTTTGTTTTCTTTTTCTTTTTCCCTTTTATTGCTTTCTTATTATCTTAGTGGGCTAAAAGATTGATTGTGTTTAATTTGTTAGTGAGTTTATGACCCTTTTTTTAAGAAAAAATAAAAAAAGGAATAACTACACTGCAGGTCAACCCATCGAAACTTAGGCTATTTTTCTGATAATCAAAATTACAAAATCATCACCTAATTAATGTATTTGTAGGGGGAGAGTTTCATTACACTTGCACATTTCTTGAGCACCATCTTTTAATCGCTATATCGCATGTCTGCAAATGCCTTGTCTTTCAATTTGTTGGTTAATTTTGTGAAAGCATTTCATGCATGAATATCTAGCCACATCTTATTTGACATTGCTATCCTATGTTGTGGGGGAACTCATTATTCTGCTACTATTTGATTTGACTCTTGTAAAGCGGTATCAAACTTCACGGACTGCAATTCTACTTAAAGACAAAAGCAACTGCGGTTATATTCACGTTAATGTTATACTTCGACGACTGCAATTAAATGTGGTTCTTTGCTTTTCTATGGCTATGAATTCTTATAAAAAAGCTTGATTAGGTTTTTCTTTAGTTTGCTAGAGGTCTTCTATCTTGAATGGTAAAAAAGGAAGCAGTATTGTTACTTATAAAACCAGCCTCCCCCCAAAGGGAGCTCTTCTAGTTTGAATATGGTTCTTTGAGCATATATATTATCACAACTAATTTTACTGCAGTTAAAATGTGCATTTCATTTGTATATTTTAAGGAGATAATGCTGCAATTCATATTGAGGTAATGCCTGATTTTATTGCTATAACTGGTCTGGACATTCTTCTCAGAATCGAGAGTTAGTAACCTGTCAGTTTGGCAAAATGCTATTTAATAATTTTGGTAATGATGGTTGCTTTTCTATACTGATATCTTGAAGTGGTCCTCATACAATGAAAATTCGAGTAGTTCAGTGGTATGCAACAGTGGAATATGATGTATGTATGCTTCTGCAACACTTAATTTGTACACATGAACAAACTGGCATTGGTTCCAGGGACATTATCAAGATAGGAACTAAGTTGAAACTTGTCTATGTCATTAAGTTATCAATGTTTTTCTCTTTTAATATTTTTTATATAATGACTTATTTGGTCCTTCAACTTAAAAAAAAGTCATTTTAATTATCCATTTAAATTTTCACTTCTTTTAGCCCTTGAGCTTACATTATTTATCAAATCACTCCGAAATGAATGAAAAAGTTATTGTGTATTAACTTTGTTGAGGTGGATTAATTTTTAAAAATTAAAAAATACTTTTTTTAATTTTTATTTTTAATAGTTTTAATAAATTTTAGTTTTTCTTAAACAATTTTTTAAGATTTTTATATTTTAAAAAATTAATTACTTATTGATAGTAATATATGTTATTTTTAATAGTAATATATAGGAGAAAAATGTAAAATTGGTTTTACCATAAGTTATTTTTTAAAAGACTATTTATTTACATTTACGTGTTTTTAAATTAAGTAATGATTTTAATGTAAGTTGATGAGTGGTGGTAAAGCATGATTGAAAGAATCTAATTATTAAACATGTTTAAGAACAAATGGTATCATATTTTAATTATTTCTGATTGGTCTACCTGGCATGGATTAAGAACGTTGTTTCTGTATGTATATTATATACTTGTTCTTTTAATGAGATTCTGCCATCTTCGGCCTACCTTTCATAAGATTCAGTCATTTGGGATAAATGAATTGTCCATTTGTAAAACAGAGGAGCTGTGCTGTAAAACTTTGTAATGGACACTATTTTTTTTTCTTGTAAAAGCATTCTAGGAATTACCAATCTATGTCTCAATTTTTGTTCGGTTATTTTATTGCTTATTGCATATAATATGAATTTTATATGGCGACGATGAAACAACTTCGAAGGTGGTGAAATGTTTTATATTGATTTTGTTTTGCACCATCAGTATACATCATTTGCTGAGAATTTTGTATGTTTTTTTTCTCTTGTGACCCACAATATTAGATGTCAACTAAATTCATTGAACCCTGAACAACAACGTTGTTTTTTTTCAATCCATAAAATTTGAAGCTGAAATCTTATTTGAAGAAATATCCACACCCAACATGTGTTGGTGCCAAATTGCAAATTTATGCTATCGTGTAAATAAAAATGATGTATGCTAATAAATGAAATGTTTCCTTTTGCCTGTCTTTTTGTAATACTAATAAACTACAAATAGTGTCTGCAAATCTCTTTTGTCACAATTATTTTTACCTCATTGTAATAAGTTATTGTAAACTTCTTTGACAAGTTGTAATTTTTATTTTGTGCTTTGTAAATATTCTTAATATGTATGGTTCATTTTTCTTTGACAGGTTGTTATTGCTTCTTCTTCTTATTTGGCTTGTTTGATTACTTCCTCCACCCAGGGTTGAACATCTTGTATTCACTGAATCACTGTAAGTTATTTGGCAAATAAATTCTTTGATTTTGTTTTACTGTTATTGAAATTAGTATTGGAGAAATCTGACCCTTTTACTACGATTTGAAGATATGTAACACTTTAATATCTTGCAGTAATGGCTCGTCTGCCTTTAATTGTACAAAGTGAGAGGCGTAAAAGAATTGGTCTTGCTATTACAATATGTTTGCAAATGTGCACAGTTGCAAGTTGGTTCTTAGTTGCATTGGGTGCCATCCATAGCCTACATACTTATAGACCAATGATTAGATCCTATATTTTAAATTTTTATGCAAAACGAGATTATGTGAAAAGACTTGTATATGTTAGTGACGAGACCTGTATTGAACAAGTCAGGATGAATAGAATTGCCTTTTTTAAACTATGTGAGATGTTACAAACTTTAGAGGGATTGAAGTCGTCAAGGAACATGCTTGTTGATGAGTAAGTGACAATGTTTTTACATATCATTTCTCATCACCTTAAAAATCAAGTTATCAAGCATCACTTTAATAGGTTCGGTGAAACCGTTAGCAGATCATTTCACAATGTTTTAAATGCTGTCATACGTTTACAAGATGTGTTATTTAAAAAGGCAGAGCCAATTACAGCTAATTCTACAGACCTAAGGTGGAAATGGTTCAAGGTATTGGAATGAGTTTTATATATAGCTCGTACATAATTTAGTCCATTTAGATTTAAATATAGTACCTTAACCCGATGTTTTATACATGTGATGTAGAATTATTTAGGTGCTTTAGATGGAACCCACATCAAGATTAGAGTTCCAACAGTTGATAAACCTAGATATCGAACGCGAAAAGGTGACATAGCAACAAATATGTTAGATGTTTGTATACTTGATATGCAGTTTGTTTATGTTCTTCCTAGTTGGGAAGGTTCTGTTGCTGATGGACGAGTTCTTCGAGATGCCATTAGTAGGAGACATAGACTGAAAGTTCCTCATGGTAAAGTGCGAAATTAGAGGAATTTGAATTAATTTTTACGATCATACTTTTTTGGGAAATTAACCATGATAAATAGTTTCTTTTTATAGGTTGCTAGTATCATGTTGATGTTGGATACACAAATTCTGAGGGATTTCTTGCGCCTTTTAGAGGACAAATATATCATTTGAATGAGTGGCGTCAGGGTTACCAGTCAAGTACTCCGGAAGAATTTTTCAATATGAAACATGCTTCAGCGCGTAATGTTCTTAGATGTGAAATACTTAGGAGTCCATCATTCTATCCTGTGAAGGTGCACAATAGAATCATTATTGCATGTTGTTTGCTCCATAATTTTATTCGATCCTATATGAGTCTTGATCCTGTTGAAGCGGAGTGGGGAGAAGGATTACCTAGTAATGTGATAGAAGATGATGAACCGAATATTGTAAATATTCATCCATCAGATGCATGGGCTACTTGGAGGATGGAACTAGCCAACCAAATGTTCGATGAATGGCAAACATCTAGAAATTAATTAGGTTTAGTAAAAATAGTAAACGTTAAGTTATTTATGTTATTTCATATATCTAGTTTATAAAACTTTGGTGGTGTCTGAATTGTTTTTTTGTATTGTACTAGACTTGTTGAATGACAATTTATTTTCTTTTGATTCATCATGTGTTATAATTTTAGAAAGTGTTGACCTTTTGATGCATAATATTGAACTTAATTTGAATTTGCGTTTTTTCTTAAGATAGTTATGTCAGGTTTTTCACAATCAAGTGTTTCTTCCCAAAATTCTTAAGGAACCAAAAGGAAATAGGTTTCAGAAGAAGATGCTGCGTTGGTTGCTTGTTTGGTCGACTTGCACAATGTTGGAACCTTTAATGCAGATACGGGATTCAAAGCTGGTTATTTAAATGAGTTGGAAAAAAATGTTAGAAAAAGCTTTAACCAATGCCATGTTGAAGGCTAAACCTAATCTTGAATCGAGGATTAGGACATTGAAAAGGGATTGATCAATCGTTTATGACATGCTTAGTGGAAAAAACAATAGCGACTTTGGTTGGGATGAGCATAGGCAACTTGTTGTTGCTGAAGATGCGGTGTGGAACTCATATATAAATGTAAGAATTATTTCAAGTCTTTATTATCTTATTTTGACCAAACTTATATCTAATATGAATTCCTCATTTTTATAGAGTCATAAAGAAGCCGCTCAATTCAAACATCGAAGTTTCCCTTATTATGAACAACTTACTGCCATCTACGCAAAAGATCGAGCCACTGGGAAAGATGCTCAAACAGCCGCTGATATTATTGAAGAAATAGATGTTGAGGATGTAGCTACTACAAGTACTCATGAAGAAAGAAACGATCCCCATGGATGCGAAGCTGATGTTTCTTTGGATGACATGGATTTTTCAGTTACACAACCGCGACCAGCTAGAAACCAAGGTGATTCCATATTATTAAAGAAGAAAAAAAAGATTTCTGATGCAAGTGATTCTTCTACTTCATTTAATGATGTTGCCACTTTATTGGCGGAAAACATACGGACCATTGGCCTTGAAATCAATAAGAGTATTGCCTCTGAAGTGCTAATTCAACAAAAGTCAGAAATGACCATTCAAGAAAGTGCTCTGAAATTATATCCAACATTATGTGAAGTAGAAGGTTTAACTGAGGACGAGCGCTATCGCGCATTGAGCAAAATTCCAGATCATCCATCGCAAATGCTCATTTTCTTTAGTTTACCTTCTGCTGTGCGATTGGAATGGGTCAGAAGATTTCTTGCTGACCATTAAAAATCATAGTTGTGTTAATGATATTTTGGTAACTTTTTGTATTTGTAATATTTGGATGGTATAATGACATGATAGAATGTCATTACAATGTTGTAACTTTTTGAGGTTGTAAAATTTTATAACATATGGATTATGACATATAAACTAATGAAATCATGTAACTTTTTTTTAATATATGAATATTATGTTTGGATGTGAAATATAATTCTCAAGTTATTTATTACTTCTAGTATTTTATTTTTTATTGTAGAATAATTAATTTATTTGTTTCACTAATGATATTTTAGCACATTAAATATGTATTGCAGTTTAAATATAATAAAGTAGATTATATATTATTTTTATAGTATTATATATTATGATTTTTTTTAATTCATATAATAATAATTTTATTAAGAATTTTATTAAATTATATATTATTTAAAATTCTGCTAATGGTATTCTGGTGATTTTAGTTTTTTTTCCTTATGCTATTACAACATCATTCTATTCAACCAAACACAAGAATATTATTACAGTTTTATTCCATTCCATTCAACTAAACAGTTGAATTAATAACTACAGCTCTATTCCATTACAACTCTATTCAATTACAGCCCTATTCCATTATAGTGAACCAAATGTACATTGAGTGTTGTAAAAGCAAAGGAAGAAAGAAAAGGAAATAGTACGCATCCACAAGATTTAAGCATCCAACCATGTTCTCATGTTTAATCAACGCCATGTATGGAACAAACAGTAAACAAATGGGATTTGGTCTGGGGTAGCTATGCAGCGCTTTATCCGAGTCATTTGGCCGGCCGAAGTAATTAATTTTCAAGATTAAATTATAAATATATTTTTAAATTTTTTTTCTTCCACCAATCATATAATTTAATATTTCTACTTGTCACATTTTGACTTTTAATAAAACTTTGACCTTATTTTTTAAAATTTTTTATGAAAAAATTTCTAAGTGCGCTCCAAAAAGAATGTATAACAAAATTTAGTTAAAATTTCTAATTAAAGCTTTGGCAAATGTTAAAAACTTTGATATATTTTTGTATAATTTAAAAATTTTGGTATACATTTTTTTTCAAGCGTACAGCAAAACCTTCCCTTAGTCTCCTTTAAAATCTGGGTTTCTTTTATGGTAACAATCTATGCATTAAAATTAAGTATTTTCATAACCCAAAAATGGGGTTTTCATTAAATAGTAACATATTGCAGTCAATAAAAGGCCAAGGGAGAACACTTTCTTTTTCTTTTGGCTTGTTCATAAAAAGTATGTGCATTAATACATAAATGCAGGTATCCTACACCAACATTCATACATATCATTGATCATAGCATTGGGGAAGAAGCATTTCTTAACATTATGCACTCTGAAACAACACCTCTTAACACTTGTTCAAGAGGGTTTCAGTTTCACCTACAAAACTATACAAAATATAATTCAGAAAGAACAAGACTTGAAACAAGAGTTAACCCCTAGATGTTCCTGTCAAATGATTTAAAGGAAAGAGAGAATACAAGCAAACGAATTCTATGACTCAGTGCTCGAGATAGATGCTCTGGAAAACATTAAATATAAAAAAAAAAGAAAAGAAAAGAAAATTCCCATGAAGGCTAGAGCTAAAACAAGCACGTCACGAGTCACCGGAACTATGATGACAAACATCTACAACTATCACCGTGAGAACACAGATATGACCATGACTAAAATTATTTCGATTCGTCTAAACTTCCTCACGAGTACTACTCTTTAAAATGTTATATTTGCATAGAGGACAGGTAGCATTGATATGCAGCCACTTATCTACACATGCACAGTGAAAATGGTGACCACAAGGAAGTTCCCTTAGCTCAACTCCATCATCATAACCCGAAAGGCAGATGCAACATTCCTACAAATTAACCCAATAATAAAAGATCAGTTGGGTACCGGACTTAAATTTACTTCAGCTCAATAATGACAAAAGGAATTACCCAAAAAAAAAAGCATAAAGAACCAAAATGGAGATCAACTTACTGCATCATCCTCGGATAGCGCACGTTCCATGGGGGAATCAGTGCCACATTCAGTCATTACTCCCCCAATGGATCCTTGGACATCACCAGCAACTTTATCATCATTGCCAATTTTTCGAAATTTATATTTTGGCAACTGATCAATGTCTTCCTTGGATGCTCCTTCCTGATGCAAGAGGCCATTTGAAGTCGGTAAAAAGGAGAGTATACCAAAAAAGGAAGATAAAAGTAAAACTATCTTATTGCCGAGAGCCATAATAGTAGGAATCATAAATATTTCCTTAAATGCACTTAGTTAAATCTCGCCACTCGAATGCAGCACATTCGTTAATTTAAAAGTGCTTAAATGGCCATTATGTAAATTCTACATTCAAAATGTGTATCACACAACTTTCTGAAAACAAACCTCTATCAGTTTCCTTTTAGTTCACCGTGATAAAAAAATTATCTAGATTGAATTAGATTCATGTTTAAAGCTCAAAATTTATACAATTACACAAAATGGCCTATCCCATACTACCTACGTGCTTATAAGTAAACCTACCTTCATTAACCATCTCATTACAAAATTAGATATTCAAGAACAAAAATTAAGCATCAAATGCACACAAACAAATTAACAAAGCATACACAACGATGTCAATCTTTTGCATAGGAAGATATGAAAGTACCTGATCGGCCACAGCATATAGGATTGCAATAATACATGGAAGACAGCAACAAACAGCAATGCCAATGATGCATGCCAGCGCAACACAGAAAACAACAAAGAACACATCAAAACCAAGAAAAACGATACAAAGCCTGCAGAGTTGCATCGAACAAGTTAGGATCCAGTTACAATGAAAGAAAGCAGCACGAAAAATGACACAAGAACTTACCAATAAAGCTGAGGGGAGCCACCAGCCATTGCTTGGCCACCTAGAGATACCCAGTAGAACCCAATGATCCACCAGATGAATGAAAACATAGTATTTGCAGATTCCAGATGCTTTGCAACACTGATGAAAACATTTTTAAATGATTAGCTACGACAGGAGTCTACAGTATCATATATATCCACAACACTTAATTCAACTATCGCAGAGGGCGGATTCTCATAACACATTAAAACATCAATGTAAGTGATGCATCTGCACAACTTAACCGAGTAACACTGAACATATGCATGAAATCCTAAATCTCTATTGAACTCCTAATTGCAGTATATAAAAAGTAATCTGAAACTATCATTAAGTTCTCAAATTCAATGAATAAAAATATATACCTTCCACCATCTTCTTCCAAATGGGCCAATGTTACGTATTGCTCCGAATCTACCCTCGATCTTGGACTCAAAGCCCCTTCCTCTCCTGTATTAAATGACCTGTAATCCATGTTCCGTTGCCTCCTCCGTCGCCTATACTCCACACAAACGCAAACCATATGCAACAAACACTGCAATGCGTACCCAATTATCCATAGCCTCAGCGGCATTCTCGGACTCTCGTTCCAGCTCAAAACCAAAACCCCAACCGCCGCCGCTACGAACGCGAAATTCCAGATAATATCGAGGACCACCACGGGCTTCGAATACGCCCAATCGCTATGCCGTTCCTCGAGCTGCTCGGCAGCAGTTTCCCGAACCAACATGGACGGCTCGCGCATGAGTCGCCGGCTACTGGCTCGGCGTAGGAACCGAGCCGCTTC
This sequence comes from Gossypium australe, assembly GCA_005393395.2. NCBI lineage: Eukaryota > Viridiplantae > Streptophyta > Magnoliopsida > Malvales > Malvaceae > Gossypium > Gossypium australe. The sequence goes on along the minus strand of CM016624.1, from coordinate 2,060,414 downwards.
CCGAAGGCTCTGGTGACGAACGGATCCACGAGTGGCAGAATCGTCCCGGGAAACGCTACCTTGTGATGAGAGAAGCGACGTCGTCACATCGGTGATGTCATCCGAGGAGGACCGGTTCGATGCAGCCGTCGAAGCCATATTTGGGATTTCTCCCCCCAAAAAAGATTCCCCAAAATGCTTTTAATATAAAAAGTTGGATTTCAAATGGCTTTTCAATTTAATGCCATGGAGGAAAACATTGTTAGGGTTCCATGTGAATATTAGAGATGAATAGACGACAATGATGAATTGAAGATGCTGAAGGTTTGTCTCTTTTATTACATGGGGGGAGGTTTAATTGTCCGGTAATATTTAGTGCAGTTATTTCGGTTTTTATCATTGTTAGATAAATTTTAAAATCAATTATATATATACTATAATTAATGTATGCGGCTACTGTTATCTTTTTACGAATCATATGTTTATGTATGCTGTTGTTGTTAAAAACTATATTGTCGGTATTACGAGTGAATCGGATTTTATTTATTTAAAAATATTAAAAATTTTAAAATTGATTTTAATATAATGTAAACATGTAATTTGAAATATTTATATATTATAATTTTTAAGGGTAAATTTCATCTAAGTTCATTAAACTATTAGTAAGTTTACGTTTTGGTCACTTAACTTTAAAAAATTACAAAATAATTACTAAATTATTCGAAAGTTTTTATTTAAGTCACCAAACTGTTAAAATTGTTATTATATGGCCTTTTCTATTCACACTTCAAAGTGTCTGCACCAATCGAAAGCTCTTATTCCCCTTTTATTTTATGATTCAATTTTTATTTTTATTTTTATAAAACAACTTTGAACGTCATGAATCTCTGAACCAAAATCCAAACAACTTTCTTCTCCAATCTCCAACATTGACTTTCAGATTGACTTGAATTTAAAGTATGCTCTTCTACCTGTCGATGGGTACTAATTCATCATATTGATTGTCGAATCATTGCTTAGAACTCGCTAGTCGAACTTTAAAAAAAAAAATCTTAACAGTCATTGCTTAAATAAAAGCTTTCAAATAGTTTACTGACTTGAATAAAAACTTTTAAATAGATCAAAGATCATTTCGTAACTTTTTAAAATTAAGTGACCAAAACAGAAATTTATTAATAGTTTAGTGACATTAATTGTAATTTATCTTTTCTTAAAATGTCTATTTTCGGATAACAATCTTTTTCTTATAATTGAGGTAAAAATCGAACCAAAACTTTTAACAGTCCAAGGTAAAATTGTTAACAGTTAACACGATTCTTCGGAATTCCTAAAATGAAAAAAAGATATCCATGATTTTGTAAGAAAAAGTCCACCATATTTTATAAGATAATAAAAATGTTACGGTGGTGTAGGATTATATCCATATTTAAAAAAATGATATCTTTTACCTTTTTAACATAAAAATTAGATTAAATCCATACATTATAAATTTTAACTAGATTACTATTACCCTCAATTTGGTCTTTAAAGTATGAATATTGTATCAAATAAATATTTTCATAGGTCTAACAATTAAATTAAGTATTAAATGGTATATTAAATCTAATATGTAGCGTGTTTAAAACACATAATTAAATTATAAACATATATATATATATATATGCCGCATAAACTATTTATATCCAATTTATTAAGAAGCAATAACCTCAAAACAATTATTGTCACTATCTGTCTTTAATATGCCATATCTAAATTGTTTGTGTAGTAAGTACACAATCCACATATTTTTAATATATTTCATGTCAAATTCATATTGACATTTAATGTTTAAATTGATATTTATATTAATAGTATACTTTATTGATATAATATTAATATTTTAAAGATTCAATTAAAATATTTTAGAGTTTAGAAATTAATTTAAAATTTAGAAAATATTTAGTGCAATTAAAGCATGATTTGGGCCGATTGGTAAACAACGGCGTCGTTTGTACAATACGTCGGTTAATTTTTTTTCTTATTTGAACTCCTTCTAAAGCCCTCCATAACCGCATTTAAAAATTCTCCTAATCCAACGAAGAAAAGAAGAAGAAAATATTGCTGAAAATGGGACGATTGGCGCGATTTCTCATCTACATGATCAGACTCCTCTCCCTTCAAAATATGGTTATTTCAGTCGAGATCCTTTCGAAATCGAAGCTTGAAAAGTGCGAGAAAAGAACGGATTCCAACGACAAACTGAATTGCACCACCAAGATCGTCATCAACATGGCCGTTCCCAGCGGTTCAGTAAGTGAACTTGTTTTTGTTCTTATCGTCGTTATTTAGTATCTTTTTTTCCTTTTTCTTCTGAATGTTTTATTCTTTTTTAGAGTGGCGGCGAGGCGTCCGTAGTGGCGGAAATAGTGGAGGTGGAGGATAATTCGACGAATAACATGCAAACGTTACGAGTTCCGCCGGTAATAACGGTCAACAAATCCTCTGCCTACGCGCTCTACCAATTAATATATATTCGAGTACGTTCCTTAATGAGAAAAAAGAAAATTGCACCTTTCAGTTTTTTCGAAAATTTGAGGGAAATTGAAAGAAAAATCGCGGAGATCGTAGAGAAAGAATCTCTCGTTTTCGAAATTGCTTGTTTTATCGAACGTTTTGCTTTTTCAGGATGTTCCTTTTAAGCCTCAAGAGTTTTTTGTTAAGACACGCAAATGTCAGCCTGATGCTGGTGCTAATGTTGTCAAGATATGTGAGAGGCAAGCAACTGTTTTCGATTTAATTTTCTGATGTTTAGTGTGCGTGTCTGTGTATGTATGTATGTTAAAATTGATGCTTGAACATACTAAATGAAGTGGTTGACTGGTTTCTAGGATCTATTTTGTAGGTTGCGCGATGAGGATGGCCACATCATTGAGCATACTCGAGTTGCATTTTCAACTTATTAATATAATTTTGACAGAAATTTCATATTATGTTGGACTTAACTGTTGCTTAGTATTGTTGCTTTGTTGTTCATGTTGTTATTACAAACTGCCTAGTTAGTTTATTGTCTTTGACATGGTATTTATAATAGATTTCTGTTGCTAGCTTTTATATCTCTTGAAATATAGTGTAAAATTTACTTTGTGATTCCTTTTTGACTATTTATTTGTCTTTTGGATCTTCTGCCCTTGTTTAGCCTATTTGCTGTCCTTGCGGGCCCCGAAGGCGGGCACCTTCATCTTGTGGAAATATCTGTGAGCGCTCTGTGTGTTTTCCAGCACTGTCAAAAATTTCATTTGGATGCTGAGTTTTCTGGAATTTGATTGTTGTTGCCTGTGTTTACATTTGGGTAGTTGACAAATTGATAAAAGGAAAGGCCAATACTGCTCACTGTCTCCGATTCCCAGGTGACTGGTATGGTCTTCACTTACGTTCTATTGGTTACATATTTCGTCTTTTTGAGTTGTTATTTGTCTCGCTGGGCCAACGTATTCCTCGTCGGTAGTCAATGAAAAACTTTGGTAATAAGTCATTTTCAAACTAGTTTTTTTATCTTTTACCTAATTTCATTACGGTATCCTTTTTCATAAAAGAAATTCCAAATAAGAGTAAATTAGAGAAAAATAATCGAAATTGATTTCTACTTAGATAGGTGATCCATGATAAAGCAGCAACTTCTATCTGTTTCAGCTTGATATATAACTGGTAATAATTGTTTTATCTACGTAGGTTCCATGTTTTTGGTATTGGACAGCAGTCTATTGGGTTCAGCGTTAGAATTGAGATGAAAACAGGAAATAAAGTTTCGGTATGTAGTGCTGCATATGATTTTTCAGATGCTTACTGAAGGACTTCTTTTCACTTTTGTAATATGTCATATTTTATCGATCAGGTATAAACTTATTACCAGGATAGTGACAAATTCTGAACAAATGCATATTTGTGTTGGTTGGATATCTGTTGGTAGCTTCACGTAATGATGTTAGGATTTGATACAATCGATATATAACTTGAATTGAAAAGGGATTTAAAATTTAGTAATAATAACTTACCTTTCAAACAAATTATTTATGTTTGCAGGAAGTTATTGTAGGGCCTGAAAACAGAACAGCAACATCCAAGGACAATTTTCTAAAGGTCAATCTTATTGGAGATTTTGTTGGATATACAAGTATTCCTACATTTGAGGACTTCTACCTGGTCATTCCAAGGCAGGTCAGCTTGCTTAGAGGATACTGTCATGACTATCCTGCTAACAGATATATTTTAGTCTTCTTTTCAATTACTGTGAGATGGCTTTTCCCTTGACATTTCACAAGATGAATTAATGTAATCAGGTTGTTTGGTCTATTTTCGTACTTACCATGTTGGGATCATATGTGATTTTCACTGAAAATTCTGCAAAAATATGACCATTGAACAATTATTCTGATTTAAAACATGCAAATAACCAGCAATTATTAAATTTGGGGATGGAGCTTGAATTGAAACTCAGAACCTTTTATAGGCATTGCTTGGTTTTCCCTGTTTTGTCTTCTTATTGATATGTTTTTGTTAGAAGGTACATGCTTGAAATACTGTTGCTGTATATGGTAATGAGTTCCTGTTGAGCATGAGAACTAGCAGCCAGTTTGTTCTTTTGTTCTTAATTCTTTTAAGTATGGGAGATTGGCTACAATATGCAGGGCAATGTAATTTGAATGTGTTCTTCCAGAATATTTTGCTGCATATCATCTTCATTTGTTTATTGCTATTTTCGTGCAAATTCAGTTATTTTGTATTTCCGAAACTCTTTTTTTCCCTTCATTGACAGGGTAGTCCAGGTCAACCCAATGATTTGGGAAGGAATCTTTCTATGTGGATGCTGCTTGAGAGAGTGAGGTTTACCTTAGATGGTGTTGAATGCAACAAAATTGGTGTCAGTTATGAGGCTTTCAATGGTCAGCCAAACTTCTGTTCATCGCCATTTTGGAGTTGCTTGCATAATCAGTTGTGGAATTTCTGGGAAGTTAGTATATAAAGCTAAACAGTAATTCTTTTTCTAATTTCTCTAACTAATTTGGTGCAAGATTTAGCATTGGCAAAGTTATGATTTTCTGCTGTTTTGTAGTTCAATCCTACTCTAAATTGTAAATTTTGTTAGTTTTGTATTTGTTGCTACGTACATGAATTAACCTTTTTGGCGCTCTGAATTTATTCTATCATTGTTACTGAGAAGACACTGCCTTACTGCTAACAGGCTGATCAAAACCGAATTAAGAGGGGGCAAGTTCCATTGTATGGCGTGCAAGGGAGATATGAAAGGATAAATGAGCATCCAGTTAAGATTCCACAATTGTACATTCCTTTTGTGCAAGTTCCTCCATAATTTAGGTGGGCTAATTTATGGTTCCCATTTGGCTGCAGAATGCAGGGTCCCATTCATTCTCTATTGGAGTGACAGAAGTTCTTAACACAAACCTCCTGATAGAACTAAGGGCTGATGACATAGATTTTGTTTTCCAAAGGTAAGTAATCCTGCTACAATTGATAGCTAACACAGAGATTTAGATCACTTGAACGCATTCTTATTATTTTTGGCAAATGATTCATCAGGAGCATGGATTTGCAATGTTCAACTTGATTATACGAGCAGTTTAGACCAATTTGTTTTCTGAAGTACTGAACCTGATTTTTGCTCAATAGTTGCCTGAATCAGTGAACAAATATTGTTTCTACAATGTGGCCATGGGACTGAGAAGGTTCATTTCTACAATGTCCCTTGTAGAACATTGACTGCTGCTTCAATCTTTCATTGTTCTGTAAAACTTGTGCCTAGTAGTTCATCCAATCACACCCATAGGCCATAATTACTGCCTTATCAATTCTTTTTCCTATTCTTTTAAGAAATTACTTTGATATAAGACTGAAAAAGTGTTTAGGTGGATTGAATTTTTGGTTCAAAAATTCTGCTACTCACATGGAGGTCCTTCATTAATTAAGTAGACCACTGGTTTACTTATCATTTAGGTCAAAGTATTAAGGACCATAATGTATGTGTTGACATATGTTCATACACGCAATACATAGATCTTTCTGCTTCTGTATGCTTGAGTTCTAGGTTATTACTTCTTTCTTATACTATCACTCAAAACATTTTAATATTATTTATGGTTAGTGATGTCTTTCGGTTCTCAGCAATCCCTATCTTCAATGTTTTTTTTCTTTGTTGATGTCAAAATCACATATACTTTCATCTTCCCGCAGGAGTCCTGGAAAAATCATGAGTGTAACAGTTCCAACATTTGAAGCCCTCACTCAGTTTGGGGTTGCCACAATTACTGCTAAGAATACCGGTGAAGTAGAAGCATCATATAGCTTAACGGTACTCAAGAGACTCATTTTTTTCTCATTATCTTTCTTAAAGGCATAAATATGAGTTTCTATTTAAACAAATATGTTGAAATTGTTAAATTGTTTTATATAAACTTTTATTGCAACAAGTTTGCTCTAGTTTCAACACTTTTTCCTTGTGCAGTTCGACTGCTCAAAAGGTGTTGCCCATATGGAGGTATTTTCTCTCAAATCTTTTTAGACATGGTGTGCATAGGTTGTTCTTAATCATGGTTCATCAACATTGAATATTTCTGCAGGAGCAATTCTTCATTATGAAGCCAAAAGAAATTTCAGCTCGATCTTTTAAAGTCTATCCAACAACTGATCAGGCTGCAAGATATGTTTGTTCTGGTAAGAATTAAAAGGAGGTCCTTAAACTATCTTGCATAAATTTTTAAATAACCAAATTTTAAAATCACTGATATCGACACAATTCTCTCAACGTGCTTTTCCTTGATATGCTGAATGCACAGCTATATTGAAGGACTCTGAATTTAGTGAAGTTGACAGAGCAGAGTGCCAGTTTAGTACTACAGCTACTGTTTTTGAAAATGGATCACAGGTATGATAAGTGTATGATATGCTTATATGGTCACCTCATTGAGATAGAAACCTGGCACAAATGTTTGTTAAGTATCAAAGGGATATGAATATAAAGTTCTAAAACCTATGCTGCTCTGTTTCTTCATTTTTTGTGAAGTACCTGTTTCTGCCACTTGTGTTCGACACAAGGATATGAGGATATGATCTCCAAGGATCATTCAAATACATGAAAAAACTTAGAAAAACTAACCATTCCCATATCCGATACTTACACCTGAGTCCGAGTAACATAGTCTAAAACTATGTTGCACCAACTATTTAATTTTCTTGAAGTACTTGTGTGACACATTTTTGGACCACAAATGGCAATATAGTCCTCCAAGGTTTACCCTTCAAAGTTCAAATGCATAGAAAAGTTTAGGAAAAAAATTGAATACGTACATGTTAGATAATTATCCGTATCCAACACTTGTACATAGTTATTAACAATTGAGGAGAACTTTAAATTAATAATGTGAGTTGTCAATGTCAACCATAAACGCTATTTACTGCTGTGAACAAAATATCACTCGGTGATCTTGATGTGTAAAATTAGTAAATCCCTTAAAACTGTGAATTTGTTTCAGATTACTCCTTTTCAACCACCAAAGACTGGCGTGAATGGTTTCTTTGAGTCTCTTAAAAAAATGTGGAAAAACCTGTGGGAAAGTTTGGTGGACTTCATCACTGGAGAAACTTGCAGGTCATTTTGACAATTAGATTACACATTTCCATATAAAGTTTACTGTAACCTTTAAACTTTATTTACTTATGATGCTATTGATTCAGTGTTATATTTGTTTCCTTTTGTTGTGTAGAGGGAAATGCTCAGGCTTTTTCGACTTCAGCTGCCACATACAGTATATCTGTATGAGTTGGGTAGTACTTTTCGGTTTACTTTTAGCTATATTTCCGACCGGTAAACCTTCGTTCTTATCAAGAAACAAGTTATGGATAACGCAAATAATATGCTTTGTTATATTACAGATGTGTTTTTGAATTGCAGTGCTTGTGTTGCTATGGCTTTTACATCAGAAAGGCTTGTTTGATCCTCTTTATGATTGGTTTGAAGATCATTTCGGGCTCGATGATTACGGATCTAGTGATATCCATAGACATGATATCAATAACCGCCACTCCCACTTTCATGCCAAAAAGCATACCAGGAGCAAGTACCACAAACATGATGCTCGATATAATCGAAACAGCATTCACCATGATCGCTGCCGGCACATGCATTCTGAAAGGGACTGTGATTATTATCATTATCTGCATCATGTTCACAAGGACAAGCACAAGCACAAGCACAAACATAGGCATGTTAAGAGTTCTAGCATTGTAGAAGTTCAGTTGGATAGGAGGAAACATGATGATGTTGGGCACCACAAGCATAGAAGAGCAATAGAGTCCATAGAAAGACCATTGAAGCTGAGATAGAGATAGTAGTACACAGCAGTATGAAGTTAATTGTTGAATACCTACTTGAGTGGCTTCTTTTTTAACCTTTTTAACTTGCACTTAAACTTGAATATACATTGTATGTTTGACCACGTGTGGAGACCTTGCTTCATCAACTTCGAGAATAACCTCGCGGAAATTCTATCTTCGCAAACCATGACTACAAACATGTGGACTAGGCATGATCTATACGTGACCTTTATATACCTCACATTTTTATCCCATGAAATTTGAGAGATTATATAAGCCTTTTTCTATGACTTAATTGAGAATGATATGGGCTATGCATGATCTACATGCTTCCTTTATACACCTCACATATCCTATGAAACTTGAGAAATCTTTTCCTATAACTTAATTAAGAATAACCATTCTCAACATAAAATAATAAAAGGGAAAATGAAGAGAAGAGAGAAACTCTTTTCGTCCAATTCAAAAACCCTTCCAACTTTTATTTTTATATATGATTCTCGATCTTCAAATGAACTACATCAATTACTAAATTTATATTTATCCATTAACAATATACTTAACCTTTTAATTCAAACTATTTTTAATAAAAAAATTAATATATCATACAAATGAAATTGTGTTTTGGTAACTCTTTTTATAATTAATATAAAATGCTTCCTACAATTGTAAAAATTCATATAAATAGAAGGTATCGTAGGGACATAAAAATGGAATTGTAAATATTAAATTTTAAAATTAAATTTTCATGTAGAATTGGGATCCATCGAGTAATATCATGATTTAGGAAAAAGAGTTATTCCTTACTCAAGTTAGATTGGATTTGTTTAGCTTAATACAATTTAATTAATAAAAATATTTTTATTTTAATATAATTATAAAATACAAATAATTATTATTTTATTTGATATAACTACCAACTACATGTTTTAATTTACAATCAGAATTTCAACACTATCAAATATTTTTTTTAAAATTATGCCTCCACTTGTAATGTATAATGAATATAAATGTTAACATCAAAGTAATTTTAATATTTTATTGTTTTTTTAATAGGAATAGAAACTACAGCAGTTTAAATCAAAACTTTCCTACTAGAACCAATGCTATTGCCATCATCCTGTAGCAGTCGATTACCTCGTGTGGAGCTTGTGGGAACCGGGGAGTGCCCAAACGGTTTAATATTTTATTGTTTTGAATATTAAGATGTGACACTAAACCTAATTTTGACAAAAAAAAAAAAAGAAATTGAAAATAATCGCGGAGAGGTTTATTCCAAAAAAAAAAAAAACCAGAAAAAGAATTTCATAATTTATTAGACCCCCCCCCCAAAAAAAAAGAAGAGAAATTGACCCAAAAAATCATATCGAAACCCGATCAGCCCATTAAGAGGCCATGGTTAGGTCAGGTTCGGACGGCACCTTCTTCTTCATCATTAAGTTCGCTCTTTTTATTATTGCGCCTTCGTTTCGCTCCCTACTTAGCTCTCTGTATTGGGTTTTTGAATTTGAACTTTTTTGCACTCTCAGATTCAGGAAAAATGAAGAAACCCTTTAACTCAATTGCAACTTCGAGCAAAACCCACTTCGAGGAAAGTGAAGAAGAAGAAGAGATCGAATCTTCATCCGAAGAAGAGAAATCCGATGACACCATTGATTCTGATGAAGTGGGTATATTTCATTATAGCTTGAATTCTACTTCCTTCAATTGTCAATTGAATATTGATTGGGTTTCTTTTGTGTTTCTGGGATTATTGTAGGAGGAAGAGATAGAGCGTGAATTAGCAGAAGTTACATTCGAAGAGCTACAAAAAGCACGAGCCGATGGTACTGATTCAATTTCTCGCAAACCCCAAACAGAGACCAAGCGTCGTCGCGCTAACAAGAATAGGTATCTCATTTACAGTTTGAGAAGGGTTCTTTCTTTTGCTTTCTTTTAGGGCTTCTTTTAATTATTATTTATTTGTAGGCCAATGGAGCTTAGTAGCAAGAAGCCAGTGAGGTCATTTAGACAGGTTATTCAAGCTCCTAAAAAGGTGAATTATGTTCTTTTAGAATTATGCCCCCCCCTTTCTTTTTTCCTTTTTTGAAGTTTAAAATTTGGCTTTTGTTTTTAATGGAATTTAGAATAACATGTTATTAGCTGAACAATTACTCTTAAATTATGTTTCTTGAAATTTTGTCCTTTTTTTGTTCTTTTTAATGGAATTAGAATAACTTGTTATTAATTGAACATTAAGTCCTATAATTGTAGTTTTACTTGCTCAAATTTGTGTTCTTTTGGTTTTTAAGCATCTAACTTCTGCTCTAATGGAATTATGTGTTGGGTTGGAGAGCTTTTGAATATCTTAATTGTGTCTCAGTTGCCCAAGTGGCCGAGCACATAAACTATTGAATTTGATATTCTGATTTGTGGTCATGGGTTTTTTTTAAAGTTCACAGCTTTATGTTTATTATTGATGTTAATTTGGTTTGCTTGTAAGTGGCAATCATGATCCTGCCCTAAAGTTCTAGATTTTGATTAATTTGACAAATAATGTAAAAAAATGGTCTGCACATATGGTTTATTTTGTAAATGTCACATCTCTAGTAGTTTAGACCATTTTTAGTTAACTGTCCTTTACAAAATTTTATTTTTGAGAATTTACTATAGCGGCGTCCAAGTTATTGTAGCATTGGTTCTAAAGGAAAATCACAACACTTGGGATCCTGTTCATATTTTCAACACTAGAAAAGAATAAAGAACAATAAGAGGTGAATTAAATCCGTTTGCTTCTTTATGTTCAGGTGGTACGAGACCCCCGTTTTGAATCTTTATGTGGTAATCTCGACGTCGAGGGGTTAGTCTCTTCTCTCTGTATCATTCAATTATTTTCATTGTTGTCATTTATTGCTTTGCATGTGCTGTTCTCTATATTGGATCCATTAAAACTTTTATTTTCCTACATGAAGTTAGTTTAAGTCTACTCTACCTGTGCGTATCTTTAACAGACGACTGAGATGCCAATTTTTTCATGTATTAGTCAGTAGTAATCTATAACTTGATCTTCAAGGAAAACTTTTTGATTGACTGGTTGACCTTCATATGTTAATGTTCAAAATCCACCGCAAAAATGTTATTGGGACTTAATGATTAATGTCATATCCAGAATAGTGGAAGAAATACGAGAAAATATTAAGAAAACTAGGTTATCTTTAACCAGTCTATGGAGCTATGCTTTGATACATTTGTTCATGTTGTTCATCTGGATGTTATTTTTCAACCTCTTGATTGATATAGCATTTGATGGTCAAAGTCTTGTCAAAGCCGATGGTTGACTTCTTACCTTACAGGATTATGTCTATTTTTTTACATCTTCGCTTTCCTTAGTCCGCAGCTGATTTTCATTTTTCAGATTCAGAAAAAGATATAATTTTCTGTTTGAGAACAACCTACCAGCTGAAAGAGAGGTATTATCATCCATTTTACCTTTTTTTTTTTTTTTGTGTGTTTATACCGTTGTTTTTCAACGATGTATTTCCCGGATATGACAGGAGGTGCAGAAACAACTTAAAAAAGCCAGAGACCCAAAAGTCGTTAGTGAACTAAAGAACCATATTTCTTGGATTGTAAGTATATATATTCTTCAAAAGAAATTACTATAGTCTGCCTCTTGTTTTTAAACTGTGGTCTTTTGTCAGATATATCGAAGCACCTCGCTATCAACTTTTTTCTGACATTGTATCACATATCAGGACAAGCAATTAAAGTTCGAGTCGGCAAAGAATACCGATGCAGTGATTCTGTCTGCACACAAGAAGAAAGAAAAAGAAGCAGCAAAGCACGGGAAGCGCCCTTACTATCTTAAGAAATGTAATGTCAGGAGTCCCTCTCTTTCTCACTTACTATAGCTTTCTTCCTGTTTTGTGCTTTTGGAGCTGGACGAGGACTATAACAAGCAACTGTTATTACATTAGTTTTTAACCTTTTACATAACGTTGCATCGTGCTAACTCAGATAATTTTTTTTTTGCAGCTGAAATTCGGAAGCAAAGGCTCATCGAGAAGTATAAAAAGCTCAAGGTATACATTTCACATATCTTGTAATTTTAAAAAATATTCCCTATTCGAGTAACTTTCGACTAATTAATGATATATTATCAGGCATCCGGAAAACTCGAATCCTTCATTGAGAAAAGGAGAAGGAAGAATACTGCTAAGGATCATAGATTTATGCCTTATCGTCGACCCAATAACGACGGTGAGCAACAAAGTTAATGATTCCATAGGGTTTTTATGGTCCTTCATCTTGGATGGTTAAGAAATGCCCTTTATAGTTGGTGTGGAGATGAGATTTAGGGTTTTGACTGGGATTGTGCTATCATTGAGTGGGAAAAAAAATGATATTTTTTGATCTCACTGTTTTGAGATTTTGTTATAAGCTATAGATTTTATTTGATTGGATTATTATCTAATTTGATTCTAAGTGAAGCCTGACGAATTATTTACAACGGGATTGAATTTTATAGTTTGGAGGCTCAACCCAAACTTAGTATTGTGTAGCCACGTATATTTGTACTAAATATTCTACATTAGTTCTAGAAACTTCTCAATTTTGTCATTGAAATTGATTTTAATATTAAAAATGATCATTTTTAATTTTTTTAAAGAATTTCATGCAGGGGTGAAGTCAGAAAATTTTTTTAGGGTCGAAATTAAATTGTAATTATTAGGATAGTAAAAATATAATTTTATCATTTTAATAACTTATATTTTTATAATTTTTAAAAGATTAAATTAATTTTTTATCATTTTTAAAGGATTAAAGTGTAATTTTATTAATTTAATTACAAATTTTAAATGATTTAAATGAAAAAAATTTCATTTTAAGGGGTCGAGGTCTTGCTTGTAGGTCTTGCTAGTCGCATTATTACATCTTAAAGGAATTTAAGTTCAAAATGATAAGATTAACATTTTCAAAAATGTTGGGGGCTTAATAAATTTTTTGAGGGGGTTAAATTTTATTTTTTAAAATTTAAATATTTAATAAAAAAATTGAAGAGTCAAAATTAAAATTTTAAGGGATTTAATGAAAGTTCTCAAAATTTTGAGACTCCAATAAAAACACCACCTCTATTAATACGATAAAAAGTATATGAATATGAAATATTTAAACATAATTATAACAATATGAAAAAGAGAGTATACTAATATAACATTCGAAATACAAAAGATTTCAATTAATTATCGAAATATAATTATGAATTTTAAAATAATTATTTTTTATGAATAGTAAAATAGATATAAATGATATTTAATATTTTTTTAAATCTCAGTTAATTCAATTTTTTGTTATCTTTTGATATTAAATAAAAAAATTGCTCAAGTAATACCTTTGGAGTTTAATTCAAGTAATTTATATATTTTAAAAATAATATTTAATATATGGATTTTTTTACCAAGTGGAATATGCTTATTTTTTTTTTTTGTGAAAAGAGAGGATAATTAATAGTCAATTACATAAAGTGGCCATTAGCTTTATCAGCTTGAATTAAATCTAAAATCTCTTTAGGAGCCTCTGTGAAGAGTTGTAGGTTGGCCTTCCATTTTAGGCTTAATTTGGCAAGGCAGTCGGCTACCTTGTTCATAGTCCTTGGGATGTGTTTGATCTTCCATTCCCCTTCCGATGGCATAATACGTTGAGTTCTCCTGAGAACAGCTATCCCTGGATCTTCCGAGTCTAGGGTCGATAGATTCTGTACAACTTCTATGTTGTCAGACATAATGTTGATCCTTTTATATCCTTTGTTTAAAAGGATAAGGATTCCGTCCAGTATACCCCAGAATTCAGCTTCGATTGGAGTACAGTTCCCTAAAAATCGGTTAAAGCCCAATATCCAATTTCCTTCATGGTCCCGAGCCACTCCTCCTGCCGCAGCCGCCCCAGAAATGTTGTTTACTGCCCCATCTGTGGATAAGTGTACCCAATTGTCTCCTGGAGTATTAGTAGTACTTGCTTCTTGCTGGGCAATCTTGCTAACTCCTCGGGTTGAATCATATTGACGAGCCCAGCAGTTAGATACTTGCACTACTTCAGAAGCTGTCCATGAAATATTCTGGAATATGAGTAAGTTCCGGTTTTTCCATATACGCCATGCGATCGTTCCGAACAATTTCGACCAAGTGAGGTCACTTCCCTGCAAGCTTTCATGAAAACAAAGGTTAAAAATAAGCCAATCTTGAAGAGGAGCAGAAAAGAACCTTTGTTTTATTTGATCGGGTAGCACGAGCATCCACACTTCTTTTGCAGTCGGGCAATCGCGAAGGGCGTGTTCTAAATCCTCAGAACTATGTCCACAAATGTGGCATGAACTGCTGTAATTAATCCCCCGTCTTGCGCGTTCAGAATTGGTGAGAAGTCTTTGTTTAAAAGCCAACCAAAGGAACAGTCTAACTCTCTGTGGGCCCTGAAACTTCCATGGTATTTTCCAGTGTTCCTCATGTGGTTGCCACTTGTCCTCTTGCAATGACCAATAAGCCGTGCGAACTGAAAAAATTCCAGTACCTGAACGAGCCCATATCACTCTGTCTGCTCCTGCGTTTGGGTGTGGGGGAGGAATGCTAGTAATTCTGTTAATCACCTCTTTAGGAACCCAAACACGAAATAGTTCTAGATTCCAACTTCCATCAGTATTAACCATATCCTTGACACTGCAATCCAAATTAAGGTTAAGAGATGATGGAATTATAGTGGTTAGGGGGCCCATACCTGGAATCCAAGGATCTCTCCAGTAACGAACTTTTGTTCCGTCCCCTATAGACCATATTAGGTTTTCACGAATACTCGGCCATAATTTTGAGAGGGACTTCCATAGGTGTGAACACTTGTTCCTACTGATAGATTCTGGGATCTGCTCTTTCCAGCCATATTTGGAGCGAAGAACATTCACCCATAGTAATTCTGTTTTGGAAGTTAGATTGAACCCAATTTTCATGAAGAATGACGAGTTTTGGTCGTTTAGCTTTCTGATCCCCAGTCCTCCCCTGCCCCTTGGCTGACAAATTTTGTCCCATCCGACTAAGGCCATTTTAGATTTTTCCCCAGTGCCGCCCCAAATAAAGTGTCTCACTATTTTTTCGATATTTTCACACACTCCTTTCGGAATCATCATTGTTTGCATAAAGTAAGATGGAATGGACAGGAGCACCGATTGGGCCAGAGTGATTCTCCCTGCAATAGACAGTTTCCTGGCATCCCAGCTCTGTAGTTTCCTTCTAATCTTATCCACAACGAAGTTTAGGGTATTCTTAGTGACCCTGTCATGTAGCAATGGAACTCCCAAGTACTTCCCAAGATTCTGAACTTCATGAAACCCGAACAGTTGGCTAATCTGATTACGACTCTCATCTTCAGTGTTTTTAGAAAAGAATATATTACTTTTCCTAGCACTGATTTTGTGGCCGGATATCTCACAAAAGAGAGTTATGATGCTTTTCAGATAACAAGCTTGATCCATCCGGGCTTTGCAGAATATCACCAGGTCATCAGCGAAGAATAAATGGGAGACTGGTGGTCCGAAGCGGGAAAGACGAATGGGGTCCCAAATACCAGCTTTCATTCCGGAATGAATAAATAGACCCAACCACTCCATGCATAGGACAAAAAGGTAAGGCGATAGAGGACATCCCTGTCTTATTCCTCGATTTGGTTTGAACTTCTGAGTAGGTACTCCATTCTAGAGGACTTGCATGGTAGAGGAGGAAATAGCGGACATGATTACATTTCGAAAGAATGATGGAATCCCTGCCGCAGTTAAGGAAGCATGAATGAAGTCTCAGCTGATTCTGTCATATGCTTTCTCTAGATCCAGCTTGATCGCCATCCACTTCCTTCCTTTCAGATTGCATCTCATCGAATGTATTACTTCCTGTGCTAGAATAATGTTATCAAAGATGTTGCGACCTGCTATGAAACCAGCTTGTTCCTGAGATATTAACTTGGGGAAGATGACCTTGAACCTGTTTGCTATTACTTTCATCACCAACTTGTACAGAACAGAACATAAACTGATAGGACGAAAATGGCTGAAATCTTCAGGATTTTCTTTTTTGGGAATAAGTACTATCAGCGTATTGTTCAGCTCAGGCTCAATCGGATTCCCTTCAAAGACTCCTTTGACCCACTGGCTTACATCATTTCCAAGAATATTCCACTGGGATTGAAAGAACTGAGCATGAAATCCATCGCTTCCGGGCGCTTTTAAGGGAGCCATATCGAACAAAGCTTTTTTTATCTCTTCATTTGAAACCGCTGCTTCTAAGAATGAGATTTCTGAGGGCTCGATACGATGGAAGCCTTCTTTAGGAAAGATCCCCAAAGTAGTCGGTGTTTCACCGTAAAGCCTTTCAAAAAATGCCACCGCTTTACTCTTTAGAGTCTCCTGATCCGAGCACCAATCTCCATTGTCAATTCGTAATGACATGATTCGATTAAATTTCCTTCTTTTAATCGTACGACTGTGAAAAAAATTGGTATTGCGGTCGCCAAATTGTAACCAATCGCATCGAGCTTTCTGTCTCCAAAGTAGGTCTTCATGTTCGAGCACATTTTCCAATTCGTCCCGAATTTCTCTCTCTTTGTTGACCGTATAATTGGATTTCGAAAGTT
This sequence comes from Gossypium australe, assembly GCA_005393395.2. Classification (NCBI taxonomy): domain Eukaryota; kingdom Viridiplantae; phylum Streptophyta; class Magnoliopsida; order Malvales; family Malvaceae; genus Gossypium; species Gossypium australe. The sequence goes on along the minus strand of CM016624.1, from coordinate 2,043,425 downwards.
CTAAGATCTTTTGGACTTTATCGAGATCTCTCATTAGCTTTCGCTTCCGTTTCCCCAAAAAACCATACACATCCCTGTTCCAATTTTTAACCGAGTCAGTAAAATTATAGAGGGAATCATACATGTTACCTTTGAATTCCCATTTGTCTTTTACAAAGTTGTTGAATTCCTTGTGCTGGGTCCATCCCGCTAAGAATCTGAATGGTCTGCCATTAGGGATATTGAGGTCTGGTTCGATAGTTAATAGTAAGAGCCGGTGGTCTGACTTGATGCGTGTGAGGTGGTGCACGAGACTCTGCGGGAAGGTGTTCATCCAGGCATCATTTACCAATGCTCGATCCAGTCTGACTAATGTTTCGCCTCTTTGCCATGTGAAAGGGGGGCCTTTAAATCCCAAATCCTGTAAATCGCACGAGTCAACAAAATTGCCAAATAAATCACAACGCTTACCTATAGAAGTAGGGCTCTTTTTATCTGCAGGAGATAAAATGGCGTTAAAATCTCCCATAATTAGCCATGGTATGGTATTATTAGGCGCCATTGACTGTAATCCTTTCCAGAGAAGCTTCCTTTTTGACCTATCTGGACTGCCATACACAAATGAAATTAGAAAACTTTTATTAGGGATATGATTATCGACACGTAAGAAAGTAAATTGTGGGTGGTTCTGGATGATTTTAATATGTATAAAATCTTCCCATCCCACCCAAATACCTCCAGAAAAGCCCATCGCTTCAATCCGATGAGAATGGCTAAAACCCAATTTTTCTATAACTAAGTTGGCCTTAGTACCACTAACTCTTGGTTCCACCAAGCAAATAATATCCGGTCTATGTTCCGCTTTATATTCCCTAAATACGCGAATAAAATTCCTGCTCGCACACCCTTGACAGTTTCATGTGAAAATTTTGAGAGATGTACCCATGATAAATTAGAGGATAAGGGTTAGCCTTATTAAAAATTAAGACTCAGTTGGTTACTCAATAACTAAGATAATCACGTCAAGATTGAAAGCTTACTGTCCAGGAAGGATCTCTTCCTGACTATGCCCACCCGAATTGGTTGAGGATGCCGGGTTGAATTTGGTGTTGGGGGGTTCTGACAGACTTGCAGCAATTTTTTTCATTGATTCCTTCAAGGATACTCGTTGTCCTCCATGGATTTTGAACCTTGTGTTTTTTCCTTGAAGCATTTTATTACGATTTTTGCTAATTGACGAGGGGCCTGAATTCTTCTGATTCTTGTTTTCATGAAAAGCCACTGCCGAGTGCCTCCTAACGTCCAAGCGTCCCATTTCCACTTCCACTTCTTTCTGCTCAAACCGTTCCTTCATCTTCGCTGCCGAAACTGGACCATTTTCCTTTTCTATAAAGTGCTCCAATGTTCCAGTAGATGCGTGAACTTCAAGGGCTTTACCGAAATGGTTACTATTGCTGCTACCCGGCGCTAACATTTTTTGCTGTGTCACTATGTCCCTTTCAATTCGGTTTACTTCCTCTTGATCTTGTTCTGTTGCGTAGATTTCAAGCCCCGTTTGGTTGGTGGATATACTAGTAATTGTTGAATTTCCAAAACAATTATTAGTCTTTGTAATGGTCTTTGCTGCTGAACCATCTTTCCACGTGTTGTTCGGCTCCTTGTTGGCCACATTTCCTGTATCTTCCATTTGGACATTATACTTTATAATATTAATGTCCATTGCTGCAAGGCTTGTGTCGGTTAGTGCGCCGAACATGTTACTTTGTGGATTTCCAAGGTGAATTTCTTTTTCTTTTGTCAGTTCCTTCCTTTTCTATATTATCTTTGTGCATTTCTCGATTGGGGTGGGTCTTAAACCGTGCTCCTTCTTTCCCGTTATTGTTTATGCTAAAAAAATTCTGACCATTTCCCCGGGTTTTCCTCCTTGCCTTTTTCTCCACTATCATCCATGGGCCGAAAATGTCCTCCTCCTTCCCCGGGTTGTTATTGTCTGTACTTTCGTTATCCATGCTCCCTTCTTGCTGAACCAGGCCCTTTCCTTCGGTTAAGACAGTGTTTCTGAGTGAACAATAGCTTTCTAGATGTCCATAATGTCCGCAATGGAAACAAATTGTTGGAAGAGACTCGTACTCCACTTTCTGTTTTCGCCCATTAATCAGAATTTGGGAGATCAATGGCTTATTCAAGTCGATATACACGGCCATTCTGGCAAATCGCCCTCTGACTTTGTTGTCGGTATTCGTGTCCAATTTGATCACTCTGCCGACCATTCCCTCTATTTCAGTGATAATCTTGTGATTGTAAAAATAGCTAGGCAGACCAGGGAGTCTGATCCATGCCATCACAACGCTTGGGAACGCCTGTGAGGGATCAAACGTTGGCGTCCACGGCTGAACCGTCAGGTATTGTCCAAAGATGATCCAAGGCCCTTCAGAGAGTGCTTTTTCACAGTCTGTCTTGTTCTGAAATTTGACAAGAAAATAGCCGTTCTCGATGTCCATCATATGCATAGTTGCTGAAGGTCTCCATATGCTATACAGTTTGTTCTGCAAGACTGAAAAGCCAATGTTACGTCCAAGTAATTTGAGAATCACTGTGTTTTCCATACCTTGAAGAAGGAAATGAAAGACCCTGTCTGAGAAGTTTATGGAAGGAATTCCATTCACGACTGATTTTTGAATATCTCCTTCCATGATGTCGAATGCTTCTCCTTTTCCTGAACCATTTTGGCAGTTCATCGAAGATTGACCTACAAGCTTGTCTCTCCACGAGATGTTTTGCTCCGTCGTTGGGTCTACCATCATATCGTTGTTTGGCTCCCCGTTTTCTCCGCGAAATCTGACCTTCTTTGGTGTTAGTTCTTCTGCTATGGATTTGTCGAACTCAGGCGATTCATTGAGAGAAGACATTTTTTTTTAAATGGCTTGCAGAGTGGAATATGCTTATTTATTCTCAAAAAAAAAAAAAACACACATTAAAAATAAGTACTAATTTTATATGTTAAAAGCTAATAAAGTTGTCGGAGAAAATTCGTAGGTGTCGAATAAAAATATCTTTAGCGACAAAAAGTCGAGGTAGTAAGAAGAAGTACGGCTTCGCGCGTCGAAAAAATTTTCGTTGTCCTTTTCCCGCCGTTTGTCTGCCACATTGGTCCATTTTTGTGTACATGTACTTTTATTTGGATTTTGTTAGTATCTGTTTCTAGAATCTATATTTTGTTATTTATAGGGTAAATCATAAAAATAGTCACTTTTATTTATTTTAGATTATATTTTAGTCACTTATGTTTAAAATGTTACGTTTTAGTCACTTACGTTATCACGTTGTAACATTTTAATTACTAAGCTGTTAATTATCGTTAACGGTATAACAGTAAGATGACGTGGCATGTTAAATTATCATTTCAAACAAAAATTTTAGGTTAATTTTATACAATTAATCCCTATATTTTTTTTATTTTGAGCAATTTAATTTTTTATTTTATGTTCTTTTAACTTTTTTTCTTTTTTTTTTTCATTCTCTTCTTATTCTCCTTCTATTTTCCTGCATTCTCCATTTCTTTTAACGTAATTTTTCTATGTTTTATATTTCTTAAAACTAGTCCCTATACTTTTATTTTTTTGAACAATTTCCTTTTTTCAAGTGATGCGAGCTTGTAGACTAGTTTTAATAAATGAAAAACATAGAAAAACTACATTAAAAAAAATGAAGAGGGAAGAACATAAAAGAAAAAAAATTAAATTGCTCAAAATGAAAAAATATAGGGACCAATTATAGAATTTAACTTAAAAGTTTCGTTTGAAATAATGATTTAACGTACCACGTCAGCTTACTGTTACACCATTAACGGTAATTAACGGTTCAATTACTAAAATACTACAACATGATAACATAAGTAACTAAAACATAACATTTCAAATATGAACAACTAACATATAATACGAGACAAACAAAAGTGATTATTTTAACAGTTTATCCTATTTATGGAGATATCATAAATTAATTCCATACTAATTTAATAAGTAAAATATTTTTAATAAAACAATGAGCATTTAAAGAATGATAGATTTTTTTGTTTGTCTTAAAAAGTTAATATCCCATCAAAAGACACATAATTTTTTTTATTAGAATTGATGTGTACACATACCAATCTATTTCAGTGTCATTTCGAATTTATCAACATTTTTAAAAATTATTACTATATAAATATTTTACAAATATCAAATGAATTATATTAGATAAATTTGAAATATAAAATATTTATGCATCAATTTAAGGCATAATAATACAATAAACGATTTTATTTTTCATTACCATAACAGTAAAAAGTTAGAAATTTTATATTTTTAATACTAGTCATGCTTTAATTAGTGCATAATATTTCGATCGGGGTAACTAAAATTGGACATGACAGACTAATGTGACTAGTACAAACTAGAATTTTAATCAGTGACGAAAAAAAAAACTTAGTGCATTGGTTTATTATTGGAATGGTGCACACCAATGAGAACTAGTGCGGAACCAAGTACACTACTATCTATATTAGGTGTGTTCATGGTGGGGTTAAGTTCCAACATAGCTTATGCATGATATCAATATCAGACAAAATACCATGAAAATTCATTTACTATAAGTCAGATTGTATCTTGTCCCTTCTACTAAAAAATTGAGCAAATTAGTCCATATAGGCTAGATCAAAGAATAAACTGGTCTTTTCTATTAAAAATCTCATCTATTTATATTATTAAAAACTGATGTGATTAATAGAATAACTCAGTAACACGTGGAGTGCCATATATACCTCATTTTAACATATAAGAATCAATTTTTAACTGTAGCAATGGATGAAATTTTTAACAGAATGACTAATTTTTTTTTATTTAACGTGTGAAGGCTAGTTTATCTATTATTTAGGTTGAAAGGGCAAAATGCAATTCAACTTTTAGTACAAAGACCTTCATGTGTTTCAAATTTTGTTCAGATTTATTCGTATTTATAAATGCCGCTTAATTTTTTATTTAATATTCCAATTATATATTTTTATTTTTATTTAAATATAAACAACTTTTTAACCATTAAACATAAACAAACTTAATATTTTTAAAATTATGATTTTTTCATATAATATAAATTTATATTCGAGATCAACTATCAACTCATTAATCTTGGGAGCTAGGCTTAGGATTTTTTTTTTTTCTAAAATGTTATGAAATAAAAATTATTTATTAAAATAATATGGTTCCCAATTTATTTATTTTTATTTTTTTCAACAAATTGGGGCCAAAATTCACCTCGAGAATCATAAATCGCCAATATCAATGACAATTTAGTGTTAATCTGATTCTGTACGGTTGATCTCATATTATTCCGATAAATAATTTTAATATCATATTATTTAAGTAATTAATTAATATTTTTATAATACTTGTGATGAAAACCAAGCAGAAAAAGTGTAATAACTCCAGGCCAAAACATATCATTGAAGCCTTTTTTTTTTTGCCCTTTTGGGAGGAATAAAACAGCTCTACGTACTATATAAAATAAATATAAAAGGGTTAAAATTGCTATTAGTCCCTATACTTCTCCAAAATTTGAGATTTAATCCTATACTTTAAAAGTAAAAAACTCAATCCTCTTACCTTTTCAATTTAAAAATTATACATAGCCTAATCATTATCTTTTTCGGTATTTTTAATCAACTTTTGTTAATTTAATATGTTTTTTTATTATCAATTATATACATCATATGAGGGTATTCTAATCAATGTGTCAAGTTGACAAATTTTGACAGAAAATACTAACAATGTTAATGATAGGATTGAGTTTTTTAAACAAGAAAAGCTAGAGAACTTTATATCTTACTTTTTAAGTATAGTGACTAAGTTTCAAAATTTGTCAAAATACAAAGACTAACATCAAAATTTGTCCTAAAAAAGAGAGATGAATAGAGCTCAAATTTTGAAGGTTGAAGTTTGAGTTTTTTATTGGATATGATAATTTTGTCTAAATATTATCTTCTTTTTTTCTACAAATGCCTATTTTTTTTGGATATGATAATTTTGTCTAAATCTTTCTACATTTAAGATAATCTTCGAGCATAAAAGAATAACTCAATTCTTAAACAAATCTATTGAGTTGATATTTTTTTATATATATAAAATAATAACAATTACACATTAATCATAGTATCCTAAGTTAGAGGAAGAATTCTTTCTTCATAATTGATCCGCTACTATTAAAGGTATATCCTTAAAAGCATGTGAGTCAACAGGAAATTGCTTCATCAATCCGCAAGAATACAATACTACGATTCAATAGTTAAATCTTTATTCAGCTGGTGTTATTAATTATTCGGAACAAATATTATTAGAAAATATTTTTTTTCTTTTTATATAAAATTTATAAAAACAATTTGAATTTAGGAATAGAAAAAAACTTTGACACTAAAATACCGAATTAATTATCATTTCATCTAATACTTCATTTAAAATTTTTATAATTATTGAAAACGATATTATTGAATTAAACTTACCAAATGTGGCCCTAACATACCATATATTACCAAAAAAACGTACACCTAGGAAATCCAAATAAGCAGTTTAATGAAATTACAATAATAACCCAGTATTTTCATATATATTTAGTAAATTTAATATTTCTCACCTGTTGTTATCTGTAATTTCACCTAATTACAATGTAAAAATAAATAAATAAAAATCCACAAATAATAAATTTCCATAAAAAGGAAAAAAGGAGCTATTTATTTGTTTGAACTCTTGGACATTGATCCTCAAATGCTTGAACTCGATAACTTGTTTTATCTAATATATCTTTTATCCTTGATATAATCCAGCGGCGCCCTTTTTCTCTCTGTTAAGAACAAGTCCGGTTTCAATGTTATTTTGATCTTTACATTTTCATTTTCATTTTTTTCTTTTACAGTTTTGTTTTTGCTCTCTTCAGTATGCTTGTTTCACTGTGAGGAAGTCTCTCATTAACGGTCCTATTCTTAAAATCTTAAAATCTTAAGAGCTCTTTGCTTTTTTTTGGTTTGTCTAGCTGTTGTTTTATCTACTCATTGAGAGAGCATCAAAGAGTATCGTTTTAAGTACATTGCTTCTTTGTTAAGCAAAAGTGAATGGATTTTTTTTTTTTTTTTAAATTCTCAATGGCTTTTTTTGGATGTTTATATGTTTGGATTGGTTATCAATGTTTACGTCGCTTGCTTTTTTATATCTATTCTGAATTTGGGCTTTTGTCTTTTTGGTTGATTGTTTTGATATTATATTTGTTTTGCCCCTAGACTTATGATTACTGGATCTTTTTTAGTTGATTAGGTGGTATTCTTGTTTTCCATGGCGGTTTCGGTTAAAGAGTTTTTTTTTTTTTTTAATGATATAAAACTATTTGTTTTAAACAATGTGCTTGGAACTCTCATGTTCATCAATAGACCTGATCATTAAATCAGTAGTAGTTATAAGCTTTTGAACTAATTAAAGCAGGGGATTCTTTTTCTTTTTCTCTTTTAATTACTGATTAAACAATGAGTGACAATGATGTTTCATTTCTTAGTTATGTGGTGTTTATATATATATATATGTACATACTGTTCAATGTTTTGCTTTTATTCAGTGATGCTGTTATCATTCTGTTGGCAATCAGTGTTGTTTGGACTAATAAAGAACTCAGATATGTGTTGGCAATTAGTGTTGATTGGCATAATTAAAAACCTAGATTATGTATCGTGTCGAGGTTTATAAGTGGTTACGGCAGTAGATCATGCATTTTTCTTATGATCAATCGATATCTGAGTAAGATGCTTGTTGAAAATTTGATCAGTGGACTTATTTAATTGTCGGCCGTTACAACGGCTATAACTATCAGTTTAGATTCTTATTCTATGCTTATTCCAACATATCAGGCTTTGTTCACCATATTTGTTGAGTAAACAAGGCTAGGATAGGACTTATAGATTATGTGTTGGCAATTAGTGTTGATTGGCCTAATTAAGAACTTAGATTATATATCGTGTCGAGGTTTATAAGTGGTTACGGAAGTAGATCATGCATTTTCGGTATGACCGATTGATATGTGAGTAAGATGCTTGTCGAAAATTTGATCAGTAGACTTATTTAATTGTCGGTCGTTACAACGGCTATAACTAGCGGTTTAGATTCTTATTCTATGCTTATTCCAATATATCAGGCTTTTTTCGCTGTATTTGTTAAGTAAACAAGACTAGGATAGGAAGCATAGCTATTAAATACATAGAGGTATATGGAGTTTTATGATGTAATGCATGCTTTTTCAGCTTGGCACTAGTACTTGGTTTATTTGAATCCATTTATTGCTAGTCGTGTTTAATTAACGCATTCTAGTAAAGTTTACTGAGATTATCCTCCAGGCATTTTCCGTATTTATTATGTTTTAGCGGATGAATTTAACATTCTATGAGCTTGATATCTCTTACCGATGTTGGTTTGGTAATCGATCACGTTATCCCTTTCTGGTGCATGTTGTAGTGCCCGCTATTTTACCTTTATTATGTCTTTGAAATGGCCATTATGTTTTGAAATCCTAATTATTGTAATTCAAGTGTTTAATCATCATGTTTTTCTCTTTGTAGTTTATATTAGTCTTCAGTTTAAGGCATTGGGGCATCCCATATCGGTTGTTTGATTGATCACATGAAGTCAAAGCCGATGACCTCCATTGAAACGGACTTGTCTGAAGAGCAAGAAGTGCTAGCTGCCACTATGACTGGCATAAAGTTTAATGTATCGGGTGATGAAGATAATGTAAGTATACTTCATTGCTGTTTTTATTTATTTGTTTACCTCTATGTTGGAATTGATAATAAAACGATTGAGTTGAGTGATTTAATAGAACCAATCCACACCTGCTGTACGATAAAATTTAAGGAAGGCGAGTCTGATTTTTTTGTAATAATATTTGAATTGAATTTATATTCTTATTCAGCTATGATTTTTATATTTGCTAGTCACTGTTTCTTACTTTTTTCGGTTTTTAAGATTGTTTCAGACATGGCAACTTAACAATGTAGCACTTTCCTTAAATTATTGTTAGTATTTCCCTTCCTCTTAACAACTTGGGACGTCATTGTTCTGTTCGGATTCTGTGACAGGAGAAGATGTCAGTCATGGAAATTGTTGCATCAAGTCAGGTGTCTGACCCTAAGCTGGGGTTCCCAAATTTGAGGAATCATTGCACCACCTGTGACGCCAGAGATTTGGGACATTGTGAAGGTGAATGGCAAATTTAAAACTTTAAATGATATCCATGTCTGTTTAAGTTTTGTTTCATTATATAGCTATTGAAAACTCACCGGTTTGTTTCCATTTGTCTTCTTAGGTCATTTTGGGGTTATTAAATTTCCGTACCCAATAATCAATCCATATTATCTATCAGAAGTTGTGCAGATATTAAATAAAATTTGCCCTGGATGTAAATCAATTCGCAAAGATCTATTGATAAAGGTTGCATACCTCACACCTTCTTAAACAGATCATCATATTGTCATGTAATATCACAGTGTCCATACGGGCTTGTTTACTTTCTTAGTGTTGATGTTTTTCATTGTCATGCATGTACCAGGGAGATAAGTCGGCATCCAAACTACGTCAACACAAGGGGTGTAAATATTGTGTTGTAAGTTTGTCTGGCTTCTTGTGCTCTTAATCCTTTTTTTCTTTTACCTTTTAGTTTTTTACTAATTATTTCTGGTCGACAGGGGAACTCAATTGATTGGTATCCACCAATGACATTCAAGATATCCTCTAAAGAGCTTTTCAAAAAAAGCACAATTGTGGTAGAGGTAAGTGAAGATTCTTTAATGACGGTCCGAAAGAGAGGAAGGCAAGCCTTACCTGCTGATTATTGGGATTTTATTCCAAAAGATCAACAACAAGAAGAAGATGGCTTGATGAAACCACGTAGAAGGGTCCTATCACATGCACAGGTAGCATTTTCTTTTCCAATTCACTGTTTTACGGTGCTTCTTTTGTTTATATCGCGTTGTTGGCATTGGTATTTGCCAACCTTGAACAATTATGGTGCTTCTTTTGTTAAGTACATTGTGGTGTTGGTGTTGGTCGCCCCTTCATGTTAACAATCCCTTTTTTTTAACCACATTGATGGGTGCATATTGCTTGATGGTTTTCAGGTTCATTATTTATTGAAGGATGTTGATCCAGAGTTCATTAAAAAGTTCATTCAGAATGTGGACTCTATTTTCCTCAATTGCTTTCCTGTGACACCCAATAGTCATCGAGTGACAGAAATCACGCATAGATCTTCTAATTCACAGCGCTTGATCTTTGTAAGCATCTTTACTTTGAACATTCTGTTTTACATGCTAAAATGACCTTGGTTAATGTGGATGGTTTATATGATTATGTGTATTATATCTGTTTTCTTTTCAGTTTTACTTATTTTTCTGGTTAATGATTTTGTTGTAGGATGAGAGAACTAGGCTTTACAAGAGACTGGTTGATTTCCGAGGAGTAGCTAATGAATTGAGTTCCCATGCATTGGAATGCCTAAAAATTTCAAAGGTAAGTTACAGTGCCTTGTTTTCTTTTTTTGTATTTGGTTCAACTTTCGTGGAATCTTATGCTCCATCTCTGTGGTTACATTCATTGTGCAGCTGTTCCAGGAGAAGCAATCAAATGAAGATAATGAACTTATCCTTGCCCTGACAAGGAATAAAGATCCTGTTTCTAACATGTCTGGTTTAAGATACATGAAAAACGTTCTTCTTGGAAAGCGAAATGACAATTGCTTCCGCATGGTTCTTACCGGAAATCCAAATCTTAAACTGTCGGAAATTGGTATACCATGTCCTGTTGCAGAGAGGTTGCAAATTGCTGAGCAACTGAACAAGTGGAACGAGGACAGATTGAAAGCTTGTTGTAATTTGTGTATTCTCGAGAAGGGTGAGATTTGCATTAGGAGAGAAGGTACATTAGTTAGAATTCATCATAATGAAAAGATCCGACTGGGGGACCTCATCTATAGGCCCCTAAATAATGGGGACATCGTGCTTATAAACAGACCTCCTTCTATACATCAGCACTCTTTCATTGCTCTGTCTGTCAAAGTTCTACCTGTGAGTTCCTCTGTTTCGATAAACCCCCTTATTTGTTCCCCTTTTCGTGGAGATTTTGACGGTGATTGCCTCCATGGCTATGTTCCTCAGTCCATCAACACAAGGGTTGAGCTCAGCGAGCTTGTTTCTTTGAATAAGCAGCTAATTAATGGCCAAAATGGTCGAAATCTACTTTCACTGAGTCATGATAGTTTATCAGCTGCTTATTTGGTCAATGGTGATGGGGTTCTCTTGAACTTGTTCGAAATGCAGCAGCTTGAAATGTTCTGTCCCAATCGTTCACCATCGCCAGCAATTATCAAAGCTCCTTTGTTGAGTAATCCTGTTTGGACTGGAAAGCAGTTATTCAGCATGCTCTTTCCTCCCGAATTGGATTATGGTTTTGCTCCAAGTGATGTTGTTATCCGTAATGGGGAGGTTATAACTTCATCTGAGGGATCTTCTTGGTTCCGAGATGCTGATGGCAACCTTTTTGAAAGTCTTATTAAAAATTGTCGAGGAAAGGTCCTCGATTTTTTGCATGGTGCTCAGGAAGTTCTTTGTGAGTGGTTATCGATGAGGGGTATGAGCGTTTCACTCTTGGACCTATACCTAACTTCTGATTCAAATTCACGAAAGAATATGATGGATGAAATCTTCTATGGTCTCCAAGAAACAGAGCTGACTTGCAACTTTAAGCAGTTAATGGTTGATTCCTACTGTGATTTCCTTGCTGGAACTAATGAAGAAATTGATGGTTTTGTGGGTTTTTATTTTGAGCGGATGTGTTATGAGAAGCAAATATCAGCGCCAGTTAATCAAGCTTCTGTTGATTCTTTTAAGCAAGTTTTTCGAGATATCCAGAATTTATCATACAAATATGCAAATAAAGACAATTCATTATTGACCATGTTCAAAGCAGGGAGCAAGGGTAACTTGCTGAAGCTAGTGCAGCATAGCATGTGTCTTGGACTGCAACGTTCACTTGTACCTTTATCATTCAGGTTTCCTCCTAAACTCTCATGTTCTGAATGGAATGATCTAAAATCTCAGGGCTTAACCCAGAACGGTGATGATACTGTTGAATCTGCAACGAATTTCATCCCATATGCTGTGGTCGAAAGTTCTTTTATGACAGGCCTGAATCCACTAGAATGTTTTGTTCATTCGGTTACTAGTCGAGACAGTTCTTTCAGCGACCATGCTGACCTTCCTGGGACACTGTCACGAAGGCTTATGTTCTTCTTGCGTGATCTATGCGCATCATATGACGGAACTGTGAGGAATGCATATGGAGATCAGGTTGTTCAGTTCAGCTATGGTAGTGATAAGGGTACATCTACTGCAACTAGTTTTGCTAATGAAATACGAAGTCAGGGCAGTATCCTACCTGATGGAACAGGTGGCCAACCTGTTGGTTCATTGTCTGCCTGTGCCATTTCTGAGGCTGCATATAGTGCTTTGGATCAACCGATTAGTCTACTTGAAACTTCACCATTGCTAAACCTGAAGGTGCACTCTCTCTTTCTCTTTAATATAGATGCTAAGAACCGTGGTTTCTCATCTAAAGAAAAATTTAAGGATACAAATTAGTAATGTGCTGAAACCTACCTAATATAGTTCCTAAGAACCATGGAACAACTTGACACTATTCAGAACTAAAAGCAAGTGGTTTGAATGTGCTTATGGTCAAATTCCATGCATTTTGCTTCTCAATGTCCATGTTCTTTTTATGTTATATGTGCCACCACAATCCAGTCCACCAAAGTTTTAGCCCTGATGGGATGGTGAGCAGGGGCAAATCCAGAAGTTCCTTTGGGGGGGGGGGGCGAATTGAATTACAGTGTATTTTTATCTTGTATTCACTTATGATTTCATTGCTTTTGAAAGGACTATATAGAAATCTTTTTATTTTGGGGGGCCAAAGTGCAATTTTACCGTATAGTAACTTTTAATTCTATCATTTATTAGGAGACTAAAAAAAAATTTCCACTTAAATTCGCTTCTGATGGCGAGCTGGTGTGAATCCCGAATTTAGTTGGTTGATATAAAAATGGTTACACATATTAGAATGCTAACAAATTAATCTGATTAACTTGCTCAGAGGGTCCTTGAATGTGGTTCTAGAAGAAGGAATTCCGACCAGACTATGACGCTATTTTTATCGGATAAACTTGGAAAGGGGAGACATTGTTTCGAGTATGCAGCTTTAGAAATCAAGAATTATTTGGAGAGATTGATATTTTCGGATATTGTATCTACTGTCTTAATAACGTGAGTTTTTATTTCTTTTATAATCTCGTCCTTTCTCGTTTTATGCTTTTCTTATTATTACTCGAGATTTAACTGTGTCCTGTGGTATAGCTACTCCCCGCAGAAGTCAACTGAAAACTATTTCAATCCTTGGGTTTGCCATTTTCATGTTTGCAAGGTAATGTGATAGGTAAATGGTATTTTTAATGATGATAAATCTTCGACTTTCAAGTGTCCCCCCATAAAATGCTGTACTTTACAGGATACCATGAAAAGGAGGTTCCTTTCAGTGCATTCTATTATTGGTTCTCTTCAGATGCACTGCGCCAATGCCAAAAAATTATGGAAAATCAATTTGCTTGACATCCAAGTTACAAGCGAGTAAGTTCCCCCCCCCCCCTTCAGCATGTCCCATTGTTGCAAGAACTACTCACTGACACTATTAATACAATGTAATTCATCTTTTACATGGTTCAATGAATATCAAAATATCTGTCCATTTAAGTTAGGCCAACTTATCCTTAGAATATATATCCATGGGAAGTTGCTTGGGTAGTTAAACAAAACAGCGAAATTGCCAGCTCTGGAGATAAAACATGTCTGCTAGCATTATTGATTTATTTCACAGAACTTTATTTTTGCTTCTTGACTTGCTTGATTGAATGGCAGGTCTTGTTCTCATTTTGGCATGCTAAATAAAGATGATATGTTTTGTATCGCCGTCACTATTGTTGAGCCTTCCAAAAAGTCTCATATAGAATTGGATGTGATTCAAGCCATAGTGCTACCTTCTCTTCTGGAAGCAGCTGTAAAAGGTTTGTAATTCTAGTTCTCCGTTTTTGTCCAAATTTACTAGTATTCAAAATCTCATTCATCTTCTTTTGGTGTTGAATTTATAAAATTCTCTTTAGGATTCCCGGAGATCAAGAAGGTGCAAATTTTATGGAATGATCGATTCAAAGTCTCAAAATCTCATAAAACTTCTCCTGGTGAACTTTACTTGAGGGTAGCTGTAACAGGTGGTTTTGGTAAAACAAACCTCTGGGGCATGCTTATGAATGATTGCCTTCCAATAATGGATTTGATCGACTGGACACGTAGTCATCCAGATGATATTAATCAGTTTTGCTCGGCATATGGCATAGATTCTGGATGGAAATTTTTTCTCAATGTAACTATTACGTCATTGTTATCACTCCACATGTTTCTACAGGTTAACTGCATTAAATTAACTTGCTTCGTGCTATTTTAAATGCAGAATTTGAAGAGCGCTATATCAGATACCGGCAAGACTATACTAAATGAGCATTTGCATCTTGTCTCCGATTGTCTGTCTGTTACCGGGGAGTTTGTTGGCTTAAACTCAAAAGGCTTGAGACTACGACAAGAACATGCATTTGTCTCATCTCCTTTCATGCAAGCATGCTTTTCAGTTAGTATCATTATATCTAGTTTTACGCTCTTAATTTAAGCCAAGTAAATGTCGTTTTTAAAGTCAACTTAGCCTTATCTAATTTGTGGCAGAATCCCAGTGCTTCCTTTGTCAAAGCTGCAAAGAAAGGAGTTTCGGATTATCTTCAGGGGACCATTGATGCATTGTCATGGGGAAGAGTTCCCCGCATCGGGACCGGTGCACAGTTTGATATATTGTACTCTATGAAGGTATATTTATGCATGTCTTGCGACCTAATGTACTGTCAAAGTTATTATATGAACAATGCATTTTAGAAATAACTAGCTAATTATGTTCATTCCATTGTTAATTTTTAGGATGAAAGGATCACTGAACCGGTTGATGTGTATAAGTTTCTTGGAAATATTGTTGGTTCTCAGAAGCAAGATGTAGAGTTCGAAGTACCCAAAGCCTGTAACTTCAAGTCCGAGAAATATGTCTCTGAACTTATGGATGCACTTGGTGATTCCGCCTTTGAACGGCTGAAAAATATTAAAACAAAAATATTGAGAGAATTTCTGACGTTAAATGACATTCAGAGGCTTTCGCGTACTTTAAAGGATATATTGCACAAGTAAGCTTTCCTCCAATTTGTTGTTTACCTTCTTTGTTCAGTTTGGTCGTGCTTTTCCGTTCTCTGATTGCCATATAGTTCCAGGTTTTTGGTGATGTTATATTATAATCGGTTTCAATAAGTCTGTCCTAAATTCCGAATATATGCCAGGTTGACCCTTTATCTTGAGGTTGTTGCATAGCTTATGATATCTCCTGATTTCACGTCTTTAGTGCTTTGATTCTCAACATCAATTCCGATAAAATGACTAGACATGTTTCGTGTTCTTAATTTCTCAGTCTCGTAGTTATTTACTACTTCTAAGTTTATACTTTTGCTGACTGTAGGTCTCCTATTGGCCACCGGTTAAGTGGAGCTGACTGGAATTCCGCTATGATGGCATTGTACTTTCATCCTCGAAGAGATGAGAAGGTCGGATCTGGAGCTCAAGAAATAAAGGTATGTTAAAACATATTGGAGTTTTAACATTTATTATTCATATACATACGCACAGATACAATGGTTTCTTGATCTTCGTTCCCCTATTTTTTTCAGGTAGGGTATCACCCTGAACATAAAAATTCTCGCTGCTTTCTTTTGGCAAGGACCGATGGGACAATCGTAGATTTCTCGTATCATAAATGCGTTATTGGGGCTCTCGAGGTCATCGCCCCCGATAAGGTCCAATCCTACAAGTCAAAATGGTCACAATCCGGTAATCTGTAAACCGGCTCCACAAGCACATGTGCTTGTAATATACAGAAAAGACACCCATTCATACAAAATGATTGCCATTAAGAACTACAGCAACGACATACAAAAACTTTCTACATTGAACAGTTTGATAAATTTCGGGTTTTTACTTGAAAGATCAAATCCGGATCTTAGCCTCACAGCACAGGCAATGTTGTTCAAAGATCACATTGCTTGTATTCTTTTGTTGTTGAAATAGGGTCATCATCAGCTTCTTGTTGCTCCTTCTACTGGAACTTGTTTTCTTTTTTTTCTTCAAATTTAAGCAGAAAAGATCTAGTCGAAGCAGCAACGAGAAGCTCCGAACCCAATTTTCGATTTGTATTTCTTGATATATTTGTGCAAATACAGGTGACATTGTTGTTTCAGCTATTATATCATTGTTTTCTTCACAGATGATTCTCTATTTTTTTAGGTTAGTGATATACACATACTACACATGCACGTATTAGACTTATTCATGGGTTGAATTATTTATTCAAATTCAAACACTCACTCACAATATGGATAGGTTTGAACAAAAATATTAGACCTAGATTTGGACACAAAAAATTAGACTCCTTTAAAATATGAGCCAAATTCAAACTTGAAAATTCAAGGCTTAATCTTGGCCTAACTTGGCTTGCTTTTTTAAGTTTGTAATTTTAAGCTTATATTTTGAGTTGAGTCGAGTTTAGATAAGTATAAAGTGTTTAATACCATGCTTAGGTTTAGTTTATGAACACTTCTAGCACTCATTAAGTCATAAGGGAGTTGCTCAAATAAAGACTTATCACTTACTCCTCTAAAAACTTGAATAAAAGTGGGTTTTTATGAGTGAACAGTTTCTGGCCACACTGCACACATACACACCATGTCCAAAAGAAGCTATTCAAATAAAGACCTACATTTGCCCCCTATAAACTTGAACCGGATGAGTTTTGTAGGTAAATAGTTCTTGACTATTAAGGCTTAGACCAAATCGCATGGGTTCATTTTGAAATATTTTTCATTTCGCATTGTTTTATTTTTAAGAAAATAAAATTTTTCACAATTTTATCAAAGAAAAAAAGCGCATTATTAGTTGCTAGTTGAAAATGAAGTGAATGCATAACATACAATATGTTTTAAGTTATTATACGAACTAAAATTTAGTCTTTTATTTTTCATATTTCAAAATTCAAAGATCAATTATTCACCATTAAATTTTTTTATTAAATTCATTAATGTGATATTTTAAAATAAAAAAAATTGATCTAGTTAATGTCATATAACAAATGGCATTAGCAATTGAATTTATATTTTTAAATTTGAAGAGTAAAGACTAAAATTTTTTAAATAATTAAAATGAGTAAATTTTAAATGTGCAAAGATTACAGAGTAGAATTAAAACTTTTCATTGCTCATGTACCGAATATTTATTCTTTAATATGGATAATTGTTTGATACACTGATGATGAGACTTTTTTAACTCTACAAGTAAGGTTAAGATTTTGTCATGTGTCATTAAATTATATTTAAAAAATTTAAAAAAATAAATAGGAGATGTGACAAAATCTCAATCCGCTTATAGGACTACCCTTTCAATATTATATGGTTAATATAAGATGCATGGCTTATTTTCTATTTTAAGTATCTATAATGTTCCGACTAAATGTATTCATGAATTGAGTTGAGATCTATCTTTTTAAAAAAAATATAAGTTTAAGCTCAATTCATACAAATTAACCCAAATCATTCGTTTTGTTATTCATAAAAATAATAAAAAAATTATTTTTTATTTTAAGTTAATTATAATATATATATATAAATACAAATCTGAGCTAAAACTGTCCGAATTAATTGAGCTGAATAAGAGATCCTATCCATAAACAACACTTCTAATGACAACTAATAAATGAACAATGGCTGTTAATAAATTAGTCGATATTATTAATTGAATTTTTTTTCTGGAAGATATTAATTGAATGTTAGTTGAATCAGCATCCAAATATATCTTAAACATAACTATTGGGCATATATATATATATATATATATATATATATATATATATAACTTCGAATAATATAAATTTTGAACATGAATTCAAAGAATATTGTATAAGCCCAAATTCGTCCGGGCCCGCTACAAAACTAAATCAAGCCCAAAATAAACCAAACCAAAAAATGACCAAATTACAGCCCAATAATAATTTAAAATCAGGCCCGATCTACAAACGGCCCGAAAGGCCCAGAAGGTTCAATATTTTAGAAGGCTAGGGTTTCAGGAAAACCCTAGCGCCGCAACCCTCCACTGGCCTCCACTACCGCAGCATGACACCCACTAGCCCTTTTTTGCCGCTCCTCCACTAACCTCTGTCGCCACCATGACCTGCAAACAGAGGAAAAGGAGCAGATTCCAGAAGCAATAGCAATACAATATTTCTTTTTATTCATTACCATTCAGCTATATAAAGCCGATTATTGCACTGTAACAAGGACTTTTTTTTTGGAATCAAGAGAATACAAAAGCTTTCAACCAAAAACAATTACAAATATCTAAGAATAGTGCGACGGGCAATCGAGGAAAATAAGAAACGTAGTTAGAAGGTTTTATCCTATTTTATTTCTTTTATTTTCGAAGCAATATACACACATAAACTCATATCATTCATTTCCCTTTTTAGTTTAAATACATAATATCAAAAATATAAAAAAGGGTGTAATCACCAATTTTGGCCCGGGTTCATTAACCCAGGGCCCAATCACAAAACCAAGCCCAAATCCCCTAACCCAAAACATTAAAATTTTTCAGAAAAAGCTAGGGTTTCTGAAAACCCTAGCGCCGCATAGCCCCCCACTCAGCCACTCAACCACCACCCCACGACCTTCTGTCTCCCACCACCACTGGCGCCGCTCATGCCTCCTCCAACTGCTCCACTAAAACCTGCAAACACATAAGAAAAGGAGCCAAAAAGCAGAAGAGACAAAAAAGGAATAGACAACAATAGCAAAAATAAGGAGATCTATTGTATTTTATTTCGGTTATAAAAACAGGAAAAACGATGTAACCAAGGGATTTTTTTTTCAATCAAGAGAATACAAAAAGAAAAAACAAAGAATAGATTTAAATACGAAAAGACAGAGGTTTGAGCAGAAAAAGGAGGTGATTTCGCGTTTTCCCTTTTTTATTATTCGTTGTTGTTTCGATTTTCCCTTTTTATATATTACTCAATCAACTACACATATATATACATATACGTACGTTTTTATAACAAAAAAATAACAAGAATAAAAAAGGGGAAAAAGGTCTACCTTTCGCGAATTCCGGCCACACGGCGCCGGACGGAATCCCCCATCAAAGGCCCTCCCCTGCAGAGAGACAGAGAGAAAAGGAGAGAGGAAGCCCTTTTTTTTAAAATGAACTGCACAAATGAAAAAAAAAAGGAAAATCCAATTTTATAATAGAGTGAAACGGCGCCGTTTTGAGGTTGGGTGCCAAGGCGCCAAAACGACGCCGTTTTGGCCCCAACCCGCACGCATGACCCGACCCGAGTCAGGGTCCGCGTGTTTTTCTGCGATGGTATAATTGCGCTAAAAGTCCTTTCGTGTTTTACTTCCTTTAAAATTCAGTTTTTGCTATTTTTAAAATTGCCCCAATGAATTCTCTCCTGTTTCAAATTAGTCCTGCGCAAAACGTGGCACATGGACTCTTGGGATAATTTCCTGAATAGTCCCCTTTACTTTCGCGCGCGTCCAATCAAACCCTAATTCATTTTATTTGTTTTAAATTTAGATCTTAAGTTTCATTCACCTTTTAATTTAGTCCTTTTTCTTCATATTATCATTATTATTACTACTACACTTATGTTATTGTTTCGTATTATCATCATTGTTAATATTATTATGTTTACTATTGTTATTAATATTATTATATTGTCCATATTTTGTATTATTATTACCTTACTATTATTACTATACTAATTATTATTAATTATTATCACTATATTATTACGTTGTATATACATTGCATTAGTATTATTATCTCGTTATCATTACTATATGTATATTTACACATTGTACATGTCCGTATTATTATTATATTATTATTATATTATTATTATTATTATTATTATTTCCATTATTATTATTATCACTATATTTATATATTTACTTTGTACATATTTCGTATTACCATTATCATTATTATTATTATTGTGTTTATTATTATTATTATTGTTATTATTATATTGTACATATTTTTATTATTACTTTACTATTATTACTATACTAATTGCTATTACTATTATTATTACTATATTATTATGTTATATATATTGGTATCACTATTATTTTTACTTATTATTATACTATTATTACTATTATTATCATTGTATTTATTACTACCTCTATTATCACTAGTATTGTGTTGTTTTAAATTTCTTTATTGTTATTTTAATATTATTGCTTTAATTTTGTTTTTACTGTTGCATTTTTCATTATGTGTTGTCTCGTTTTGTCATTCTATGTAGATCATCAATTTTGAAATCACAATCTAACACTTCGTTTTGTTTATTAAATTCATAAAAAAAGGGGTTTCATAAAAGTAATATTCGTGAATTTGGGAATTCAAAAATTCGTGCCCAATCGTGCTGGGTGTGACTTTTTGTTTGACCGAACAAGTGGATATTCTTTCAAATTTTGTTTCTATTCTCGAATAAGGTGATATTTGCGTATTTGGAAGTTTGAAAAGATCGTGCCCAATCGTGCTGGGTGTGTTTTTTTTAATGACCGAATGAGCAAATATTATTTCCAAAAATTCAAAAATGCGTGCTTGGAGAATTTTGGAGACAATCTTGAGTTCAAGGATTTAGATTATCGTGTCCAATCATGCTGGATGTGAGACTCTATTCCTTCGAAACAAGGGAAACTCGATATTCGATCAAGTTGTTTAGAATCACAAAAAAATAGAATAAAATTTCAAAATCTTTTCAAGCTTTGCGACATTAGGACACTGATTAATTAATTTGGTACCGATTTTGGGCGTTGCGAGGGTGCTAATCCTTCCTCGCACGTAACCGACTCCCGAACCTATTTTCTCGAATGTTCGTAGACCAAAAACCCCGTTTTAGTAAACTGAAATGTTTTATTAAAACAAAGGTGATCCGATCACACCTAATAAAGGTCGGTGGCGACTCCCGTTTTTTTATTCATTTTCAAAACCCAAGTTCGATTCCCATTTTTTTTTTCAAAAAATGGTTTCGACAAAGGGGAGAAAAACCTATCTTTTTCGCGTGTGACGGCGATCTGCTGGAGTGTCCCCCCCCTTTTCTTTTCGGGTCTGCAGAGAGTGAAAGGGAGAAAGAGAGTCAGTTTTTTTAAAAAACAAGAGAGAAATGAATTCTAAAAAAGATTTCAACCTTTATATAACTACATGAAACGACGCCGTTTTGGCCGGCGTCCAAATTCCCCAAAACGACGTCGTTTCAGCTTAGCCCGACCCGATTCGACCCGTCTCAGCCTAAGATCCTCGCATTTTATTATGGAGGGGCTAATTGCGCTTTTAGCCCCTCCACTTTTTAATGTCTGCGAAATCAAGTTTTTTTATCTCGATTTTGACCAAATAATTTTCCATGGTTCCAAATTGAGTCCTCCTTCCAGCGCACCATTTTATTGAAAGGACTTATTGCTGTTTTGGACCCTCCAGGTTGTGCGTGCGTTGCAAATAAGCCCTTTCCCCTTTTATTTTATTTCAAATTGACCCCAGACTTTCGCTTTAGATGCAATTAGATCCTTTTTTAGTTATTTTGCAATCTTTTAGTCCTTTTGTTATTATATTGTTACTGTTATTAACATTATTATACTTTTGTGTACATATTTTATCATTATTTTGTTTAACTAACTTTATTATTATTATTATTATTATTATTATATTTGCTATACTACTATTATTATATTTATTATATTTATATTATTATATTGTACATACTTCGTATCATTATTATTATCTTAGTATTATTACTATACTATTATTATTAATTATTATTATTATTATATTATTATTATGTTGTACATATTATTATTATTATTATATTTATATTATCATATTGTATACACTTTGCATTAATATTATTATCTTATTATCATTATTATACTTATATTAGTATGTTGTACATATTTTGTGTCCGTACTATTGTTATCTTATGATTACTATTATTATTATATTTATCATCATCATTATTATTATTATTATTATTATTATATTTATGCTATCATATTGTATATACTTTTTTATTATCTCGATCTTTACTAACACCTTCTAGCTTTTTTATTATTATTTCAATGCCGTCTTTTACCTTTTTATATTTTTTATATTATTGTATCTTTTATTACCAGTATTGTTGATTTCGTATTTTCGTCATTTCATGTGGATCAACAGTTTTAAATCGCAACTCGACATTTTTAATTCATACAAAAAAGGGTAATATTTGTGTGTTTAGAAGGCCGGAAAATTATATCCTAACGTATTGGGTGTCGATCTTTTCGTTCGACTAAATACTCAAATATCCTTTTCTTTTACATGCTTTGAAGATCAAAGATGATCTCCATGTCGAAATATAAGGGTGTTATATCCTAACGTGTTGGGTATGATACTTTTATTCCTTTGAAGCGAGTTAATCTTGAGATTCAATCCTAATTCAATTAGCCGTTTTTTTTCTTCGAAAGTTTTACCCTAAATATTTTCAAGTTTTCGACATTAGGACAACATTAATCAATTTGGTACCAACTTTGGGCGTTGCAAGGGTGCTAACCCTTCCTTGCACGTAACTGACTTCCGAACCCGTTTTCTCGAATTTCGCAAACCAAAATATTTTTATAGGTGACCCGATCACACCTAAATGAAAAGGATCGGTGGCAACTCCATATTTTTAAAAGTCGATTCCCATTTTTTAAAACCCCCTTTTAAGAATGGTTTCGACAAATATATTAATGAACTTTATTTTAAGTAAATATTATATTTTATTCATAATAATATTTTTATTAACATTTCTCATAATTAATTGAAAATGAATAATATTAATGAGAAACATATTATAAAAGAGGGTCAATATTTTTACTCTTCACAAATAAAAACAATATCAATAAAATAATAAGGGGTAAACTATAAAAATAGTCATTTAGATTACATTTTAGTCACTTATGTTATTGTTTTGTTATGGAGTAATCGCTCTATTATTAAGCTTCGTTACCTCCCTAACAATGGTCCTATGTGGAAGTCCAAATAGGTTTTAAATGCCAACTTGGGAGTCTTATGCGGCTATCCAAATTAAATATATTTAATTAAAATTTTATTTTCATCCCAGCAACTAACATCCAAGTTGGTATTTGAAACACATTTAGATTGCCAAGTAGGACTTCCATTGGGGAGGTAACGGAGTTTAAAGGTAGAGTGATTACTTCGTAACAAAACGATAACGCAAGTAACTAAAATGTAACATTTCAAACATAAGTGACTAAAATATAATCTGAAGCAAATAAAAGTGATTATTTTTATAGTTTACTCAATAAAAAAAAGAAGGTCATTTGCTTTTAAATTTTAATAATAAAGAGTTGGTTTTTTTAGTTGCTATTATCGTTGATAGAGGCTTTGTACCTGATCTTTTTTCGTTACTTGGATACACAAAAATGGCAAAGAATGCTGGAATTCTTGCTATCGAAATCTATCTCCCTCCTACCTGTGTTCAACAGGTGACTTCATCTCTCTCTCTTTTTTTCTGTTTAATGAAATTGTCTAAAATGTCAATTTTTAACAATAAAAATGAATGAATGTTTTAACAAAAAGAATTAATTTACTCTTTGATATAATATACTACAATTAATTTTTTTATTATTTTAGTAGAATGAGCAAAATGCAATCTGACACTAAACACAAAGTTTTATGATATTTTCACGATCGCAAACTTTTTTTTTCTTTTAATTATGACATATAGGTTTAAAACAATGTGTTGGAAAAATAAAAACATAGTGGCAATTAAAGGAATTATCAAAGTTAGCATCAATTAAAGAAATATTGTTGATTTTTCCCCTTTTTATAGTCAAAATTTTCATCTAAAATCACAAGAAATGGTGAATTATGGTTTTTATTAGTGTTGAAATACAATTAGATCAAAGAAACAAACCATTTACAGTAAACAAAGTCTTTCCCCAAATGGATTTAAAGCAAAAACTTACATCACAATACACATATCTTTTGACTTCGTATCTTCCTTCGGGGATGAAGATGAAGATGACGACGAGGAGCTCCTTCCACTGCTTCTCTGCCCCTGCAAAATGCCCACCTCAACACAAATATCTTAAAGCTACATATATAAGTTTTTTTCATGTATTTGAAGGATATGGGCTACAAACATGGATATTTCGACAAGAATAGAGAATCGAAGCAAAATAGGACAGAATAGAATACCTGTTGAGTTGTTTCTAATCTTGAACCACCAACAACGGGTGGTGGCTGACGCGGTGGTGGCTCTTCTTCAAATTCCTGTTGTTGTAGAGCTATTGCAAGCTGTAAATCCGAGCTGCAATGAAAATTTTCATAGAATCAATCGAATCAAAAGCAACATTTCTGAAATATTTTCTAATAGACAGAACAATGGCTTCCAAGAAATTGTGAGAAATTTATATTATCATTAGAACAGATTAACATCGATACATGTAACTTACTTTACGTCCAATCCAGCTTGCACTGCACTATCAATGCTGGCAATGTAGTCCTTGCATGGTGAAAATTTGTTTGGTAAGTATTCATGAAAGTAAATAGGGTAAAAATTGCATTTTATCTCATTTAATAAAAGAATGGGCAAATTAGTCTCTGTATGTTAGACCAAAGAGTAAATTAGTCATTCTGTTAAAAATTTCATCCACTTTTACCTTTAAAACTTATCATTATACGTCAGCATGAGCTACACATGACATATCATGTACTACTGTTTGGTTATTCTATTAGCCATACCAATTTTAAAATTTTAAATTTTAGAAATAGATGAAATTTTTAATAGGAAGAATCAATTTGTTCATTGATCTAATGTGCAGAGACTAGTTTGTCCATTTTTTAGTAAAGCGAAATGCAAAGACTAGGGTTTCCATGATATTTTTACTAAGTAAATAGGAATCAACAATTAAAAATATTTGCTTGCAAAAATGGGACAATACTCACAGCAGTACTGGCCATAGCATTTTGCTCATCCCAAGTACCTGTGACATGATTATCATCCACCTTGAACTCCTTGAAGCTGCCGGTCATAAACAGCGTGTCTCCGTTGACCTGAAAGAATCAACATATTACTCAGACTCAAGTATAAGTGTCAGATATGGGTTAATTCCCGACAATGGTAACAATTTTACCTCATTTAGTTTTTCCCAAACCAAATTGGGCTGATTTAGATAGCCTTGGTCAGTAGCTAAAAGATAGAGTTCACCATTATACTGCAAAAAAAAATGAGATCCAATGAATGAACAAATGACCATTAGAGCAAACAAAGAAAACTGGTTCTCATATCAGCTTATTAGTTTAGTCAAATCGTTTCCAGGGAACACATAATTGGCAGTTCGTAGATGGCCACAGGTATTAATTCACAGAGAAACTGACCTTAAACATGGTGCTGAAATGATTATTACGGAAAAAAACACAAAGTTCGCGTTCTTTAAGTCCGTCTTGTAAGCAAAAAAGCCTGTAGAATGGATTAATAGGTCACTAAACAACAAGCTTGATAATGACATAAAGAGTTACGATGTAATAGATAATACTAAGAATACCCATAAAAGGTCAACTGACTGGCATTGTTCTTCAAGAAGTTTCCAATCAGTTCCCCTGAATAGCAACAAGCAACTTTAGACCTTACATAACGAAGAACGGAGGTCGAATAGATGAAAGAAAGATATACACACTCTATGACTATAAAGATCTATATTTTCTAATAAGATGCACTACTAACCTTGTTGTGGAGTGATTTCATCTTTAGACCTTACATTGCAGTCATCTACAGCTCTTTGGTCAACTTGTTTTGCAAGAATGGCCTCACCTTCATACATTGGCTCCGGGTTTTCATATGTTGTTGCTGTTGTTGCAGAATCTGCTATGCATTCTTCGCCTTCGTATATAGGTTCACTTTGAGGCACATTTGCATGATGTATTCTGCCACTAGAAGAATCTGAACCAGCATTTTGTAAAGGTACGGATGATACTTTTATGATCAGGCACCCATTCACATCATCAGGAATGTCATGAGTATCGGTTGTAGAATCGGATTGAATCTCGATTTTTTGAACCCCTTGCAATATTTCAGTGTTATTTCCATTTATAGAAGCAATATCTTTTGCCAGATAAACAGGAACTGCACCTTCAACCTGGAGCAATTCCTCTGCACCATTCCCCTTATTCTCAGGCACATCATTTGAAAGGTTAATTTCTCCAGATTTAACATAAGATGACTGATGCTGATTAATCCCATCAGTCTTCTGGGACTCTTCCCTTTTGAGGGTCTCGGAACATGTCTTACTTCCGCTATCATTGCTCAGGGAAGTGCAATTATCTGATAAGGAAGGTTCGGTCCGCTGCAAATTTGGATTTTCAACGCGTTTTTCCCCCTCTAGTGTATCTACAGAAACAAGATTCTTTGAACATGATCTTTCATGGGAACTGCCAGGATCGCTAACCAAGCTTTGCGATTCAGCCTCTGATAATTTCAAGACTCTCAGTAGCTCTGCTTCCTCGTCGAGATCCCCTTTTCTTAATATTTTCTGACCAGACAAAGAACGAGGAGACTCGTCAAAAGATTTGGTTTTCAAGAGGCAAGGAGAGGGAACTCCCAGAGCGGCAGTTGTTGCAGCAGCAAAATCCACACAATCTCCAGAGTTACTTTCACGTAAAACCTCCATATTTCGTGCTTCCAGTGCAACAAGCTCTTCCATAATTGCATTGTAGGATTTTGACCCAACGGCAGAAGCAGTTTCATAGTCCTGGCACACGTGTACCATAAAAATAAACCATCAAAGTTCCTTGTCTAAGGGTTAATCATGTTTGTTGAGCAAGCAGACAAAGAAACACTGAAATCCTATACACATAACAAGCTTCCAGGGATTACTCTAGGAACTTGGCAGGACCAATATGATGACATGATCCGTACTCCATCGAGCCATAAAAGATGCATACGACAATAATACAATCAACAAAGGAAACAACAGCAATATAAATACACAATTCTTATTAGCTTTGGAGTACCTGGGGATCAACTATCCAACCATGATAGAGAGGAATATCAAGCAGATCGAATATGGCACACTCTGAAGTGAACTCAAAATCGTCTGTTCTGTATGTTGTACACATTATTCAATACAAACCACGAAATGAACTGGTTTGCAGGAGGGAAAAAAAACTTAAAGAAAGAAAGAAACGAAAAGGCTAACCTCCTGAATTTGATATTTACATCAATCCCTGTAGCAAGACGAGGGAGTAAATCGATCGCATCAGCAATATTCCGCAGTTGATTTTCGACATATCCGGCATCTTTATTCTACATTGCCGAAAGAAAGGATTTATCACTACGAACAAATATACCAGCAGGAAGCAAATGAATCAAGCATAAAAAAAGGTAAAGAAATTACGTCGACATTACTGTTGGAATCAATGAGGCGCTCGGCCACCAGTGAAAGTAGTTTCTCCTGCGAAACTTCAGCTATATCGGGACTCAGGTTCAAATTGTTGCTTAAAAGGAGAACATTACCTGTCACAGACGTTCATTTTTAAAACTTAACTAGCTCCAAATTCAAATTTCCACCATAAAATGATAATGATGATGTCGAACAATTAGAAATTTGATCATGTTCATAATTCAATCCATAAATGATATACACATGTATATACTGTCCTGTTCCGTCATTGAGGTATTCCCGCTAAAAACAAGAGCAACAACAAAGAATCAAGCCTAAATCAAATTCAATTTAAAATATAATCAAATAATTGCGATGCTGTAAAGAAATCTATACTTGATCGCTCTGAGAAACAATGGAAAGAAAATTGAATCGAAATTCTTCCTTTTTTTTTTTTAAACTAAAATTAAAAACGAAAGACCTAAATCAAATTTTAAATTGAATTTGCAATCCAAATATTCCAATCAACAATTAAAAAAAAAAACAGAAATGGAAAGAGAGAGTTACAGATGGCGAGGAGAGGGCAAGGTCCATTGTCGTTTTGGAGAATAATAGGCGTAGTACGACCTAAGAACTGGATAGCCTTAGTCTTGTATGTGCAATCTTTAATTACTTCTTGCTTAGGTTGTTTTTCTTTCACTGCTTCTTCTTTCGATTCATACACAGAAGAAGACGAAGAAGCAGCCGCTGACATTTTTTGTTGTTGTTTTCTTTGTTTTGATTATGAAACAATTTGATCACTGAAATTCTTTTATATTACTGCTAAAATCTAAATCAAAATTTCATAGAATTCAAATCCATGAGTGAGGCAAAAATTTTCTAGTATGTGTTGATTTTGCCTCAGGTTCAGGCAAGTTCCCTCCATGTCTTTCGGAACCCATTGCCAATTACTAGTTGATTTTCAGATTCAGCCTTTAGCCCATAACGTAAATGAGCAAAAAATTAAAAAGGTTGGAGGGTCCTGAAACTATATAAAAGCCACCTATTGAGATAAGGCTTAATGATTATGGGCTGGCCTGTACAGGGTGGTGAAGAAATGCGTGGGAGTGGTCAAATTGATTGACCAAAGGCTTTTAAAAATTTAGGGCTAATGGATCATTTGGTACCTGCAATTGAGTTCAATATTCAGTTTGGTACTTAAGTTTTTTTACCCCAATTAGAATTTAAGTTTGGCTTCAATATCAAGGTAGTTAGTATCACACATATGGATGCACCATAATTCTACTGGAATTGGTGCTTATTGGTATTAGTTTGTTTCAGTGAATCATTTTATGATTTATTGATATTTTAAAAAAATATTATGTATATAAAAATTACAAATATCAAATGAATAATAATAAATAAATTTCAAATATAAAATATTCATATACTAGCTGATGTATAATGTTTCAGTAAATTTATTATTATTATTTATTATCATAATGGTAGATAGTTAGAAAATTTATATATTTTTAATATTATTCATGCACCACTCAGTGCGCAATGTTTTGGCCAGTGCGACTGAAAATGAGTGGAACAAATTGGTAGGACTAGCATGAGTTGAAATTTTAACCGATGCGGAAAATGGAGTTGGTTACACTGGTTTATTATTGGAATGGTGCGACTAGTTGGAATAACCGAAACTGGTACCAAACCAACTACCCCTCATTCAATATTCAATTTGGTACCTAAGACAAACGTTATCATGTAATCCAATTAAAATTTGACACGGGTGCTCTAGTAAAAAACATAAATACTTAATCGGGACAAAAAGAACACTCATTTATTAAATTGAACATTGAAATTGAACTTAGATACATAATTGGAACAAAAAAAAACTTAAGCATCAAATTAAAGATTGAACTATATGGGCCTAAAATGCTAGTTGGATGATTATTTTCACAGTTCACATTGCACAAATGAAAATCATTCCAAGAGTTCGATTATTGTACAAATACGACAATGTATGTTGTGATAAATAAAACAAGTTCAAATATACATTGTATTAATCGACGGTTCTCTCAAAAATTACATGTTAAGATCCGCCACAGAACTAAAAGAAAATAAGATTATAATTCTCTTAGTTACATTATTCAGACTAGATTGAACCACAGAGATGTTCATCATTGCCTATGTTATAGAAAATACAAATACAATTCTCTAAGAAAAAGGAAAAACTAACAAGATCAACTAAATGAAATAAAGGTGATCGTAAATCAGGCCGGACCAGATTAATGGAAGTTGACATTTGACTTGTAAGTCAAACCTACATTCCAATTTGCAGGTGCAACATTCCAACACATGATAGTCTCCTTGGATGTGTATGAAGTGATCTTGAAAGATAAAGATTGGCCCGTAAGTGTTGCAAATGCTTGATATGAAGCTCCCCAATTATGACTCATACTAATCCACCCTGTTTTGCTTCCTTTGACCCACATTTTGGCAATGTCACCGCCTCCTC
This sequence comes from Gossypium australe, assembly GCA_005393395.2. Taxonomy (NCBI): domain Eukaryota; kingdom Viridiplantae; phylum Streptophyta; class Magnoliopsida; order Malvales; family Malvaceae; genus Gossypium; species Gossypium australe. The sequence continues at coordinate 2,013,223 of CM016624.1, read as the reverse complement.
CTACATTCATCACATACACTAACAACCAATACCCATTCCCTTGAAAATAAAATCGAAGCCCCCCTCGTCTTATACACGGTACTCTGCAAGGAATCGAAAATTTGAAATTATAAAATAACGATCATAACATTACTTGGTGGAGCTTTTTTGTTTAGCTTGATGGTTAAGGACTATTCACCCTTATAATTTATCAGAGTTCGTGCTTTCGAGGAGCAAGTGATGAGCATTTATCTAGATAGTCTCTTTTGGACATAATATGTGTAACGTGAGTATATCCCTATTCAAAATCATTAAAAAAAAGTCATACCTTCGGTACATGATAGGAACAATGCCGGCTTTCCACTGAGCAATTTTCATAAAAGCGGGCTTTGACATGTCAAAATGGACTCGTGGAGGGTTGCACCACCCACCATTGTTGGTATCTTCGGCCCAATTCGGAGGGCAAAGGTTCGTAGCCGTCACGGTGGTGAATTGAACCCCACTGTAGCACCAAGGCGACTTTACACACTTTATTTGATAACAAGTCCCACAAGCAAACCCATTGTTGAACAATGTTGTGCTCAGTGCAGCTGTGTCAATACCATAACCATTGCTAAACAAATTCCCATACCCACAAGCACCTCCTGTAAAGAAAACAACATTTAATTATAACCGATTATTCTGGATTTCATGTCTGAATATTCACCTGTAAACACGTATAATTTACGACATAACATACCCATAGTCTCGGAGGCGGTTTCATCGCCGTAAAAGGTTGCATGGGCGAGTGCCCAAGGGCTTGGCCGGTACACTACGGCAGCTACAGAAGGTCTGCCGATAATTGTCAATGCTGTTAGTGCCATAAAAAGAAACACAAAGCTCCATGAATTCATTGAAAAAGACATGGTTTTTTTTCTCTATGAGACCTTTGATCAAACAAGTTACTAACAATTAATTCCTGTTATTGACTCTACATGTTTACATTATATATAGTATTTGCAAACTCACCAACCCGACCGGAGAAGGATTCAGAAAACCGAAATGCATGTTTTTCTGACACGTTCATGAAGCTAAAATTCTCTGAAAGTCAAACTCGAAATTTTTGAAATGGATATTGTTTATCATGTATTTGCTTTTAATATTTGTCAACGTGCGTGCAGGTTCTATTTGTGATCTTTTTAGTTAGATTAATTTAATTATTTTAATTTTTGTCCTTTACTCCCAACTAATCAATTTTGATTAATGTATGATAATTCAAAGTTTTATAAATCCGAGTTAGATGAGATCGCAACTGTTTTTTTTTTATACTGGTTAAGGGTTTAATTATTGTTTTGAGTATAAAATAGTTTTAAGATTTTGGTGTAAAAATGTTGACGGTTAATTATTTTAAAAATATCAAGATTAAATTAACATAATTTATAAATATTAAAGGTGCTGCCGCCCTTAATAGTTACTGACTAAAAAATATAATTAAATAATTAAATGATTACTTCATAATTTTTCATAGTTAAATAATAAAAAAATATTAATAATTAAATTTTTTATATTTAAAATTCAATATATATATGCCGCCATGAAGTATATAATTTTCCTGTTGTAGGTTCAACAAAAATTAATACTGACACCTTAAAAAAATTAATACTGACATATTTAGGTTTTTTTTTTTTTTTTTAGTAGGTTTTGGCAAGCATGCTTTATAAATGTCAACCTTGCAAAACGCAATTTTAATCTATTATCAACCTTATGCTTCGACCAACTATAAGTTCAAAAAAGAAGAAGAAAAAAAACCGACCAAGTATAATTTAGATTATTCGTACTATATTAGATCAGTTGGCAAGTTCATTAACTAAAACGTACAAATAATTAAATTTAAAATCAAACCGTTTAAAAATATAGTTTTGGAAAATAGGTTTTTTTTCCTTCTAAATATATGTTTTGAATAAAATTTAACTTTGAATTGCGTAATTGAAATTTTTTTTATTTTTTTATTTTTGTCACCTAAAATAAAATGTTTGTAATTTTATTAGTTAATATTTAGAGTGTTTTCATTTTAGTTACTCAAGCGTTAAATCTCTATTAGTGCATGACTATACACGTCACATTATGTTTACACTTTTATTTTTATCACCTAACTTTTAGGTTGATTTCATTTTGGTCATAAAAAAAATTATTTTTAAGTATTGATCAGGTAAAAAAATAATATTAAAGACTAAAATGAAAAAGGGGTAGAAATTAAAATAATGCATTAAAAATTTGTCATATCCTACTTGTTTACCTCTCACTGAAAATTCTAAATTTTTTTTAATATTGAAATTTTATATTTCAAAATATCAAAATCAATTTAATAAATTGTTATTTTTTTTCCTTAGATGTGTTAACCAATTTGTTACTATAATATTTAAATTAATTAAAGTAATCTCCTTCTAAAATTTAAATTTTCATTTTATTTTTCCATTTTTATGTTAGTTGACCATAAAAAACAATTAAATAATTAGATGACCATTTTGTAACTTTTCATAGTTAGTAATAAAAAAAGAAAAAGAATAATTAGATAACTACTAATATAGTTTGTCATAAATTATAAATATTTAACCCTCACAATATTTAAACAACGAAATAAATTTAATATAGTAAATTAGTATGTTAGGTTTAATAAAGGTAATTATGAAAAAAGAAAAAAATAATGGCAAGAAATAGAAATTGAATTAAAAATCAAGTACTTAAAGATTTCGAATAAATAAATATGAAAACGGGCATTGATTGAGACATTTATCAAGGTCAAAATTATATATGATGTTTCTATTGTTCCACTTTTTTACGAAAATTAATACTATTTTAAATTAAACAAATCCTTATATTATTTTGTAATTAAACAAGCTCGACTTTTATTTATGAAGGCCTTGAATTTTAATATAAAAATACTTTTGAAGTTTTAAATTAATTTTTATTTAATACTGATGTAAATTTAACGAGAATAAATTATTGAATAAAAAATAATATAATATTTTTTAAAGTGCTAATATGGTTTTGAAATTTTTTGTAAATTTTATATTGATGTTAAAAGTGCTTGTAATTTCTAATGCATCAGCAAAAAATAGATAAGAGCCTTAAATTGAAAATATTTTTACTTTACAAGACCTTTATAGGTAAAAATTATAAGTCAACTTTCTAATAAACTACATTAAAATCATGGTTGCTGCTCATCTGTGTTCTAAATAAATATATAGAAACTATCATCATATCTTGAGAACAATGGAGAGCAAAAAAAGAAAAGGAAAAAAAAAAATTTATCAGCAATAAAATTCAGGGTTCCTAGAAAAATAGTACTACAAGCATTTACTACCTGCCAAGGAATGCAACTCGTATAAGAGGAGATTCCATTTACTATCATCTGCATTGTGAACTTTGGGTCAGTCAAATAGCAGCTACACCGTGCACGCTCATTGCTTGAAGCTCATATCCAGGGAACCTTCCATCTCGGTTTAACATACCATACCCACTCAAATGGGGAGATCCTTTTCATTCATGCAACTCACTGCAGCCAAATCAGTTGATGACTATTTTATACAGCCTTTGAACTACATATACACTCAGGGTATGGATTTTCATAGAAGGATTCTTCGGTCCTAAAACGTGCTTTGCCTTTTATTCCAGGTGAAGGACCTTTTCGTTTTCTTGGAGCTCCTTGTCTACATCATAAATACAAAAAAAAAAAAAATCAAATTTCATCCAAAATTATGCCATTCCATTGGACACTGTCATGAGATACTTCCAATTTTGACCAAGTTTCCACGGCCAAGCTGTTTTGTCACTGTCTGATCATTCCATCAACCATACCAGTTTTTTACATTACAAAAGAATGAAATTTTTAACAAAAATGATTGATTTTCTCTTTGATCTAACATATAGGGACTAATTTACCCATTTTTTAGTAGAAGAGGGAAAATGCAATCTAACTCCTAATACAAGGGCTTCCATGGTACATTTAAGTAGGTCCACATGGTACAAAGGGTCTAATTCATGGAGAACTGATAATTGCTAGTTGCAACATAACTACCTGTTTTTGTGCATTTGCTGCACAAGGTCGGAGAATGAGGATGTTTCTCTGAGCTGTCCACTTTCTAACTCATCAAAAAGCCTGACTAGTCCTTTCCTGTAAAATATATATATTAACACACTTGAGATAATATATATATTAACACACTTGAGATAAGAATATAAATTGCTCGAATAAGAATAATGTTTCTTTCGGAAGAAAAAAACACAGAAGTATTCTTATACCATAGGGTCTCTCATAATACGAAGTATTTATAGAAAAGAAGTTAAAAAACCATTATTAAAGTTGATATCACCTTGTATTAAAAGAACCAGACAAACTAACTAACAAGACCAAAGATCAATGGTTCATGTCCTCATAGAAAACCTTGTCCTAAAAAGAACCAAATAATACTTTCACTGTCAGTAACCTGTCTGGGGTGATTGTCTTCCGATGGCCTAAGAATCTGCGGTGCCCCTCAACTGCTCGAGCCATGTTACCTGAATATGATGGAACAAACACATCGCTTTCCAAAGAAACAATGTAATCTAGTGCCGCACTTTGAGATGCATGCTTAGCAAATGCATTCAACTCTTCCTTTGTTGCCAGTTTTTCCTGTCATCAACATAAGTACCAAGTCATGAATGCACCACATCCTCATGGCAGACTATGCATATCAAGCTATTTATATCAAAGACAAAATATGACTTGCAGACCTTGAAAACTAGATTTGGAAAAAAAGACATAAGCTCTGAAAGGCGAGCATCGCCACCATAAATTTCACCAGATGCAACATAAATTAATGTTGATGGAGGATAGCCAATAGCTTGAAGAAATATCCCGACTTCTTTGGGGGTTAGTGGACAAAAGCCACCTATCCTCTGTTCAGTAGAGTTTATATCTTTAACCTTCCAATGCTTTGTGTTCTCCCTGGAAAGATATTTAGAAAGTTCAGTACAAGCGAAAAAATGCAGAAATGCTTAAGCGCCAAAAATATGACTTCTTTAATAATTAACTTGGTCAATCTAGTCACATTATTCCCCATTTTTAGTAAATTTAACTAACAAAGTGAAACATCTAAAGCACATCAAGGATAAGGTGAAACTAGCTAACCTCTTTCTGAAACTTCAAAGAATTAAATACAAAGATTTGAAGTTCATGTCTCGAGACTGTTATCAGGTTAGTTTATTCATTAAGGTTCACTTGGTAAAACATCTAAAATACTTGGAGATTAGTATATGGTTTACTGGATGGCAAGTAATCGACAAAGCAATTACCCAGACCACATGAACAAGCCAGAGGCTAATATTCTCATTGTAGAAGTTCTTCTATGTGTTTTCAATAAGGGCCAGTTTACCATTGAGGTTGAAAAGTGCTTCTGAAAAATTTGACACTGCTTACCATAGTTGAAAACTGCTTTTGAAAAAAAGAGTCTATTTTAAACATGATGATGTAAAGTAGAAGATATGTTGGACTTCTTTAATGGGGATAAGAAAGTAATTTCAACCAAAAGCTAAAAAATTTGACTTTTTAGCTTGAGCTAAAATCTCAGTTTAAAAACATGGTTTGGTTCGAAAAGCTCCTTGTTTACTATTGCTTTTGGATTGAAATCATGGTTTGGGTTGAAAAATCACTTTTCAACCTCAATGGTAAAGCCTAAGACAAATTGAATTTATGATGAAGAAACGAATTCTTGCTAAGACTGAAAGCAAATGCATTAGCACAAAGGATAGGTTCCCACCTCATTATTCTCAGCTCTTCAGATTCTGCATTAGTCAAACCAGAAGTACAACCAGTAAAAGCAAGCATGTCTTTCTCATATCTTAAGTGAAGTGCAATGTATTTTCCACTCTGCATTCTCAGACGATCCACCAGCTTCTGTGGTGTCATCATCATGCATACTCAGAACATAATTTAAAAAGGAAGCCCCGTAAGAGACCTCTTAAATGCATCAAAACTGAAATAAACATGAATGCATTGTGCTCAATTATATTCTACCATTACATGATGAATTTTTTATAAGGTCTTAAATTCTAGCTGCTTTTAAAAAGCTTCCCATGCCTTTTCTTCACGTGTGCAGGCAGTAAATTAACATGGGCATCAACATCAAAGAGTAGCAATTCACCTTTCCTAAGCTCTCAATGGGGGGAGAGAAGCGGAGAGCGTGATATAGAGCACGACATCTCAACCTCTGTATGTCAAGAGGAAGATCATTGTTCGCAAGTCTAGAATCTGATTTAGCAACATGGATCACCTGCAAATTTTTCTTGGTCAGCATCCTTGGAATTAAAACTTGCCTTAATTTTCCATTTTTTTTCACATCCTACATAATTTGGGGAAAGAGCATGCAGTTTTAAATTTTATTACTACAATCTGGAGAACTTTGCCTTAATATTGAACTACCTAGAAATTCTTTAGTAAAAAGAATGAATTCCTTTCTACTTACTTGTTATAACTGCATTAAACAAAAAGTAACAGTGAATTATACTCTGAAAAATGTTAACTCAGACAGATTGCAATGCATCAATGTAGATTAATCACATCATGAATGTCTCTATAAGAAGGTATCTAAAAGAAGCCACAACCAAAAACAATAATGCCAACAAGTATAGCAAAGAAAATGGTTTATAAACCTGATGGTCATTCCATAGCTGCATCATTTCTTTGTAGTATCCCATGCTAGACCAGGAAGTAAAGTGCTTTCGTGCCCGAGGAACAAGTTCCAGTTCCTTTGGAAGCTCCCTAACAATCCTCACATCTCCTTGTAAAGTTGTGATGAAATGAAGCTCATCAAATATATCAGAAAATGTACTGTTTCATAGAATTCAAGATAAGATACCTTAAGTAATAACTGGAAACTAATTAAGATCAAAACAATTACAGACTTGTTGGAGTTAAGATAGAAACAAATGAGAATACCTTGAGTCTTGCCAGAAGGATCGTCTATCCAGCTGGGGAATGACTAAGGTCGCATTCATTATGTGTGCCACAGCCACCATGTCTGATATCTACAAGAGAATGGTTACCGAAGTTTTGGTCAATGAACCAACAAGGCAGCATCTGGGAAACTTGAAAGCAAACAACAATGGATTTTAGAGCTAACAAATGCATTCAACCACATGTAAGAAACTTGAAAGCAAACACAACAGATTGTAGAGCTAATAAATGCACTCTATGAAATACAAGTTCAAGCAAGTCAAATAGGATAAACATAGAGACAATTTTTTTGACGTGCCAACTGTTAAAAGCTTCCTCAACAATTTTTATTGACCCCAAACACTATAGAAGTGTAAAAAATGATATGCAAATTGCTCTTAGAATACAAAGCATCAAGTGCTTAGCTCTGACTTAAAATAATAACTATTTCATGTCATTTTCATTCCTTGGATTATATAAGGTATGCAAAGTACTCTTAGAATATGAAAGTTCACCTCATTGTCATTCCTGGGATTATATAAGATATGAAATATATAAAATAAAGGTTTTTACTATATACTATTGCCAAGGGTCAAGGCACGCTCTAGGGCCTAGAACTTTACATTGCCTCAAGTGCAAGGCACAAAAGAAGCACCCACCTGAGTGAAGTAAGGGACGATATGCATATGTGTCTCTTTGTGTCTGCCTGTGTATATATAAGATAGCTTAAGACATACAATTATGATAATAAACTCTGAAGTGTGGTCTAGTTTCTTTACAAAACATGCAACTTTTTCTTTGGCCAATATGCATGATTTTCTTACAGTCCCATGTTTGCTGTTGAATACTCACATATTGAGAAGTAAGAATTTGATGCTATCACCTTTCTTGCTAGTAGAGGTACATCCATTTTAAAAGTTAAAAATAAATTAAAGAGAACTTCAATAAGGAGGGCATTTTTTATGCGTATAGCCTTAAAAAAAGAACATAATAATAATAATAATAGGGGCACACCTAGGCAAACCAAGTGTGCACCTGATCAAATGAGCCTTGCCCGAAAGTGTTTGAGTTGCTAAGGTGCAAGGTGAAGGTCTACCTAGTAGCATGCCTTGACAATCATTTATAATTGGAAATTTTCATATTCATACAAGGAAACTTCTGAACTTTCAATTCTAGATTAAAGTTTAAAATGAAGAATTTCTTCTTGATCCAAATTATTTATTTGAAACTTAAAGAAAGTAAAGGCTTTCTAGAAAAACTCAAACATAGCTGGTTATACTGGCATGAAGTCTTTCTTCAAAACATTTCTCGCTCTTAAAATGAACATCCTCATAAAAGCATACACCTTGACACATTCTTAGCCTATACTTTTTCATTTTAAAACGAATAAAAGAGGACCTGGAATGACAAAACAAGACGCTATTAACTTCCTCTTTTATGAAGAGCAGAGGAGAAAAAAGTTACTAAAAAGTATTTTTCACTTCCAGGAAGGCACAATGTAGCCATGCTGCTTCAACTCCCTATTTCTTAAAGTAACTGTATTCAACATATATTCAGACATGAGTATAGTGATATGACCCTCCAAAGACTCTCCAAATATATATATATATATGAAAGCCTAGAAAAAAATTAACATATCTATGTCAGACACATCCATTTCCAACACTTACTCCTGTGTCTAAGTAACATAACCTTGTAGTACAAAATACAAGGCTAAAATGCAAGAAGATCGGTACAATTATTAATGCCATAAACTCAAGCAAGTTTTAAATTCTATGAAATCATAGGATGTGACTCTGGATGTAATTAGACACATTGAAAGAGCAAGCAAAAACAAAAGAAAAGAAATAGATGTAAGTGAACATACACCGGTGCGCATTTGATTCAATCCTCCATTGCTTTTCACTGTTAAATAGCGGTCAGATCCTTGTGCAGCTGACATCACATTAAATGGAATTAGGAAGTATACATTACAAACAAATAAACAAATATACAACTACACATTGATCAAAAGAGTAAGCTCAGCAAAAGAACTGCTCCAAAAGAAAAAGGCAACAGAGTACAGACTAAAATTGTAGATTTTACCTTTATATCTGCTCGTAGGCTTGACACATGGACGTAAACCATGGCGAGAAGGGGCATCCCAAAGATCATCATCAGCTGTCTGCATAAGTCAAAATGAAATTATAGAAGCAATTTATCATTGAATTCCCTTTTTCCGCACACTACAACGGTTTTCCAAAATTAGATTATACATTTTATAATAACAACACCACCTAGATAGCTGCCAATTTGTTCATATAATTTTCAGATACCGCAAAAAGACAATGACCCATTTTTCAAAAGCCTCGAATATAAGTACCCATTAAGAGAAACAGAAGAAATATTGAATCAGAGACCTGTAGAAATTTAGTTTGAGGGTGGGATTGGATGGAGATAACTGGGGCGGGGTGGTCTTCCACAATGTTGCCAGCGTTGAAGACAAAAATGAAGATTGAGAAAGCAAAGAGGAGGAATATGTAAAGAGCAATGGCCCTGGGAGATTGTTTCCTAGAGATAAATTTGGTTGTTGAAGCTGTTCTCATATGATTGTGAGACGAGCCCCTATGATTTACCATTCCAACAAGCAGATCTCCCGCATCACTTTCTGTATTTCCGCCTACACTACTATATAATTCACATTATTTTAAAGGGTAAACTACATTGAATAGTACTCAACTATTAGTAAATTTTTACTTTAATCACTTAATTATAAAAAATTACAATTTGATCATTAATGTTTTTTTTTTTCACTCAGCCATTAAGTGTTTAACATGGACCATTTTCTTGCGCCTAATATGCTGATGTGGATTTTTTTACACAGTTAAAAGTATTCTTTTGGTCACTTAACTATGATTTTTAATGTGTCTGAATTGATTACTAAGGATTACCATTCTTATTGAGTGATTGTCTTTCTCTCCCTCCCCTAAAGGGTCTATTTCCATATTTATAGGGTACAGTCCATTGATGTGACGTACTAGATTCAAATAGGTCACATGCATGTCAATACGTATCCTCTCTTAGTATCAGCATGTGTCCTCCTGTTGGCGAATTGCGTGTTAGCGAAACCTACTGGCCAACTGTATGGTATGCGAGCTCCTAAGCAGAGAGCTACATAATCATAAGCAATAATCGGTTAAGTCGCTTTTAGTCAGATAGTGGGTCGGCTAACACTATAACATAGTTTTTAATAGTTAAATTCATCTGTACTGTGGGTAAACTTTTATTGGCTCCTGTTAACAATGCTTCTGTTGCATAATCTTGTCTATTAAATAGGTCATCTATGTAACAATTTTGAGATGTTAGGATCTTCTTTTTGTTGGAGTGCTAGACATTTTTACTTAGGTTGAAATTCAGTTTAGGTTCTTGCCTTCTCATTTTTTTTAACCGTTTGTTTACAATCTGCTGTCAAGTGAATTCATGGATTCATTGATGTGAAAAGTTTTTCATTCAGGTGGAAGCAATTTATGTTGGTGTTCTGAAATATATTCTCAATTTTCTTTTACTCCCTTGTACTATTCTTTCTTTTGAGTACAGTTATTTCTTTCATTAAAATGAGAGAAAAAAGAAATGGTAAATGGCTGAAAACATCTGCATTCTGCTAATGGTAATATTGGTTGTGAACATGTAAATTCTAAAATTTGGGGTGCAACTTGTGTCAATACCTGATGATGATGATATTTGTTTATTGCCTTATGTGTTGGTTTCAGATTTATGGAAATTCTCTCGATATTTGCTAGTAGGTGGATGCACTCTTGTTGATGTCTTTCTGTAGTCATAAAATTTATGATTGTGGAACACTTCTTGATTAACTTGGCGGATAAAATCCAAGCCGTATATGACAAGGGAATGTAGGAGCAACATACTTTAGTTGCCGTGTTGTGTTGGATGGTAATCAATTGCTTCTCTTTCGGATGCTGTAATGTGTACGTTTGTTTGAGGAAAGATGAACACTTGTTTGCTGATTTGGTTGAAATTTTACCCAGAGTTATATGAAGGCTATTCTATTAATGTCCTTCGTTATCTTGCATTCACATCTCCTTTAAAGGTGCCCAGAATTTGGTCTGATCCGGTGGGTCCTCAGCTCCTTTAATTCCATCGCCACCTTGGTTGCTGCCAATGGAGAGGGTGTGATTATGGGTACCATTGCGCTTCCTCCTCTGATTGAGTTAGCGGCTGATGTCATTTACGGATATGGTGCCAGTCACTCTCTTTGCCAGTTTCGGTTTTAACCTTGAAGGCATTGGATTCTTTTGACGGCATCAACTTACCTTGTCAGAGTTGAGCATGTTGAGAGAAAAAAGTAGAGATATTTATAAATCAAGTCAAATAAGTGTTAACACACTTTATATTTTTAGAAGTTCAACAAATATGAATTTAAAATTTTTTTAGTATCTGTCCATTTTAACTCGTCCATATTATAATAATAAAAAACTGAAAATAAATTTATTTTATTTCAATATTTAACATTTCTTTATAATTTTATTTACTAAAATTTTATATATAGTAACATTTGTTAATATATACATTATAATAGTATTTTATATTACTATAAATTTAATTATTGTGTAATAAAATACGTAAGATACTATAAATCATTATAAACTTCAAAAAATGTTTGGCATAGTTCGGACTGTGTTATCTCTATCTCCTACCCCTAATATTGTATCAAAAAATAAAATACACTAATTAAGTAGGGCTCAAAGCATTGAATGTTTAAGTTCAAATTTAACCCCTTTTTTAAACGAATATACTTTTTTTTACCCAAGGCTTCCTAAATTTCAGACGAGCCTTCAAATTTAAACGAATAACTCGATCACGAACAGATCTAGTGAAGAGATGATTGCTAGACTTTGATGCTAGTAGTTCTGTTTTTCTTTTATTGTTTAATTTAAAAATATCTGAAAAGGCCAGTTATGTTGAAAAAACAAAAATAAAAGCCCACACATAACCCCTGATCCTCAAACGAAGCCTATCAACTATTTTTGTGGGTTTAACTGAACTAACACCATAGTCTTCTTACATGGGCTATAAAAAACAATGCTATTGCTTGCTACCCCTCCTCCATGTCTATTCACTTTATATACGTTATGTCAAAAGGTAATTTGATATTTTCTCTTAAAAAATTCATCTATTTTTATTGTTAAAATTTAGCATAGTTGGTGGAATAATCAGATAGTTACGCATGGTGTGTCACATGTACTTCATGCTGATATATAAGGATCAAGTTTTAACAGTCAAAATTGATAAAATTTTTAATAAAATAATTAATTTGCTCCATAGTCTAATGTTTATTGACTAATTTATCATTTTTTAGATAAATATAATAAAATACAATAAAAATTCAATCCGAATCCTAGTAAAAAGGTCTCTATGAAATAAATGAAATCATGACTAAATATCCACTTTCACATCCAACTATACATGAATACTATGTATTAGTTTCTAATCCCAACATGTGCATGTGCTATTTGATTAATTCTATCCAATTCTTTCTAATTTGTTATCCACTACATTTTGTATAGATTGAATTCTATTCTATAATTATCCCAATTTAAATTTGTAATTATATAGTAATTACTAATCTCCCCTTCAAAATAATGCTTTAACACTACCAATCGGGTGGCATCCAAAGTTCAGTTTCTTCCCAACACCCAACCAAAAATGTTCTTGTGCAGCCAATTGGACATGGTAGATTAAGGATTCAAAAAAGAAAAAGAAATTATAACAACATTAAAATATTGTCGGAAAAAGCAGAAGTCAAAGGTAAATTATCTTTCAGTAAACATGTTTGGGCAACAACACATGATATCATTGATAAAAACAATGTGTTGGTTGTCGAAACCATTCTTAAAAGGGGGTTTTTCAAAAACGGGAATCGACTTTTAAAAATATGGAGTCGCCACCGATCCTTTTTTATTTAGGTGTGATCGGGTCACCTATAAAAGTATTTTGGTTTGCGGAATTCGAGAAAACGGGTTCGGGAGTCGGTTACGTGCAAGGAAGGGTTAGCACCCTTGCAACGCCCAAAGTTGGTACCAAATTGATTAATGTTGTCCTAATGTTGAAAACTTGAAAATATTTTAGGGTAAAACTTTCCAAGAAAATAAAACGGTTAATTGAATTAGGATTGAATCTCAAGATTAACTCGCTTCAAAGGAATAAAAGTATTACACCCAACACGTTAGGATGTAACACCCTTATATTTCGACACCGAGATCATCTTTGATCTTCAAAGTATGTAAAAGAAAAGGATATTTGAGTATTTAGCCGAACGAAAAGATCAACACCCAACACGTTAGGATGTAATTTTCCGGCCTTTTAAACACACAAATATTACCTTTTTTGTATGAATTAAAAAAATGTCGAATTGCGATTTAAAACCGTTGATCCACATGAAACGACGAAAATACGAAATCAACAATACTGGTAATAAAAGATACAATAATATAAAAAGGTAAAAGACGGCTTTGAAATAATAATAAAAAAGGGGTTGAAGGTATTAGTAAAGATCGAGATAATAAAAAGTATATACAATATGATAGTATAAATATAATAATAATAATAATAATAATAATGATGCCATAATAAAATAAAATAAATAATAATAATAATACAAGGTATGTTCAACTCAAGGTATGTCCAACATAATATAATAATAATGATGATAATAGTAAATGGCACAGTAATAATAATAAAATAGTAATAATATGTACAGTATAGTTATAGGTATAATAGTAAGCTTGAGGTAAAATATGTACAATGTACTAATATGAATATAGTGATAATAATAAAATAATAATACTGATATAAAGTACGTACAATATAATAATATAAATATATAATAATAGTAATAATAATTATAATTATAATAGTAATAATGATAATACTAATAATAATAATAATAATAATAATAATAATAATAATAATAGTAGTAGGTATATATATATAAGTAATAGTACAATAATAGTAATATAGAAGGAATAATAACATAATAGTATAATAAGAAAATAAAATAATAGTATAGTAATAATAATAAAAAATAGTATAGTAATAATAATAATAATAATAATAATAATAATAATAATAATAATTGATAATAATAAAAATGAAAATATAAAGCAATAGCAATAATAAATAAAAATTGCAAACTAATAAATGGGCCAAATTGAATTTAAAACGGAAATAAAAGGGTCAAATTAGGTAACATAAACAATAAAGGGACTAAATTGCAATGCGCGCGAAAAGCTAGGGGACGAGGAGCGCAATTTTCCCCAAGTGATTAAGCGCAGCGTTTTAAAAGACCAAATTATAAACTGCGTGAAATTTATGGGCCAAAATTGAAATAACATAAAACTTAATTTTAAAGGCTAAAAATGCGGAAGGACCGAAAACGCAATAAACCCCTCGGCTAAAAAACACGCGGATCTACCTGGAGCGGGTCGGGTAATCGGGTCGAAGCTTGAAACGACGTCGTTTTGAGCATTAATGGCCAGCCTCAAAACGACGTCGTTTTGATGGGCTATATAAGGCCAAATTTTACCAAAAAAAATCACTTTTAATTCATTCCAAAAAAAAAATTTCCTTAACCCCTCTTCTTTTCTCTGCAGGGAAAGAGGGGTTGCGATTTCCGGCGAGGAGGACCGTCGTTGGCCACCGCCGCCGGCCACCGCACACGGTGGCTGGAAAAGGTAAAAACTTTATTATTTTTTTTATTTTTAATGTGTATATATATATATATATATATTCTTTGTGTTTGAATTTGCGGCTAAAAGATTCGAAAGAAAAGAAAATAAAAATACCTTCGAAAAGTTGATATTCTGACTTCTTTGTGTTTTGGATTTTTTGGTTTGATATTTGCTGTTATTTCTGTATTTTTTGAGAATATTATGCTTGTATTTTTTGAAAGCAAGAAAAAAGGAAGAAAAAAAGACCCTTGTACAATCTTTTTTGTTTGGCTTTATAGCCATTCTCACATGAATTTTTTATTATTTTGTTTTGTCTTCTTCTCCTTGCAGGTGGATGAGCGGCGCAAATGAAGGAGTCGGTGGCAGACAACGGCTGGTGGAGGCCAAAAGGTGGTTGGCTGCGGCGCACAAGGCTAGGGTTTCAAAAACCCTAGCTTTTTCTGAAGAAATCTCAAAGTTTTGGGCCATTCTGAATAGGGTTAATGGGCCAGTTGGGCTAAAAATTGTAGTTGGATTTTGGCCCCCTTTTTTTTTAATGTTTATTTCGGGCCCGGACAAATTGGGCCATTTACAGCTGCCCCTCTTTGATCGTTGTCGTGTAACGGGAACAGAGCAAAGATATAAAGAAGGCCCAAATTTGTCGAGATCCACTGAGTCTTGACTTCTTAGGGTGCTCTGCTTTGTCAGGTAGCTTCAAACTCCACTGTAACTTGTTGCTTTGATTCACTCCACTATAACCTTGAAAGATGATCATTGACTTTGATATGTTCCTGAAACATCAGGGCTGCCAGACTCGCTATCTTCAATCTGCTCCTGCAACATCAGGAATGCCAGATTTAATATCTTCGATCTGTCAAATCTAATATTTTCAATCTGATCCCTGCAAACTCAAGGATCACCAAACTGATGTCTTCGATCTGCTTCCTGCAACTTCAGGAATGTCAAATCTGTTATTTTCAATCTGATCCCTGCAAACTCAAGGATCACCAAACTGATGTCTTCGATCTGCTTCCTGCAACTTCAGGAATGTCAAATCTGCTATTTTCAATCTGATCCCTGCAAACTCAAGGATCACCAAACTGATATCTTCGATCTGTCAAATCTGCTATTTTCAATCTGATCCCTGCAAACCCAAGGATCACCAAACTGATGTCTTCGATCTGCTTCCTGCAACTTCAAGAATGTCAAATCTGTCATTTTCAATCTGATCCCTGCAAACTCAAGGATCACCAAACTGATGTCTTCGATCTGCTTCCTGCAACTTCAGGAATGTCAAATCTGTTATTTTCAATCTATTCCCTGCAAACTCAAGGATCACCAAACTGATGTCTTCGATCTGCTTCATGCAACTTCAGGAATGTCAAATCTGTCATTTTCAATCTGATCCCTGCAAACTCAAGGATCACCAAACTGATATCTTCGATCTGTCAAATCTGCTATTTTCAATCTGATCCCTGCAAACCCAAGGATCACCAAACTGATGTCTTCGATCTGCTTCCTGCAACTTCAGGAATGTCAAATCTGTCATTTTCAATCTGATCCTTGCAAACTCAAGGATCACCAAACTGATGTCTTTGATCTGCTTCCTGCAACTTCAGGAATGTCAAATCTGCTATTTTCAATCTGATTCCTGCAAACTCAAGGATTACCAAACTGATGTCTTCGATCTGCTTCCTGCAACTTCAGGAATGTCAAATCTGTCATTTTCAATCTGATCCCTGCAAACTCAGGGATCACCAAACCGATATCTTCGATCTGTCAAATCTACTATTTTCAATCTGATCCCTGCAAACCCAAGGATCACCAAACTGATGTCTTCGATCTGCTTCCTGCAACTTCAGGAATGTCAAATCTGTCATTTTCAATCTGATCCCTGCAAACTCAAGGATCACCAAACTGATGTCTTCGATCTGCTTCCTGCAACTTCAGGAATGTCAAATCTGCTATTTTCAATCTGATCCCTGCAAACT
Organism: Gossypium australe; assembly: GCA_005393395.2. Taxonomy (NCBI): domain Eukaryota; kingdom Viridiplantae; phylum Streptophyta; class Magnoliopsida; order Malvales; family Malvaceae; genus Gossypium; species Gossypium australe. Next base: position 1,996,595 of record CM016624.1, on the reverse strand, counting down.
CAAGGATCACCAAACTGATGTATTCGATCTGCTTCCTGCAACTTCAGGAATGTCAAATCTGTCATTTTCAATCTGATCCCTGCAAAATCAGGGATCACCAAACTGATATCTTTGATCTGTCAAATCTGCTATTTTCAATCTGATCCCTGCAAACCCAAGAATCACTAAATTGATGTCTTCGATCTGCTTCCTGCAACTTCAGGAATGTCAAATCTGTCATTTTCAATCTGATCCTTGCAAACTCAAGGATCACCAAACTGATGTCTTTGATCTGCTTCCTGCAACTTCAGGAATGTCTAATCTGCTATTTTCAATCTGATCCCTCAAACTCAAGGATTACCAAACTGATGTCTTCGATCTGCTTCCTGCAACTTCAGGAATGTCAAATCTGTCATTTTCAATCTGATCCCTGCAAACTCAGGGATCACCAAACTGATATCTTCGATCTGTCAAATCTGCTATTTTCAATCTGATCCCTGCAAACCCAATGATCACCAAACTGATGTCTTCGATCTGCTTCCTGCAACTTCAGGAATGTCAAATCTGTCATTTTCAATCTGATCCCTGCAAACTCAAGGATCACCAAACTGATGTCTTCGATCTGCTTCCTGCAACTTCAGGAATGTCAAATCTGCTATTTTCAATTTGATCCCTGCAAACTCAAGGATCACCAAACTGATGTCTTCGATCTGCTTCCTGCAACTTCAGGAATGTCAAATCTGTCATTTTCAACTGATCCCTGCAAACTCAGGGATCACCAAACTGATATCTTCGATCTGTCAAATCTGTTATTTTCAATCTGATCCCTGCAAACCCAAGGATCACCAAACTGATGTCTTCGATCTACTTCCTGCAACTTCAGGAATGTCAAATCTGTCATTTTCAATCTGTTCCTTGCAAACTCAAGGATCACCAAACTGATGTCTTCGATCTGCTTCCTGCAACTTCAGGAATGTCAAATCTGCTATTTTCAATTTGATCCATGCAAACTCAAGGATTACCAAACTGATGTCTTCGATCTACTTCCTGCAACTTCAGGAATGTCAAATCTGTCATTTTCAATCTGATCCCTGCAAACTCAGGGGCCACCAGACTGATGTCTTCGATCTGCTTCCTGCAACTTCAAGAATGTCAAATCTGCTATCTTCAGTCTGATCTCTACAAACTCAGGGACCACCAGACTAATGTCTCCGATCTACTTCCTGCAACTTCAGGAATGCCAAATCTGCTATCTTTAGCCCGCTTCACTTCGGAGGGCATGATTTTCGAACTCATCCATGTTGCGACGACGTCTTCTAAGGGACCTATCGTGTAAAATTAGTTTTGTGTTTATGTTTATGCAAAATGGTTAGAATGCACTGATCTGAATGAAATCAATGTTTCCTACTAAATGTATTATGGATAACATTTGCCTGAATGTAGAATGTCATGAGAACGCAATAAACCCCTCGGCTAAAAAACACGCGGATCTACCTGGAGCGGGTCAGGTAATCGGGTCAAAGCTTGAAACGACGTCGTTTTGGGCATTAATGGCCAGCCTCAAAACGACGTCGTTTTGATGAGCTATATAAGGCCAAATTTTACCAAAAAAATCACTTTTAATTCATTCCAAAAAAAAAAAAATTCCTTAACCCCTCTTATTTTCTCTGCAGGGAATGAGGGGTTGCGATTTCCGGCGAGGAGGACGTCGCCGGCCGCCGCCGCTGGCCACCGCACACGGTGGTCGAAAAAGGTAAAAATTTACTTTATTATTTTTTTTATTTTTAATGTGTATATATATATATATTCTTTGTGTTTGAATTTGCGGCTAAAAGATTCGAAAGAAAAAGAAATAAAAATACCTTCGAAAAGTTGATATTCTGACTTCTTTGTGTTTTGGATTTTTGGTTTGATATTTGCTGTTATTTCTGTATTTTTTTGAGAATATTATGCTTGTATTTTTCGAAAGCAAGAAAAAAGGAAGAAAAAAAGACCCTTGTACAATCTTTTTTGTTTGGCTTTATAGCCATTCTCACATGAATTTTTTATTATTTCGTTTTGTTTTCTTCTCCTTGCAGGTGGATGAGCGGCGCAAATGGAGGAGTCGGTGGCAGAAAACGGCTGGTGGAGGCCAAAAGGTGGTTGGCTGCTGCGCACAAGGCTAGGGTTTCAAAAACCCTAGCTTTTTCTGAAGAAATCTCAAAGTTTTGGGCCATTCTGAATTGGGTTAATGGGCCAGTTGGGCTAAAAATTGTAGTTGGATTTTGGCCCCCTTTTTTTTAATGTTTATTTCGGGCCCGGACAAATTGGGCCATTTACATTGGTGATGTTATGTGATTAACCAACAGGTGGGGAGTATGAGAACCTAATCCAAAATCTTTAGGGGGTACCACGCAATCCTAGTAAGGGGCTAAGTATTGTGCGGCAAAACCCTCTGTTTTCTAATTATTTTGTTAACCTACAACACATGATCTTCTACAGAAAAAAGAAGGGAAAAAAAACCACCTTTATAGGCCGAGGCTCTTTTTTATTTCAAATATGATGTTTGGTAATCACAAGAGTTTCTTAATGTTTTTAAATCTACGAATAGGGATATACTAATGCTCGCAAACTATTTGAGTTTAATTTTAAAAAATTAAACTTGATTCGGTAGTTATCAAATCGAATTCGAATTTAGTAATACTTCACCTAAATAGCACAACAGTAAGACATGTTGAATCCTCAATGAGATATGCAAGTTCAAACTTTAGAAATAATATTGTTGGAAAGAACAAGCCCAAAACATGGATCCTAAAACAAGTATGGAGAATATAAAAATAAAATTCATTTTTAATATTTTATATTATTAAATTGCATTGTTATTTTTAATTGAGTCGAGTTTGAATATGCGTGAGTTTAATTGAGTTCGAGTACAAAATTGATAAATGAACACAAGTGGTTCAATTATATATCAAGCTGAACTTGAGCTTAAAAAATAAATGTTTAGTTGAGCTTGAGTATTCAAATTCAGCTCGACTTGATTGCACTCATATCTACAAAACTCAAACCAATATTTATATAATCAGGCCGGTGATCGAATCAGTCAGACATCGGTTCATCGGTTTCACCTATTTACCCAACTCACCCGATTCATTTAATTAAATCATTAAAATTTTTAAAAAATTAAAAATTAGAAAATCCAATTCAATTAATTCAACTGCTCAATTTAACTAATTTTTTAATCATTTTAATTAATCCGTATCAATTCTTAAATCGATTTTACTTAACGAATAAATTACCGTTTACAAGTAACATTGTGAGCTGGTGTAAGATATTTTAAAATTTAAGTCCAAATTCATTATTGTAGCATAAACTAGAGGATGAAATCAAATCCAAGGATTTCAAAAGGGAATAAAAAGCTAATATGAATATTTTTTACAATGAACAACGAAGAAACTTGTCATTTTCATCACTTTATTATGATTACTTGGTTAAAAGTATATATAGTGGGACTGCTATTTGTTGAAAAATTCATGCCTAATCATTAAAAGAAAGTAAAAATCAACAATATCTTTGTTATTTGTTGAATAAACCAATTGTGAATAAATCAATTATTTTGCCTTTTTCTTTTTCTTTTTCAATTTGCTCCTTTGGGCACATAATAAGTACTGAAATTGGATTGTTAATGTTTGCCTTGTGAAAGGGAACCATAACGTCCATTTTCTACTTTCCTCGTAAATTATTATTTCGATTCTCATCCATCCGAAATTATTTAACATAAATAGTATTTTTATTTAAAATTTAATTGTAAAACATAATAATAAAAAAATGGAATAAAATCAAATTAAAAACGAATTCAAGTACGTGAAAATAAAATTAAAATTGAGCCATCAGTAGCCGAAATTTAATAAAGATGAGAGACAATGAGGATGGCAGGACATAACCATGCCGAAGAAATGGTGGTCAAAGCATGATTTAAAAGCTCAGGTTAGTAGTGGAGTATCACATGCACAAAGCTTGACCTTATCATGATATTTTTATTACACTATCTTATTTTGTCGGCCGAAGATCTTTCAGTTGACAAATTTTAGTTACACTTTGGCTTTGACTTTGAAACGTGAAAAATCATGTAATGAATTGGAAATCAATTAAAAATAATAATGGCAATCCAAATTCATGCCTCAATCAAATTGGAGATTTAGGATAATGACTTCGGAAATATTATTTTTTATTTATAGTAAAATGAAAATAAATAATATATTGTCTCAATTTGATGAAAATTCATCATATAGAAAATAAAATTAATAAAATTATCATAAAAAAACAAACAAAAAAATTAGATATGAACTCAGCTCTAAATATTTTTTGAATTTTTAAATATGGTTGATAGATTTTGTAATTGTGGAGGATTAAATTTGTTGAACTATTAAAAATTATGACCAATTTATTAAAATATGTAAGTACTGGGGATTAAGTATGGTATATTTTTGTTAATTATTTAATGGATAGTAATTAAAATAGAATCAAATGATAACATTAGTGATAAAATTGAAAATTTTTTAATTCAATGACTAAAATAAAAATATGTTAATAGTTCAGTAACTAATTTTAGAATTTACCCTAATTTTTAAATAAAGAAAGAAGAAAATCACCTACTTTTTATATAATGGAAAGTATAAACGAATTTATTTTATTTTATTTTATTTATTTTTTGGTGTGACGTGTTTAATAACATTAGATGAAAACATGCTTCGAGTGTCTCACGGAGAGATTTGCGGCGCCGCTGTATGGATCCTAACCCACTTCCCATCCCACTTAACACCTCCTCCAAGTATAACCCGGTTTAGAATTTGGAGCCAAAAGAAGCGCAAGCTGAGTAAAAAAAAAATTAAAAATTAAAAATTAAAAACCAATTTGAATCGATGTGTTTAGATAATTTTTGAAATAATTAAAAATTATGATTAATTGAATTGAAATAAATTTATTTTTTATTTAAATTATAATTAATTATTTTTATAATTTTAAATAAATATTTTATATTTAAATTAGTGAAAATAATTCATAATTATTGTAATAATTTTATTTTAAATTATTAAATAAAAGTAAATATTTTCTATTTAATTAAAATTTTCATTTTTCTAAAAATGTTTTTTGAAAAAACCTTCCAAAACTTATCAAATCATAATCAGAAACCATAAAACAAATCTTAGAAGATAAATTTTAAAATCCAAAATTTAAAATTAAAAATAACTTCTTTTAAAACGTGAGTAACAAAGGGACCCAGCCAGATATCCAGGTGCTGAGCTGTCTTCCACGTGTCAGCTCAATGTGGCCTCTGTACTTGACCCTTCACTGCTGCAAAAAGCCACCGACTCTAGCCAAGCTTTTCTAGTTGAGGTATAATTGGATATCTCCGCGATGACGTGGCCCACACCGGTGTACAATTTGGCGGGAATATAAACCGTTTTCCCGCCATGTCCAATCCGAAGCTGGTCCCTTTCACCCTTCTAAATATTAACCTTTTAATTTCACAAGTTTTAACCGCCAATAACTGTCGCTTTAACAGCTTTGCTCCCACGTGGCTTGCTTTCAACTTCTTAATTGTAGAGTTAATAGATTGTTTTATAATTAAAACTAAATATCTGATCAAAGTGAATTATTTTTCATGCTCGATTTTAATTAATTTATTTACGTAATTATGTTCATAAGCCACTGTAGACGTAGACTTGAAAAAATGGGTAAACTACATTTAAGGGTATTAAATTATTAATAAATTTATATTTTAGTCATTAAACTATTCGAAAGTTAACGTTTAAGTCATTGAATTATTAAAATTATTGTTGTATGACATTATCTATTTACACTGCTTTCGTCAATTGAAAGATCTCATTCCTCTTCCACAGTTTAGTTGTTGTCATAAACAACTTTAAATCTCATGAATTTGTGAATAGAAAACTAAACAATTTTTTCTTTGATCTTCGTTACTAACTATCTGATCAACTTGGATCTAAAGTATGTTCTATTTGTCAATGAGTATTAACCCACTACATCGATCGCCAAATCTTTACTTGGAGCTTGCTAGTCAGATTTTTTTTAATAATAACAACCCACTGACTTAAATAAAATTTTCGAATAATACAATAATAATGTAACTTTTTGAAGTTATGTTACCAAAACGTAAATTTATTAATGCTTTAGTGACTTTAAGTGAATTTACCCAAAAAATTTTAAAAAAAAATTGAGAAAAATTAAGTACCTCTTCATAGTCTTCATGTTTGTTTGTTATTTATTTATTTGGGGTACAGCCGTATAGCCACCTAACTGTAAAGACGTGCACGTAGGAACCGGTGCACACGACACGGTGTAGCTAAACCGGAGAACGTGTTTTCTGACAACCCTGTACTTGATTTACAGACAGTGGGCCCCAGATGTATGTTTTGCGGAGTGTTGGTTCGACACGTCTTAAGTCATCCATTTAAAAGAAATAATTTTTTATTGAAAAAAGTAATTTAACAATAAAAAAAATAAAGTCGAAAGCGTACATCCACGACTACATCTGAACCCATGCGCGCGGTGTTCTTTTTTGGCCTTTTGACAAATTAAATACGGCTACGTACAATTCGCCCTTTTTTCTTTTTTATTTGCCTAATAATTTTTGCTTTACAAATCTTTGTTATCAATCAAGTTTGAATTTAAACATTTTAATACTCAGATTCCATAATTTATCATTTATGTATATAAATAAGCGGTTAAATTTTGTTACTTCTTTCGGTACCATACATAATTTATGTATTTAATTTTTATATTTTTAAAATTTTAGTTTTTGACTTAAATAATAATAGTTAATTATATGTAAAGTTGTAAATTTACTTTATTTTCTATTCTAAATTTTTATACTTTTTGATATTTAAAATTTTAATATTAATGTAAACAAAATCTATTAAATTTATTAATTAAATATTTTTTAGCAATATATAAAAATAGTAACCTTAAATAATATTATACATATAATAATATTTTTATTGTATTAAATTTTAAAAATAAGAAAATTTAACAACAACATTTTGTGGAAAGTAAATTTTTAAAACCCGTGAAATAAATAAACTAAAAGCGGTTGAACTAAAATATATGAATTAAATCTATATCTTATATATGGTACATAAGCTAGTACCAAAATTTAATCAAAATAAAATAAAATAAACTCAAATTAAAATTTGAATTTATATTTATATTCTACGAAGGAAATAAGTTCAGTGCTTGCACTCGCTTAATACAAATTGGTCCAACGTATGGGGTTCCAGTTTATAATCTCTTTCATAACGTGCATCCGAGCTGGACTTTAATCGACGACGTGGCATCATTAAATTTAACCACCGTGTAAGAAAAAAGAAGGTCAGCACGGGCAGACTTAGAGAGCAGGCGTTACCCGCTCCATTGTTTTTCTTTTCTTCTCTGTATATATATATACACACACTAATCTAGGCGTAAAATATTACAATAATACAAACATTAAAACAACATTTTTTTTATATATATGGGAGAGCATAAAACCAGGAAAAAAGAGAGCTTAAAACAACAAGGCGTGCTTTGCGTTTTCAACTCTTTAATTAAAGAAGAGTTTTGTGGGAGTTGTTAAAAAGTTGCGACTTAGTAGAAAAGGATTCAAAGCAGAAGAGCTTCAAATGTGTCCAGATTTTGGTCTATTGTTGGTTTCATAGGTGTTTCGAGACATTAAAAAAGGTTGTTCCTTTTTGCTGTTTACCTTAAAATTTTCAATATTTTTTTGGGGTTTCTTCTAAAAGAAAACAATGGAGTGGCATGCTTGTCTTGATGAATATCAAAAGCTTGTTATTCGGATGAGTACTCCCAGGTTTGTAACAAAAAAATCATCAAAGAAACAAAAACCCATTTTGTTTTTGTGGATTTTGCCGCTGATTTTGCTTTATTGATTTTTACAGGGTGGTAATCGACAATACCGTTTGTCGCACAGCGACAGTTGTTAAGGTTAGCTTCCGTTGAACCTGTCCGGTCTGAAATATGATGGCACCCCCACTTTGATTTTTTTTTTCAAAGCTTTTTGGCTCATTCAAGTTCTTGTTTACTTTGATTTTTCTTCAGGTTGATAGTGCTAGAAGACATGGAACATTGTTAGATGCTGTTCAGATTTTAACAGACCTTAATCTTTCAATTAAAAAGGCTTACATTTCATCAGATGGCCAGTGGTTCATGGATGGTAAGAAAAATATTTTTTAAAGCATGAATTCTGAAATGAAGTCTGTTGGTAAAATTACCTTGGAGGCTCTCCTAGTAGGATTGTATTTTACCCCTTCTACTCACAAAATAAGCAAATTAGTCCATGTATGGTAGATCAAAAAACAAACTGGTTTTTTTGGTTAAAAATTCCATTCATTTCTACTGTTAACATGAAATTTTTAACAGAAAATATTGGTTTGCTCTTTGATCTAACGTAGAGGGGTTAATTTACTCACTTTTTAAAATAAAGGGGGCAAAGTGCAATCTAATTTCTAGTCCAAGTGTACTTCTACCAAAGTTTGTTCTGTTTCCATGTTATAAATTTTGGGCTTTGCTCGAAATTGCTGTTACTGACTCTTTTTTTATGGATTTGCAGTTTTTCATGTGACTGATCTAAACGGAAACAAATTAACTGATGAGAGTGTTATTAGTTACATTGAACAGGTAGTTATTAGAACACTTAGATTTTATTTAGTGTTAATGTTCTTTTTTATTACATTGATTCGTTGTTAAACTGATGTATGTCCTGTTTGTTGTCGGGTTCTACAGTCACTTGAGACCACTTATCCTGATAAAAGCCTTGGATTTAATGGCTTAACAGCGTTGGAATTGACTGGAACAGATAGAGTTGGTCTTTTATCTGAAGTATTTGCTGTTTTAGCTGAGTTACAATGCAATGTGGTGGATGCTAAAGTATGGACTCACAATGGTCGGATTGCGTCTTTAATCTATGTAAAAGATTGTAATTCGGGGTCCCCGGTCGAGGACTCACGACGAATCGACAGGATTGAAGCACGTTTAAGGAATGTTTTGAGAGGGGACAATGATATTCGTAGTGCGAGAACTTCAGTTTCTATGGCTGTAACACACACTGAGAGAAGGTTACATCAAATGATGTCTGCAGACCGTGACTACGAACGGAAGTCTGATTTGCAATGTTGGACAGATTCGCTGGTTGTCAATGTACAAAATTGGACAGAAAGGGGTTATTCCGTCGTGAATGTTCAATGTGAGGATCGGCCTAAGCTTCTGTTCGATGTTGTTTGCACATTGACAGACATGGAATATGTTGTGTTCCATGCCTCTATTAACACAACTGGGGATAAGGCATATCTGGTACTATGTTGTTTCATGTTTTGGTTACAAACATTGGCTCCTAGATTTTTTAGACCTAACATTTGTTGATTCTTGTAACAGGAATTTTATATCAGACACACGGATGGAACCCCAATTAGTTCGGAACCAGAAAGGCATCGACTGATCCAATGCTTACAAGCTGCAATCGAAAGGAGAGCATCTGAGGTATATTCCAATTCAGATCCTTCTCGATTTTCAATGTTCATCCAATATTCCAAACACTTACGCATACTAGTTCATGTGATTTCAGGGCATCCGGCTTGAGTTATGCACATCAGATAGGCAAGGTTTATTAACCGATGTGACCCGAACGTTCAGAGAAAATGGACTGAACGTGACAAGGGCTGAAATATCAACCGCGATGGGCATGGCAATGAATGTTTTTCATGTAACCGATGCGACCAGGAACCTAGCCGATCCCAAAAGTATTGAATCTGTAAGACAAAAGATCGGCTTAGGTAACTTGAAGGTGAAGGAACTACCATTTAGGCATCATCAAATGGCTGAAAGGCAGGATGAACATGAAATCGGGGTTGGCGGGGCGGTTTTGTTATCGCTTGGGAGCTTAGTGAGAAAGAACCTATACAATTTGGGGTTGATTAAATCCTATTCTTGAAGGTGACAACTCCATGGTAGGGGCAATTTGGTTGAAAAAAATAGGCATATTCTTTTGCTCCAGTTTTGGGGTTGATAGTAACAATATCATAGAGGCCCTCATATATATATATATACGAGTCAGATTGCATTTTAACTTCTTTATTTAAAAAATTGAACAAATTAATCTTTTTTGTTAAAAAATTCTTCTATTTGTACTGTTAAAAAATCAAACAGTGGCACATGATGTGTTATATGCATGTCATGTTGATGCACAAAAATCTTATAACAGTAGAAATAGATGAAAATTTTAACAAAAGGACTATTTATACCCTATTATTAGGATTCCATAGTAGTTTTAGCGAATTATAGCCTTTTTGTATATGAAAATGTTGGAATTTGGTGTTATTTGTTGCCCACAATGGTTGCTAAGAGTTATTGTTTGGTAGTAAAGGGGAAAAAATGGTATAGGTGGTGGAAAAATCATGGTTTGTAATGGATAACATTTGTACATAATGACTTTCAAGTATTAACTATAATGGTTGACTTTATGTTATAAAATATATATTTTTTTGTATACTATGTTTTGGTTGGGTCCATTAATATAGTTTTTAGTTACTTAGTTGAATATTGTGGAAATATAAGGTCCGTTTTTTTTGAAACATATGGAGACCATGTTGCGTCTCTAATCATTACAAGTAAAATGGTATTATTAAATTTTAATCTTTAAGTTGGTGTGTACAAATTATACTTAAAAAACAGGCCTAAGAAACCCAGCCTCAAAGCTACAAAACCCTAGCCTCTAAAATACCATTGTTATCGGAGGAGAGCGCTAGGGAATGTCGGAGTAGCTGGAGGCGAGAGTAGGGGATGTACTTTTCGCCGGCATGTAATGCTTTCGGGGGGAGACCATGCACGACGACCCAAAAATAGCATCGTGAATTTCCATGGAGCAGAAGGGAGCCAACGTCAGTGGAAGAACTTATGGCTGTTGAAGTGGCTTTAGCCACTAGTCAAACTAGCTGGTCCGGAGAATCCTAAACTCCGTCGAGCTCCAATTAGCAGGGAACCGAAGAGATAATGGCACTAAACAAACAAAGGGATGAGGGAAACCCTTACAAGGTGGTCGAAAATACCTCTTAGATTGCCGATCTAAGGCTGAAGAAATAAAGCAAAGGTTCAAACATTATTCTGCCGAGAGCAAAGAGAAAAATAAAACAAAAAATGGGACGACAACAAGCATTTCAAATCAAGAATCCAAAAAGGACCTCATCAAATTAATGGGCCGAGGGAATGTCTCACTCATAAAGAGCAACTAGTCAAATAACATGTGGAGCTTACTTGGACACTCTAATTTTCATATCTAAGCCACTTCATAACTCAATTATCAACTTTTCACTGTTTTATCAAGTCATATTTTATAGTCCTTTTATAATTCCACCATTATCTGTTCTAAAAGTACACATGTTTAAAGAGATCCACATAATGCATTGGGGGTGAATCTAAGGGCTGGCGGGTTAACAAGACGGTGTCCATAAAATAATTTTTTATTTATTTATATTCTTTATAATTTATAAAATTTTAAATTAATAATAGTAAAATTATACTTTAAGTCCCTCAAAAATAATAAAAATTTAATTTAATCTTCTAAAAATTATAAAAAATATACAAAGATTTCAAAAAAATTTCCTTACTTCATCGGTTACATAAGCTTGATTTTCTACCTAAAAGACTCCACAAAGAAAAACAAACTCACTCTGCTTGCCAATGCTCAATTCCTTTTTAGAACCTTCAATTCATCTCCGAACTCATCAAAACCACTTTAGATCAACCCTGATTCTTGTGTATCAGTGGTGTGTATATGTATATATGTAATAAGGCTAAGTTTGGTTCAATTTATTCTGATTTTTAGAATATTTTAAACTTTACATGATAATTTATTCAATTTTAATTTTTTATATTTTTAATTTATTTTTATAAAACTTTTTTTTCATTAATAAAACTCTTTAAAAGAGGAAAGTACATCAGTGCCCCCACACAGACGAAAAGAAAAAGAGGCACGAAGCCAAGTCAATTATCAGGTATGAATACTAAAACGCAAGTTTTTAAATTAGAGGTTAAGTCTCCAACAAATTTAAATGGCTTAGTTAAATATATCATTAAAATATATAATTGATTTTTTAACTCAATTAGATCAATTCACACCTATTCCCGGGCTCAACCAATCCAAAACCTTTCTCTGAATCGATACCTAATTAATTCTCAATTTAATCAGTCTAACCAACCGATCTAATTCAGATAATATCGCTAAAACGAGTTTAATCACACTCAATACATAATATTTTTTTGAAAAATAATTTTTAAATTATATTTACTAATTAATATTAATTTTTAATTTTTATGTTATAAAATTTAAAATCAATTATAAATTAATAAAATTCAATTCAATTAACTTCTGAAAAAATCAAAAACCATCAAAACGAATCAATTTTCAATTTCTTAATTTTGTTTGCTCAACTTTAATATTATTATATTATGTATTGAAAATCAAATAGCCATGTTACTTGACTAAACTTTAATGGAATGCCGGCAATTAGCCTTTTCTGATTAGAAAAAAAAATTAATATAAATATAAATAAATAAAATATAGTAATATTATTTTTCTGCATTAGCATCATGCGTTATTTTTTTAAATGAAAAGATTCTTAATCATCTGTTCTTATTTTCCCCTTTCGATGAGTTAGAAACCAAAATAAAATAAATAAAGTTAAAGGCTTTTTACCGACCAAAAATATTAAATAAGTTAAAGATGTTACGAATTCCACTACTGTATTCAAGTAATAATAATATTTGTCATTATTAATAAATTAAATAAAGAAAGAAAAAAAAAAAAAGAGGTGTGGATGTTAATGTTCATCGAGCTCATCAATAATATTTAAAACAAAAGTTTTGAAAATTAATTAAATAGTAGGACTTGGTTTGTTCTTATCTTAAATTAATTATTTTCTTGTTTTCTGTAACTTACCTTTTTAAACTTTGTTATAATATTTATAATCTCAAAATTAATTGCATTTCTAATGGGTCAGTCTTGTGGTCCATCCATGATTATAATATAAAATTATTTATTTCTATTAAATCATAATTACTTCCCTTTTTAATAAACAAACAATAATAATTTTTATTTTTTAAATTTACTTTTTCCTCTCATTTTCTTCGTAAGAAAATTATTAAATAATTTATTTTTAATTTGTTTAATCGATGGCTTGACGAATTTTCATTTTAGAAAATATAATTGTAATTATTTACTATTGATTAAATTGAGATAATCGATCTAACTAAAGCTTCTAAGTTGAATCAATACTCCAATTTTAATTGATTTGTTTAAGTTTTAGAATCTTAAAATCGAATATTTACCTTTTTTTTTATTTAGAGTTCTTTATTTTATTTTATTGACAGTGGTTTTGTTAATAAGTTAAATTTTTTGTTACATATTTTATTTTTTATTAGTCATTTTTCAAAAATATATTTGGCCTAGCCGTTACACCTCACCAATTTGATGGGCATAACGTGCTAACGATTTTTTTATTCAGGATAAAAGTGAGCAACGTATTTTATATATATTTATTTTTGTTAAAATAAGTTTAATCTTTATCTCTTGGTTTTAATCATAAATTAATTTTTATTTCGGAAATTAATTTAATGGAGAAATAATTAAAAATCCACGAAAATAAAGATTATTAATAAGAGAATGTTCTTTTTCTTCTTTAAATCGAAAAAGAATTACATCAAGATAAATTGAACAAAAACATCATTATTCTTATCATGTGGAATGAGCTCTAAAACTTCATTCGCAACACTATCGAAAACCTGAAGACTTGAACTCCCCTCTAGATTCAGTTTCGCCAAACAATCAACATCTTTATTAAGGTTTCTAGGGACATATTTAATACACCATTGCTCTTCAGTTCTCATAATTATTCAAACTCTTTAGAGAATGTTTTGATTGCTTCTACTTAATCATTTCATTAAAGACTTATTTAATTTTAATATAAAATATATAAATCTATTTTTTACATAAGATTTTTTTTTTACCATAGTGGGTGTATCATAATCTAGTAATATATATAATCTTTTGATTGAGTTGGTATCACGAGTCAATCAAACACCAACTCAATTACAAAATGATTAAAATGCATTTCTATATACAAATTAAATTATATTATTAGGGTGTTTTTTATTTATATTTTTATTAAATTAATAAAAATACACGCATGCATTTTGAACATTTACAAAATTTTTGTTTGATAACATAGATGTCACACACATATACACTAAGAATAATTGCAAATTAAAAGTGATTTAATATGATTAAGGTTTGTTAAATTTTAATTATTAAATAAAGTATGAGTTAAATATGTATAAATAGTCTAGTAACTAATTTTTAATTGATAATAGGCTAATTAGTAATTAAAATTAATGTATAAAAATTATATATTAATTAGATTTATTATTCTTAAATTACATATACATAACTTTCCTCGCATCCAATCTTTAGAAAAACGAGTTGCTTCCTCTAAGATATTTGTATTTTAATTTGAAAAATTAAAACCACAAAATTTAAATATTTCAAGATATCGATGAATTCAAGTATGCTTTATTTTGACTTTTATATAATTTTTTTATATTTTTACAATGAACCTATCCACTGATGTTGTGGATGTGCTGTAATGTAATATAGACAAGCTTTTAACTTTTAATCTACACTTAAACTCTTAATTTCAAATTTTGTCACTCACAATACGAGCAAAAAAATAATTTTTTAGGTTGATGAGTTTTTTTAGAACAAAGTAATTACAATAATTTTTAAGTGAGGTGGTTTTTTAAAAAAAAATTATTTTAATCTTCTATTTAATTTTTCGTCTTTTTTTAGTTTTTAACGTTGTGTTATTTGTCAAATGATTCAAAAATAAATAAAAAAATTAATATTTATTAACTTTACTATGTAGTAATTAATTATGTTTTAAATATAAAAAAATTTAAAAGTCATTAAAAATTTTAAAAAAATATATTTTTTAATATTTTTAATTATTAAGAAATTAAATAAGTACAAACTAATTTTTTTTTCTAAATAATTTATTCAAAACTTAGCAACTTGAAATTACTTGTCATTCACGACAAAAAAAAAACCTATATTTTCATATATTTATATAATAATATATACCCACTTTTCATTGTCTCTAAAAAAATATAAAATTAAAAAGAAAAGAGAAAAAAAATATCTACCCACTTTCATATTTTTTAAATATTTTATTTTACTAGATTCCAATCAAAGATAAAAAAAAATCAATAAATTAATGTAATAAAATAATTAATATTTTATTAAAACACAACATTTAATAAATTCCTTTTCATTATTTTAATAATCTTAAATTCAAACAGTTTTAAAAAGAAAGTTAGGAAGCTAAGTTATCAAAAGCTGAACAACAAAAACAAAACCTCTCTTTTATTAAAATCTCTATCATTTTTCCTTCAGCTTAATTTTCTTTTTCAATTTTCCTTCTCAAATCTAATTTTTCTCCTTCAAAAATAATTTTATTTTAAAAAATAAAATTAAAACCCTCCATAATCACTGTTTCGTTTAAACTGATTTTTTTTTTCTTTTTAGCTTCGAAAATCTTAAATTAGTATAAAAAATTTAATGTTTTCTGGTTTTGAACTTTGAAAGTTGTTTTGTTTTTAATTTTTTTTTTAACGAAACAAGTTGTTTGAGCTTAAAATCCAAATGAATTTTTGATAGAAATCTAAAGGAAAAAAACACTAATTTTTTTTCAAAAATTAAAGTTTAACAATGGAGTCAAAAGAATTTGTAACTACCACTACTGCTACTGCTGGAGTTACAGTGGTAGGATCCGATTCTCCATCGGACTACCACATAGCTCCAAGGTCCGAAAACTCAACCCAAAACCCGAACCCGACTCCAGGATCCGTTCCACCGCCGCAGCCCCATGCGGCGCAACCAGGACCTCCGCCGCCGGTTTCAGTGTCTGGGATGCCAGAGAAGAAGAAGAGGGGAAGGCCTAGAAAATATGGACCGGACGGTTCAGTCACTAAAGCGCTCTCTCCGAAACCGATATCAACATCTGCGCCAGCGCCACCTTCGGTTATCGACTTCTCTGCCGTGAAGAGAGGGAAAGTGAAATCTCCGATATCGTTTTCAAAGGCCAAGAACGAGCCGGAGAATTTAGGTGAGAAAAACCATAACCCATTTTTGAGTTTTCAAGTGATTTTGGTGGACTGTTTTCATCTTAAAAGTTGGGTTTTCTTTGTTTGTTTATGTTGATGGGTCTTTTAAGTGGGACCTTAGAACTGGGGCTCCATGCCTCTCTATAAGTCATAATCGAGAGATCTCTTTGAGAAGCGTGTGTATGCGGTAGATTTTTTTTGAATGATAGTGAGAGCATTTTTATGGGTTATTATTGAGTTTCCTTACGGAATCTTATCGTTATTGAGTGTGCTTTGCCACTTGGCATATTATATGCGGTGAAAAAATTGTGGAAGGTACCTGCTTTGAATCTCCTGTTCAAATCTTTCAGAATCTGAACTGACTTTGATATGAAATCTGTTCAGACGATTGGAAATCATATATGACATATAGTACGAGAATATGACTATAAATACATAGAAAAAGAATCGAACTCATACTCGACTTGAAATAACATAGGTTGCTTTTATAAGCTCTTGTAAGTGTGAATATATGGGGCTTCTGTTTTGGTTACTCTGTATTTAGTTTCTTTTCAGTGTTTGAACTTGAAGTGAAGGATATAAATCATATGTATCATAGTTTTAATCTTTACTAATAAGGTGGATAGATTGAGTGTCATGCCATTTATTTTAGCGAACAAAGCAACTTCTCGGTGTAATACACTGTTTTTCGGTGTATCAAAATACAACCGGATGATTTTCATGATTGTCCACGGGGTGATCTTTGTTCTTTGGCTGGATTTGTGCTACGCAATGAACTTTTAGTTGGTTTTCCGTTTTGGTTATAATTTGGGGATAAGCGGATCGTGATAGTTTCTTGGAAACCTCATATTTATGCATTTGTGTTCTACGTTGGTCGGTTTTTTATTACATCATTCTCTTTTCTCTTTTTTGTTTAATCCGATTTTGTTTTCACAATTCTGTGTGTGGTGATGGAAGATCTCTTGTGCCGAGATAACTCCTATGTGCAGTTGTTGATTCTTATAACTTTCTCGATGTAGGTGAATGGGTTCCATGTTCTCTCGGAGCTAATTTTACGCCGCATATCATCACTGTTAATGCTGGTGAGGTATGTTGTATAGATAACATTGAGCTTGCGTGATGTTTATGTTCGGTTATGAATGTGAAAGATCTGAATTTTCTTGCTGAGGAATATGGTTCAAGAATACTGCGAGTTTCATTCTGATGTTTAGCCAAGAACAAAACTCGTTAATTCATTACGTTAGGGGATTTTATTTTTGTTCTTCTAGGATGTCACAATGAAGATTATATCATTTTCCCAACAAGGGCCTCGAGCTATATGTATTCTCTCTGCAAATGGGATCATCTCAAGTGTCACTCTTCGGCAACCAGATTCTTCCGGGGGTACATTGACATATGAGGTAAATGCTCTGTTTCTCTTTAATTCTACATCAGTTGTGAGACATCCTTCGAATTATATCGTCAAAAGTTGTGAGCTATTGCATGACATCTTACAGATGTACATGTGACGTGCATTGCCTTGTGCATAAGCATATATTCGAAGTATAGGAGTAAAATTTCCAGAAAAACCAACATTGCTTTGATTGATTTTACTCTCCTAAGTTGCAATATGGCCTCCTCTTCATAATAATTCTGCATTTCTCGACTTCGATGTTCATTAATCCTAAGGGTGAAGTAGTTTTACTTTGTTATTTCATCCTTCATCGGCAAACGTATGATCTCTTCTCAAATTTCCTGCAGGGTCGTTTTGAGATACTGTCCTTGTCGGGTTCATTCATGCCCAGTGAAAGCGGAGGAACGAGAAGCAGATCTGGCGGGATGAGTGTTTCATTAGCAAGTCCGGATGGACGTGTAGTAGGTGGTGGAGTCGCTGGACTCCTAGTAGCTGCTGGTCCCGTGCAGGTTTGGCTTCGGTTTTGCCACTCTTTTCTCTCTGTTATTTCCCGTCTTCATATTTTCACAACTTCATTTAACCAAATGATTACCGCAACCTGGTTATGACATAGCTTCTAACTTCTTACTTTCTGTTGTTGCGAACCAGGTTGTAGTAGGCAGTTTTCTGGCCGGGAACCAGCACGAACAGAATCTGAAGAAACAGAAGCACGACTCTGTAACAATATCAGCTGCCACACCAATGGCTGTTATTCCCATTTCTAGTGCCGATCCCAAATTAAACATCTCCTCATCTTTCCGTGGCGATACTTGGTCGCCGACTGATTCAAGAAATAAGCCCACTGACATTAATGCTTCTCTGCCTGGAGGCTAATATAAAACGTTATAATGTTTGATATCAAAAGCCTCAATGAATTTCATTCTCACCGTAGTTGTCATTGTTGTTGTTGTTGCTGCTGCTGTTGTTTTATGTGTAAGTTTATCAACTTCTCACAAGTACCGACATGTTCATGTCCGGCTCGGGTTTGTTTTACCCAATTTATTTTTCTCTAGTAGTTAGTCTTTTGAGTGTAGAATATTGAGTGTACTGTTTTAGTGAGAGAGCATTAGCCTTTCTTCCAAGTTATGGATTTGTGATTGAGAAAAAACCAATGTATTTTGAACATCTCAAATTCATTGCTAATGGATAATTTATGTAGCTTCAGATTATTACTGGTTCAGTCAGCTGGTTGAATCAGTTAAAAAGAGTTTTCCGGAAAATGACTGGAAAATGATTTACTTTTCTGGAAAATAATTTCTGGAAAATATTTTCTGTTGTTTGGATGAATCTGTGTAAAATATTTTTTGTTATTTGGCAGATTTTCTGAAAATATTTTTCGGAAAAGCTGTTTTTATATATATTAATAAATTTATATACATATTAATAATTTTTATATTTTAAATTGTTTTTACATATATTACAATGATTTATTTATAAATAAATAAATCAAATTAAATATATAATAATACTCAATTATTAAGCTACATTACTAACCTTCATAAAATAAAAACAATCAAAGTCAAATAAATTATTTGTAATTGTGTTAAAGAAAGTAAAAAACAAGGATTGAATATTTATAAATAAGCTTCCAAATCACAATTAATACTAAAAATTAATAATATTATCCAAATGCATAATTAGTAGTATACCACATAATAAAAACAACATTGTCCAAGTGCATAACTAATATTACACCACATAAAAGTATCAATATCTTCAACCTTGAGAAAATTTTTGAAGCCAAATTTTTTTATGCTTCTTACTTTTAACTAAAAAAGCTTTGGCCTCGGATTCACGACTCGCTAGATAATCAAACACAGAACACAAGAAGTATCATCAAATCCCTCTTCCTCCATCGACATCACTTGTTCGTAAAGCTGTGGTGTCTTATCCGCAGTAAATTGTTCCAAAGCATTAGCAATTTTGCCAAGTTGTTCACCCACAAATTTAATTTGTTCATCAACAACACTTTCTTGAACATTTTTTCTTTTACGTTTGGATGTGCCAGATGAAGATACATTTGTTCTTACCTCTTCAGCCTATTCATTGTCGCAGTCTAGAGGCACTGAATCTTGGTTACAATCATCCAAATCTATGTCAGCAAATGTTCTAGCAAAACTCCCTGTTGCCATTTCTTTGCCAACAACCAAAGCCATTTCATCATAATGATCAATGCTTTTATTCAAAAATGGTTCATACTTCTTGTGTGCCTGTTGGATATTATACAAAACAATTGAAATATACTTAACATATATATACATATATTACCATCACTGCCTCATCATATGTCGCTCTATCACATGTGATCATTTTCATGTTATTATCCCATCCAAGACCTCGAATTTTACATATAATCTGCCACTGGTTTTTTACAGTCCTCAAATGATTTTCCACATGCTTCGCATCGCATTGGACTTGGAATCTTTCAGAAATAGCTTCGACAACTCGATTAATAGAAACTGCTTTGAAAGCATTAGAAGGCTTATTTCCTTTCTGGGCCTCCTCTGCTAGAATTTCAAGAGAAGCATGTTCCATCGGTTTTGTCCACCTGAATTGCTTGGAGGTCTCTTCTTTATTGCCCTTGCCCATTCTACATTAATAATTGTCATTGTCAATCATTTCAATATCCAACAAGCTTAAAACATAACAAATTTAATATCTAACAAGCTTAAAACATAATCAATATCTAACAAATTCAAGACATAATAATTTCAAAATCCAACAAACTAAAATTTCAATATCATTATCCAACCAACATTAACAAAAAAAAAAAAAACAAATTACTAAAACATACAAACATATAAACAATAACCTTAAGCCCTAAACCTACCTAATATTTGTAGTCATATAATCAGTCCACATAGTTTGTGCAATTTCGTCTCTCTTAGT
This sequence comes from Gossypium australe, assembly GCA_005393395.2. Lineage (NCBI taxonomy): Eukaryota > Viridiplantae > Streptophyta > Magnoliopsida > Malvales > Malvaceae > Gossypium > Gossypium australe. The sequence goes on along the minus strand of CM016624.1, from coordinate 1,976,089 downwards.
AGACCATTCTCTTGCTTCTTCTCTTTCTTCTCGCCCCGTAAGAGTTGGTATTATCAAATTAGACTCAGACTCCTCGTATAATCCTTGATTAAGTAAATCACTAGGATCAACTCCCATTATATGATTATGAATGATACAACAAGCCAAAACTATATCAACTTGAGTTTGAAAATTCCAAAATGGCTCAGCATTTAATACACGAAACTGTTTCTTCAAAATCCCAAAAACACGTTCAACAGTGATTCGTAATGATGAATGACGAAGATTAAAAAGTTCCTTTGCATTTTCAGGCCCTTGAGCACTAAACTCTTTTAAATGATATCGAACACCACGATATGGGGTAATATATAAATTTCGAATACTATATCCAGCATCAGCAATATAATATTTACCTACAATTTTACAAAACATAATTAATACTAATAAATTATGAGCTTACTAGAACTATTTGGTATTTAATGATAATTATTACCTTCCGGAATTCTTAATCCTTTTGGGCGTGAAAGTGCATCACTTAAAATACGAGAATCATGTGCACTACCTTCCCAACCAACTAGAACATAGGAAAATTTCAAATCAAATGTAATGACAGCCAATACATTTTGTGTCGTCCCCCCTTTACAGCTACGAAATCTTCCTTGAATGCTAAGTGGAACGGATGCACGAATATGAGTTCCATCTAATGCTCCAATACAATCTTTAAAATAAGGATAAAACCTTGGATTGTTTCTGATTTCACTAGGAGTTGACTCATCAGGTAATCTAATAACTAGTTTATACAATTTCAAAATAACTCTCAATACAACCCTAAAGTAATGGTGAACTGTCTCAGTTGATCTATAATATCTAGATCCAATCACTCGAAACCTTACATTATGACCAATTATATGTAAAAATATAACTACTTTGTAACGTCCTAATTTTCAGTGGTGTCGGAAATGGTGATATGTGTTCACTAAATCCGACAGGTAAGATTGAGTAAGATAGTAATTTAATATTTATGAGTCAAGTGAGAATTTAGAAGAATTTGTGGATTGGTGAATTTGTAAATTAAAAGAATTTATTAGGTCAAATAGGTAAAAAATGAGGTATCGAGACCTCAAAATTGAAAACCGAGCCATAAATATTTTTAGAAATATTTATGGAGTGTTATTAAGTTAGTATTAAATTTTGGTTGAGAAATTTAAATGTTTGGGTAGTCAATTAAATAAAAAGGACTAAATTGTAACAAATGCAAAATTGCTAGAAGAACTAAATAGCTCAAGTGTTAAAATAAAAAGGATTTAAAGGGCAATTAAACCTAAAAGTGAGAAGGTTGGACGGCAAAGGCAAGGAAATCAGCAGAAGATAAGTGAAATAAGGGCAAAATTGGAATTTTTGTAATTTTAACATGTTAATTAAGATAATATTGGAAATAATCTAGAGAAATCTTCACATTATCTCAGCCAAAACACCATAGGAGTTCTAGAGAAAGCTGGTTATTCATATCTTTACATCCTATCAAGAAACCAAAGAAGAAAGAGGAAAAGAAAAAGTTGCAGAGTAGTTCCTAAATTTCAATATCTTTTACAAATCAGCCGGGTAAGTTCATATGGTTGAATTTATATGTTTATTTGTGAAAGATTGAATGATATAATATGCTGTTAAATATGAATTTGCTGTGGGATTGTGAAAAATATAATAAAATGAAAGAATAAATGGCGGTAATTCAAATTAGGAAAAACGCAGAATTGAGTACGTTCGTGTCGTGACATGTGATGAATTGACGGATAAGACCATGGTTAATCCATGGCAAATGTGAAATGTAGGTATGGTATCATCAATACTGAGTTATGAAATGTAGGTATGGTATCATCCATACTGAGATATGAAATGTATGTATGGTATCATCCATACTGAGTTGTGAAATGTAGGTATGGTATTAACCATACTGAGTTGTGAAATGTAGGTATGGTATTAACCATACTGAGTTGTGAAACGTGGCACTGAGTAACGACGTACTCAAATTCGTAAGATGTTTCCTAATTTGATAATAAGTAATACAAAAGGTGTGAATCAAATGAAAGAGTTTGAATGATTGTTAATGTTGAGCTCAACTATGTGAAGTACTTTAACAATGGTTGTGAATGGAAGGGAACTTTAGTAAATACTTTGTTATTGTGTGGAAATATTATGTGTGATATGCTACTTTTAAACCTATGGACTTACTAAGCTTCATCAAGCTTACTTGTGTGTGTTTGATATTTTTATGTAGATTGAATTAAAGAGAAGTGGTAGATCGGATCATCACAGCAAAGCTCACTATCCAGATCAATTCCGGTAGCTTTTGTTATATGTTTAAAGATTTATATGGCATGTATAGAGTTTAAATGAGATGGAGTAAAGATGTTATAAACTAGTTAACAATATTTTGCAATGAACAGTTTTTAAATTACAATAGTGACGTGATTTTGAAAAATCACCAAAAATAGAAGAAATGGAATTAGAAAGTGAATAAGATATATAATTGAAGCTTATTGAGTCTATTTTCGCATAAAAGAAACATAACAAACAAGTAATTCGTATATTTTGAGATATTTGAATTTTTGTGAGACTAGTTCAGAATGATTACGTGATCCCCTGTTCTGTCTTTGAAAAATCATTAGAAATTGTAAAAAAATAATTGTGGGATATAGTTTATATGTATGGAATCCTGAATGAGTCTATTTTCAAAGGAACTAAATAAGAAGGTCATATGAATTCTGTACGAAGAGTAATTTGATTCGTAGTGAAGAGAGGTCAGAACAGTTGAACAGTAAAATAGGGGAAACTTTAATGAATAAACTGTACTAATTGGCCACATGAAAAATTCTGGAAAAATTATAGTAAAAAGATATATGAGTCTAGTTTCAGGGAAAATTAATGGATCTTAATTTGGAGTTCAGTAGCTCCAGATATAAATGATTTAGTGACTATGACGCAGATGGACAGTTTTAAATTTTATGCTGAATTAGTAGTTAAGTCTAGTAATGCCTCGTGCTCGACTCCGGCAACGGTCTCGGGTAAGGGGTGTTACATACTTGCTCCCTAATATTGACAGATTTAGATGATTGTAACAAATTATTCCTACTAAAAATATCACACAAATTAAAAAAGGCGATCGGTCTCATCCTTATCACATCAATACAATGTTGGTCACCACTATATAAAATACTATTAATATAATTTTCTCTTTCATAATCTCGATTCACACGAGGGTGAGAAGCAATTTCCTTCCTAGTTTTTAATTTTTTAATCCAAAGAGCCCCAAAAGCTAAAACTAAAGTCACGACTCCGATAATAGCATTTTGATCTGGATTACGATCCATCTACACAAAATAACGCCACACAAATATTTGATCACTACAAAAAAGATGCAAGATCATAATATCACATATATGAAAAGTTACCATGACTAAAGTGCATACATACATATCAAACTAATTATAATTGAAATATAATACCCCAGTTTTAGTAAACAATTTATGAGTTTTTATTTGTACCCATGATAAATTTTCCTCACACTTTATAATTTATTTTATGTCTAGCTTTCTATATTTATATATTATTAATTATGTATGGTTGGCTACTATACCTTAGTTGATTTTTTTCCTTTCCTTCTTTTCTCTTTTTGTGCATGCATCGTATACATGTTACATAAATGCGGGTGTTAAATTGTGACTGGTTCCCAATATAAAAGGCTTTCATTAATGTCTTAATTAATATAAAAATTGTTTTTAATGGATAACCTCTTCAAAATATTTATAATAAGGAGATTACTCAATATTACTGATAATGAATATATCCAGATTTTGACAAAAAAGAAAAAAGAAAAAAGAAAAAATGGGAACACCTTGCTTCAATTTCAATAATTAAAAAATGATTGTCAATGAACCAACAAAAACAAAGAAAATCAATAAGGCTCACCAATTCTTATGTTTTTACCTCAATTTCAATAATACCATATTACAAAACCCACTTTTCCATATATATGATTAAATTTTACTATTCATCTATGTATTTTTTAAAATTTGTAGCTTTAGTTTTTGTATTTTAATTTTAACAATGTTAGTTTCTATATTTTTCGAGTTAGTTAAATTTAGTCTTTATATTTTTTAAATTTCAAAATTTTAGTTATGACCTAAACAATAGTAATTAAATTCGTTTAGTTAAATTCAATTATTAGTTATGTACTATTCGTACAAATATAAATTATTAGTTATGTACTGTTCGTACAAATATATATGCATTCATGCATTTATTTGGTTATCCATACATCATCGTTTATGTTTCCATACAAAAACGTTCATTTGTGAACATGGCATGCATTTTTTTCATCATCACCTCGTTTTGATCTTTAGTTTTGATCTTTCATAATTAAAACATCATCACCTCGTATTATAATATAAGCAGATAAGGAGCAAAGAGAGTATATATAGTTAGATGGGTGGAGAAATGGAGAAGGTGTTGGGTTAGTCGCTTTCCAACTGGGGAAGAGGTTGATGTTGCAGTGGATGATGTTAATGAGCGAGACAGGTGGGTGAGTGGGTCTGCTTCTATTTTTCTATTCTATACTAGTGTAATATAAGGAAGCAAATGAAAACTTCATGTGGAGAACTGCTAATAATTTAATAAACTATGCCTACTTGTTTCTTCTCAACTTGCCAACTTATCCTTATCAATGCTTTCAATCTACCAAACTACCCCATTATTTCCTTCTCGGCTTCTCTCTTCAAGTACAACTATGCCAAAAGTTGAGATATTAAATTAACCCATGGTTCTCAGTGTATAAACAAATTCATATTATGTAGGTTTGCTCATACTACGCATATGTGCGTATGTGAACCCATACAAAATGTAGATCAAAACACAACAGACTAATATGTCAGTGAATTAATAATAGTACCATAATAAGTTGTAAAAGAATTGTAACACTTTAGCTGTTACAAGATATATTTGGCAGCAATGAATTCTGGAACTCAAACATATTCAAGATCTAAACACACATCTGCCCTTAGATTAAGTTGACCTCATTTCTTTGGCCAAAGCCTATATCTGACTTTGGCAATATCATATATATATGTTTTGAGCTACAGAATTGATCAATCAATGAATAAAAATAGCAGGATCATGATGTCTGTCAAGACAAAATATGTAATGCCATAATCTAAACCTGCTAATTTTAAAATTATCAGACACAAACTGTTACGGTCTTGTAAAAACTGTTCTATATTAACTTATTTGTTTTTTTGTTCATCTGATTATGCTACTAAAACTAGGCTTTGTTTTTAAATTTTCCTAGAGAAATGAGTGAGTTTAAAAGTCTTCCTTTTTTTGAAGAAAAAGTCAAAATCCATAGGCATGCTATGTTCTCATTGCGCTTCCTCTTTTAATTGCTACCATACTCTCCTTCCTCCAATTTGGCTGAAAACTTTTTCCCTCTAACCAAACATCTAATCTCACAGTTCAGGGTTAGAAAGATTCGTGAGAGAAAAGGGGGAGATTTCTAAGTTTCCACTTTCCAGGCAGACCCAAAGACATGAAGTTCAATTCCTGTTTCTCAAAATGTTTTTCTTTTCCATCAAAAACAGCTATCATCGACATTCGCAAAGAGGGTAAATAACATAAGCTTATGTGTGTTCTCTCTTTCTTGTACCTTTGACTATGTTTCGTCTCAAAAAAGTTTAAAAAGGATTTAGTGTTTCCAATATTGATTTTATTTTCTCTATTCAACAGTTTTCAAATCTCATACCTACGATTGCTCATTCCCAGTTTTCAAATCTCATACCTACAATTGCTCATTCCCAATTTTCAAACATCAAAACTTGAAATGTAAAATAGCCAGGATCTTCTATAAAGCAAACAATCAGAGAACGATTGAAAAGAAACATTTACCTCGAAATATGCAGCCCCTCTTCGGTTTCGTATCTTTGGAGAACCCAGTATCGGATCTGAGATAGAGAGGGCCTAAAACAAACAAGAAAGGGAACAATCAATTTACCCAGATCATAACAACCATGCAACAACAGCAGGGAACAAGAATAATAACTGTTATCCATAAAAAAAAGAAAGGGGGCAAACTCCAAAATTGTAATAGAAAGCAATATCCGTACGAACCTATGAAGCGATAAACAGAAATGATCGCAGAGAAGACGAGGCAGAGATGACAGCAGAGAAGACAAGGCAGAGACGATCTTTGTTAGAGTGAAGAGAGTGAAGAGAGGAGCTATGGAAAATGTCTTACCCTTTAGAAATCGGTAAGACGTTTTCCAAAAATTAGGAAGTCATTTTACGCGTGTTTGTAAAATGTTTTCCAAATAGAAAAGCTTTTCCGCCTACCAAACACTGGAAAAGAGGAAAATGTTTTCCAGAAAATCAACTACACCCAAACAAACAGACCCAAATCTCAAATTGAAGAGAAAAAAAAAAGGTTAAATTTCTGTTATTAGTCCCTATACTTTAAGAACGTGTTTGGACAACACAGATTAATTTTTTATATCATGTTTGATATTGCAAGTTGTAATTACAAAGTTACATAATTTATATTTTTAAAAAATATTAATTATTATAGAAAAATTATTAGGACGATAAAAAAAATCTAAACAAGTAAAAGAAAATTAAAATCAAATCATCTTATGTATTATGTTAGTCTAAAAAAAATAGTTGATAATATTATTACTAATAAAAATAAAAATAAATATCATATGCAATTTTATCTAATTGTTTTTGTGTTCCATATTTGTTGGATCATTCCCATCATCTTGAGAATTTGAATTTATATCATTAAAAATATCAAGATCTCTTTCATCCATGTATTCTTCAACGTATGAATCATCTCAAATCGACCTATAAATGAAACTATGAAATATACAACATACTAATACTCTAACCTTGTTTCTTTTATGCTATATTAAGGTGATGCTGTTAAAAAAGAAATGTTTTTTTTTTTAAACAACAAATGTCCTTTCAACCACATTTTGAGATATTGAATGTCTTAAATTAAAGAGTTCATGAACTGTCTCTAGTGCTTGTGTTTAGCTTTATTTTCTCAAGTGATATCACACTCCACGATATAATGTGTAACGACCCAAAATCCGTGGGCACCAGAAAAAAAAAATGTGTTATCGGGCCTCCGTCTTAGTAAACCGAGTTAGTAAATAATTATTAGGAGTAATTATGAGTCTAATGGTGTGTTTAATTAGATTTTTATTTAGTGAATTTAGCTTAATTTAAAGTAATTAGGAAAAAGGATCAAATTGAATAAGGAGTAAAAGTCTAATTGTAGATTAAAAGAAAATAAAAAAGATCAAAATGGCAAATATGCCATTTAGCATAAGTTGAGGCGGCATACATGCATAAAAATCTGAGATTTTTATGTATTAAAATATATATTATTAATATTAGATAACTATATTAATATAATATTATATTATAAAATAAAGTAAATGAAATAATAAAAAGAAACAAAGAAGAACAGAAAAGAACAGAGAAGTTTTCGAAACAGGGGAAAGGAAGAAAGAAAGAAAGAAAAGAAAAGGGAAAATTGAAGTTTTAAAGCTTGGAGTTTAATTAGGTAAGTCAATCAAGTTCTATTCTCTTAATTTTGATGTTTTAGAAGCTTTAAAGCAGATTTTGATGAAACTAAGTTGGTATTTTGAGAGTTTTTAGGTTTTTAAATATAGTTTATGTTGAAGAAAAAGATGAATTATGAATTAAATTAGATGAAATCTAAGTTAGAATTAGTAAAAGGATTAAATTGTAAAGTAAGCTATAAGTTTTCTACTATAGGGATTAATTTGGAAGAAATTATGAATTAGGGTTTTATTATGAAAATTATATAATCAAGTTGAATATGGAAGGAATTTAAGTAGAATCAAAGCATGAATTAAGTTAAGAAATAAGTAAACTTAATTAGGAGTTAATTGCAAAATAAGTTATAAGAAAACAGTTTGGGGACAGCAGCAGTAGAGCAACTTTGAAAATTCACCAAAAATCTTAGAAGTGGAATTAGAAGTTGAGTGAGATATGAAATTAAAGCTTATTGAGTCTATTTTCATATGAAAGAAACAGAGAAAGAAAATAAGTTCTGTATTATGAGATATTTAAATTTTAGTGAAACTAGTTCAGGGTGATTTCGAGATCCTCTGTTCTGACTTGTAAAAATCATTAAAAATTGTATAAAAATAATTTGGGAACATAATTTATATGGTTAGATTCCTTAATGAGTCTAGTTTTAGAAGAAATAAACCATAACATCATTTGAATTCTGTAAAAAAAGATAATTAAATTTTAGCAAAGAGTGGTCGGAACTGTCAGACAACAGAATAGGGGTGATTTCAAAGAATAAACTGTACTTATTGGCTAAATCAAAAATTCTGAAAATTTTATGGCAAGAAGATATGTGAGTCTAGTTTCATAGAAAATTTACGGATCTTAATTTGGAATTCTGTAATTCAAGATATAGATAATTTAGTGACAATGACTCAGGTAGACAGCTTTGAAAGAACTTATAAGTAAATAATAGAATTGTGTATAAAGGATGTGGAATGAAGAGGAAGAGTAGAAATTGAATAAAATTCAATTATTTATTGTAATTTAATTTTGTAATTAATAATGTAAATTATTATTATTTTCGTAGCTAAAAAGGAACTCGAGGCATCAACCCACAAAGGAAAGGAGAAGGTTACCGAGGAATAACCAAGCAAATTCGGGTTTGTATTACTATAATTCAAACTATTTATTTATTCATTAAATGTTAGATTAATTTATGAATATGGTAAGTAAATTATAAGGTAAGTGTTTTTATTGAATTGAATGGAAATTGAGTTGAATGATGAATATGTATTGAAATTGAATTGTATGTGGTTTGAAATGGAAAAGTGTAATTGATATTGAAATTGAATTTGTTATGAAAATGAAAATGAAATTGAGAACTGAAATACCCTATTAACTAGTCGGGCTGAGTCGGATATAATTGGCATGCCATAGGATTTGGAAGAGTACGGGATTTATCGGCTTTGCCGATCAGGCACTTTATGTGTCGTAAATCAGGCACTTTATGTGTCGTATTTTAGGCACCTCGTGTGTCGTATCAGGCACCTCGTGTGTCGTTTCAGGCACTTATGTGTCGTATACTGATCAGGTACTATGTACCGTTTTAGGCACAATGTGCCGTACTGGTGTGTTTGGGTTGGAATCCGTGTATCCGTTAAAGTCCGAGTCTGTTAATAGGGGTAAATAAGGAAAAGGTTAAATTGAATAAAATGAAATGGTTGAGCCATTGGAAGAAATGCGAAAATAGAACATGAACTGAAAAAAAATGTGATTGGAATATGAGTATGAGAATAGAAAGTATGAACCATTGGTCCAAGAAATGGATAGTGGCTCAACATGATTGTGTATTATTTCAATTGTTGAATAGCTAAAATTGAATTGTATGAATATATTGAGAAGGACAAACTTATATGAAAGTTATGTTTGAATTGGTTAGTTAAATTAAAGTTATATGAATTAATGATATGATTATTATGTTTATAATTTGAATTATGGTAATACCACTGAGTATATGTATACTCAGCGTACGGTTGTTTCCGTGCGCAGGTTGTAGAAGTCAAATACTGAACCAGCATCCGAAGCCAGACCCGACTTCAGCAAACTTTTGGTGATGTATATTTCCTTTTCATAATGTGGCATGTACGTAGGTTGTGTATAAAGGTTATTATGTTTTGAATGTAAATGGTTAAAAATGTTAGTATTACAAGTTTAAGAATTATAATGAATGAAGTATATTTATTTTAATCTAACTAATATTTTGATAAATTTAAGTTGATATTATATTGATTGAGTTTGATTAGAAGGTATTTGGAATAGAAAATAAATATATGGAATGAATTGGTTATGATTGAAATGAATATGGTTTAATTTACAGGGGGTTTTATATAATAATAAGCAGAAATGTTGCCGAAATTTATATTAAACAAAATTTATATTTGTAAATTGTCTGATATGTCCGGTAATGCCTCGTAACCCTGTTCCGACGATGGTTCGGGGTTAGGGGTGTTACATAATGCAAGAATTTTTTTTATATTTGCATAATTAACATCTAACATATAATATTAGGGTTCACGATGCAAATAGTATGTAGTATTAATCATAAAAACTCATATAAACTTAAGCTAGAAAAATAATTATGCTAGGTTATAACATTTTTATAATATCAATCAAGTCAAAAATAATAAAAATCTATAATATATAATTTTTATGGTCTAATAATTTTCATAACATTTCTTAAAATAATAATTTTTTGTCATAATTTTAAAAAGTTATTTTTTTACAAATAAGTTATGATAAAAAACTATAACACGTTTTTTTTTACCAATAAGCATATTTTTATAATATGTAGTACAGACACATAAATAAGTTATGTTCATATTTTAGTCATAAGATTTTATAAATATATTACACTTTTATAACATGTAGTTATTTTTTATAATAAACTTTTTATCATAACTTTAAAAAATAAGATTTAAATAATATAAATTTTGTTATAACTTTATAAAGTATACAAAAATTATTTTTTATAATATAATTTTTAAAATTAATATAATAAATCTTAAGTCATAATTATCTTAAACACTCATTCATACTTATAATATAAAAAATTATAACTTAATATAAAAATAACATATTTTTAAAAACTGAATTTGGGTGTAATCAAGTGCATAATTACTCTAATTCTCAACCCTAAAAATTGAAAAGTGTAATTGGGATGCTCCAATTACATCCAATTCAATGGTATCCATAAATTATAATGGTTACCCAAACATACCGCCATGTGTAATTACACGTAATTACACTCAAATCTAATTATTAATTGGCTTTCCAAACACTACCTAATATAAAAAAAATGGTACGATATATCCAACAAATGAAAATGTATCACATGGCATTCATTTTGATATGGGAATTGATGATGTGGAATTCATTAAGAAAACATTCAAATTATATTTTTATATATTTAAAATATAAAAAAATTAAATTTAAGAATTATTTTATAATAAATAAATTATATAAAAAATATAAAAATGATAAAAAGTTTAAATTGAAAACATTCAATTTTTTATAATATCAATTATATAAAAAATTAAAAAAATATATAAGCTATAAATAATTAAAAAATTCTAAAAATTTTAAATATATATTAAATAGTCAATCATCAATTCACGTTTCAATAGTTATATTATCGATCAATAGCCACGAATGACAAAGAAAAATGATGAACACGTGCCACGTTTTCATTGGTTAAATATGCCATCAATTTCTTTAACATGGTTAATATTAATATAATTATTTTTATTTAATATTAATATAAATATTAATGTAAAATTTGTATTTAATATTTTTAAAAAACATTTTAGAGTAATTATTAAAAATATCAAAATAATGTTTTATTTATATTTGAAAGACCAAATTGGTTATTAGCCCATTAAATTAACGTTCCACGTTATTATTTTTAATGGAAAAAAGGATGAGTGACACAAATGTAACAATTCAATAATATTAATAGTTATTACATAAATTTTAAAAGTTAAGTGGTTAAAATATAGTTTGATACGAAGTTTAGAGACAGTTGGTATAATTTACCATTTTTTTACTAAAAACTAAAATGAAAAGATAATTAAGTTTCAAACTTGGGCTTTGTACGTGCGAATATAGGCCTTAAATACCACGGAGAACTCCCACACGAAGTAGAATCCTCTTTTTCAATCCCATTATTGCAACTTGGCCTATAAATAGAAACCTGAAAATACCCCCTAACTTATATTTTGATCAAAATCAGAGCATTTAGGGTTTCGATCGTCCCAAATTTGACTTGATTTCCTCTTTCCATCGAAGGTATTCTCGTTTTTCTCCCTTTTTAGGCTTCAATTTTCATTGAAACTTAGTGTACATGCTACGATGACCACTTCCTACTGAATCACCGATTGATTCTTTATTTCGCTATTGTCTGTTACTAAATTAGTACTTTTTTTTAAACATTGATTATATTTTATTGTTTTTAAGTGAAATGTTCCTTCAATCTTTTGGTTTTAGGGTTTAGATTGATTTTCGCTTCTGAAATTTGATACGGTCGCTGTTTTTTTCTTATGTCCCATTTAGACATATTTAGAAGTTCAATAAATTGGATTCGATTGCTTGTGTTGCTCTATTTGTTGAGTTGTTGACAAAATATTTACCTTTAGAATGATGTATGTTGCGTTATCTAAGTGCTTACAAAGATTGGTTCCTTCTTTCTTCTTTTTTTTTTCTAGAAATTCATATTTAACTTTTTTCTTCTTCTTCAGAGTTTAGAGGGATTCAGAAAATGCAGGGAGGCAGAGGTGGAAGAGATCCTTTCTTTAATTTTGGTGGTGACCCCTTCGGTGGTTTTGGGGGCTTTGGAGGATTTGGTGGTCCTAGAGATTTATTCTCCAACTTCTTTGAAGGAAGGAACCCATTTGATGACCCTTTTTTCACACGCCCCTTTGGAAGCATGTTTGATTCAAGCTTCTTTGGCCCCGGTCAAAGTCCTTTTATGGATATGCATCCGACTGGGTTTATTGAGCGTCAGGCTCCAGAGCCAAAGAGACCAAGGGGTCCGATTATTGAAGAACTAAATTCTGATGATGAGAAGGAAGAAGCAGATACCGGGATGAAAGGGAATCCTAGGAAGCATGGTAGGTCTAATGCCGAACCTTATGTTGAGGTTCCAGACGATGAAGCTGGACAATCTGAGAGAAGGAACAGGCATTTGCAGTATATGAATGGTTACAATGGTTTGTATCAAAATCAGCAGCAGCAGCAACAGCCTCAAACTAGTAGTTTTGTGTTTCAGAGCTCCACTGTCACTTATGGGGGTGCCAATGGAGCTTACCATACTTCATCAAAAACAAGGAGGACTGGAAGTGATGGAGTAAGTTCTTCTGACGCTTAAAGAACATTCATTGATAATCCTTTTTTTATTGTCTTACATTTCTCTGTTGTGGAATAGATTACTTTTGAAGAAAGCAAAGAAGCGGACACAACTACAGGCCAAGCAAGCCACCGGGTTTCTAGGGGACTTCACAACAAGGTGGCTTGCAAATCTTGTTTTTCTCAGTCAATCTAAATTCTGAGTCTTTGACCTTGGATTCTGACTAGTATTTTTGCTGTAGGGTCATTCAGTTATGAGAAAGCTGAACTCGGATGGTAGGGTGGATACAATGCAGACCTTACATAATTTGAATGAAGGTATGCACATGTTATATACAATAGAGTGCCATGGTGTATTTGTTGATAGATTTAGATTACCTGGTCCAATGGCAGTTTAAGTAAATGTTTTAAATTGAACTTTCCAGATGAACTTCCTGGTTTTGAAGAATCTTGGAAAGGAAAAGCCCAAAAGCGTCTGCCTGGCTGGTCCGGGAGTTTTTTTGGCCATGATAACATAGGTAAGTTACGTATTAGGACAATGCCTTTTTGTTCATTCGTTTTTTTTATTCAGTTATTCTATATATTAAACACTAGATTTTCAATCATTTTTGCGTAATACCAGTTTATCTTTTCCCAGAGATATTGTGGGTGTGACGATAGGAATAACACAAGGCAATGCTTTTTTTACACCTTATAACATCAAATCATATTTGTTGCTGCAATTTTTGTCTCAGGGACTGGCAGCAGTGGACAGAACGGGCAGGCAGGTCGGGGAGGATGGGCACTTCCCTCTACTGAGTCTTCTCAACCAAAAGGGAGGATGATGGTAGATGCAAGAGACAGGTCAGGGCCTTTGCGTAGCCAACACACTAGGATGAAAGGATCAGCAGATTTTAAAGATAAGAGTTCTCACTCTCAAGGGAAACGCAGGGACTAAGTTGGAGTGAGTCTAACACGGAGATGATCTTGTGGTGCAGAAGGCATTGCCTTTCCTCTTATATATATATGTATGTAGTATTGTATGCTTGGCTGTTGCCATGTTTTCCTAGTTCAGAGCTTTTATGATTCATGCGTCTGTTGTGGCAGTCCTTTTACCAAGGGGGGTTGCTAATGCCGAGAGAGCTTTAGACAAATTACTGCAAATACATAGTGATTATATAATATCTACTTTCTAGTATATTAACATTGCAATCTGAAATAATCAAATGCTTTGCATCACTTTTTATGAACAACTTCAATGATGTGCTAATGTTTGCACTCGAGTCTGTGTTTGATGTTTATACTTTGTGTTGAGTAAGTCCAGTTTGGTTCACTAAAATGGAATAGAATTGTAATCAATAATTTAATTGATTGATTGAATGGAATAAACTAAAACTTTAATAATATTCTTATGTTTGGTTGAATGAAATAGATGTTCTAATAGCATAAGGAAAAAACTGAAATGATCAGAGTGCTTTAGTAGAACTTTTTTTAAGTAGATGATTATTGTTATTAAATTTTAATAGGATTGTTATTAAATATAATTTAATAACATTCTTAATATGATTAGTATTAAAAATTAATATATAACTCATTTTATTATTTTTAAATTGTAATGCATATTTAATGCTTTAGAATATTATTAGCGAAATAAATAATTTAATGTTTATACATGAGGACTATATTTAATATAGCTTGAGGATTATATTTTACATCTAAATATAATGTTTATATATTAACAAAAAGTTACATGATGTTATTAGTTTATGTCATAATCTATATGTTAAATTTGACGATAACAAAAAGTTACAATAATTTGTGCCATTCTATGATGTTATTATACAATCTAAATATTATATATACAAAAAGTTATTAAAACATCATCAATAAAATCATGATTTTTAATTGCTTTATTTTTTTGTATAAAGTAACTGAGTCATAATAAGGAAAACTGCGATGTCTGAATTGATCGATTTATTTATTATGGTTATAAAAAAGAACAATTGATATTAGATATAAATTTGCTAAAAACAATATAATAAAGAGGTATAAGAGTTTCATGCAATATTGACATTTTTCTTTTATAGAGGGTATTCCTCTAGCCACCAAAAAAAAAAAAAAAAGGAGTAACAACAATTAGACATTAACCTTTTTTTTCGTATACAACCCAGGTGGAAGGCAAATAAGGTCTTCATAGACTATTAACTCCGAAAGAACTATATCTCATAAGTACTCCTTTGAGCCCAAATTAAGATAGAGTAACAACTGTTTGACAAAAGTTTTCAATAAGCAAAACACAGCAGCATAGAGGAGAAGCTGATGTCATGGTGAAAACGATTTGAAATGCATTCAATCTGCTAATTTATATATTAAAGGGAAAAAATGCAGCAAAAAGAGAAAAACAACTTAAGCACTAGTAATATGATTTGATAATTAAACACTTGCAATGACCCCAAATTGAAAAGCCAAATATTTGTATTATTAATTTATGATAAATTATAGCCTCTAACCATTCAGTGATGGACAAAATTTGTGGATCACATATATGTGGAACAATGAAGAGAAAATGCTGAACATTTCTATAATAATTATCTCTTCAAAAGGAAGAAGGGGTGAATAGAGTCAAACTGTATTTACAGTGTCTGCAAGGGAACGAAGTATGCATCCGAAACCGGCTTTCTCTGTCAGCTTTTCATGGATCTTAAGGCATTGATCACACGTTGTGCGATTTCCAGTCGACAATCCTCTATATACATACCTGAAAATATTCATAACAATCATATATGACCTACATAACATTTGTGCTTGTAATGAAAGCTATTGTTTCCTCAAGAGCTACAACATCATTAGGCAAAATGTTCGACAATGGGAACAACCAACCTAGTAAAAGATTTTGTCACAAAGTGCAAATTCATCAGCTGCAGGTGCTTCTAGCTATTCATTGGTCACAAATAATGTAACTTTCAGTGCAACAACAGTTGTGCACTAACAACTGCTAAAAGAGGAAAAGCATAGAAGTAGATTCCATGCGGATTAAGCAAATTAGATCAGATTTCATTTTGCTCAAATACTCTTAAATCTCATTTAAAAAATTTGCAAGAGACCCTATTATTGAATGAAATGTACAAGTAAAATGCCAAAAAAAAAGAGAAAAGACTCACTTCATAAGAATATCATAGAATTGGGGATCTAAAGAACGAAGCATTCCTTCAACATCTTTTATAGCCATTAATGCTTTATGCACACCTATCCAATTCGCAGACTGCAAATGGCAATATCCAAATTAAAATGAAAAAAATAGAAAAAAAAAAACCTTTTTCTTTTTACCTTGCATCGTTCGTCTTGGGGAGGATAACCCTCGAGCGCAGTTTTAATCGCTTCAATGAATTTATATCTGAGATAGAAACAAATCAATCCTATATAATTAGGGTTTTTTATTTTCCTTTTAAAACTTTTAAATGGAAAATTCGAATTCGTATTAGAAATTTTAACTGTTTAATTAAGCTCTCGATCTTTAAAGACTTGTTTTCTATTTTTGTTAGTATATCCTCGGCCTTATCAGATCCCACAGATTTCTTCGCTTCTGCCATTATCGCTAATTCACTCGCTCTCTCTGATCAATCACCTGCCAAACGAAAAATCTTCTCCTTTCATACAGAACTCCTTTTAGAGTTAGAGGGATGGACCTAATATATAAACAAGCTTAGATTTCTAACCAAATAAGCAAAGAGATGAAATTGTAACAACGGAAGTGAGATTGAGGGGAATAATAACTTTACCAGGATCAACTCTGTCGATTACTTTGGGGGTGTGGTGGCTTGAGGTATTGGTGAGGCTGAGAGTGATAGAAGGACAACAATGACATGTTAAGGTTTTTCTCTTTATTTCTCAGCTATTCTTTGGGTATGGTGAGGAATGCTTATTACGGGAGAAACTGTAATAAGAGATGAATGATAGTTCCATGGAATGAATGATTCGGTGAACCAAACAAAGAGATCACTGATTATCACCAAATTGATCAGTAATGAAATGGCTATAACAACCAACCAAACATGAGGTTATACTAGAATTTCATTTTTTTTATTTTTACATTTACAATTAACTCGCACACACCCTTAACAAGAGCGAGCTTACCAGACTATGACTGCAAATAGGGTTGATCCTATGATTCAAACAGTTGGCGAGAGTTTTGGAGTGAACGCCCAATGCTACTTGGTCAAGAGTTAGAATTCGAGAACTTCGTACTAGGTCAACAGTTAAGATTCGAGAACTTCGTATATGTTTTGTGAATTCATGGTATCCTTAAGATTATTGCTCATAGGGGTTTTGCAAGTAATTTTGTTACTGATTCTGAAATTGCAAATACTTGAAGATCTGAACTTTGCATGCTTCTTCGGATACTGCAGCATTTACGGTGTCTGGTGAACAAGATTCGATTTGAAAATTCAATAATGAGGAACTTAAAATAACTGAACACATACAACATTGTCAATGGAGAAACTGTTTGCAACAGAGCTTATATTTATATGAACAACGAGCAGAAACTGCAAACCAATGCTCTATTTACACCAGTTGTCTCAATTTCCAAGCATTATTAGAATAAATGTACAATGAATCCACATATAACGGCAGCAAAGATAAAATAAAGAACTCCCATGTCGATTGGAGGAGGATTCCGGCAGCCGCACTGTGTTGATTCATTGACATTGCAGAAGGCTTCAAAATGACTGAATCTTTCTGATGGATGTAATAAATTTCGGCATTGCTGAGGAGCTGTTCATCTAGACCATGAGATTCTGAACTTTCCGGAGCCGAAGGTGATGGCTGGCTTTCTTCAGAATTGCTTTCGGGATTTTCCCCATTATCTTTTTGTTCGTCATCACGATCCTCCTTATCATTTTCTTTGCTGGGGCCTCCACCGGTGCCGTCTTTTGGGATGCTCTGAACCAGCTCTGGCTGAGCTTCCAATCCAACCCATCTCAGGTGCAGCTGCCATGATTCACACACCAGAGGAAATGACAGTCATCTTGATATAACGATTGTACAATCAATCATATATATGGGTCAAGTTCCATTTTGATATATAAACTTCGTGTACCTGAAGATGTAGGTTAACTTCATCTGGGCGGGAAAGAAAGGGGAAATCGCCTCCTGTTTTGAGATAAGCTTGCCTTGCACCCGGGTACCTCTCACTCAACTGATCTTTGAGTTGTTGAGGAATTGCTGAGTAGTCGTTCGTCTTCGAGGCCAATGCAGAAACCATGTCAATTATAGAGCTACCAGCTAAAGCTTAAAGTTCTCCTAGTATTGAAGGTGAAGGCAAAAACTTCCTCATATGAATACAATCATGTAGCTAGAAAATGGTCAAAATATGTTGAAAGTCTCGGTACTCTTCGAAAATTTGGTATTTAGTTACTATATTTTTATTTCTAGAAATGTAATCCTTCTACTTATCAAATTTCAAAATACAAGTTCACCACTGTCAACCTTGTTAATTTTTTTTTTTTGTTAAATTCAAGTTAATTATAACATCATTTTTGTAATTACATAGCTACAAAATGAGTTTTTCTTTTTTATTTCAAAATGTCATACTAACAAATATAACAAAAAAAATTAACAGTGTTAATAGTTAAATCTGAAAATTGAAATCTGAAAAATAGAAGATAAATTCCTTGAAATAAAAGTATAGAGACTAAATTCCAAAATTTCAAAAAGTACTGGGACTTATGGCATATTTTATCCCTAGAAAATTTGGCATGTTAAGCTGCAAGTTAACTGAAAGATATCTAAACAATGAAATGGGCTTTTTTTAAAAATAAAATTATATTTACTACCATCTTTTATGTTTTTTCTTCTCAGTTTAGCAAGGAAACTTTGTTTCCCAGAAACGGCATGCATACTTGAGATACATTAGTGTGAAAAGCCGATAAAAAGCAAGTTTCAGACTACTTACATCCATTATAGTAATAAATGAATCTGAAAGTAGTAGCGGTTTAACTGAAGCAGAGTCAACTGTCAAAGTCAACCTGGATGCTAATTCATCTCTTGAGAGTGTTTCGACCTGAAATGATTTTCACATATGGCCTCATATAACGAAAGCGATCTCTTTTTTATAGCAGACAGTTTTGCGTTTAAAAGAGCAAAAGATACGAAGTGCCCCATACAGTAATGTTAATAACAAAAAACCCAATAAAGAAAAATAGTCATGTTGTTCCCTGAAACATACCTGCGAAACAACAAAGTCCACAGAATCGGCAATAAAAGGTTCATGAGGGCCATCACGGATTCCTGTTAAGACGTATCGTTTCAACAAAAAGGACGGGGTCCAACTGACACTGCATGTCGGAAATAAATATCTTAAGAACACATTCATATTGACAAGCAATATGTAAATTTAATAAAAAGACCAGACAAGGATAAAAACCAAGAAACACTAAATTAATAGAAAAATATAGGGTTAAATCACTTTTTGTGGCTTGTACTTCTTTTTTTGTACAAATTAGACCCTGCACTTGGCAGTTGTTCCCACATTAGGGCTTGAACTTTTTTTGTCCAAATTAGTCCTTGAAAATCCTAAAGCTTAGGCCCCAATGTAGGAACAATTGCCAAGTTCAAGCCCCAATGTGAGGACAATTGCCAGGTTTTGGGACTAACTAGGACAAAGAAAAGTTCAAGCCCTAATATGGGAACAGTAACTTAGTTCAGACCCCAACTGGGAACAATTGTCAAGTTCTAGGCCCAACTTAGATAAAAAAAATTCAGGTCCTAATGTATAAATAGTTGCCAAGTTCAAGCCCTAAATAGTGATTTAACCCAAAAATATATGTAAAAGCAGAATGAATATACTTTTTTCTTTCATCCAAGAAATGCAAGCACGCACGCAAGTGGTTAATTTACAGGGAATTGGCTCATTGCAAGGGAATTTTGTTCTAACTCGATACCACACAAAACTGCATGCATGCATTATCGGATTTCAAATTTCCAATGAATTTCTGATGAATTTACAACGCACTTGGACGCAAATCTTAAGCAAATGAATAGCTAATATGCATAATCCAATAAATGAATCAATTTAGAACAGCCTAGAGTTGATAACAAGAAATGTAGAAACATACATAGGTGCCCAAGGCATTGCTGCTGCAAAACTGCGTGTCTCCAAAAATGTATTTGATAGAATTAAGGATTTAACCCGTCTGGGACGATGTTGAGCAAAAAGTTGTGCTAGGAAGCCTCCAAGGGATGTACCATACAGATGTATCTGTCAAAGACATGCTACTCAGTCTGCTAAGCAAATGTTACAATTCAGGATAAACTACTGCTAATTAGATTAAGAACACACTGTAGAACTATGCAGTCTAATTAATATTACAGTCAACTGCGCGATGTTGTTTCACTTTAAGCAGGTAGCCTATGCTTTATTCCAGAAAAATATAATAGGACTAATAAATATAAAATATCTACTAAAAGGAAAAATAAATGCTATAATAGGGAAGGAATGAAGCGTAGGCCACAAATATATTATGTTCTCACATGATGAACATCGATGGCATCCAAGAACTTTTCAAAACTTTGAATCCACTCTTGATGATTCCAAACACAGGGAATATCAACAGAAATGACTCGGTAACCCTGAACATTTGTGAAATTAAAATGATTAGAGTTAATCAGAAGTAAACATTCTTCACAATAATATTCGGTAATAAGTTGAGTCAATCCATATCAGGAATATGAAAAATCTTTTCACCGACCAATAAATGAAATGGGGAACTTTGAGCGTGCTAGCATTGAAAAGAAAGGGTTAAATCACTTTTTGGAGCTTGAACTTGGCAATTACTCCCACATAGGGGCCTAATCCTTTTTTTGGTCCAAATTAATCCCTGAACTTGGCAATTGTTCCCACATTGGGGCCTCAACTTTTCTTTGGTCCAAGTAAGTGCCTGATATTTCCTTGAAAACCTTTAAGTTAAAGCCCTAATGTGGGAATAGTTACCAAGTTCACTTACTTGAACAGAAAAAAAAAGGTTCAAGCCCTAATCTGGGAACAATTACCAAGTTCACGGACTAACTTATACAAAAAAAATTCAAACCCCAATATGGAAATTGTTGCCAATTTCAGGCCCCAAATAATGGTTTAACCCAAAAAGAAATTAGGAACTCTACTCATTAATAAAATAAGATTAATAACTTGCTAGGAGCCAACTCACTGAAAATAAATATAACTTCAGAAAATCCACTATATCAAGCAATAAGGGAACAAAAAGACAGCCTATGAAGGTTGCCTTCCATTTATCTTATGTCAAAGTTACTTATCATAGATGGCTTACAACCTTCATGGACAAGCACATGATTTGTTTGTAGTAGACATCTGCTGTCCCTGCAGTTCCAGGAAGACATATGAGTGGAGTAACCACTTTGGGACCAAAATCATAATACCGCCACTGCTTCGTGCCGATCTGTGAGAACTCCAAAAATGAGTCATCACAATTAATAAAAGGTAATGGCAGAGAGACAAGATGAGTCTATAACTTCGAGACACATGCTAAGCAATGCCATAACCAACTAGGTATGGTAAACTATCCTAGACTTGAAGTGATAAATAGATGATAAAATTTATCAGAAATCACAATATACCTTCATGAAAACAGTATATAATGAATAACAATTTAATTAACCGCTGATCTGACAAACCTCGAGAAGCTATTTTGAAGTAAGGATTTCACAATCGTAAGCATAAAAGTTAAAAGTAATAAGGAAACTGTGGCACTGAGGAAAATCAGACAAATAACCAGCTGGTTAATAGCCATTCAATCATAGGCATCCTTAGTGATATAACAAAGTCAACTAGTAAACTCCACCAGATAAGAATTCAATAATAAGCATGAAATCTATCAAACTGAAATCCAATTCTTTTTTTATTTTTTCAAGATGCGGAAATATCTAAGCTCATACGAATAACTAATTTACTGAAAATGGTCATTAACAGTAAGAAAAGCACAGATTTAAGCAAATTCTATGAACACCCAGAACAACATTTTGTAATTTAGCGATCAGAATTTTAATCAAAACCCACACAATAATAGACCATAGCTAAAACAAAA
This sequence comes from Gossypium australe, assembly GCA_005393395.2. Taxonomy (NCBI): domain Eukaryota; kingdom Viridiplantae; phylum Streptophyta; class Magnoliopsida; order Malvales; family Malvaceae; genus Gossypium; species Gossypium australe. The sequence goes on along the minus strand of CM016624.1, from coordinate 1,954,043 downwards.
ATAAATCCATTATCGCAATAAACTTAAATCATAAAACCCGTGATAAAAAATTTATAAAAGTCAACAAAAATATTTAGAGAATTAAAAAAAAAAACTTACGGGGATCCTGTGAAGAGGGACTTGGGACTTGAAGTAGATGTAATCTCCGGGCGCCGAGAAGACGCTTTTCATTGCTGAAATCCACTCACTCTACGTTCATTTCATTCCATTTGATTCTTTGGATCAATCAACTAAATCTGATCGACGATCTCTCTGTTTTTATTATATTATTATATTTCTATTAAGTTTCAAGTTTAATTTTGACGAGAAGACGAGAGAAATCACGTGGCTGAGCTATAACGATCAATTGACGGAAACGTTTGTCATCAATCAGTCAGCGTTATCTCTCAAAGGGTGCGCAGTATAAATTTTGGTGCACCTTATCGGTGCATTTTAGACGTGCCGGTATCTTCCAATGACATTTTCGGTTTTATTAGTAAATTAGTATCTAAACTATACACCAATATCTTAATTGGTCCTTAAATTTTTTCATTTATTTCAATTTATTTAGAAAATTATATCAACCAATAAAAATATCACATACAATATATTACAATATATTCTTATTGTATTCAATATATTTTTATTGCATGTCGTATACTTCTTAAATAAAATGGAATGAGATTGATAGTTCAAAAATAAGTTTGGCAAAAAAACTTTAAGCACTAATTTAAGAATTGAGATAAAATTCAGAGATTAAATTTATTAATAAAGCATTTTATTTTCAGTTACATTATATTTGAATAAATAATTATAAAGGATATAAAGGAAAAGCAATGGTAAAAAAGAGAGGAAATAATTAGGTAAAAATGGATTTTTTTAATTTTTTTTTATAGATCAACCATTCAACCTTCAATCTCTAATATGTCCCCAGTTCGGTGAAGATGCCGTGGAACTATAAAAGATCATGGAAATAATTGTCACCTAATCTTTGTTATTACAAATTCATCAGTATTTGAACATTAACAACATTAACCTAAGAACATATTGACAACATATTATACTAATATTCAAATTTTTAATAAAATTTCACCTGACATTTATTTAAAAGAATTAATTAACTAATTATATCTTCTGTTACAGAATCTTGGCGTCAAAGTTTTTAAATAAAAAAAATACTTAAGTAATGAAAAATATAACGATTTAATAAACCTGAACCTAACAAAAGAAAAATTAACGGACTCGCAATTACACTTACCTTTCAAATTCTAAACAATATAAAAACTAAATTTCTTAAAATAAAATAATTTTTCAAATATATGACGTAACGAATAAATAATTTATTTTAAAATATAATTTTAAAAAGATAAAAAGGTCGAAAAAAAAAAACACTCTAGTCCGAAAGAGAAAAATCCTGCAAACCTATAAACCAGTTCCTAACACTGACTCTAATTTTTACTTGTTTCCTTGGAATGAACACAAAGATGAGTATTTTATATTTACAACACAAACGAAATCAAATTACTAAGGAACTAATTTACTTGGGTCCGCCAAATTTACTCATCATCTTTGCAATTACAGGTGCCACTTTGGGATTTGCTTGATGCTTTGCAAGATTAGCAGGATTCTTCATCACTGCAAAAACCAACAAGAAGATCAAGTAACAACCATTGCTCAAATGCATAAAACTCGGTTATGGATAAATAAATTTCTCGAGAAAATATGAATGGTTTCCTAATCTCCTAATCCGCAATTGCAGTATATGCTTAAAGAAACCCTAATGATGTTCAAACACTATTAAGGCAAACTCGTTATAAGCATATAAAGATCGGGCAAAAGAACGGAAAAGATATCGAGTGTTGAATTATTCGTTCTTTAACTTCCATGTAGGTTAGAACATGATCATTTGGCACAATCACGATAAAGAATCATCCACATAGCACATATAAGGATAAATGCAAACTCTGTAAATTATCAAAAGTATTAAAGAATACAGATCCACTAGAACTACAGGCTTCAAGGAAAATGTATTTGAAATATGGTATAGCAAAATGCCTACCGTCTTGAAGAGCAGCCATGACTTCTGGATCACTAAATGCTGCCATTAATTCAGGATCCTGGCGGAAAAATATCAACATTAGAAATCACATAAAAGGACAAGCACTTTCTAGATGACCTAAAGAAAGTGAAAAGGAGGGGAAAAAAGAATTGCATTAGCACATAAAAAGAAAAAAAAAACCAAGCCCGTTTCATCATATACTCACATTCAATATTTTACTGAAATCAACGTTTCCAGGCATCCCACCCGGCATACTACCAGGGAAACCACCTGGCATTCCTCCAGGCATTCCACCTGGAAACCCACCAGGCATCTCACTAGGTTTTGTACTGGAGGATGATTGCTCCTGCTTCTTTGCTTTCTCATATTCAGCCTTGAGCAATATATGCAATGGAATCAAAGTCAAGAAAGCAATGATATGGTAATGTTAGCAAAAGATGAATAAGAGCAAAATTACTTGAGCTTGAGCACGACGATGCCGTCTCTCGCGTTCAATAATTCTATCTTCTTTCTCTTTACGCAGTCTATCATACTTCCTACGGTGCTCCTCAATGCGGTGTGCATTAGGTTCAACCTGTTTAAGGAAAGAAGTCAGTGTGAGCTGTTAAAGCAGGATTTATGCCCAACAACTATAGCCCTGTTACGCATTTTTTAGTGAATCCGATGCAGCGAAAACAAACATTAGTGGCAGAGAATAATACTTCATTTCTATGTCAAAAAAGATGCATATGTACCCCTAGTTATTTTAATTGGAGAAATCCTCAATGCATCTGATACATCACATTTTGATCAGATCACTCAGTTAAAAATGTAAAAAGAAGAAGCAATACAACTTTGATGAGTTCAGTTAGTTAGTGCAATAACACTATATAAACATTCACTTTTGCAGGGAGAAAAAAATGAAACAGAAAGAGCAAACCTTCTTAAGGACGCTGTTTATTTCCTCATCGTGATCCAACTTTGATGCCAAGCGTAGATCCTTGGCGGCATCTTCCCATTGACCAAGCATTGCTCGTGCAATGCCCCGAGACTTGTAGCCCTTAGCAGAATCTGGGTTAATCTGCAAGACAAGAATGAGGATAAATATGTCTCATGAATCCATAAAACATGAGGAAACAAATATGGAACACAATGTTGCTCAGCAAAAGTTCCTTACATATCAAACAAGTCAATACATGGTTTAAAATTTACATAATTACCATTTAAGCATTTATCCTTCAAGCATGTGCATACATTCAAACGAAGGCAAACAACAATATATATAAATATATACATACAAACCTCCAAAGCCGCATTGGCATCTCGAATGGCAGCATTTGGCTTTTTCATCTTGATATAAACACTAGCTGAAACAGAAAAAAGAACACAAAGCAACCAAATCATTCGAACAAATATAAGAATCTATCTCAATTAAAATTAAATAAAAACAGAGAATGTAAGTAGCTAAATAACAAAACACTAACCTCGGGTTCCATACATGATTGCCGATGTTGGATTCAGCAAAATCGCCTGTGTCAGATTCTCTATAGCTTCCTCTAACTTCCCTGCAGTACGCAGCTTCAGTAAATACAAATTCAATAATAAAAAAAAAAGACAAAAACATTAATTATAGTGATTCATTTACCTTCAGAAATAGCATCCATGGCTTTGGCTTTAGCCAACTGCGCAGCATCGCGGTTCTCATCGTTAACCTCCACTGAAGAGTCTCCCATGTACAACACCAAAACACACACACAATTAGTCATAACTAAACAAACTAAAACGGAAATTAACTGAACAATTGTGAGATGAGATCCTATCTTCTGTGGAGGATCATTATCAGGCTCAACGACATCGCCTTCGAGCTCGATATCAGATTCAATAATCTCTTCTTCCTCCTCCTCTAAATTAACTTTCTCTCCATCGTCTGCCACTTCCTCGTCATTCTCCTCCATCACATAATTCTTCTATAAATCAATTTCCTCAGTTTGATCAGTAAATAAGTAAAAAAAGAATGAAAAACACGATTGATGCTAATTAGTATCAAAACGGTTACCGATTTGGAGTCTCCGGCTTCATGGCCGCAAGCTGAAGATGGAAGATTTGCTCCGAGACTGACAAAACGGTGCCGTTATTTACTTCTTTTTTTTCCATTAACGAATAAAAATTAGGAGCAAAAAATAGATAGCGATTGAGTGAATATACCTTTGGAGATAGTCACGGAAGAAGGAGAGTGAAGGATCGCTTAGAATGGAAGGATTAGCTTTGCACTGATCAATGAACTCCTTTAGCTCCTTTAATTTTGCTTCGTCCATTGTTAAATTCATTTTTGCAGAGTTTTTTTGCTTTTTTTTTTGTTTTGGTTTCAAAACCGAAACAATATAAATAGTACAGAACAGTCACGGTTCTTCCAGGTCTTTCCACAGGCATTATGCTGAACAAGCTTGGAAAAAGAAAGATTAGATTTAGTTGTTAGTCCCTGCACTTGTATAGAGTTTGAAATTTAATCCTTATACTTTAAAAGTTAAAAATTCCATCCTCTTACATTTTCAATTTAAATATATTAGTTCAATCATTATCATTGTTGCTAGTTTATGTCAAAATTTATCAACTTATTATGTTTATTTTTTGTTAACTATATGTCACGTCATATGAGGACTACCTAATCAAAATTCTAAGTTAAGAAATTTTGATAGAAAATACTTATGATTAAGGGTGAAGCAAAAATTATTTTTTAGGGGGCAAGATTGAGTTTTATGTTTTTGTGAGAGTTAAAATGAAATTTCACCATTATATTAACATATATCTTTATAGTTTTTAAAAAGACTAAATCAAAGTTTTATCATTTTTTAGAGGCTAAACAATAATATTATCATTTTATTTACTTAAATTTTTATAAAATTTTAGAGGCTAAAAGCATAATTTTTTTTATTTTGGGCCTGCCCCTCCCTTCACCCTTCCTTATGATTTTAGTGATTAGGCTCATATTTTTAAATGAAAAAAAATAGGAGGAGTTAATTTTTTAACTTTTTAGATATAGGGATTAAATCTTAAATTTTCTCAACATCAAGCACTAATAGCATATTTTAACCAAAAGAAAACTATTGGCAAATTTCATTTCTAATCATTAGTAGTAAATGTTGGCCCAATATAGGCATGATCTTAAAGCCTCACAATGTGCAAACAATTTTGTTTTGTTACAAGATCTGATTAAGTTTATTGCTTTATATATAAAGAAAATAAATTTATATTTAGAATATAAATATGATTACTAAATGAGAAAATTATTTAATATACTTTATAAAATTTGATTTTTTTAATTTAAAAAAATAATTTCAATGTAAATTATTTATCACCTATTTTGATAATATCTAATGTCTAATTCAATTAATTGTATTAAAATTTTAAGATTATTAATGCGATTGTTCTTTTTACAATTATTGCTTTATTTTATTATATTAAAAAATTAAAATTAAAACTGTTTTATTAATTTTCGTATGGATTGTATTTTTGCTCATTAAATAACGGATACTTTAATACATGTTTTACATAAATAATATAATATATTTTAATTATTACACACTATCTAGTTCGTGCATGGAACCGAAAATAAACTAGAGTTAATGCACTTGAGAAGTCCTTATATTATAGGGATTACATTAAATTAATACCTCTATTATTAAATGGATTAATTTAGTCTCTATATTATTAAAGAAAATCAAATAAGTCCAAATTGTAAGAGAATAAACATTTATTGTATAAAAAATATCTTGAAAATTATTTTTTCAATTATAATTCAAATCCAAACAAAAAAAATTATTTATAGAATCATTAAAATTTTAAAAATATTAATTTTATTAAAAAGTAAATATTAACTATTTTCCGTTTTAATTTGATCTTATTTAATTTTTTTAATAGGGCAAATACTGAATTCATCATTTAATAGTATAGGGATTAATTTGATCAAATTTCTATATAGAGGGACCTCTAACCTACATTTACCAATAAACTAGTTTCCCAAGGGCCTCTAACGTATATTCACCAATAAACTAGTTTCCCAATAAAATCAAGTCCTGAAAAATGAAAACGCGTGTGGTGTAGGTTTGTGTGGTAAGTGAATGAGATGGCTTTGAGGTGTGTAATGGCGGTGTCCTCCCCCTGTTCGCCTGCAACTGATGCAGTGGTCCGAAAGGTTTTCTTCTCGACAACTCTCTCCCAATCGCACCGCACCTTCACTTTTCCTCTTTATTTAACGAACCGGAGCTCTACTGCTAGGATTGCCCGCTTTCGTTGCTTTTCTTCTGGTACGTCGTCACCTCTATCCCTTCTCAAAATATACTTGCTTGGAATTTTATATTTACCCGTAAATTTCTTTACAGCAAAACAATTTGTGGATATCCATTGAATTTCATATTCACTATGTTTCTTTTCCTTTTCCATTTTTGATAAAATTGCGATTAGAGACCTGTTTGAGTATTCAGCAGGACTACTAAATTTGAAATACTGCTGAGAAAACCCATCTTAGTTAGCAACTCCTTTGGTCAGGGACGAAGACAAAGGGGGCAGGGCCTTTGCCCTCCCAAAAATGGTAGATTTTAGTCCCTTAAATTTTTATTAAATTACATGTTAGTATAACAGTAAAAATGCACTTTGGCCTCTAATAATTTATGATTCATCTCTGCCCCCTAAAACAATTTTCTGGTTTCGTCCTTGCTTTTGGTAGCAGAAAGAATATCTTAAATAAAAAAAAATTTAAAAAAAAAAAAAGAACCACAGCTTTAACTGTAAAGAAAGCATAAGCCAAAAGATACCCATTTGTTTTTCTTGACTTCCAGGTGCCTTAGGGTAACGATAGCCCTTATATTGTTGTGTTCACTTTAGACATGCTTGTTGCATACTTGTGATGAAAGGAGATTAATAGTATCAGCTCATAAGTCAAATATATTTGGGATTAGGAGATTAATGAAGCATTGTATTAAGTGTAATCATGGATGATTTTATTAACAAAATGAAGTTTTGTATGTGCAGCCTTAACTCCTCAGCTAAAGAATACATTGGATAAAGTGGTGACATCAAACAAGGTGGTTCTTTTCATGAAAGGAACTAAGGACTTCCCACAGTGTGGGTTTTCAAATACGGTAGTGCAAATTTTGAATTCTTTGAACGTTCCTTTTGAAACCATAAACATATTAGAGAACGAAATGCTACGTATGGGTCTGAAGGAGTATTCCAATTGGCCTACCTTTCCTCAACTTTATATCGAAGGAGAGTTTTTTGGTGGTTGCGATATCACTGTTGGTAAGCTTCTTGTTAATTTCACTTTGCTATTTTTTTCAGTGTAAAAAAAAAAACCTCACTTTCATATGTAAATAAATTGATAAAAGTACCATGGAGGCTTTGTTATGAGGCCAGTGTACTAAAAATCAGATTGCATTTTATTCTCTTTACTTTTAAAATGGGCAAATTAGTCCCTGTATGATAGATCAAAAAGCAAACTAGTCTTTTCTGTTAAAAGTTTTATCTATTTAGGGACTAATTTTTAATGTAAAAATGGATGGAGATTTGAATAGAAGGATCAGTTTGCTCTTCGATTTAACATATAGTGACTAATGTGCTCATTTTTTTGAGTAAAAAAGGTAAATGCAATCCAACTCCTAATATAAGGGTCTTCATGATACTTTTACCAAATAAATCTGGTTTTAGGCAACTGATTGGTAAAAGAACCATAGAAGCTCTTGTACTACGAGTCGGATTATCAAAAAATGAGTAAATTAGTCATTGTACGATAGATCAAAGAGTCAATTGGTCCTTTTGGTCAGTCATGTCAATTTTTAACAAAAAAAAAAAAGGTTCAATTTCCTTTTTTTACCTAACTTTCTGAGATTAATTTATCTATTTTTTGAGTAAAGCGGTGAAATACAATTTAACTCTTAATATAATGACTTCTATGATACTTTTCCTAATGTTTGTTATATATAGCATCGATGATCAATTCATGGATTGTGTACATTGTTACTTTCTCATTTTAAGAGTAGTTTCTAACATTGTGTTTTGTAAGTATTTTTAATGAATCCTTTCCTTTTTACGTACAGAAGCATATAAAAATGGGGAATTGCAGGAACTATTGGAGAAGGCGATGTGCTCTTAATACTAATCTGCATTGAAGAACAGATGTAGTTGTACTTGTTCGTAATTAGCTGATTACTTATTGTCTCGGCTGGCTTAACTTCTTTTGTGATTGATTTTGTTGGTCTCACATTGGAATTATACAGTTTGTTGTTGGAATAATAAGATAAAGGAGTTAAAATTTGAACCCCATATTTATCTCTACTTTTTTTTTCTGGTGCTGCTACTTTTTAGAATTCAAATGGCTTTTTTAATTATTAAAATTAGTTTGATTTATTCAAAAATTTAAATATTATTCGATTTTATATTTTTATTTTATTAATTAATAAATTCAAATATCTAATAAGCATTTAAAAAAAATCGATTAAGTCTTAATTGATATGGACATTATTTTTAATATAGGAAATATTATTTCCTATTTTGTATTTATAGATTAATGCCACAGGATCGATATAATAACCAACACTGATCAATAACCATGTATAATACCAAGCAACAAAAATACAACCTCATTTACACAATCGAGTTAAGTCAGATTTAAATTTATTTCAAATTTGTAATCCCTAAAAATATAATTTCGAATTCGTAATCTCTAAAAATATAATGACAAAACTAGTACTTTATTTTCTCTGTCTAATTGATATGTAACACTTCATCACAGTGCCATAGAGATGGAAAAAAAGAATAAGATGGTAACTCCAGCCAATGATATCCTCTCAGCACCTCCATTTTGATCTGCAGATCGTCCTCCTATAAAAATATTAACAATATTATTATGATATTAATAAAAACAAAACTAAATTCGAACCCAACCTCATCTTGTACAAGCGGATGTGTTATGGCCAATACACAAATGCCGGTAATTCTTTGAAGTAAATTGGTCTTACTTATTAAAGCATTCTAGAAGGTTCATCTATATGAAACTTGGTAACTCAGTAAATAGTTCAATCAACTTACCATATTAATATTAATTTAAATTCTAATGTATAGATATTACAGAGAGTTTAAATTAACTATTAGTAGTTGATGCAAATAGATTTACATAACTTGAGGGACTCGACTATAAATAAAAGTTTCCTCAACTCAACTTCACTGCACTTGTATCAGTTAAATTAGTATTATTACATTTCTTCTTAGTTAAAATATCGAGTTTGAGGCCGATTGAGTCTTTAGCTCAGTTGGTATCTACATTATTACCTACGCAAAAAGACGTGGGTTCGAATGCATTGAAGTGCATTATCCTCTTATTTAAGGATTTGAGAAAAGCTATGAGTAATTTTAGGTATTATATCAAACAAACAAAGACTAGAAATTATGATATTACACTTATATGAATTCGTGAGAGAGATGACTCAATTTTCATATTGCAAATTTGAATATTATTAATTTTAATTTAATTCGATCTGTATTTTTTGTATTAATTATAAATTCTTCTATCAAAATATGGTAATACAGCATTGTTTGGTTCCACTAAGCAGGTAGAGATTAATGAAAATCACTTATTTTCTATAGTTTTCAAGTCAACTTTGAGAACCACATAAAGCAAAAAATTCAAAGTCCAGCTGACAATGGCATCACCAGCCCCTCTTATTGACATTTATGATAACTTCAAGTATGTGGCCCCAAAATAAAATAAAAACTCAAATTAAAGTAAAAATAAATTTTTAGTAGTAGCTAGTAGGTTTCATTCACATGTTTTCTGCTGATAGTAAAAAAAAAAAAAAGAACAAAATAGATATTTAATATTTAATATTATTCAGATTCTTTTTTGGATTTCAATTTTTTAAATTTAAATATTATTCGATATTTGAAATCTATTAGCAAAATCTAGTTCATTTATGCAAATAAGCATACTTAATTCTTATTTAATCTTATAATTTTGTTACCTGGTGGGGATGTAGCAGAGCTTGTAGAAGTGCCTGCAGAAAGGAGAAGGCAGAGAGAGAGAGAGAGAGAGAGAGAGAGAGAGAGAGAGAGAGAGAGTAATTAATTTATTAATCGAAATTATAGAAGAAATTAGTATACGGAGATGAACAGCTTTTGAACAAAGACTTCACTTGGAGTAAACGGAAAAATACAAATAAATAAAATGGTTGTATTTTTTTTTTAAATTCAAACCAAATTTTCATCAAATCAAATTGTATATATTAGTAATTAGAAACTTACTGTTGCTGCTGCAAGCGGTTAGATCAGTAGTGACGCCGCATTCACGAGTGACATTGAGAGCTTGCGGGATGGAGATGTTCAAAGAAGCAAACACTTTAGGGTCTTTGTAGAGGTTACAAAGGCAGGAAAGATCGTTGGTTACCTCTTCCTTGATCGGGTTACAACAGTCGTCTTGAGGTTTGATGGTGGTGTTTAGGATGTAACGAGAACAAGACACTAGCTTTGCCGCGCAAGTTGCTTGCGCGTCCGTAACGGTTGCCGCCGTCGACACCGCAACCAGGAGAACCGCCATGATCATGAGGTTAGCCATTTTGGGGGTTTGTGAAATTCAGTTAGACTCCGCGTTGTCTTGATTTTCCTTAGCTGCTAAGTTTTGGCTTAAAATGAAAAAAAAAAACCCTTGTTCACCTGTTTCTGTAATTAATGGTAAAGTATGTCCGGGCTGAACCGGAACTCCAATAATTTCAAAAAAGATCTGTTTGTGCTGACCTCAGCAGTACATCATTGAAAAATGGTTAGCAAGGGTTTTTTTAACTAATATAATAATAAATTTAATCTTCAATATTTATATATTTTATAATTTAAATTTAATTTTAAATAATTTAATAAATTTAGTCATATAAATGTGTTATTTTTATCCTTAACTTATAATTAAAGATAAATATCATTAAATCATTATTTTATATTATAAAAAGGTACAAAAATATATTATAAAAATAATAAATTTAACTCTCCACATTGTTACATTATAATCTTGTAAAGTTATAACTTATAAGCTTCGTGTCGGAATTTGTCTGTGTTAGCTGCCAAGGTTCTCATTATTTATGGTGTGGTAGCGATTTAATTTTATGTGTTTAAGGATTAAATTATTAGAGTTGTTAAATCAGAATGGTTAAATTTATTAAATTATTTAGAATTATAATCAAATTGATATAATATGTAAGCATTGAAGACTAAATGTGTTATTATATTATTTAGAAAAAAGGCGAAGAAATCATCTATGTTAACCGTTTAACAAAGAGTGACCAAAACAAAAATAATCTAAAACATTGGTGACGAAATTAAAATTTTCTCTAATTTGATGACCAAAATAGAAATACACCAATAGTTGGGTGGCTAATTATAAAGTTTGCCCAAAAATAAACGGAAGGCCCAATGCTGCTCTAGATCTTTAATCAGAGCCCAAATGCAACGATCCCTCGTTAATCGTGAAGAGAGAGCTGAAAAACCCATACCGTCCAAAGACCAAATCCATTTGCTCCCGCCACTACCCAACAAATCCACCATAACTGAACTGCAAAAAAGAAAAGAAAAATTATAAAAGCACTAATTCTAACGGATAAGACGCCATCAACACATCTTCAAAGAACCCCCAAAAAGAAAACCAGACGCAGTAAAAAGAAGCTTCTATCAAAGTGCCATTAACAATGTCCACTCTCTCAATTGGCATTGCCTCCTCCGCCCCCGCCGCCACCACTTTCTTTTCGACAAAAACAAAACGAACCCACTTCAAGCTCAACATCTCCTGCGTCCAATGGGTAAAGAACTTGAACTTTCTTCTTCTTCTTCTTCTTTGTTTATGGTTTGATAAACAATTGAATCTTTGGATTGAAATCACTTCTTTTACTTTTTCTTTGTTTTTTAAATCTAAGGAAGGACCCAGAAGGTATTTTAGGAAAGCCGGGGACAGGACACTTAGCTCGTCTTGAATTCAAAAGGCGGCTAGAGAGGGACGCAGAGGCTCGAGAAGCATTTGAGCAACATTTACGTGAAGAGAAGGAACGTCGCCGAGCTCTTCGCCAAGTATACTAGTTTTCTTTATTTTTATTTTTGCAAATTATTCAGTTGGTTTTATTTTGGATGTTTTAAATTTTGTTTTCTTCTTCTGGTGGTTTCATTATTAGTCCAGGGAATTACCCGATACTGCTGAGGAGACGATCGAGTATTTTCTTGACACCGAAGCTCAAGAGATCGAGTTTGAGATTGCAAGATTGAGGCATAGGTTAGTACTTTAATCTTGCTGCGAAGAAGTTGTGAAATCCTTGTTTGTTGAATGTTGCATGTTAATTGTTTGTTGTTTTGCTTCTTTGGGTATTGAAATTTATTAGAACACTTGAGTTTTATTGAGAAGTCCAATGTTTTTTTCTATAGTGTCACTCTATTATAGAGATTGGATAAAATTAGTCCTTATGGATCAATTTAGATCCTACACTGTTAAAGCAAATCATATAAGGTCAAATTACATCGGAGTTAACATTTACTGTTTAAAAACATTTATTTATTGTTTAACAGAGTTATATTTTTATTTTTGAAAGCTTTTTATGGTTTTACAAATGAAATATTTTGCTAGAAATTCTACTGCAAATGAAAGAAAAATTTGAAGTCATTTTTTAAATAGTAAATGTTAACTCTATTACAATTTAGCTTTATTCATTTACTTTTACTAGTAAGGGACTAAATCAATCAATTTAGTAGAGGGACTAATTTGATGTAGTCTATGTAATAGAGGGACTTCACTGGTACTTTCACCTTTTGTATAGTCTTTCTCTGTTGAAATGTTCTGTTTGAGTGTTTTCTTCATTTCGTTGCCATTAACTTTATTTAATTGGTAAAATACACTTTAAATTCTCAGTTCAATACACCATCTTTACTTGCAAACTTTGTAGATTAGATGAGGACTTCTTCTCCCACCTGAAATTTGAGATTGGGCAGATTCGATTTGCTGTTTCGAAGACTGAGGTTTGTCTTAAAACAACCTTATGTTTGTAATAATCCCTCGGTTTAACTAATGTCAGACAACTGGGAATTTAAAAGCTGGTAAATTTTGCAGGATATGGAGGACAGATTGATTGAGCTGGAGGCATTACAAAAGGCCTTACAAGAAGGCACCGGTAAGTTTTCTAACTGTATAAACTACAGTTAAACTCTTAAAGAGTTAATGCCTTTTTCGTTTTTACTAATGATCCTTGGTCCTCTGATTGCAGAAGCATATGATAAAATGCAAGCCGAACTTATAACTGCGAAGAAAAGCCTCACCAAGATTTTGTCATCCAAAGATATTAAAGCAACCGTAACTGCCTGTCTATAGTTGAGTCCGTTTTATATTTCTAATTTTATGCAGGTCAGCTGAGTTTTTGTATTGTCATGCAGTTGCTCGAGATGGTTGAAGGCAATGAACTAAATAGATCCTTATTGACACTTCTAGATGAAAACATAGCAAATGCAAACATGGATAACCAGGTTAGCATTGTCCTCATCCTCAAGATTCTGTATATACTTGCATACATGCATATTCTGGTGAAATACAATAGGTTAGGTCTCTTGAAGATTATAATGTACGATCTGGCGACTAACCTATTGGTTTAAATGTTTTAAGCTTTTGGGTTTTACCCCTAAAGCTGATTCTAGGACTCGAGCTAATAATTTTGCTCGATCTCAACTGTCTATAAGACGATTGCCGTATCATTTTGGAACTTTATTGTTGTCATAATTGGCGTGCTTTAACGGTTACTATGACCTTTGTTGAAATTGACTATATCAAACATCATGAATTAGAATAGAAAGCGGCTGATATGGCCTTCATGTATCAGTTTGATGGCTATAAAAATATTATCAGGTTCCATGTAGGCGAAATGCTTGTAAACACTATGCTTTCAAATCCATGTTTTGGCCGACTGGCGACAAAACGATTTCATTTGATTATGATAGAACCTTATTGCTTGCTATAGTTGCCCATTATTTTCTTTTATCTCTCCTTTTCATTCACTCCGTTGTCTTCTTGGATCTGCATTTGTCTTTGGTGTTTCTATTCAACGATAACAGTCTTGCATCCCTTTTTTTTGCAATTGATATAAAATATCTGAACTGGTATTTTGTGAGTTTTCTCGAAACCTAATCATCTTATCAAGATTAGCACTTGTAGTTATTTGGTTGCTGTGAAGCCAACAAACATGGACCCGACTTGTTCACATCAGAACATTCATGCCATCTGTCATGTTATATCTATCCATTTGTTCATGAATATCATTCAATGTGTTTTGAGTTGACATCTTCTTTTAGCAGCCATGAAAACTTCACTTGGGCTTCTCCTAAAACTTCGACAAAAATACATTGTCACCGTCTATATCCATAATCCACTTCCAATTTAGACAGAACTCCTATAACTTAGTTCAATCATTTTTTTTCTTAACTTGCAGAAGCAAGCAGCGGCTTTCATGGAGAAGATCCGTGCAGCCGTTCTCAAATATTTGACGGTATAGTATACACTACATGTGTCTGAATGTTAGTGATAAGTAAAGTATCACTCTAGTTGATTGTTGGTGAATTCGGTTTTAGCAGTTACTGTACCTACAGAGATTTAGGTATTGTACTAAAGATCAGGTCAGTACTTTACATGTACAAAGACATGGATCAGAATTATAGTTTTATACAATGATTGTGTTGTTTTTCAGACATGGTCTATATAAAGGAACTCCCATATTCTAGCCATTTCATTAACTAGAGTATTATTTTTTACAAGTAAATGGATTAGTAATAAATTAACTTGATTGATAATATTTAACCACTCCTATAACTTATTTTTAGCAAAGAGAAGGAAAATATTTCACTTATTTTGAAGATGTCTTGTTATTTTACAAGAATTTTTACTTATCTTTCCAGTAATCAAATGAGACATCTTTCTCCTTCAAATACATGGCAAAGACTAGGCTTTTTGGCACTAACTTTGCCTTTGCCTTTTTACTGGCATAGCTACATCCTATGTTTCTCTGTTTCTTTTGTTTTTTTATATATTCATATTTGATATTCGTATTTGACATATATTTAAACATAAATATAGAATATAACCGTCTAAATATATCAAAACCTTTGAAAATAATTGAACTTGTGTAGCCAAATGGGACGAGCTGTTGGTCTGGTCTTCATGCGGCACATCAGCCTGTAAAAAACCTTAGATGCTTCGAATATAAATATATTTTACTTTTTAAAGCTCAACTGGCATAGTTGGCACTTGGCACTTGGCACTTGGCAATAGCCGATAAAAAAAATAAATGCATTGAGATATAATTAATATTTTATATCATTTATAAATTACTCATATATTTTAAACTCACTTAAACTTATAATTTTCAGAATAGATATTATAGAAAAAATATCATTATTTTCCTATGGTTAAATTTTTATACTATTTCTAAATTATTCATATACTTTCAAATACACTAGAATTTACTGTTTTAGATTGGTGTAATAGTAATTATGACAATTGAACTGACAAAGTATTAATCTTTTATAAATATAATAAAATAAATTATACAAATATAAATGATAAACTTAAGTGTATTAAAAAAAACGAATTGATGTATAATAAAACAGAAAAAACATGTGTGGAGGTTGTTAAAGTTTAAGCATTGATATGATTATGTTTAAAATGTTATATATTCATGTGGTCTTCGTATTTTACTATAATTATACTAAAATACAAATACTATATAATTCTATAAATTGCATATTATCCATTTTATGTTTGTATTACGGATGAACATGAATATACGATAGGCTGAGAGGACTCCACTAGGGAAACCTGCCCCACCATTCTGGTTTATGCGGACATATAATTTCAAACATACCTGGCAGCCTCACGGCCGTTGGCTTCCAACCTCATCATCAACCATAGAGAATGGCATTTTCGTTATTATAAATATAAATTGAAGGCAAACTCATTAACCACATCAGTAGGAAATATAAACACCACGAAGTTATCGTTATCCCTAACCTCACACATAAGGAAAAAAAAAAAAGAGAAACAAAGAACAAATAATTCGTGAGGCCAAAAAAAAAAAAAAAATGGCAGCAGAGACAGCGCTAAGAGTATCGAGTTCGAGTTCAACTGTGTGTAATCTAAATGGGTTTCAAAGGAGACCAACCCCTTTATCTTCTTCAACTCGTTTTCTGGGTCTTCGTCCTCAAGCTTCTTCTTCTTCAATTTCCTCTTCTTTATCCCAGTTCATGGGGAGTGTCAGAATTGGCTCAAGACTTCCTATTTCACGTCAACAAAAGGGGAAGAGAAGGAACTTCTCTCTCTTTGCTATGGCCGCTGATGGTAAACGTTTTCCATTTCTGCGATTTTTGGCTCTGTTCTTTTACTTGTTCTGGGTTACCGTTTTAAGTTATTTAGTTGAATTTTTTTTAAAGATTTTATGAAGTAATTTTTTGTAATTTTGATTTGTTTTGTTATGTTTTGGATTTTTGAAGACTGGGTTTTTGTTGGTTCTAGCTTTAATTTTAGTTTTTTTTCATCGCTTCGCAATAGGAAATTTGCTATGCTTGCTTGTTTAAGCTAATTTTCGGGTTTAGTAATGCAAAAACTTAAAATATTTCCAAATGCTAATGTAAAATATTTGTCCTTTGATTCACATTTTTTAGTATTCTTGTTTTCCGATGTAATGTGTTCCATTTATTTAGACAATTTGTTGGGTAAAAGTACGCCGTATCAAACTGCATTTTGCCCCTCTACTAAATTAAATGTACTCAAAGAGAAAATTAGTCTTTTTGTTAAAAATTTAATCTATTTGTACACTTAAAAATAGTCATGGCTGAAAGAATAATCAATTAGTGACATGTGGTACACTACGTGCATCTCATGTTGATGTGCAGGGATTGGATGAAAATTTTAACAGAAGGTCCAATTTATTCCTTCATCTATCATATATGGACTAATTTGCCCATTTTTTGAGTAGAGGGTGCAAAGTGCAATCCGGCTCCTAGGGCTTCTATGATGCTTTTATTATTCTTTTTCCAACTTTGTGAGTTTGTGAGATGGATAATTGGATATATCTGGTTGTTAACAGAGTCAAAGCGTGCTGTACCTTTGAAAGATTATCGCAATATTGGAATTATGGCTCACATAGATGCCGGAAAGACAACCACAACAGAACGTATTCTATACTACACAGGAAGAAACTATAAAATTGGTGAGGTACATGAGGGAACTGCTACAATGGACTGGATGGAACAAGAGCAGGAAAGAGGTATTACCATAACATCGGCTGCAACTACTACATTTTGGAAAGACCACCGGATTAATATTATCGACACCCCTGGCCATGTTGACTTCACACTTGAAGTGGAACGAGCTCTCAGGGTTTTGGATGGAGCTATATGCTTGTTCGACAGTGTTGCTGGTGTTGAACCGCAATCTGAAACCGTATGGAGACAAGCTGATAAGTATGGGGTACCTAGAATTTGCTTTGTCAACAAGATGGATCGTCTAGGAGCAAACTTTTTCCGGACCAGAGATATGATAGTTACAAATTTGGGTGCTAAACCGCTGGTGATTCAACTACCGGTTGGTGCAGAAGATAATTTTAAAGGTGTCATTGACCTTGTAAAGATGAAAGCTGTGCTTTGGTCTGGGGAAGAATTGGGTGCAAAGTTTGAGTATGCTGATATTCCGGCTGATCTTCAAGAGTTGGCTGAAGAGTACCGATCACAAATGATAGAAACAATCGTTGAATTAGATGACCAAGCTATGGAGAACTATCTAGAAGGAGTTGAACCCGATGAGGAAACCATTAAGAAATTAATTAGGAAAGGCACCATTGGAATCAGTTTTGTACCTGTATTATGCGGCTCGGCTTTTAAAAATAAGGGTGTTCAGCCATTACTCGATGCTGTTATGGATTACTTGCCGTCTCCTCTTGAGTTGCCGGCAATGAAGGGGACTGATCCTGAGAATCCCGAAGTGATAATTGAAAGGACAGCAAGTGATGAAGAACCGTTTTCCGGATTAGCTTTCAAAATCATGACCGATCCATTTGTGGGATCCCTTACATTTGTGAGGGTGTATTCAGGAAAGCTTGCTGCGGGATCTTATGTTTTGAATGCTAACAAAGGGAAGAAAGAGAGAATCGGTCGACTATTGGAAATGCACGCCAATAGTCGAGAGGACGTTAAGGTTGCATTGGCCGGTGATATTGTTGCTCTTGCAGGTCTAAAGGATACTATTACAGGTGAAACTCTTAGCGACCCTGACCATCCTATTGTACTTGAACGAATGGACTTCCCCGATCCCGTGATTAAGGTTGCTATTGAACCTAAGACTAAAGCTGATGTCGATAAAATGGCTAATGGTTTGATCAAGCTTGCTCAAGAAGACCCTTCTTTCCACTTCTCACGGGATGAAGAGATCAACCAGACCGTAATTGAAGGAATGGGAGAATTACATCTCGAGATTATCGTTGATCGTTTGAAGAGAGAGTTCAAGGTTTGTAGCAACATCTAATTGCCAAACATATTAGTACACTTGATCATCCTGATCAACTATCTGTGTACAGACATTTCTCTAATTGTCATTATTTTGATTGCTTGGTGCATGTAGGTCGAAGCCAATGTCGGTGCACCACAAGTTAATTACCGGGAAAGTATTTCCAAAGTTTCAGAAGTGAAATACGTACACAAGAAGCAATCAGGTGGACAAGGGCAGTTTGCTGATATTACTGTTCGTTTCGAGCCGATGGAGGCAGGTAGTGGATACGAGTTCAAGAGTGAAATCAAAGGTGGAGCCGTGCCGAAAGAATATATTCCTGGAGTGATGAAAGGACTGGAGGAGTGTATGTGTAATGGTGTCCTTGCAGGTTTTCCCGTTGTTGATGTACGTGCCGTGCTAGTAGATGGTTCTTACCACGATGTCGATTCTAGTGTCTTGGCATTTCAACTGGCAGCCAGGGGAGCCTTCCGAGAAGGGATTAGAAAGGCTGGCCCAAGGATGCTTGAACCTATAATGAAAGTTGAGGTGGTCACACCCGAAGAACATTTAGGTGACGTGATTGGTGATCTCAACTCAAGGAGAGGCCAGATTAACAGCTTTGGTGATAAGCCTGGAGGACTCAAGGTATATATCAGATCACATCATCATAGCATATGCTTTCTCCTTGTTTTGCTTGTAATATTATCGTGTTGATGAGTTTTGGTTTCGGATTAAACTGCAGGTGGTGGATGCCCTTGTTCCACTTGCGGAGATGTTCCAATATGTCAGCACTCTCCGAGGTATGACGAAAGGTCGTGCATCCTACACCATGCAATTGGCCAAGTTTGATGTCGTCCCTCAACATATCCAGAACGAGCTTGCTACTAAACAACAAGAAGTTGTTGCTTGATTTTGTTGTTTCATAATTTTCCTGGCATCCAAGCACTATTTTTTGTTCACTTCATAATTTGAAGTGCAACAGCACTCTCTCTTTAAATTATAAGTTTCATGTATCAGTTTTGGGTATAAATGTAACAAAACTATTGAAGTAGAAAATGCAACATAAAACAGAATTTGCAAAGGAAAAATCTGGGTCTGTTTTGATGAATTTATTTAGTGTAAAATTTTCCCAAAAAAGGGAAAAAAATGAGCTAGATTAAGTGGTTTTATATAATTTTTTAGTGTTGAAATAGTTAAGAATTTTAAAATGGAATTTGTTTATTTAAAATTATGTAGTTTGAACAAACATATTAGGAGGCACCATTCTCTCAACAAGAACAAGGGGCTTTTTTTGTGGAGTCAACTAAATCCTCAATGAATTTATTGTTATTGTTATTGTTTTTGGTAGAGTTGTCTTCAAATTTTGTGAGGTGATGTCGAATTGAATTGTGTACATCACACCATCATCAAATAAGGGAACATGTGCATTTGTTTTTAGTGGAGTTTGAACTCGTGTCTTTATACGGTGTCAATGGGTATCTATGTTATTTCTAGTATCATAGGATTAAAATTTAAGTTTCGCAAATCATGTGGTTTTAGACAATTTTTTTACTTTAAATTCGTCTAAGTCAATTTATCTCTTAAAAATTTATCTCTTGAAAATGGGAATTCTTCAAAAATCCGAGGCAACAATACACAAAAGGTGTATGAGTAAATGCTCTAAGAAGTATTATATTATTCAATAATGAGGTGATTACAGATGAAGACAATATCTCTACTTATATCCCCAAATTTAACAATACAGTTTAAATTACATCTACAGTCAAAATTAAAGTTCATCTACAAGATAATAGTTTTGAGAAATTTAAACTTTATACAATCTTATCACTTATGATTACAAATATTAACAATGGTAACTCTAGTTTTACTTAAGTGCTTTAGTGAACTACCAAGACTTCAAGTAGATAGAGTGCGTCAGTTCAAATAGGTCAAATGAGGCACATTTAATCAATTGACATCCATAAGACATTTCTTGTGTAAGAGTGAGCATTCAATCGAATTGAGTGAAAAATTTTCAAGTTAACGAGTCCTATTTTATCATCCTAACTTGATTTAAATTTTTTTTAAATGAAATTCAAATCGAGTCGAATCGAATCGAGTGAAATTGATAAGTTAAATTAAAATCTTGTTACAATATAACTAATTCTATGTTAGAACATATAAAATTGAAACCATATATATTTGAAAACTTTTTTCCAATCAAAATAAAAAAATGAATTATTTTAGTATGATAAACTTGAATAATTAATTAACTTGTTTAGGTCCAAAATTATTTTTTAGAAATTTTTAAAAAATTTAACTTTCTTTATATATTTTTTAGATTTTTTTTTAAATTTTCTGTATTTTTTTAAATATAAATTTTAGAATTTTAATTTTTTTTTGTAATTTTTGTTAAGAAATACTAATTTGCTCGTTTTCAAAATAGACAAGGACCAAAGAAGTATTTACACCAATTTGTTATTCGAATTGTAAAATTCAACTCGAAACCAAAATTACTCATTTGAGTTGACTAAAAAAAATCGAATAACTAAAATTGATTAACTCGAAATTTGAATTTTTTTATTTTTTTGAACCGAATCGAGTTTTGATCACCTCTATCTATGTGCATTAATCACAAACTCCGATTCACGACCTATATCACTAATAGGTGGTTGTGTGTGACTGAGTTCAATTCAACAAAACACTTTTGCTTTGTTGAACTCAGCACGTCAAGTACTTGGGCTCTTCATAGGGTTGAGGGACAACCCTAAATGAAAATAATATCGATCCATTGAGAGTATTCATCGGCTCTTGACGAACAACATATCGAAAGATTAAATTTATATATTATTAATTAGGATCAAATTAAGATAATGTGTAAATATTGAGTTAATTTTTAAAATTTATGACTAAATTGAGATAATGTCATATTTAATATTGTACAAAATTTTAAACTGCACCTCACTATTCCGTCAAACATTTAATGGAAGTTAACGGAAAAGGACTAAAAAAACAAATCCCATTAGTTGGGTGACCAATTTAGAACTTTTAATAGTTAAGTGACCAAAGAAGAAAGTTGACCATAGTTAGATGACCTCTTATGTAGTTTACCCATTATTAAAATCGTGGGATCTTATTCTACTCATGCCCAAAAACCCGATTTAGTAATTGGGAAAACAATTAAACTGACGTCCAAACAACCCCTAATCCAAGTAGACTACTCAAAAGCTGAAGAAGCTTCGAGAAGCACCAGAACTCTCTAGTCTGCTCCTCTAACTTCTCTTTCTTTATAATTACATTTCATTTCTTCAAAATTTTGTAAATTACCCCTAAAACCCTCAAAAATCCGATATATCGTCTTTCCCAAAACCAGATCCAAAAACCAGCAGATTCATCCGCCGATGGCCGACGAAGCCAAAGCCAAAGGCAACGCCGCCTTTTCCTCTGGTGATTTCAACGCCGCAATCAAACACTTTACCGATGCTATAAACCTTTCCCCCACCAATCACGTCCTTTACTCTAACCGATCCGCTGCGTATGCTTCTCTCCATCAATACGAGGCCGCATTGTCGGACGCCAAAAAGACCGTTGAGCTTAAACCTGACTGGTCTAAAGGTTACAGCAGGCTCGGCGCGGCTCACCTCGGTTTGCACCAATATCAAGATGCTGTTTCGGCGTATAAGAAGGGTCTGGAGATGGATCCTAATAATGAAGCTTTGAAGTCTGGATTGGCTGATGCTCAATCGGCGGCGACGGCTTCGGCTTCGCGTTCTAGGGCTGCTTCGCCACCTAATCTGTTTGGTGATGCTTTTCAGGGACCGGAGATGTGGGCGAAGTTGACTGCTGATCCGACCACTAGGGTGTTTTTACAGCAGCCGGATTTTGTTAAGGCGATGCAAGAGATTCAAAGAAATCCTAGCAAATTGAATGAGTATTTGCAAGATCAGAGGGTTATGCAAGCTTTGGGTGTTTTGTTGAATGTTAAGTTTAAGGCACATGGTGGTGGGGATGATATGGAGATTCCAGAGGCGGATTCACCTCCAGCTCCGTCTCCTTCACATCCAGCTAAGGAGGAGGTGAAGAAGCCTGAGCCCGAGCCTGAACCAGAACCGATGGAAATTACGGAAGAAGAGAAGGAGAAAAAGGAGAAGAAAGAGAAAGCTTTAAAGGAGAAGGAGGCTGGCAATGCTGCATATAAGAAGAAGGATTTTGAGGCTGCTATTAAGCATTACACGACGGCAATGGAGCTTGATGATGGAGATATTTCGTACATCACTAATCGGGCTGCTGTTTATTTGGAAATGGGCAAGGTGTGGTTATTTCTATCTATTTATTTAGAAGTTGGAAATGTTACTTCATTTAACGTAGCTATTGTTACAATACTAATATAGTTTAGAAACTGTTTGTTGATTTGGCCTAGGTTAGTAAATTCATGCTAATTTCGTCTAGTATAAAAATTAACGACAGGATACTACTTTGGAATGAGATTCACTGTTGAATTTTCTTCTGCTCTAAGATGGACATAGACCCTTTTTTTTTTTTTTTTTTACGAGCATCCAACAGTGATTTAACTTATGAAAGTACATTTCGAACATGTTTAGGTCTTGTTGTGGTCGCCATTTAAGTTCTTGATCATGATTTCACGGTATGAATTTATGGTGATGTGATTCTGAGTGCACTTTTAGGCGTTGTTAAGTGATCATAATGTATATCATCTGCTTACTAATGTATAGGTAATCATGATGTTGTATACAAACATTAACGCAACGACTTTGTGTTATTCTTCAGAAGACTATTATTTTTGGGGGCTGGGTGTAAAGGCCTAGTTGTTTCCGCCTAGGGAAATGAGTTTCAAAGGAGGCTAGCCTCTCCTAGGGGAGATCAATCGGTTTAATTGGATGGTTTTGTATGATTTTTTTTTTTCGAACTTAGCTGATTTTAACATGAGAAAACCGACCTGACCGATTTTAGTTTTGAAAACTAACTAAACTGAACCGACCTTGGGTTAGTTGATTAGGTCTAGGGTTATTGGGTGCGGTTTTTATGATTATATGTCTATCATATATATTATAAAACATAAATATATATTTTAAATAATTTAAAAATAATATAAAATAAGTTGGTCTTTTGGTTGGTTTGGTTCTAGGATTTCAAAAACCGATAAGCGATTGAATTAACCAATTAAACTGAGGTCAAAACCGACCAACCTGCCCCCTCTACTAAACCAAAACCGAAGAACTTAATGGGCTGGTTTTATCGGTTTTTTGGTTAAAACCAAATATTGCTCTCCACTAGCGTCTCCTTTTCTTCTAACCTGCCAATATCTTAAGTGAATATTTTTGGGTAAGAATAGATGTCATCAACTTATCATCATTATTACATTTCGCATGTCTATTTCATCTGGGAACTAATAAAATAACTCTCTACAATTTTTATATCTGCATTACTATGTTCTATGCTTGGAAAAGATCTAACTATAAACTTTGGTGCCCTTTTCTTGCGAATTTCCTTGTTGGAGTGCAGTACGAGGATTGCATTAAGGATTGTGACAAGGCTGTTGAAAGAGGTAGAGAGCTCAGATCAGATTATAAAATGATAGCAAGAGCTTTGACTAGGAAGGGAACTGCTTTGGTGAAGATGGCAAAATGCTCAAAAGATTACGAACCAGCTATTGAGACTTTCCAGAAAGCTCTTACAGAGCATCGCAATCCAGACACATTGAAAAAACTAAATGATGCTGAAAAAGCAAAGAAGGATTTGGAACAACAAGAATACTTTGATCCAAAGATAGCAGACGAGGAGCGTGAGAAAGGTATTCTTTATCAGTTTTTTTTACTAATACCTTGGTGGTTATGTTGGAATAGTAATATTATATAGAAGTTACCAGAATAGTAGTCTGGTATAATATTCATTTATTGGCTGCAAAAACATATTGACAGGGAACGAATGTTTCAAGCAGCAGAAGTATCCCGAGGCTGTGAAGCATTATACGGAATCATTGAGAAGAAATCCGAAAGATCCAAAGGTGAGAAGTCTGATTCTATTTTTTTTGTGAATTTGTTGGTGATCATTGACCAAGGAATGATAGTATTATCATTTTGATTGTTGAAATGCATTTTGGCCTTGTCAGGCATACAGCAACAGAGCTGCATGCTACACAAAATTGGGTGCATTGCCCGAGGGGCTGAAAGATGCTGAAAAGTGCATTGAGCTTGACCCAACCTTTTCCAAAGGTTACACAAGAAAAGGTGCTGTTCAGTTCTTCATGAAAGAGTATGACAAAGCTTTAGAAACATACCAGGAAGGGTTGAAACACGATGCCAATAACCAGGAGCTGCTCGATGGTGTTCGAAGGTATACACAGTATTCTTTTTTATTTTTGGTTCTCTCTTCCCAATTCAGCAGTACCTTATTTAAGTATTTGGTTATCTCAATTATTTTGCAGATGCGTAGAACAGATCAACAAAGCCAATCGAGGTGATTTGAGCCCCGAAGAACTGAAGGAAAGACAGGTGAGGATCGAGATTATATGTATTTGCTTTTCTTTTGAATTGACACAAGCTGTTTAGGATGTCAATATAACTTTTGATGTGATATTGCAGGCTAAGGCAATGCAAGATCCAGAAATTCAAAACATTCTCTCAGATCCTGTAATGAGACAGGTAAGTGCTTAAAAAATAGTTAAAATCCGACTATAGTCCTTGTACATTTCGGAAATTAGGAATTGTTTTTTTATTTTTCAAATCTTAAAATTCGGGTTGAATTATTAACACGGTTTTTTTTTTTTTAATTTGTTGTTAGTGACATTTTGAAATACAAAACTATTCATTCATGAAAAAAGATTGCAATTGGATTTGAATTTTAAAATATGAAAATATGAAAAATAAAAGGATTAAGTATAGGACTAGATTCCTAATCAAAAAATATAGGGACTACAGGCATATTCTAACCCAAAAAAAAAAGGTTTTCAACTTTCAATTGAAAAGTACTTAATGGTATATGGACCTATCTGTGGATGCTTTGCTGTTTGGTTTACTGAAACAAAAACTTGGATTTGGGCAGGTTTTGATTGATTTCCAGGAAAATCCAAAGGCAGCACAAGAACACACGAAGAACCCTATGGTGATGAACAAGATCCAAAAGCTGGTCTCTGCTGGAATTGTGCAAATGAGATAAATTGTGAAAGTGATCAATTTTAACTTAAATTGCTTTTTTTCCTTCATGGTAAATTTGTACTTGCAATTGTCTGAATTTGAGTGGATTAATCCATAAAAAAACTAGTTTTCAGTTGGAAAAATTGTTCAAAAGTTTGAATGGGATTTGATTTATTTTACTTTTTCTGTTTTAAAATCGTTTGTTCTCATTACTCAAAATTTCTACTTGGAAGCAAATAACATGCGTGATCATTTAAACAGCTGGTATGATGGAATGTTTTGTTTAGTTTCGTAAAATAAAGACTATGTTTTAGTGCAGAACCAGCAAAAATCAGACATCAACAGATTTTTGGTCCATGGATTAAGAAACAGTTCCCTTGATTTTTTTTTCAAACATCAAGCTTTCATTAAGAGCAATAAAAAAGGACACTAAAATACCCCAGTAAAAATTTACTTAAATAGTTCTCTTGTTCTTTTATTCAGTGAAATCTTAAATATGCCCCATGTGATACAAATACTTGCAGACAACCAGAAAAAAAAGTAGAACTACTTTAAGCGACTACAGGACAGTTGTACTTCTCAAGAGCCCTCAGCTGCCGCCACCACCACTTCCTGCTGGTGTCCCCTGTTTTCCTCTCGGCGGTGGTTCGTGTTTAGGATTTGGAATAACTGGAGTATAGTCTTTTACAATGTCCACATCTAGTTTCAGCTTCCTCATCTTCACTTCAACCATATCCTTCAAAACCAGTTATCAATCATCATAATATATTAGCAAATGGTTAAATTCTAGTACTAGTCTCTCTATTTTGTGAAAGTGGTAAATTTAATTATTGTATTTTAATTTGATCACTTTTAATCTTTATACTTTTCAATTTTTAAACATCAGACTTCATCAAATAGTAGCTATTAAATTTATTATGTTAAGTTCAGTTATTTTTAAAATATGTGTCAAACATATTATCATGTATAATATTATTTCCACATATTATGTACTAAAAATTCAGTTAATGAATTAATGCATGTTATTTGCACCGAGATTGAAATTTCAAAATTCAAAAAAGTATAAGTGCTTCACCCAATTGGAGAATATCGACTAAATCTATATCCCTATGCATAGTACAGATTTAATTGTAATTATTTGGGTCAGAACTAAAATTTTAAAATTCAAAAAATATAGAGACTAAAATTGATCAATTTGGAAGATACAAAGATTAAAATTGAGCAAATTAAAATAGAGGGAATAATAGCAAAATTCAACCTTAGCAAATCAAAACTCCTTGAATCATCAAATTCAAATAATATTTTATGGTAAATGAAACTTTTAGAGGTGTTCTATGCCAAATAGAAATTTTCAGATCCCTTGCTGTTAAGAGTTACCTCATTAATTCCAGAGTCAGCTGAAGTTGCACCGGCATCCAAGCCCTTAACTTTGGCTACAAAATATAACCAAAAAGAAAAAAAAAAGATTAAAATCACCTTTTGTATCATCTTAGAATTTACTTGCCTATGAGTGAATGGAAAATTTTTGCAGACCTATAAATGGAACAAGATAGAGTACCAAGAGAAGGAGAATCATGGTTTTAGCATAAGTACCCATGGTGGTGCTATCAGAAAATGGAGGAGACAAGATTGGAGATTTATATTGGTTGAGAAGGTGGCTAAATCCCCACTGTTTTTGAATAGCAAAGCTACTCAAAAGCTTTGTAGAATATTTATAAACATCCATTAGCAACATATACCACAAAAGTCTGAATGCCACTAACTTTCTGTCACCTCAATGAAACAATTCTGAGGTTTCCAAAAAGCAATTGTTAGGTTGCAATGCATGGTTCCATTAGTCCCTACATAGTTTCTTTCGTGCAGGCATTGTCTAAGTCTTTTGGGTAAAATTATAATAGAGGTCCATGTAATTAGAGTTGGATTATATTTTGCTTCTTTTACTAATAAAATAGATAAATTAATTTTGTATCTTAGATCAAAAGAGTAAAATAGTCCTTTTTATTAAAAATTTAATTTATTTTTT
Source organism: Gossypium australe (assembly GCA_005393395.2). NCBI lineage: Eukaryota > Viridiplantae > Streptophyta > Magnoliopsida > Malvales > Malvaceae > Gossypium > Gossypium australe. The sequence continues at coordinate 1,926,336 of CM016624.1, read as the reverse complement.
GATTAAATAATTCGATAGTTACATGTGGCATGATATGAATTAATTTGTTCAAATTTTTAGTGAAAGCGATAAATTACAATTCGACTATTGATATAACAGCTTAAATGATATTTTTATCATGAATGATAGAATGATGTATATTTTGATTGAATAGCAAAAAACTACAATGATTTAATTAATTTGCTTTGATTCTGTGTTTATAATAATTAAATTTTTAAATAAAGATGAATTTAGTTATATAATTTTAAAATATATATTAACCTTTGAAAGAAAACACATCAAGAAACTCTTCTCCAACAGTAGATGAGATATTGCTGGGAAATTAACAGATGGGTGGCACTACCAAAGGTTGTAATTAGAAAACTAAACATCTGGCTAATAATTATTATTACATACAGATTGCTCTTCTTGTTACTGTAATGCCTTGTTTAATTGTGTGGCTAAAAATTTAATACTGTTTGCATACATTAATTAATGAATGATTTCCCTCTTTGATTGGATTGGTCGATGAATCGATTTGTCTTTTCAAGATTTGCAAAAAAAAGGCTGTATTCGTTTGAACGTTTGCTATTCATGTTGAATGCTTACCTGATTTCAAATTTATTAAATATTATTTCCGAATATTGAAGGATTTTTGGAGAGAAAGAGAGAGCTTCCCTTTCCTCTTGATTTCTTCGTATTTTGAGAATGTTAGTTCTCAACTAAACCGTGAGAAGAGCTTATAAAGCCCCGATCCCTGTGGGATATGTATGAGAGCCACGTGTATAATCTGTGTATATTGTCATCTAGCATTTTGCGGGATGAGGTGTCGACAACAACATATATGAACTTGATCGAGTAAGAATTTCGTATGTGATTGTTGATTTGATGAGATCTTTCAAGAGTGATGAATACATACAATAATAGTGTTTTGTTGGAGTGAAACTGTGAAAGTATTAGTGGGGTTTAGTATTATTTTTTAGATTTGAGTTTGACTTGAAAAATAAATTTAAAATTTTATTAAATTTTATTAAATTCGTGTCTAATTTAATTCGCTCGTATTAAATTTTTTAATATTATTTTTAAATATAAAAATAAATTTAAAAATATAATACGAGTTATATAATATCTAGATACTAATAATAAAATAATAACAAAATGACAGTAAAACATAAACAAACAACAAAAAGAAAAAAATCTAGATCAATTTAAATCGAACCCGAACAAAAAATTTATCTAAAATTTAACTTGTTTAAAAAACGTGCCTTATTTTTTATCTAATTCATTTTATATTTTTACATAAGCACACTATTAAAATGCGACATTCAAATCGCAATCTCAAGAAGCAAGTTACTTGCTATTGCACAATTGATGATTTGTTTTGATTTTATCTAAAAAATTGACTCAATGTTAATCGACGACATTTGGGGCTTTGGGCTGGTCCAAAACGATTCAGCAATCGTGCGTTTTAGGTTCAATTGCCAGTCTACTAGTCAATAGTCGTCTTATTTATATGACCAAAAAGAAATAGTCGTTTATTTATTAATCGGGAAAGCGGACGATTGGGAACAGAGAAAATAAATGGCCAGGATCTCCCCAACACAAGATCTAATTTGATTGGCTCATAAAATCCTTATTCGGAATGTCATTGGTCCACGTCAGCACCTATGACATGTTCTCTCTATTTTGGCACCCCCCATCTGAAACCAACGTTAGATTCGGGATACTCCAAATATAAAAATGGCTCCAACCGCGACTCACTATAAAAGGAAAGGAGTCTCGGTCCTCAAAGCTCATTTAAACGATTCAGCGATTTATAGTGGAAATATAGCTCCAAGAGACTTCTTCGAAGAGAGGTAAAGGAGTTTAGGGCGCGCGATGGCTGGCTCGTGGAGAGCACGCGGCTCTTTGGTGGTTCTAGCTATAGTTTTGTTCGGTGAGTGCTCTGCTGTTCTTGCTTTTATTTTTTGCTAGATCTGCTTGTTTTTATGTGATTTCATGATCTATGGATCTTTTTTTTTATATTGGAGAGGAAATGACCTATATATAATTCTGTTTTGATGATTTTATTGCGCGTAAATTGCTGCACGTTTGGATCTGATTCATGTTCTATGGTTCTAGTGATGCATTAGATGATGAATGAGAGTTTTAGCGATATCATATCGTTTGATATTCTCCGCATTGGTTTTCGAGTACTAGTAGTAATCTCTGGATTTATAGAATGATTGACTAGCTAATTCGTTTGATTTAAACTTTTGTCTAAAATGACGCTTGAACTAATTACTAAAAAATCATGTTTTCACTTTATTTCGTTTTTCATTTGATGTGCAATATCTTAATTTAGAATTGTTAATTTTGCGCACAAGAACGTTCTAGAAAATTCGTTAGAATTCCGTTTTATCTTTATGTGTGATACATGATGTTCTTCGAGTTTAATGCACTAATGTAAAGAATAGATACAAATAATATCTTTCTAGCCGTGGAAAACAATTTTTTTGACTGTGATATGTTTTTTTTGGAACACCTGATATTGATTTCCGATTCCATAAATAATTTACTTTTAATTATGTGAGCGAACATCATAATTGCAGTTAATAATGATGTAAAATGTTATCCAGTGGGCCTTTATTGTGGTATTAAGTATTGACATTGGGTGAGCTTTTAATCAGGATGTCTCTTTGCAATCTCAATTGCAAAGGAGGAAGCCACGAAATTGGGGACAGTCATTGGAATTGATCTTGGTACAACTTATTCTTGTGTTGGTGTTTACAAGAATGGTCATGTTGAAATCATAGCCAATGACCAAGGTAACCGTATTACACCATCTTGGGTGGCTTTCACTGACAGTGAGAGGCTGATTGGTGAGGCTGCAAAGAACCAGGCAGCTGTTAACGCAGAGAGAACCATCTTTGATGTTAAGAGACTCATCGGAAGAAAGTAATTTACATTCTTCTTATGTTTCTTGAGTTATTAAGGATAGATTGGGATTTATTGCTTACTTTGCATTTTTGTTCTTTGCAGGTTTGATGATAAGGAGGTCCAGAAGGACATGAAACTTGTTCCATACAAGATTGTGAACAAGGATGGAAAGCCTTATATTCAAGTAAAGATTAAGGATGGGGAGACCAAGGTCTTCAGTCCTGAGGAGATCAGTGCTATGGTTCTGACTAAGATGAAGGAAACGGCTGAAGCTTTCCTCGGGAAGAAAATCAAGGATGCAGTGGTCACTGTTCCTGGTTAGTGCTTTATAAGAACCAGAGTTCTCTGTTGGAAAATATTCTGTTGCTGATGCTTCATGATGCTCAAATGATCTCTCTGTTTGATTTGCAGCGTACTTCAATGATGCCCAGAGACAAGCCACCAAGGATGCTGGCATTATTGCTGGGCTCAATGTGGCCAGAATTATCAATGAACCAACTGCAGCTGCCATTGCCTATGGTTTGGACAAGAAGGGTGGTGAGAAAAACATTCTTGTCTTTGACCTTGGTGGTGGAACATTTGATGTCAGTATCTTGACAATTGACAATGGTGTATTCGAGGTTCTTTCCACAAATGGAGACACTCATTTGGGAGGTAAGCATCATTCTTAGTTTTGCTTTTAGGCTTTTGAGAAAATGTTTTATGTTATGGATTTTGCTTATGGTAATTTTTCTTGCAGGTGAGGATTTTGACCATAGGGTTATGGAGTACTTCATTAAACTGATTAAGAAAAAGCATGGAAAGGACATCAGCAAGGATAACAAAGCTCTTGGGAAGCTTAGGAGGGAAGCTGAGCGTGCCAAGAGAGCTCTCAGCAGCCAGCACCAGGTCCGAGTAGAGATTGAATCACTTTTTGATGGTATCGATTTCTCTGAGCCACTGACCAGGGCTCGCTTTGAGGAGTTGAACAACGATCTGTTCAGAAAGACCATGGGACCTGTGAAGAAAGCAATGGAAGATGCTGGTTTGGAGAAGCGACAAATTGATGAGATTGTTCTGGTAGGTGGAAGCACTAGAATTCCCAAGGTTCAACAGCTCCTCAAGGACTACTTTGATGGAAAGGAGCCCAACAAGGGTGTTAACCCGGATGAAGCAGTTGCTTATGGTGCTGCTGTACAAGGAGGCATCTTGAGTGGAGAGGGTGGTGATGAAACCAAAGGTACGTTTTCATCTCCTGCAACTTTCTCTATCACAACTACACGAGACTATAGCTGATGTAAACTGTTCTAACTGAATCTATGTACAGATATTCTTCTTCTTGATGTGGCTCCTCTTACCCTCGGTATCGAGACTGTTGGTGGGGTAATGACCAAGTTGATTCCCAGGAACACCGTTATCCCAACCAAGAAGTCGCAAGTTTTCACCACTTATCAGGATCAGCAAACCACTGTCTCCATTCAGGTACATTTTACTGGTTCATAATTGAAACTTAGAAATGGCTCTCTGCCATTAGAAGGCATGAGACTTGGATTTCTTTTCTAATGCTAAGAATCGGGATACTTTGAATCCATATAGAGATATTTTGAACCTATATAACGAAGGATCGTATCTGAATACCTACTTCCGAATATGTTTCGGATATGATTGT